>JAEDXX010000059.1:0-635000 GCA_021725515.1 Epicauta chinensis
GTCCAAAAGTTCGAGGAGACTGGCTCTACGTTGGATAAACAACGATCGGGCCGACCAAGAACATCACGGACGGAAGAAAACATCGACGTAGTGCAAGAGTCAGTCTGTGAAAATCCTACTCAATCCATTCGTAAGCGTTCCAGTGCATTAAATATACCCAGATCGACGTTACAGCGCATTTTAAAGAATGATAAGAAATTTCATCCATACAAAATTCAGTTAGTACAGGAATTAAAAGATACTGATCATACCAATAGACTTAATTTCGTGAATGAAATGATGAACCGCTTTACTTCGTGTACCAACGTGTTATTTTCTGATAAGGCTCACTTTCACATCAACGGCCATGTCAATAGGCAAAATAGTCGCTACTGGAGTAGCGTAAACCCACGTCGCAAATATCAAAGGCCCTTACATAGCCCTAAAGTAACAGTTTGGGCGGC
Source organism: Epicauta chinensis (assembly GCA_021725515.1). Taxonomy (NCBI): domain Eukaryota; kingdom Metazoa; phylum Arthropoda; class Insecta; order Coleoptera; family Meloidae; genus Epicauta; species Epicauta chinensis. The sequence continues at coordinate 444 of JAEDXX010000059.1, forward strand.
TATGTCAGCGCATGGCATCATAGGCTCATACTTTTTTGAGAACGAACATGGGTGTGCGGTTACTGTTACTTCGGAGCGGTATGTGGCAATGATCGAGGATTTTTTTACACCAGAGTTACAGAATTTTCCAAGTTTCAATACCCGGACCTGGTTTCAACAAGATGGCGCAACTGCCCGCCCATAGGGAACGTTCAATATTATTTTTTTGCAAATTTTTCGCCCCCCCCCCCTTCCCTATCATAACGTATCGTAACATTTTGTGGCCTCTTCCCCACCCCCCTAAGACTAGTTATGTAACACTACCGTTTTAGAAATAAATGAGATAAATGATTTTTATATTTTATATATGTTACTGTGAATGTCCGACATTTGGTGAATGTTGACATAGGCGCTTGGTGTATGTCCGAAATATTTGCTAAATACCCTTATTTCTGAGTTAGGGCGGTTACTATGATGCGCAGAATATGTTTCAGTTAGGTTATTTTTAATATAGATTTAGGTAATCTGCCTAATATTCCCCACTTTATCTACATTGGTTTCTAGAATCCCACTTTCTAGTTACACCATCAGGTATGCAATTTAGGAACTTTGAAGTCTTAATTTTGTATTGAAATAATGACCTGTGACGCGTGGCGATGCAGAATTTGAAATTGTTCATCGAAAGTCCGAATGTACAACAATGTAATGAAATATTTCGGACATTCACCAATGTCGGACTTTCACAGTAACATATACATATTATTATAAATTTAGTTGAATGGATTGGTATGGATTATTTTTGATAAATTTTAATACTAGTTGATTATTGACACTTATCGATACTTATTAACATAATGTTACGTAACAAGGTATTTATACACCCCACGTCAGCATAACACAGCAGTAACACGTGACTAAACCCCTCCCCCCTGGTAACAATGTTACGTAATACTTGAACGTTCCCATACCTCTAACACTGCTATTGCCCGTCGTCCGTCAACTTTTCCCTAACAAAGTGATATCTCGAAGAGGAGACATTCCCTGGTCACCACGTAGCCCGGAGTGGGACGTTTTGTATAAATTACGTTTTTGCTTTTGTTCAGTGTTTCATCAGTAGATGGCGCGATTTTGTTTATCCGCAAAATTTTGACAATTTTGACTATAACTTTCGAAAATTTTTCAAATATCTCCAATTGTAAGCGAATTTCTAATTAATTAAAATAAATATTTATGATTGTAGGAATCTTAATACTGATTATTTTTTATAACCGGCAAAATAATGTCTGGTTATCGGCCAGATTATACAATTGCCGAAGAGAGAAAAATTATAAATTATATTATCGAAAATAATGAATTTGAACGATTGAAAGGCGATCGGTTATGGAAAGTTTGAAGCAACATTTTCGTAAAAAATTAATCGATAAACTGCTTCTAAAATCCATTAGTTTTCAGTACAAAAAAATCAATAAGCGGCTGAGTATAATGGAAACAGAACGCTTTGTGTACCACGAACTGAATTCATCCAAAAAATTCGAGAATACCGAAACCAAGGCAGGCCTATTTATTATTTAGATGAAACTTGTTTCGATACTCACGAGACAATCAGCAAAGGTTGGACTGACAATTCCAGCAAATGTAATCTGCAAATGCCGTGTGGAAGAGGGAAGAGGATTGCAATTTTGCATGCTGAGAGTGTGGATGGTTGGGAGCCAAATGGATTGTTGATATCCTGCAAGAATATTGCTAATTGTTCGGCTGATTATCACCAGGATATAGACTCAGTGCTCTTTGAAAAGTGGTTCCGGGATAATTTGGTGCCCAATATTCGACCCAATTCTATAATAGTTATGGACAGCGCTTCGTACCATTCGCGCAGAGAACAAAGCATTCAGACACAAGCTACGCGGAAGGCTGACATCATTAGTTTTATGGAAACGAACGATATAACGACTCAACAAACGAGTAATAAAAAACAATTGGGTACTTGACTAATTTTGGGAAATTGTTTTAAACTCTTCACAAGGCTGTAAAATGTTGTAGGATTTTTTTCTTTTTCAAAAACGATGATCATCACGCTCATAATAGTGATTTGAAATTCAAACCCAAAAAAATACCGCCAAAACGGGAGTTGAAAGTCATGACGTAATTACTGTCCACAAATCTGTGCGTGACTGCCGCGCAGTGCTTGAATGCCGTCTAGAGCGTGAATGCCGCGCAGCGCGTGCGTGCGTTGAGCATCAGTGACTGTTGTCATATGGTTACCATGTGTTTGGTAGGAAGTGAAAACTCCATGTTAAATGTTGGCAACAGCCGCCATCTTGTTTGGGGTGGCACGCGCTATTCTACTTAGGTAAGCCATCTGAGCATTCGAGACAGTAACTACGTCACATACCGTTTCTGATCACATGACTTTTCGTTTGAAAACTTGACTTTTTAATTAATTAATTTTAATAAAAATTGACTATTATCAGATAAAAAAAGACTTATATCATAATTTTTATCGCATTTGCTAATATTTAATATGCCACACATATTGTTTTTCCGTTACTGTCAAGTACCCAATTGTTGAAAATTGTTAAAAATAGCCACATGGGCTATTTTAAATCATATTATGTTGATCAATATGCATTATCGCAGGGACACACTGTGTTAAGGTTGCCTCCATACTATTGTATTTTAAATCCAATTGAACTTCTGTGGAGTCCATTGAAACATCAGGTACGAAAAATAAATACGACACCTAATGTAAGCAGTAGTGCGGTTGATCACATAAGAAAAACAGTTGACAAGATGGATAAGCAATTGTGGCTTAATTGCATTGAACACATTATTAAAGTTGAAAATGGTTTTTTGGGTGTATCTGAATGTACAGAAATTATTATTAACACTAATGACGATACCGGGGAAGATACAGATAATGAAGACGATTTTTGAAATAAATGCTTTTTCTAACCATAGATAATACTTGTTTAAAATAATAGAAAATCATCCCTTGTCCTTTCAACAACTACCTGCTTTAAATATTTTGAAACATCTGGTGATAGTTGTAAATTATCTTGTTACATTTGGTAGGAGTATTATAAATCAGTCCTTTTGTCAAAATCTGCCATAAAAGTCGAGCACTTTTAAAAAGCATTTCCACTATATCTTGTCCCAAACTATATCATCTTTGGCACCAGCGGAAAGACTTTTTAGTCACGCTACAATGATGAACTTGCCAAAGTAGAATCGGCTGAGTGATGCAGGGTGATTGCAAGAGAAAGGAGCGTTTTATGAAGATGTTCCAGCCATACAAGCTGCCGTGACACAGGTGCTAAAGAACATTCCCAAAAGCGAAATTAAAAAGTCTATGCATGCTTTAGTAGACCGTGCTAAACGTTGTGTTAATTCCAATGGAACCTATTTTGAATAAATGTTACCTTTCTGACATAATATAATGTGTATTTTATTGTATATTTTAAAAGTTCGGTTACTTATCTAACATACTGTGTATTCATCTCAGTTCGTCTTTCCTATGTTTTCGCTTGATTCACTTGACGTGTCTCAGTTGAGCCAGCCATTGGAAATAAATATCAACAAATCTTAGGCGTTACCAGTTTTTGAGACGAATTATGATTATAGGAAAGTGATGATGATATTTGTGTTGCCACAACAGGTTGTGGTGGATAAAGAGTATAATAAAGATAATAATCCTATATTAAACGGTGTTACTGGTTTAATGGCTAAAATGCTATTTTCAACCACACCCGGTTTTTGGGACGATTACGCCGCGTAGCGCCCGGTAGGCCGATATTGTGATTGGAAGAATGTTATCTAGGGTTGGATATACGAATAATGATCGCGATTAGTATCTTATTTACATCGTTGTTTTACCTATGCTATTTCAAGAAATGCAGGAAATTCTACAGAAATTGCTAACACTTTAAGAAATATTCCTAACCATACATTCAATAACCATAGTAACTGCGGTGATTGGTGTAGGTAAACGAAAGATCCAACAAATTATGAACAGCGAGTGATAAAAGGTGGTTTTCAAAGTCCCAAGTTTTTTAAAGATTTGCAAACCATTTTTGGTAAATTATCAGATAATGTAGAACAATTTGGTGCTGGTGCATCTATACCACCCCTAAAATACCAGACCAAAAAAAGTCAAATAAGGACCTTGATCCTAATATAAAGCAGGAAGTAAGGCTTATGATTTACTTTAGTGACAGTTAGTGAACCAGTTCGCTACATCAATAAGTAATCACCCTCTAGTCAACGCCCTCGTCAAAAGTATCTTAAAAGCCGCTTTACATCTCTATGTTTTCGCACATGATTTCTCTATGTTTTGTCACAAGACCACTGTTCACACTATATGATTTCTCATAGCTGACCACTGTAAAGAGAAAACATCTACAAACATAGAAAAACATATGGACTCATAGAATAGAACAATACCTACCTATTTCATGTGAAAAAACACAAGAGATTTATATGTGCATATGGAATATGGTGCACTTTTTTAAATAAAGTGAGGTTACATAGGTCATTTTAATTTGCGATTATATTGCATATTGCGTTGTGTTTTCGATTCAATCTCATTGTGAAGTTTCAACATAAGTAGGGGTGCAAGACGGGGTAGCGGGCAAGACAGGGTACCGGATCTCATCAGACGCACGAACGACCCATCGCAGCCGCTCTGACTCATAATAACGCGCCATTTTGTTGTTTATCAGTCAGCGCTGTGACCGACTTGTGAGTCCATGCGTTTTCGCCCTAGCGCCAAAAACTAGGTTTTTGTCAATTTCGTTGTGATTTTTTTGTTATACATCGCACGTGTTTTGTACGCCAACATTAGTTTTCTAGAACTGACTAAAAGTTATTCTTGTTTATGAATGATTGTACCAGCAGGTAAGAGTATGTTTGTTTCCATATTTTGATTTGTTTTTTAAGACATATTATTTTATTGAAATGTGCATGAGAGGGCAAAATGGGGTATGGGGTACCCCATCTTGCCCATGGAAAAAAATTAATGCCTGTTGTCATGATACCTTCTGAGATTGAAGCAGAGCCTGAGCCCGGATGCTCTACTTGGATTAGCAATAACGAAATAGATCAAAGGCCAAGTACTCCACCATCAGTATTTTCTGATGGCTATCATAACCTCTTCCCCGTATAAAAATGAATTAGAAGGAACAATAACAAAAAAGAAACTGTCAGAAGAAAACAAAAAAGAAAAAGAGAGGTAAAAGAACAAAAAAAGAGTAAGAAAGAATATGACAACGATGAAAATAATATCCCGTGCTTTTACTGCCATGAAAAATACTTGGATTCAAATGAAGGATGGGCCGCATGCTCTCTCTGTGGGAATTGGGCACACTGTAGCTGTGCTGGGATAGATGACGACGACGACGACGCGGTATTTATTTGCGAGTTTTGCAACCAAAACTAGAATATTTCTCTCATACCCCATCTTACCCCATAGGGTACCCCGTCTTACCCGACCTACGGGGCAAGATGGGGTGTTGGACATTTTTGACAAAATTGCTCATATTTTCTTTTTCTATAAGTTTAAAGTTTCTTTAGTTCCTTATTTCCAAAGACTGTTTATGTAAGAGTACTTACAAATAAATAAATATTCAAAATACTTAAAAATGTGTGTTTTATTACACTCCAAACGTTAAGAACCCCGTCTTGCCCCCCCTTACCCTAATAATAACAGGAGTGGCCTGTTAGATTAACCACCAAGTTAATTAATTATTATGAAAATCACCCATGCCTGTTTGATACAAAACGTAAGTTTTACAAAAATAAACATGCTCGGAAAGATGCTCTTTATCAGAAAGAAGCTTTTGGCATCTGATATGGAAAATATCACGATTGACGATGTAAAGAAAAAAATTACCAACATTAGATCGCAGTTCTCACATGAACACAATAAAGTAAAAGCAAGTAAAAAAAGTGGTGCTGGGGCGGAAGAAGTGTACGAGCCAACAGTGGTACGAAAAGATGTCATTTTTGGTTCCTTATATCAAAGCCAGAAAAGGAATAAGCTCTCTAGGCATAGCAGTAAATATTACGTAACCATATCATAATTGTTTTTATTTATTCTATTATAATTAGACACAAGACACGGAAGATGTTATTGAAACGGAACTCGAACATACAAATAACGAAGAGAGCGGCATTCGGGTATAATTCTTAAAACTCTTCCGATCTTCCACTGCTAATTCGTCAAACACCATGTTTGATATTCCACGGCCACAATCTCTTCTTAGAAACCAATATCTGGCCCAAAGTCTTTTTCTTCGTCGTTTTTTCATCCATTTTAAACGTAATTTTTCTTTATTTTTCTTTTTTTTGTAATAATAATAACAACAACGTCAAAAGAACACCAGCACAAATTTTGCTTCTTAGCATTTTCTAGAAGTAAGGTTATTTTCACTGTAAAGCGAACTCATACGAAACTCTTAAGAAAACTTAACAATGTGAAGACGTATCTTAAAAAACATATATCACACACCGAAATAATTTTCATATGTTTTGGTTTATGACAACTCATGTGCGAAAACATAAAGATGTAAAGCGGCTTTAATATCTTTAGTGGCTGTCAAAACTTGTGAACGAGAATGTTTCATTTTTAAGTTCATGAAATTCATCATTTTGTGCAGCATCATCAATGACATCATAGTTCATTTATAATTTGTTCATCAGAGAAACTACCAAGGCATACTACACTTTTATCGCACTCAACATAAGGGCCGGTTTCATAATCAATTTAAAGGAAACTTAAAATTTAAAGGCTCCTTTAAATAACATTGTGTGTTTCATAAACCTCCTTTAGGTTAAATTCTTCTTTAAATCCGACTTTAACTTAAAGTTCCGATGACGGGACTTTAAAGCGTTTGAAGGCTCCTTTAACCATTTTGATTACCACTTCAAAACGATATTAATCTATCTTACGACTACAATATTATTTTTTACTCATAATATAAGTACATCTACTTCAAGTTCATCCAGTTCAAGTTCGTCTGATGACGACGAAATTGTGAAAAGACCAAAAATATACCATAAAAAAATAAATTATTTGGAAATATACGACAAATTAGATTTCTTTTATAGATTTCGTTTAACGAAGGCAACATTTGCTTTTCTATTGAATGAGATAGAAAATGAAATACGGTTACCAACAAATCGGTAAGTGTAAAAGACACTTTACGAATAATGTTCAAGTAATCGTTGATTTTCAGGGGTGGTTGTATCCAACCTGTCTTACAATTATTACTGACACTTAGGTTCCTGGCCACAGGCAACATGTTAATTTGTGTAGGAGATTATATTGGAGTAAATACATAAAAATGTGTGAAGGGCATGAAATGGAAGAAATGGCCTTAGATTTTTATAGAATAGCAAGTTTTCGTCGAACTATTGGTGCTATTGATTGCACTCTTGTAGAAATACAATCACCGGGCGGAGAAGATGCTGAAATATTTAGATCAAGAAAAGGTGTTTTCGCATTAAATGTACAAACTGTATCAGGCTCCAAATTGAAAATAAGGAATGTCGTTGCACGTTGGCCTGGGTCAGTTCATGACCAAACTATTCTTAATAATAGTCTGCTAAAATGAAAATTTGAGGAAGGTCGATATGGCAACTATATTTTAGTTGGAGACAGTGGTTATCGGGTAGAAAAATATTTGATGAATAAATTGGAAAACGCAAATACAGCCGCTGAAAATTCATACAACGAATCAATTATTCGCACCAGAAATGTAGTTGAGAGACAATATGGTGTATGGAAGCGACGTTTTCCTATTCTCTATCAAGGCATTCGTCTACATGTAAATACTGCTCAAATAATTGTTAGACAGAGAAATATCTTATTCTTTTCAAAATTGTAAACAATGCTAGATAGCGTCATGATCTTAATGCTGGACAGGAGGTGATAGGTTCAAATCTGTTGAGCACTACAATTCACTTTTTTCTTTATTATGATATAATAATAATTCACAAAAGTGAGACATACAACTTTTCATAAACGTTTAGTTGACGCTAATAAGTAAAGCACAAAAAGTCAGAAAAATTGACAACGAAGCAATTAAATATAAAAAATTTAATTTTTTTATGACCAATATGTGTTTAAAGGAGTTCGAAATTATCAACCATAATTGAGATGCACAATTTTACAATAGTGTAGATACAATTTTTTTACATAAAAGGTTGTTTATCGTGGTTACACTAATAAGCAAATTACTAAAAACACAAAATGACCACGCGATGAAGTGAGCACAACTCTTTACGAATTGATACTAAACTTTATTTGGTCTAGCAATACATTATTTATAGATTCCCGCCAATATATAAGGACTTGAAGGTTGACCAACGTAAACAACATTAAGAAAAGAAAATAACCGAATTTATCAACAACAGAAAGTTCTTCGACGTTTTCTCATCCATTTTAGATGTAATTTTTCTTTATTTTTCTTTTTTTGTAACAATAATAACAACAACGTCAAAAAAACGCCAGCACAAATTTTGCTTCTTAGAATTTTCTAGAAGTAAGGTTATCTTCACTGTAAAACGAACTCATACTAAACTCTTAAGAAAACTTAACAATGTGAAGACGAATCTTAAAAAACATATGATTTCACACACCGAAATAATTTTCATATGTTTTGGTTTATGACAACTCATGTGCGAAAACATAAAGATGTAAAGCGGCCTTTAATAAACAATTTTTTTGTAAACGTAAGCAGTAAAAAAAATTGTTTGCAAACAAATCGCATTTATGCGGGTATTTGTAGATGACTTATGTGTACAATTATGCGGTTTTTGCTTCTAAGCGGGCAAAAATACATGGTATGTACAGGGGAAAATAATGGGACACGACGAAGCGTGCTTGTACTTTCCAATTATCAATACTAATTGCGAAATATATATTGAAAATAAAAGAATCAGACTTACGGGAAATAGAGCTTCGATGAAGATTCTAACCACACCAACAACTTCAAACACTGCCACAAAAATGGCCTATGAAAATGGTTGCCGGAAATTGCGACAACATGTGTTTATATCGACTGCAGTGTTGTCGTAGTTACTTATTAACCTTGATTTTAAAGGCCTCATTTTGCTGTACCATGCAAAATTACATGTTATAATACTCGTAACCCACATAACAATTAATTAATTTATCAAACATTTTTCTTACTTCTATTATTACTATATTGGGATTAAAACAAATGTCAGAAAAAAAGTTTCTAGTCTTTCATTTGCGACCGTGAAACGTTTTTATTGTCTCCTGAAAATTTTCTCAAATGTTGGATACGCAGAGTTGCCAGGTGCAATTTTCTAAATCCCCCATTCCGAACCTAAAATATCCCCAAAATTGAAGCTGAAATCCCCCAAATTTAAAAGAAGTTTATGAAAAAACTATATCAAATGTTTTTCTTTTTTAATTGAATATACACTTGAATTACACATTTAAATTGAAAGTATAATGTTGCAACCATATATTATAATGTTTTACGTTATCGTGTAGCCGATTCTGTAACGGAACCTTATCATCTGTTCTCCAGCTACGCTTCCCCAAAAGACTACGAAAACCAAACAAATAAACCAAAGTGCATTATAAATATCAGATGCTTCAGTTTCTAAGGTAGAACGTTTAACAAGTAAATATTTCGAATTAATTGATTATATATATTTATATAATTAAGCAGTTTAAAATTTCCTCAAAAATTCCGCCATACAATTTATTCCTCAACGTCTTGAAATTACTTCAAATTTGGAGGGAAATACCTCAATCCGGCAACTCTGGGATACGACATATTAGAATGTCAGTATCGAGGTTGAGTATTTTTGGTTGCCTACCCACATGTCACTAATCAACATGATTTTTTCTTACAAAATAACAACTGAATGCTTGTACTTTCCAATTATCAACACTAATTACGAAATATAAATTTGAAAATAAAAGAATCAGACTTACGCGATATGGAGCTTCGATGACAATTCTAACCACACCAACAGCTTCGAAAAATGCCACAAAAATGGCATATGAAAATAGTTGCCGGAAATGCGTCAACATGTGTTCATATCGACTGCAGTGCTATCATAATTACTTATTAACCTTGATTTTAAAGGCCTCATTTTTGCTGTACTATGCAAAATTACATGCTATAGATAGAATTCAAACGCAAATAAACGTTAACAAAAACTAATAAATGAAAGTAGTGGTTCTAGAAGATGGGAGTATATTGAGACAACAGACGTTGGCCAGCAGCATGCGAGTAATGAAGAAGATGCAGTATAAGCTTTCCAGAACACTTGGGTAGTCAAGTGCCTTCACATTGGATCCTCAATATCTAGTAGTTTTCTAGATTTTTCTCAATACTAACGACTTTTAATAAATTTTATTTTTTTATTATTATCTTACAAGGGAGGACACGACGTGGTAATAATGGATTTTTTCGAAATTTTGCATATCGATAGAGTATTATGTTAGATGTCTTTGAGTAAATGCACAAGACGCACTACTCAAGCGTTCTTGAGCAAATTAAAATTAAAGAAAATTAATAACTGACTTGTACAAAGTCAACGCATCTTAGGGAGCGATTTTTAAATGTTTCGATAGCACGTCGGTTAAGGGTTTGGAGTTTTAAACAGGTTTTTTGTAAAATATTTTTCCTGTAAAAATCATCACACTGTCAAAGGAAAACATCACACATTGTCGAAATAACAATAAATAAAAATTATACCTGAAGAAATAATACATAAATACTTGTAAAACTGTAAATAAAGCACCTTTGTGCTAGGAGCTACAGCAAACAATAATGTAAACAAAATCAATGTAATGTTGCGTATATTGATATGTCCTTTAATTATACGGAATAAAGATATTTTTGAATTTGAGTTTGAGTTTGGCTTGGGACTTATAATATGTAGGTTCAAATCTCGCGCCATGAACGTACCTTTTTTCACTATAATTTTTTTACATGTCAAATGATGTGATTTGTCATGAAAACAGGCAAAGCAATAATTCTCACGACACTGTGTACATCGAATAAAAACTGTGTTTTTATAATTGCAGGGTTTTTAAAAATATCTATTGGAAAACAAACCTCATTGACGTTATTGCAAATATGATTAATTGATGCATACTCATGACTCATACTCTTACAAAAAATTATAGTGCAAAAAAATTACGTTCATCGTGCGAGATTCGAACCTACATATTATAAGTCCCAAGCCAAACCTTTACTTTTACTTTACAAAATTCTTTATTAATTATTACTATTTACATGTATGTACAATTTACATTACTTATTCATTACATATTCACAATCATAAATGTTCCCGCTTACGCCTACAATTAAGTATACCAAACCCTTTACCAATGTGCTATCGAAATATTTAAAAATTGTTCCATAAAATGCGTTGACTTTGTAGAAGTCAATTATTAATTTTCTTTAATTTTAATTTTCTCACGAACGCTTGATTAGTGCTTCTTGTCCATTTACTCAAAGACAACTAACATGATACTCTATCGATATGCAAAATTTCGAAAAAATCCATTATTACCACGTCGTGTCCTCCCCTTGTTAGTTATCCAGTAGAAAGTAAACGTCACTAATGAAGAAAATTGTCACTTTACCATGGAGATATTAGTAAAGTAAAGTTGACTCTCAGCTGTTAGTAGTATTGAGAAAAAGATCTTGTGTGTCATATTCAGGAATTATTTTTCATTTAACTGACTTTGTGTTAAATGCCAAAATATGCTTCTGTCTTGCCCACTTTTCAGACCGAATAAACCAAATTCACTTGAGAGAGGTACCTATACTAATCCTACTAATTATGATCATCAATTTTGACTTCAAACAGTTTTTTTGTTAAATTATCTTAGGTGGGCCGATCCCGACTGTACTGCAATGCCGGGCCAACCCGTGACAGAGGTGGAGCAAGCCCCTAACCTCCGTCAATTTCCAAAAATCAGTTTAATATACTGGCCCCGCATGCGGGGCGTATCAGATATTAAGCTGATAAGAACAGATACTACACTTTGATCTTAGCCATTAAGGCCGAGAAGCGATAACTTCAAAACCATTCTAGAAACATTATATCTATTTCTGGTAGAATCAACTCAAACGACTTATAACCTCCACTGTCATCTAGTGCTTTTATTGGAAAACACTTCTTGCTTTTCGAGAGTGGTGTGAGTAATACGAAGGGGGAGAGGACAAAAGAGCACAAAACGTCTGTAAAAAGTAACGGTTTTCGCCGTGTCATTGTCTATTTTATGTTTCATGTGGATATCTGTAGGAATGTAATTTAATTAATTAATTAATTTTCAAATTTTCGAATATACGGCGGATTTACCTGAATGAAACTGAATACCACCAATAAACATTCGCACTTTTTTGTTATTTCCAAAAAGAAGCAAGGGTCCTAAACTAATTAGCTTCAGGTTCTCCTTACTGATGATCCGCCTCTGGATTTCCGATACCTATCCTTAATATGCCTCTAATAACGTTTTCGATTTTATGGAAAACACTTACACTCACCTCAGTAAAGAATGTCCTACTAATAAAACTTTTTGGACAAAGCTTGCTATTTGGGAGTTTATATAAGTGTCTTGTCACAATTGAACCCATTCTATTTAGAGTTGTAAAATTTAAAATTTATGATCAATGGATGGATGATGGTTGTAGATGCCCTAGGGTAGGTGCCATCTGTTCATGTTACAATATATTATAGAAATTTTGCTTTTACTAGTCATGCAGCCGATTTAAATTCCAATGTCTCCGTTAGTTTGCACTACCCCAAACCTAATATGCATGTTATCGCATATCTATCGCACATTAATTCTATAATATAACTAAATTATTACTATATTTATAATAATGATTGCAAATGTTTAAATTTAAGCAATTTTTTATAGTAATAACAAGCTATTAATTATAAATATTACAATCCAATTGAAATTAATTCATACAAAAACAAATGTAATATAAAATATGTAAAATGTATAAAATAGAATATAAAATACATAAAAAAAATTAATAACACATAAAATGTTAGTCCCACAATGGGCAATGCTAAATATTTATCGTGAAATCAGCAATTAAAGAAACCAACCAAAAATCCACGAAAAAGAATAAATTATGGTTGATGCTTAAAATAAGTATTTTTACAGAAACAATTGTATGGCTATTTGTTTATAATAGTAGAGGGTTTTTTTTTATGGAATTGGCTGTTTAATAACCAAAGTTAAGCCGTTTTTAATTTTCAGCTTTCTATATTTAATAAACTCGTTGAGCACCTTTGGAAAATAGAGAATAGACAAATTTTTGTCCCTCTCAAATCCGGTTTAATTCATATTTGTATTAAATTTCAAGGAAAATACAACTTTTTAAAAATATTTCAAATATATTCACATAAGACCTTATACCTGACAACTTTTACACACCTCAATACCCCTTTTCTATCAATACCTACAACTATAAATAAACATAAACTTTACTAAAATCTATAGGATACGTTTACGTTAATGAATTGCAACCTGTTTGTGTTATTGCTGAAATATCAACATTTCAAATAAATATTGTAATTGTAAAATTTTATTTTAATTAGAGAATTCATACGCATATACGGTCTTTTTAGTTAAGTGAAAAATAACTCGGACATTTAAATTTAAACCGACTACTACCTGACTTTACATCTTACTTTTATAAGTGTAACATGGATGGATGGCAATACCCTGAATTTTGAACCAACACCATCATCTATCTCTCACCAATAAATTTTATTTTTTACAACTTGGTTCAATTGTGAGAAGATAGTTTTATGAACTGCTTTTGTACGCCAATTTCTTTTGTTAGGACATTCCTTTCTGCGTTGACTGTACGTTCAATTGCATGTCGAAGGGTTAAAATAGTTTTAGTACTAATACAAAATTAGACCTGCAGCTTAGAGATTTGATTCCTGTCAAGAAAATAAGGAAATTGGTAAGAAAAGGTAACGAAGTGAGGTCTCTTCGTTCAATTAGTTGTAAATCATCATGAACCTACAGGTGACCAGTGGTCAAAACATTTGTTCAAATTTTCTATTGAATTCATTAGGGGAGACAATAAAGTACGACAGAAATTTCGATTTTAACATTTGTTAAATTATTGCAGTAGTTCTAGGGATTATAAACTTATCACACAATTAAATCGATACGAAATTTGGTCGACTATATTTTGTAGAATTTTGAAAAAAACACTGCAGATGTGTCCGCCAATCTTATTGATTTTAATCCCTTAACTACGGACCTACAATTAGTCGGAAACAATTGTGCATGTTCTACAAAAGTTTACTTGGAATAATTGCACATGATGTATCAGTTTTTTCCTGATTGCAGAGAAGTAACGAGAGTGCAGCAGGATTCTTATTTCTCAAATGCTAAATCAAACTGAATACAAATAAGACCTTGAATTACAGAAATTATTCCAAAAAATTTTAGGTAATTTTGTTAAATTATTTTAGGTGGGCCGATCCCGACTGTACTGCAATGCCGGGCCAACCCGTGACAGAGGTGGAGCAAGCCCCTAACCTCCGTCAATTTCCAAAAATCAGTTTAATATACTGGCCCCGCATGCGGGGCGTATCAGATATTAAGCTGATAAGAACAGATACTACACTTTGATCTTAGCCATTAAGGCCGAGAAGCGATAACTTGACAATCATGCAGAGAACCTTATAGCTATTTCTTGTTAACTAAGCACAAGCGACTTATATCTACTACCGCCATCTATTGGAGAGAATTTAAATGTAGAAAAAATCAAAAAGTGGGGCATGGCAAAAACAAATGATAATTAATGAACCATAAAATAAATAAAACAAAGTACATAATCAATAGTTATGATAAATTTTTAAATAATTATTAGACACTTCTTAGACAGCAATATTGAATCAATTATTATCTAATAAATAAAGTACAATTAATAAAAATAATTATAATGGTAACAAACGAAAATACCCTAGATTCATAGATATATAGGGAAATTTACTGTCACTTGATACAATTGGCAATACAAACTCGGTGCTGGGCGCCAGCGAGTCAGGTAAGTTGATTAAAAAAACTCAAATAATTAACGTTAAAATTATAAATTTTCAAAAATTTTTACAGTAAATCATCGCATTAATAATATTATTAACAATTTGTTTAAATTCTATAACAATCATCGGTTCCTAATCGACTTCTAAAGTGTTCCAGTTATATAATACCCTTGCCGCAGGTTTCTATCGATTATTTTTATAATTGGAAAGGTGTAGATTTTAAATTTAGGTTTTTTTATTTCTGCTACACCATCAATTTAAATATTCTTCCAATTTATTAATTAGGTCAAATTACAAAATTAATTGGATCTAGTGCCATGTGATAAATATTTACGGTACACAATTTTTGTTGCATAGTCAAAATTGACAAGTGCCAAAATTACACAATTAAATTTAGCTTATTTGGTGTTGAATCAAGTCCAAAATTGCTAGCTTTAAAAATATTAAATATTTTCGTATTGTTTTTTATAAACATTTATCTATTTACGTTATAAAACAGTGAATGTTAAATTTGAGGTTATGTCACATTTTTTTCTTGCTTTTTCAGAAAAATGCATCGGGCTAGAGCAATTGTTGGTACATTATCAGGACCAGGTGGTCCCCGATTTGCTAATTGGTTATTGACGAAAACAAGTATCCCAGCATTATCAACCACAACGTTTCGTAATTATAATGTGCCTGTTGCTGCTGAACCATTCTTAAATGGTAGTTCCAGCCAATATGTTGAGGATATGTATAATGCCTGGTTGGCGGATCCATCCAGTGTACACGCTGTAAGTTAAAATTCCATTCACTATCAATATGAAATGAAATAGTAATTCAATCCGTTCTGATACTGGAAATACCAGATTTTTAAATTTGAACAGTCAGACAAAAAGTGGAATTTCGAATGTGATATTATTGCGTGGAATTAGATTAGAATCAAGTTCATGTACGTCGGAATTACCCGGAATTTTTGACTGGTTACAATTTTTTATTATTATTTTTGATTATAGATAAAACTACAGACAAACACAATAATGATAAGCGAAAACGATAAATTATAAACAGTGGAAACCTTCGTGAGATTGCAAAATATTTAATCACAATTGGTGATTCATAAATATTTGGAAATTTAGGGAGAGAAAAAAAGTTTTCTATTTTTAATTCTATTTATAAGAATTCTCGGTTTAATGAAATTTATCTTGATTTTTTTTTTATCGATATTTGGGTCATAGTCAGCCAGTCAGCGGAACGACCGTGAACTTCTTTTCTAATTCAATACAGTTAACTTTTCATTTTCAATATAACTTTCTATTTATCTACTGATTTATTTATTTATTTATTTGAGGATCTTATAAAAATAATTCTATTTTTCTTTAAGTGACATGATTTTTTTGATTGATTAATCAAGATAGGGGGCATAGAGCTTAACCCTTTAACTTGCGCTCTCAATTTTAACTATAAAATAATACAGCGTTGTTTTAGTTCGTAAATATTTATCGTTAAGAGACGGTTAAGTTTTATTACTTTGACGTTAGAGAACGTCAATTTAAACTTGGTTAATTTCTGGGTACACTTTGTAAAGACAATTGCATATTAAAAAATCCAAAACCCGATTATAAATTAATTTACAGCAACCGGTTTAAATATTTGACTTTCTACAAATCTTTAAAATCTACAATTATGCAAAAATTACAATTCACAATTAGGCGTGTACAAACTAATTTTGATGCGTGTTGCGTCAATACTAGAAACGGTCTACATTTTGGTGATTGGGTACTACCGAGCTTATCAATGAAATGCACATATTTTTGGTTTAATCTTTTAAGTATGACGAGCACAATGACTGGAGAGATTAACTTCAAAGTAATAAAATTAAGTCGCAATAGAACACAAAATAGAGACGATATTTGATTTCTTTATAGTACCGGATGTGGATGATAAGGACTAAAAATATCTAAATTATTTGTGAACGTATTTCAAAAGAAATCAAGAACTTAAAGTATAAAGTAGAAGGTTCCTTTGGGTAACTAAAGTACCCCTGTAGCTTATTTGATAAAAAACAGCAGTAACTTTTGAAGTGCGGTGAATATTTGGGCTACTTTTGGTTTCATTTTTTAGGCTCATAAATTATTAATTAATTGGAAGATTGCATATTTTATAATTTTTTACAGTTAGATGACTCACTCTGTATATCTTCTAAATTTTACGTGGTTACAAACTCAGTAGATGTTCTCGTGGTACTTAATTTTTTGAAAATTCCGCTGGTTGTAACCGTCTCCATAAAGTGCTCAATTAATTGCTGTTTTTATTAGTTTGACCGCTAAACTTTTATGGCATTTTTGTTTAATTAAGGCTAAGAAATTCAAAAGTCCTTAGTAATTGCTTTTGTAGAAAGTCCTCTGGAACGCTGTTATTGGATCGGTTTTTCAATTATTTAATTGTAGGTTGAACACGATATTAAATAATTGGATGTAATTATGTAACAGGAAATTCTAATGCCAAAAATATTTACGGAATAAGAAGCATTTCAGTTTAAAGTGTAAAGCAAAAGTTTCTTTTTTTATGTCAAAATCTTTTGTCTTGAGTTTGTCGAGTTAGATAACAGAATATTTTTTAGTAATTGGCATCGATGTTATCTAAAATTCTGTTTATTTTCAAAAATTGAGAGATTGTCTAGACTATTATAGAAAAAAATAGTAATTTATTAATTTATTACGAAAATATTCCATTGACGAAAATAATAAACAAAACTATTTGATTTTATGATGAATAAATATTGATGTTTAACTAAAAGTACTACCTGTATTTGTATACATTATTTGCATTGCAAAAAAATTCCTATTGAAATTCATACCCTTTGAAATTTGACGTAAAATGACAAAACTAGAAGAATAGTAAATTCTAATTATTCTACTATACTATTAGTTATAATTATTATTATGTTTTGTTATTGTTCAAAGTATAAGGTCAATACGACGACTGAATGTCTATTATTTTTACATTATTCAAAAGTGGCTAGTTCAAATGAAATTACAATAATTATGCAGTTTAAGATGAAGAAAACAATATGTACGAATGAATAATTACAAGTTTTAATACAATATAATTTGCGATAATAGAAAAGCAACTGTAGTTGTATATTAATAATAAAATTAATAATAAAATTGGTCCATCATAGCTTTACTAACAAATGATTTAATCGAGGTGATAGTAAATTGATTCGTTTTTCTGAAAACTGTTGCGGTTCAAGAACACCAGATGTGTTCTATGTAGTTTTTGGAAAAACATAGTTCTCTGGAAATTGTTAGTTTATATTACAATAAAACTGAACCTGTTTAAAGAAGGTGTTCCCAACATATCAGTTATAGCCTTGTGGGATTCATATAGTACTTATTTATTGTACATGTACAAATAAATGGACTGTCCGAGGCGGGCCCCCCTACCATTGTCAACCGCAAAATGATAGATGGTAAGATTTATGACAGGACAGGTAGTTGTAACAAACTTAGGTGACTGTAAAATTTCAGACCCAAGTTATAATTAGAAATTTTTAGAAATTCTTGCATGATAATGATTTATATTTTGAAGACAATTACACTAAAAAAGATTTGTTGGAAGTTTTACGGACAAAAACATATCAAAAATGTTATGCTGTTGACAATTTAGCTAAATATTTTCAAATTTTCAAGTACGGATCTGTCCGAAAACTTGTCAAGGGTAGGAACCTAACGGTTCTATTGGGGGTCCGACCGCAAATCTAATGCAGCGTGAAAAAAAGTCATTTCTAACGAGGTCCTTTTATTTTTACACGTACAATATTTAATTATTAAAAGTTTCTTAATTCCCATTGTTGTTCATTCCATCTAGGCTGTAATTTTAAGCAATCGTTAACATTTTTGTTTGATCCTATATGATAATTGGTTTTCCTATAAATATTTTAATTATGAATAGAAGAATTCCCGATTTTGTTAAGATCTAGTTTTTTTCTGAGCATATCGTTCACCATTTTTTATTATTTGATCTAAAGTTCGGATTCTAATTAGAAAGATTCGTCCAATTTTCAGCAATATAAAAAATTTAAACTACCATTTTAGAGGGGCCTTCAAAATTTCACAAATGCGATCTATCATTATGTTCATAACATCCCTTTTTACAAAATCGATTGTGGCCTTAAATCTTTGACTTTGATCTCCTAAAGTATTGCAATCGCTATGCATAAATCTCTCACATAATCTTCATAGTATAGTAGACCAAATTTCGTATAGATTTTATGGAAACGCAAATTCAAATCAAGTTTGAGATTATCAATTGTAAGAACCTCATTTCGTTGGTATATTGAATATTAATTTGTGAAATTTTCTTTTTTTTCGAAAAATACTTTTCTTAGTATAGCTTACAATCTAAATAATACTCGAACTATTTATGTAACAATATGAATTAGAAACGTAACAACAAAATATTTATCAGATATTTTACAGAAATTTTTTTCAAACTTAATCGTTTTTGCCCCTAATAAACTCCTTTCCAACCAAAAATTTGAATAGATGTTTTGTCCATCGACCATCTCTAGATCTATGGTGATTTACAACTAGTTGTAGAGGAAAGGGGGGCAAAGTGGCCCCTTAAGAAAAAAAAATTTTTTTTACGCGTTCACTTTTTTTTAGACCCTTGATACTTATTTAACATTATTATGCTGCGTCCATTAAAATTAAAAAATCGAAAATTTGGGGCAATGTGGGCCCTCCAAAAAAAAATCATAATTGATATTTTTCATTCTGTATTTTTATTTTTACAATTAATTATTAAATATTTAATAAACGGATGGTACTTTTTATCCCTCATTATATAAGAAATTTCAAAAAGGTTTGCTCATATACTTTCTGAAGCTTTGAAAATTTGAAGAGGCCCACTTTGCCCCTATATTTTCTAATAGTTCACGATCCTTTCTTAAATTATTGCAGTAATTCTAGAAATCATGAAGTCACCAGGCTATAAAATCGATACGAAATTTGGTCTACCATATTCATTTATATCTATAAAACAATAAATATTATACAATACTAGCGGACCCGGCGAACTTTGCCTCGCCCCAATTTTACGTGAATGCGTAATTTACGACTATCCGGAATCAGTTTAACAATACACAAAACTCGCAGCAAGAAAAATAGCACATTTACTGTAAAAAATTACAATGCCAAAATGACACCTGTCAGATTGCGCAAAGTCTAAGTCAACTCGGATTTTGAATGAAAACTTTCGATTTTTCCAATTTTCCGACTTTTGCGGAGAGATTTTCCAATTTTCCGCATTTCGCATTTTCCGCAATTTTCCATGATTTACACTAAGAACTTTCTATTTTTTCATTTGGAAAGACATTAAGCATTTTTCCAATTTTCCGACTTTTCCGGAGGGATTTTCCAAAATTTTCTTCCGTAAAAACCTTCTCCTCGAAAATACGAACAACTGACAAAAAATTTTACAGAAATCGGCCCAGCCGTTCTCATTTTATAAATTACTATACATTTTTTACACCATTTTTATATATATAATAGATATCATACATATAAAAGTCAGCAGTTCAATGAATACAATTACAGCAATTTATGTTGTGCTAAAATTAGCTTACTAATAAATAGATTTTTGACAGTTGATTGCTTAGAACTAGGCATATTTGTAGAGTGCAAATATACAAATAGTAGCTAATCTGTTTATTGAGGACAAATACAATTCAATTACTTATTATAATAATAAAACGAAATCAAATAATTGTGCCGAATAATTTAATTTAATATAAAACATATGTCTTGCTATCAGTGTATATCTTGATTGTTATAAATACGTCATGTCTAAAAATATAATTAGACGCACTTAAACCGACAATTAATCAAAAAATAAAATGGTTCAAATGAAAAACGGAAGTACAAATATTTCGCCTGTTATTAAACAGTTTTTTTATTTAAAGTACATTTTTTTGTATTTTAGTCATGGGATTCATTTTTTCGGAATTCAGCAAACGGCGGTGTCGGCTATCAATCACCACCATCATTGGCACCATTAGGAAAAAATGAAGTACCGGTAACATCGTTCCTACCAGCCTTAGGTGGATCAGCACAACCAGGTGGTGCTGTTAATGAGAAAATTATTGATGATCATTTAGCTGTACAGGCAATTATACGAAGTTATCAGGTTTGTTTTTTTATCATATCATCATAATTAGTTAATTATTTATAATTGTCGGATTGAAATATTGATGGGTGTTTCTATCAATATAGTAAAAGACAACAAAAATTATGTCTTTGGCGTATTTGCTAGGTTGTAGCTAATTTTAGCTTTTTTTTAATTTTAAACTTCGTTTGGCACGTTTTTTTGTTGCTTGTTTTAATTTTGTTGAGTAAGGACGATTAGTAATAATCAAAATATAAGGGGATTAGAATTGATTTAAAACAAAAAGACAAATGGGTTATTGTTCTTCTTTAACAAATATTAATTGCCTTAATAGGCACGTGGTCATCTAGTAGCACAATTGGATCCATTGGGTATTATGTATGGTGATCGTACTACAACAATAACTGAAAGACGGGGTTCCCCACCTGATGAAATAACGCGTCAACATAAACTAGGTACGACCCATTTATTAAAGAAAAAAAACGTACAAATATCAACAATTTCATATTCATTGATATTCTAATTATTGATTTAATTTGATATAAAAATCCGAAATTGATAAAAAAAATAAATGATTAATAACAAGGGTCGTAACAGTTTGAAACATTAATTTGCAACAACTAAGCTTTAAGATGTTAAGCTTCTTTTTATCTTTATTTCGATTTATGTATTTTATTGTATATAGTAGAGTTGTTCGTTCATAACTACATTATTTTCATTGTTGTGTTGATTAACAAAAAAAAAAAAAATCTTTGAGTCTTTCGTTGTATATAATTGTGCTAATTCTACAATTCTTTTGTAAGATCTTTTACTATCTCTTTTTATTTCTTTCGTTTTTGTCATTAAAATAATTTTTAAGTAAGTTCTAAGGTTGAGGGTTTAGATAGAGGTGATGGCTCGATTTTTTAGATCAGAGGACATCATATAGCAAAATTGGATCCATTGGGTATCAATAGTGCCGATTTGGATGATAGAACACCACAAGAATTATTATATACGCACTACAATTTTGGTAAGATACAGAGACATTTTATTTATTTTATTTAATCATAATAATGTTATTTTGAACTACTATTGCTTATTGTTGAATAAATTTAAAGATTTGTTTACATTTGAGCGAATTTATTGGATAATATTCGAGTAATATAGAGCTCTTTAAAGGAATCGCTTATTAAAGAATAAGAGAATTTCTGTTAGAATATCAGGCGACCCTTAATGGCACCATTTTATGTTAATTGCTTAGAGAAAATCCAGTGCATTGTATCACTACCAATTTCTTCCAGATTTTAGAGTCGATAGGATTTTCTTTCTATAAATAGAATAGACAATTCAAGCAAGCAAAATGTTCAAAAGCTTTTAGGATAGTGTATGAATTTGAGACCATATTCTGGTGTATACAAAAAGTTACAATTATAGTCTCTTTAGAAACTTTTCCGGTCAGGCAATTGCAGAGCCGAGCTTTTCTGTCGCTTCGGGCAACCTTATTTATGGCGCCCCTATCCAGAAA
The DNA here is from genome assembly GCA_021725515.1 of Epicauta chinensis. Taxonomy (NCBI): domain Eukaryota; kingdom Metazoa; phylum Arthropoda; class Insecta; order Coleoptera; family Meloidae; genus Epicauta; species Epicauta chinensis. Next base: position 23,158 of record JAEDXX010000059.1, read on the forward strand.
TTAATAATGAGGCGATCATAGTTTTATATATTTCGTAACCGAATTCTTCGTTAATTACTTTACTATCTGTCAAGATTGTTTTTAACTCAATTTCTGATAAAAATAGTTTCTCTTGATAACAAGAAAAAAATCCAAAATAATTGTGATAATTCCCTGTTAAATTTTAGTTGGATCCGTAATAAAAAAAGTTTGATGTCCCGTAGAAAATTGTCATAAAAGATTTTGTATTAAAACTATTCAAAATAATGGAAAAATCTATGTTTTTGAATGAGACACTGTTTAGAAAAAAACCTCAGTTTGCTTCCAGTTGATAATTACATAACCGCAATAAAAATTGAAAGAAAAGCTATTAGTATTAGAAGACACAAGAACGAACAAATCTAAAATGAGTGTTGAGTAAGTGTCCTTTGTTCGATTACTATCAAAAACGTATAATATACACGATTAATATAATCTTCATAATAACAAGAAAATTAGGAAAATATTAAAAATGTTTTTTGTAAAGGAAAATACGGCTACCTAAATAAAGGAGAACGGTTTGGGGCTAAGGAACCAGTTGTTGTAGGGTTGCTACTTTTTGTACTTTAAAATAAAGGCAATTTTCTTATCTTAGAACTTTGACTGAGAGAATTTTCCAAAAAACTGAATCTCTTTCAAGATTTATGAGGTCTGAATATCTGACATGGAATAGATCAATTGTTTATCTCCGAATTTGACTTCTCTAAAAAATAACTTTTTTCCGAACTGAATCATGTTTTCCGTACATCGCAACAGTTCTGAGGGGTTCTAAGGTAGTACTCCAATCCTATATTCAACAAATTCAAACATTTTTTTTTCAATTATATTGTCATATTCCCTTTAAGAAAATGCACAATAAAGTCCAGTAAAAAGTGCCGCTCCAGACAACTGCCTGGTTTGCTGTGGTCTTGAGCCGGTCCTGCTGTTATTACTGGTTACTTTCCAAGTGAACCACTACTGGTGTGACCTGAGCTGCAATTTTTCAACTATAAAACTATTTTAATATACCAACACTTCCTAATTATTCAGTAGATAATAATGAAAACAAATCGTAATTGCTACTATCGTTTCATATTTTTTTCTTTTCATCTGCCTTTGTTTTCTCAAACAATCACTTTTGAACCTAAAAAAGTTCCAGGAAGATTGATGTTTTTGTTTTCGGTTCTCAATTCGATTCCAGTTGGAATTTTACAGTTTTACACTAGAGTTATCTTGAGACAGAAACAAATTGTAAGTTTTCCCACTAGTTCCAGACGAGAGCTTCAAAAGAGTCGCATTTTTGTAATTATAAAAATAATTATTGAGTTGCTAGAAAAATTCGTTCAAATGTGAATGGGAGACTGTTAAACTATTCCATCTTTAATACATCCATTGATTTTACACCGTTTGTTTAAAGTCCATTTGTTTTAGAATGTGCTATGTTTTGTACACCTCAAACGGCTTCTAACATAATCACACATTTATTTTTATTATTATTACAATTTTTTAAAATTCATTTTAATTTAAATATACCAGCTGTCCTTTTGAATTCGTCTACTTAATTTTTGAACTAATTTATCAATAATCTGAAAATTATAATAGGACTGCTAGTATTGTTTGAGTTCGTTTATTAATTGACTTATTTTTATGTTTAACTCATGTGTTTGGCGTTTTTTTTTTTCGTTGTTTCTAATCTAACTTAGACCATCCATCCCGTACGTATTCTGAAGAATTGAGGCGGCAAGTTCATCAGTTTATGTCACGTAAGATTTATTTGTTTATTATTATTATTATTGGTTTTTATAATTTTTGTTATTTCATCAATTTTTTGTTTTTTTTTTCAAAAAAATTATTTGATATTTTGTTAAGACGAGATAACAAAAATCTTCTAAAAAAAAGGGTAAATTATACAACAAACCAGTATTTAAGATCAGATCCATTCAATTTTAATTGATTTATATTAAATGAAAAATAAAATCTGTTCTTATCTATTTGGTTCTGTGTTTTGGATAATTTTGATTTCGATAAAATGGGATTCTAACAATATAATAATGGGTTCAAAATTTTTCAAAGATAAGTATTTTAGATTAGTGAATGCTACTTGCTTGAATTATTCTTATTTCTATTTATTTTCTATTAATTTAATTTTCATTTGTTTTCTTATCATTTGCTTTATTTATTATTATTACTAACATACTAAACCACTATACACATAATTGAAATGTTTCAAGCTGATCCGATTTTCGAATGTTGTAGTTAGTCGCTTTGTTTTCGTTAAAATTAATTCTGCTGATTGCAGAAAATATAACGGAAGCAAATCGTACTTTCATTGATTTCATTGTCTCATAACTCATTTATTTGTATTAATTATTGATTTAATTAAATTTGATTTTGTTTTAAATTTGCAATCGATTTTGAAATATGTAGAAGATGCCGATATGGATCGTACATTCAAATTACCATCAACTACATTTATCGGTGGCAAAGAGAAACAATTACCATTACGTGAAATCTTACGTCGTTTAGAATTAACATATTGTCGACATATTGGTGTTGAATTTATGTTTATTAATAGTTTGGAACAGTGCAATTGGATACGGCAACGTTTAGAAACACCTGGTGTTATGGAGTTTTCAGCTGATGAGAAACGTTTGATTTTAGCTCGTTTAACACGTGCCGCAGGGTAATTTAATTAAATGTCCACAAATAAAAATACTAATTTCTCTCACTCTCTCTCTATTTAGTTTTGAATCATTTTTGGCACGTAAATGGTCATCTGAGAAACGTTTCGGTTTAGAAGGTTGTGAAATTTTGATACCGGCAATGAAACAAGTCATTGATAAATCAACAGAATTTGGTGTCGAAAGTATTGTTATGGGTATGCCGCATCGTGGCCGTTTAAATGTTTTAGCTAATGTTTGCCGTAAACCATTACATCAATTATTTACACAATTTGCTGGTTTAGAAGCGGCCGATGATGGTTCTGGTGATGTTAAATATCATTTAGGCACATATATTGAACGTTTAAATCGTGTAACAAATAAAAATATACGTTTGGCAGTTGTTGCAAATCCATCACATTTAGAAGCTGTTGATCCAGTTGTACAAGGTAAAACACGTGCTGAACAATTTTATCGTGGCGATGGTGAAGGTAAAAAAGTCATGTCGATCTTATTACATGGTGATGCGGCATTCTGTGGACAAGGTGTTGTATTTGAAACGATGCACTTGTCTGATTTACCCGATTATACAACACATGGTACTATACATATTGTTGTTAATAATCAAATTGGTTTCACTACCGATCCTAGACATTCAAGATCATCAGCTTATTGTACCGGTAAGAACAATTCAAAGGCAAATCGTAAGATATCTTAAATCCTGTATTGCACTATAAAAGTTTTTTTTGCTAACCTCTTTTATAAACAACATGTTTACAACAAATGAATTGGAGAGCAAAAAAAGTAAGAATCACAGTTTTAAGGATGCATAATTTATCGCCACTTATCTTGTGGCCATTTGCATTATTTTATTGCAATTGTATCCACTATTTGACCCATTAATTGATTTAAACAAAAAGAAAAAACTACGAGTTAACTCGTAGTCGGCGTCCTGGATAATATGGTGAACTACGAGATATCTCGTAGTTAGCCGTCAACGTGTTAACGAAGATTATGTGACGTATTTCATAATTTTCAATACGAAAAATGTTTGACTTCATGGTCGGAATTTGCAAATATCCATTAAGCCTCATGTTCGGGACCACTAAACTAAAAAAGTCTTCTTTAATTATGGATTGTTAATTCACAATGAAATAAAATAAAAATAAGATTATGTAAAGCTATTCATTGAAGCTTTTGTGTCCTGAAAAATTTCTTTGATAATTGGTTTCGCACTTAAAAGTCAAGAAATATGGTGCAGTAATAGGTGAACTTTCATAACAGACGACTTTTATAAAATTTATAATCCATAAGTTGTTTCACTAAATGGAAATTGCTGAATATTGTAGACGCAATAGAGTTTCTGTGGACTGCATGTGCCTATTTATTAGTTTGAATACGGCCCAACATGTACCGTCTTTTTTTTGTTTTTGCTAATATTTAAAATCTATAACAAAGAAATCGATGTTGCCTTGCAAACAACCATAAGCCCACTACATCTACAGAAAGTCCCAAAAATGCGTATCAGATAAATGAAAGCCACGAATTTTACGACATTAGAGATTTATTGTGAATTTCTTTAGTTTCTTATGAGCGTCAATGCAAATAAAATGGCCAAAAAGAGTCTAATTATTAAAAGAACATTTTCAGTCTTAAAATAGTTATTTACTGTACAAGGTGGTAAAGTCATACTTTATCCCCGAGTGGATAAAGAGACTTTACCACAGTTTGCAGTACAAGATTTTGTTTAATACTTGCCCTTCAAACTCTTTTTTTATTTAATTTTTTAAATTTTCTAATAAGCTTTGACATTAACTATTCATACAGTTGTCAATCATTGTTGATTGCTATTGGATTTCTCTAAACAATAACCAATTGTTTTTGTTCGTTTGCTGTTGGTTGCTATGGAGTTTACCCACCTCAACGGAAAAGTAAACACTTTACCGTTAAGGTGGGTAAAGTGCTACTTTACCATCGAGTTTTTAGTCGATAAAGTAGGACTTTAACAGCAAGTATTGAACAAAATCTCTTACAGCATACGTATAACTTTTATTTAACAGTTAAAATCAATTTTATAAAAAATCCTGCTCAAAGGTCTTATATAGTGCTGTACCGGTTTTAGTACTGTTAATTACAAGTCTTACGATAAGCTCCTCAGATCGTCTATCCGACACAGTTGAATGTAATATTGTCTTTTTTTTTGTGCCTTCAAATAGATGTTGCTCGCGTTGTGAACGCCCCAATTTTCCACGTAAATTCCGATGATCCCGAAAGTGTAATGCACGTATGTAATATAGCAGCTGAATGGCGTGCAACATTCCACAAAGACGTCATTATCGATATTGTATGTTATCGACGTAATGGACATAATGAAATTGATGAACCAATGTTTACACAACCATTAATGTACCGTAAAATACGTAATACGAAACCAGCATTAGAAAAATATTCAGAACAATTAATTCAAGATGGTGTTGTTACGGCTGATGAAGTTAAAGATGTTAAAGATAAATATGAGAAGATTTGTGAAGAGGCATTAGAGAATGCACGTAAAGAAACACATATTAAATATAAGGATTGGTTAGATAGTCCATGGTCGGGATTCTTTGAAGGTAAAGATCCACTAAAAGTTGGTACTACTGGTGTTAAAGAGGATACACTTGTACATATCGGTAAACGATTCTCGTCACCACCTCCGAATGCCGCCGAATTTGTTATCCATAAAGGTTGAATATCTGTGATTATGTCGTTAATAATTCGTTAATTGTTGTTAATTAATTAAAGGTATCGAACGTATCTTGAAATCACGTATGGAAATGGTCGAAGCACGCACAATCGATTGGGCTTTAGGTGAAGCAATGGCTTTTGGTTCTTTATTAAAAGAAGGCATTCATGTACGCTTATCAGGCCAAGATGTTGAACGTGGTACATTCTCCCACCGTCACCATGTCTTACACCATCAAACCGTTGATAAGGCTACTTACCGGTAAATTACTTATAACAAAAAAAAAATTGTAATTGAAAATTAATTGTAATATTTTTATTTTAAAGGCCATTGTGTAATTTATATCCAGATCAAGCACCTTATACAGTATGCAACAGTTCATTATCTGAATACGGTGTATTAGGTTTTGAATTAGGTTATTCAATGACAAATCCCAATGCTTTAGTAATGTGGGAAGCCCAATTTGGTGATTTCAATAATACAGCACAATGTATCATTGATCAATTTATATCATCTGGTCAAGCCAAATGGGTACGTCAAAGTGGTTTAGTTATGTTATTACCGCATGGTTTAGAAGGTATGGGACCGGAACATTCAAGTGCCCGTTTAGAACGTTTCCTACAAATGTCTTCTGATGATCCTGATTATTTCCCACCGGAAAGTGATGAATTTGCCGTTCGACAATTACACGATATCAATTGGATTGTAGCAAATTGTACAACACCAGCAAATCTATTTCATATATTACGTAGACAGATTGCATTACCTTTCCGTAAACCATTAATAATAATGACACCAAAAAGTTTATTAAGACATCCAGAAGCTAAAAGTAGTTTTGATGAAATGTTGGAAAATACAGAATTTAAACGTGTTATACCTGATGAAGGTCAATGCGGATGTTCAGAAGATGTAAAGAAAGTATTATTCTGTACTGGTAAAGTCTATTATGATTTGAAGAAGGCTAGAGATGAAAGAAAGTTGAATAAAGATATTGCTATTATTCGTGTTGAACAGGTTTGTTTTTGATACAATTTTTGTGTTATTGTTTTAATTTAATCTAATTATAGATTTCACCGTTCCCATACGATTTAATTAAACGTGAATGTGCCCAATATCCAAATGCTCAACTATTTTGGGCACAAGAAGAGCATAAAAATCAAGGCGCCTGGGCTTACGTCCAACCACGATTTGAGACCACTTTAGTCGGATCTAGAGACGTTTGGTGAGCAGTTTTGTTTATTTATTTATAAGAACAGGATGTATCAAGATTGTTGCCCCAAGAACTAACAAAAAAAGGGCCAAGTCTATGTTTTGGAACTTTGTTGTTAATTTTTTTGATGTCCTCGCCACAATGGCTGCTCTGATTGGTTTATCGTCATCATTATCTATAGTTATTTTCTTTTTTTCTCGTATTTATTTTCTAATTGAATAGTTACTTTTTTTTTGGAAAACTAGTCCTACATTCTTTCATCTGAGCATCGTATAAATCACGGACTTGGCCTTTAAAATAGACTCAAGTTGAATAATTCTAAAGCAAGTATGTTTCGTTGTCTCCTCTTTTTATTTGTATTGGTAACCATTTCACCAATGTGTGGGTATAATTGAAGCGCAATTTGTTACATCCTGTATAAGAAAGCCTTTTTTACCCGGAAACGATGTGAAGATATGATTTAATAACTTTTTTTAGTACAAAAGAGGAAAATAAGGGTTGGTTTGCGAGTTTATTTGGTAGCGGTAAATCAGTAAAACCGCCACCGATCGAACAAAACGAAACAATACGGGAGATTAGAGTTGTTAGGTGAGCTAGAAATCATATCGTCGCATTTTGGTTTTAGGTTTTTTTCGTTTAACTTAATTTGAGATTTACATAGCTATTAGCATTTATTGTTTCGAAATAATTGTGCTTTTTCTTGTTTATTTGTTCCGATTTATAGCACTATGACTATTTTCGTAATAATTATTAATCTTTATTGATTGTTTTTTTTAGTTATATTGGAAGACCGCCAGCTGCTAGTCCAGCTACTGGAAGTAAAGCCCAACATTTGAAAGAATTGGAAAATCTACTCGATGACGCTATGGCATTATAAATCGATATCGATCAAATGAGTAATTTTATCAAAAATTTGCAATCATTAAATTTAAAAATTAGCGATTTAAAGTACGAGTTTAAACATATTTATTGTAGCGTCATAATAATTTATTTACAAATTGTTGTTGATTAGTTAAAGACACTTTTAAAAAAAATTATTGTAAATATTGCACCAAACATGTATATTAATATTTTAAAGAAATATTTGCTGTGTAAACGATTCAAAGTGTGGGACTAACGAATTGTTTTAGAAATGAAAACATATTTTAAAAATACTCGATAGTACCCGAAATTATTGTATAAATGAAGCGGTTAAGGTATTTCGAAAACAACAAAGTATTTTCAGATGTAACTTATTTATTGTATGAAACGATATTTTGAATGACACCATTGCTTTAAGGATTGTTAGTTTAATTGCATTTAGTCTCATCCCCAAAATCCTTTACGATAACCCTAATCGCTTCAAGAATTGGCACGATCGCCTGCCAATTCTACCATGAAATTTACGAATTTCGTGACTGATGTTTTCCTATGTATCAAAATAGATCGTGTAGTGACAAGTTTTTTTTTTGAAATTGTTCCAATCTAAACGGAATTATCAATCATTGATTGTTTTAAATGAATTTTTTTTATATATACAAATGATTTGCTCAACATAATCCAAGGCCGATGGGAGGTCAATTTGTCCAACCAGCTGGTTAGTGGTGGGTTGTCGTGTTTAAGCCCGAACACAAAAAAAGCACCTAAATATAAAGCGAGCCCAGACCTGCCTCCCCCACCATGACCGAATTCTCTTCAATTATTTTCAATTTTGTTTAGAACGTGGTGTGGCTTTCAGTTTTGGGGGGCGATTTATACGGGGAAAATCGCACACACAAAAAAAAATTACGATAATGTCCTATCAAAGACCATCGTTTTGGCAATGGCGGGCATCTAATGCCAAGAGAAATGTGAGTGATGCGCTCTGTTATATTGTCGCCGGCGCGTCACAAATGCTGTATTTTTGAGTTCGCAATTTAGCTTTCTGGTATGCTTCCGCTTTTGTGTTGTCGTTCGCTATACATTAATTGGCTGCCGGCCAAAGAATATAATTGATTCTAACAAGCATTTTAATGGTATTATTGTTTCTTTACTAATTTACTGATTGTTGGTTATTTCGAGCGAATGAATGGAATTGTTGGGAGTTGGCACCTGTTGAGGGGCCTTCGCTAGCTTAGATATTGAATTTTTCGTTAACAAAACGACGAAATTCTGTGACCGACTTGTTTCCAGTATTCATTACAAGATCTATTTATAAAATTAACATATGTAAGAAACGATCAAATACACCAATTCGATCCATTATTGCAAGATATTTATAATCGGAATCTCATTGAATCGCTTCTTTTTTTTACGATTCCGACCAACACGATTTTATTTAGATGTGATGTTATTTTAAAACATCCGAGAAATGAGGCCATGATGCAATATTTAGAAGAACTAGACGCGTACAGAGTTTTATTTCAAGAAATTTTTCTAAAATTACATTTTGAAAAAATCCAGAAGCCGATCCTGATCACATTCAAAATTAATCGCAACATGTACTAAATGTAGCTCTATAAATCTAAAATTTAATTAATTATAAATGTGTAGTAGCACACAGATGATAAATTGATCGCTCGGCTATGATTAAAAGCGTGAAATTTAATTAAAATCAAATGAGTTTAATTTACAGCACCTGCAATGGCGCCAATATTAAAATTGCATTATTTAATTTGGCCGTAAAAATAGAAACGTTTATTATAGTCTGATTCAATAGAAAACAATGTATATTTTCTAATTAATCAATCACCTTAATGACTGTTGCCAATATGTTCCAAATGAAAACTAAAACGCAATTGTTATAGTAATATTGAAACGATCTATTTCTGTGTTTTGTATGGGGATTTGATCTGGGAGTGGCCAAAAATCTGATCCCGACTATCCTGGATCTATCCCGCGTCTTATAACACTGTTGTTGCTTTTAGTTAACCGAAACCTGTTGACTTGTAATCAATTTATATTCATATTTTTGTGATTGCGGTTCACGTTACTCCAAATTTTTGGATTATCAAGTAATTATCGGAAACCAGTGGATTAGTGCCGGCAGACTAGTATGACCCATGGGTCGTGCCCATCAGATTGTTATTGATCTATCCCGAAACTCACCCCAACAATCGTGGGGCTTCAGTTTGGTGGGTGGTGCAGATGTTAAAACACCACTAATTGTAACTAGGGTAAGATTGCGAAATTATGTCGCCGTTTGGCTGATCTATTATTAAAACGGCTGGATTTTTCGGCAATATGTATTGAATAAACATAGAAATCTAAGAAATATTCCAAACATAATTTTATTGCGTTAATCATGTAAACTTTATCATTTCCGGTATCGAGAATAGAACAAGTCGACACAGATTCGCGTGTTGCTACCCCTTTTTGAAATTATCTGTTTTTACATAAAAAACAGGTAGCATCCGGCTCCCCAGCTGATGGTGTTCTGCATCGTGGCGATGTGATCACAAAAGTCGGCAATTACGATTCCAGAGACATCCGCCATCAGGATGCCCAAACGCTCTTCAAGAATGCTGGCAATAATATTCGGGTAGTCGTCCAACGGTATACCACTAATTTCTGTTACACATAGAATGAACTAAGTTTTGTGATTAATCTTAGAGAGAATGCACCCCGACACAATACCAGCACGGGCTCATCGAGAACCAGTTCGTACAATTACAGCCCCCTATCGGTGTCGCCGCATCTATCACCAAGAGGTCCATCGAATCCGGCAACTTTCAGTCCGGGTGCTCCAGCTCTAACACCGTATTATTCATCACCGATGACACCGATTGATAATAATTATTTCGAACCGACCTATATTGTGCCCGGTGTAAGGAAATCTGATGAGAATCCGGATGTTCACGTTACAAAACAGGTGAGATATTTTGATGGAAAATCAAATTATTGCGTCTTTATAAATAGACAACAATCTCTCTATTAAAGATCAAGGTTCTGATTGATTCGTAGTTTAACTGAAAAATCGTAATTTTTGCATGGAAAGTGATCGTGTTTATATGTCATCATAAAATTACATCGCTGAAATAACGTAGTTGTGAAAATAGTTTAACGAGAGAGAATTTTTGGTGGGGCCGATTTTTCCCGAAAATTTCAGTCGGTGGCAATAAGGTATTCAGTAAAATTGTTTGTTAGAAAGTGGTCAATTTCTCTCCTACAACAAGCAAATTGAATAATTACCATGTTATTGTCAAGATCAAACGAAAATTTCACACCTAAACAACATGAAAGTGCTATTATGTGGGTAAGGAGAAACTGTAATTGAAATGAAACTGAAAACATCAATGATACCCCATTTATATTTTGATTTCGTATTGTATTGATTTGAAATTATTATTTTTTTAAACGTTCTATAGCATTCCAATTCAATCAGTAATCGACAGAAAAAAATTAACAGATTATCGCATTTATTAATAAAATTTATTAATAATTTTGAACAGTAGTCTTACGTCAATGGATCAACACTTTTAGATGGGACATAAATAGATGTGCTATTGCCAAATTTCACGTTAATTTAAAGCGAGCTTTTTTCGAAAGTCAAAACTTTGCTGAAATCCAACCGAATTCCACCCTCGAACTTGCAACGATCCCAAAAGAAGGGACTTTTCTCAGTACACGTCCAAACGCACAAGATCCTAAGTAACTCGTTTATAATGCCAGAAAATATGCAATTATTCAAATTTAAAGCGATTCTAACTGTTCAACAAAGTAGCATTTCGCCGAACTTTAGGCTCCACCAAACACGATTAACTTCGCAATTTTGATTAATCTTGAATTTTAAGGATAACTCCCAATGTTGGCGTTTTAGAAACGTAACATTTGTAGAATAATCCAGATTCTCATGAATTTATCGCGTCCTTGAAGTCTATTCCAGTACTACTGAACGTGAAATATTTGTCGCATTATGCTAGAATTTCCATAGATTTTCCTGAAAAAATCCTACAATAACGCTAACATCTGTTTTGTGGCTTCGTTTCAAATATCTGAGCGTTTCGAATTTGTCCTTTGGCACATGTAACTCATATACCTACAAGTTGGCATTTGTTCATGGAAAATTCAAGAAGAATTCCGACTCGACCAAATCCTTGACCTTCTAAATTGTTTGTGTGTGTGTGTGTACGTTTATCAGTTGTGGCCCTTTTTCTGTTTCCAGCCGTATCGTACAACTCCTCTTGTATTACCTGGTGCTAAAGTGAAACGTGAACCTGGACCAACAGAGAGTTATTTGCGTCATCATCCTAATCCTGCTGTACGAGCACCACCACATACCATAGATCCTGAACATTTCATCAAACAAAAGGTACATTGCAATTATTTTTTTTTTGTAATAATTGACACGAGCTACATTTTTTTAATGTAATCCATTTTTTTTTTCATTATTGAAAGTTTGTTAATACGAAACAAGTTGAAAAATTTGTTGAACTCGTTTCATTTAACATTATGCAATTTTATCTATAAATAATATTGTTTTGGAACAGGTTGCCAATACTGTGTTAGAGAGACTAGCTACTGGTGATCCAAATAAACAGGTTATTGTTGTCATATTTTTCTTTGTGTACCAATTGTCTTCTGTTTTCTTTTGTCGACTAAAGCACTCCATCACGACTGAGAGTGCTATTAACTATTATGATTATTATTACAAAACAAATGGATGTGTATGGACGACATGTGACTAACATTCTGAAGCCCAATAGTTTGGTAGAACATGACGTCAGATTGCAAAATGTGAGACATAGAGTTTCGCTCGTCTGAAAACCTAATTTATTCTTAAAATGTTTGTGAATATGATTTGCAAAAGGATCAGGAGCAAAATTTGAAACTTTTGCAAATAAGAAAAGATTGCCACCGCTCACGTAAACTTTGCATGGTTCACCAATGATTCAGAGGTAGTCATGCACTTGTCGAAATGAAGCAAAACAAATTGAGTCATTTGAAAATCACGATTCATACTACCACAAGTAAAATAGAGATCAGTGAGTTTTCGACCTTAGTTCCCCAAATTAGACGGACACGACATCCTCTCCTTCCACTTCACACCAGCATCTTGTCTTATCTTAAATCCCCGAAGTGTCCATAAATAGAATTGTCAACCCTTCGTCAATTGTAGATTTGATTTGCAAATGGCAAAGCTCAATTTTAAAGCACCATTTTCCGTGGGTTATCAATGGTTGAAAAACGCTCATCTACAGACTATGTACTTATGGCCTCTTTACACTCTCGTGTTACTTTGCGAGTACCTCAGTACTGGTGCGTCGTGTTACTTTGTGAGTACCTCAGTACTGGTGCATCGTGTTCCTTTGACTCGGGTACAAAAACCGCTCCCAAAGCCAAATTAGCCAAGGCGAGAAAAAGTAGCACGAAGCGGAGCTAGAAAACGCTTTACACTCACATTCCTCGGTCAACTTTGTGCAACTTCGCGAGAGTGTAAAGGGGCCTTAACCGTTTTGCCGTTACAACTCATGCCAGTCTCAAGAGCTATCTCTCAGCCTACGTTAGTTTCTCTTAAATCAAAGGGCCAGACGAGGCATGTTCTCTCTCTCTCTCTGCATTTCACGTTTTCTTATGTTTATGCAGTCTGTTTGGAAAATAATTACAGATTTGGCACTGCAACATAATATTCAATCGATTCGATTTGAATCTTGAATGCAAAAGTTGTGGCAGTCGATAAATTCCGCATCTTTTGATTGCCTTAACTTGAAGACAGAAGCACTTCTTACTCAGCTCCAAACATCAAGTTTAACAATTTTTGGTAAACACGGGTGGTAAACCAACAAGTTTTCCTAAGAAAAAGACATAATTGTCTCCTGGAGGGCAGGCGAAAACTCTATTATTCAATGTTTATTGTCCAAATGAGAACTTAGCAGTTTTGCCAAAACGTATCTGACAACATCTTGGTTGGAAATACAGAAGGGGCGAAATTGGGCCCCAACTCTTGGCGACAAACGAATGTTTTGTTTGGCCCTGAGGGTGCTCTGTGGCTCACCGAGTTGCCCTACAGGCAAAGTATATCGTGACGTCACCGATTCTACCAAATTGCTGGACGATTTTCGATTTTCTCAATGGAAATTCCGCATTCTCCTAATCGTTGATTTTTTAAATTTAGAAAAAAACTACAACTTTTGTTGATTATTTTTCTTTCTAAAATAGATTGTCCATAAACAATTCAACTCTCCAATCAATCTATATAGTGAACCGAACATCCATGAGACCATCCAGAAACAAACTGGAATAACACCGTAAGTATAAATATTAAGATAGTTTCCTTTTGTTTTTCTCGTTGATTGTTGTTTGTTTTGATCGAGTGATATTTTTAGAATTGGGTGGATATTAAGGATTTTACACACAATTTTTATAATCTATTAATATGATGTCTTCAATGTGTTCATATTTATAGAAACATGTTTATTATTGAAAATAACATCCAGAGCAAAAAAGAAACGTGCAAAACAATATATATAGTTCAGGGTTAATTGTCGAAGACGAAAGAAAATTCTGGAACTGATATCAACCCAATTCTTCACTCAACGATTCTAGCACAGTTTAAATTTACTCTCTGTATTTTTTTTTCTTTTTTCTTTTTTCGTGTGTGTGTTTTGGATTTTTGGCAGCGTTCGTAAACAAGTCAAGTTCAATCCGGCCGAAAGTGAGACCTACAAAGCCCTCCAAGAGGAACAACTCGATGGTAATGTGCAAGAGATCACAGTACCACCACAGAGTCGTATTTATGCACCAAATAAAGCGATTCCGGCCAAGGTAAACAACAGCAATAATTAGATGCCCAGCTTGATGCCAACAACGCCATGCTTTTTTATGCAATTGATATTATTTAACATATTATATAAATCATTATTATTTTTATTGTATTTGTTTAATTTGCGGGATTCATTGTTTTATAGAAACAGGTACATGTAGTCAATCAGAATCCACAATATGGCAATTCGTTGGGCCACGATCCGGAGGTGATCCAACAGAGTGGCTCTTTTAAACGGTTAATGTGGAGCGTCCTGCCGGAACACAGCTATTAATCAATCAAAAAAAAAATTGATTTTTCTATCGAAAATTACTACCAAAAACAAAATAATTTTATTATTTATTAATTTAAGAGAATCGACGGATATTTTAAAAATATTCGAATTTATTATCATCTATCAAATTCGATTTTTTGATGTGAACTAGTTGCAAACATGTAGAGCCTTTACAAAATTTCGATAATAGACAACTGATAAGAAAACGAATTTGATAGATCATTGTAGAATAAGAGAGAGCTTTTAACTTTTTAATCGTAATTATTGTATGTTGCTTTTTTTGAAACAATCAGAAATCGTCCACTTTGTTTCACCATTGAAACGATTTGGAAACGATCCAACTTTCATTGTTTTTCATTTCGAATTTATTTAATTTTTTTTTTTCAATTCATTGTCAGTTGAAACGAGTGAATTCTAGTCAAAACTGTTAGAACATATAAGTTCCTTTAATTCTTAAATCGTTTTACTTTTGTTTTCTTTTCCTTCCAGCTCGAATTGAAGAGCTACAGCTAAATTCTTATAATTTTAGTGATTTTAATTAATTGTAATATGCGAATGTAGACGGGATTGTTGTTACTTGCAAAAAATATTTCTAAATATATCTCTATATATGTATACATAAATTATAGACTTATATAATAACAATAAATGTTTATTTATGTAAAAAAAAATATATAATAATTGTTTACGAATATTCGGAATTGATTTTTCTACCGATGACTAATCGACGGATCTCTGACGTGCCAGCACCAATTTCGTAGAGTTTTGCATCGCGCAATAGCCGCCCAGTTGGGTAATCGTTGATGTAGCCATTTCCCCCTGAAAAACGTCAAATCAAAAGTTTAAAGACATTTTTGGCCTTCGAGCTAAAGAGACTACTCAGTCCCATTAGCTGTTGTTAACGTTTTTAGCATTTTTCCAAATCAAAATGAGCTTTCAGAAGGCAGATTTTCAGTCGAATGGCAAGCAACATCAGGTTGAAAAATGCATGAGTAGAGGCAAAGTATTTGCCGTGTAAACGGATGAACATTTGAGGCAATCTGTGGTGAATTTTGTACGTTACTTCAGTAATTTTAAGCAATTGTTTTCTACTCTAGACTCAGTTGCAAGCAAATTTTACGTTTTGCAGGGGCAACTTCGAGGGCTTAAGACATAAACTCTTGCATGCGATTCTAGGATTAAGTGCGGGACCATAGCAAGATTTTTTACAGCTCGCAATGTTCGACCTTTACTTCAGAGCATGAAGTTGGCCATTGAGCAGTCAAATTGAGCTTCTGAGAGTGATTTTTTTTTGCCCTAAAGTCTTCATTTTTGATCAAAAAAAGTGTTTTCCTAATCAGTCAAGAGCAATCAGTGGATATGTTAGAAATATTGCTAAAGTTAATAGCTCGTTGTGAGTCAGGCTGATTAACAAAATATTTAACACACTATTGATTTGCATAAATGTCGAATGTTAAGCCGTATCGGGCCAATCACAGTCTGGTATCATTTCAGTATTAGTTCGGCAAATACTTTCAAACGAGAAACAAATACGAGCACTCATACTATTCATGTAAATACTTAGGTATGGTAGGACCACGATAAAGTGGCCCATCATGAAATAATAAAATTTAACACCAAATTATGACAATAGGGCTTGTGGGTCACGGTGTTGATAGAGAGATTTACAACTTCTCTAGCCAGAAGATTTATAATAGCAAAGAGACTACTAAATAAGTGACCGTTGAACAAGGGGCAAACTTATTGAAATTACTTTAAGAGAAAGTTCTGGGGAAATCCTCTACCTAGGTAGGTAGAGGGTTGTAATTTAATTTCTGTACATAAGTTTCAATTTTCTATAATAAATATTGGGTATTTACATTTATTTTCTTGTAACAATTTTAAGCAGAAAAAAACCCTTGTCGACATATTTTGAAAATACTTGCCTAATATTTGCACAGCATCTAAAGCCACTTGCGTCGCCTTCTCTGCACAATACAGAATCACACCAGCACAATCCTTATTGTTGACCTTTTTGTTGTCACAAGCCTTGGCCACACTGTACAAGTAACTTCTGCAGGCGCCCAATGTTGTATACATATCCGCCATTTTCGCCTAAAATCAATACAATTCAAATTTTATCAATCACATCTTTTTTTCTTCTACCTCCCTCTCAATAAATACCTGAATCAATTGGAATTCACCTATTTTGGTATTGAATTGTTTCCGTATATGCGCATAAGAGAATGCAATATCACAACATGCTTGCATAATACCAACCGGACCACCAGCCAAAACCAATCGTTCCAAATCTAGACCACTCATCAACACATAAACACCCTTATTCTCATCTCCCAATAGATTCTCTTTAGGTACTTTACAATCTTCAAAAATCAATTCGCATGTATTCGAGCCGCGCATCCCTAATTTATCTAATTTTTGAGCCGTTTTGAAGCCTGGAAAATCTCGTTCGATAATAAATGCCGATATGCCGTGTTGTTGTTTCTTCGCTGCCGGATTCGTGACCGCATACACAACAAGCACATCAGCATCTGGACCATTCGTTATCCAGAATTTATTGCCATTAAGTACGTAATGATCGCTCTTCTTCTCGGCACGTAGTTTCATTGAAACTACATCGGAACCGGATCCGGGCTCAGACATAGCTAAAGCACCAATATATTCACCGGAACACAACTACAAAATTGTAGCAATTAAAACAATTCAATAACACTTTGGATTTTTACCAACTTTTGGTAAATATTTTTGTTTTTGTTTTTCGTTACCATTCCGATGGATTTGATTGACGCAAAGATTCGAATGTGCCCCATAACTGAGGGCGATTGCTGAACAGGCTCTTGAAATCTCCTCCATTATAACTATGTGATCTAAGTAACCGCCCCCGGTGCCCCCATATTCTGGATTCACAGTAATTCCTGTTTGGCGTTCAGAAAAAAAAAGGTCATTTCAAAGGTATTGATAATAATTCTTATCAATATTATGCGCAATAGTGAACAATTCTACTATTACTATTGTATTAAATAATTATGAGACTAAAATTATATAAATTGCCTACCTAGTGCGCCCAATTCGCCTAGTTTCTTCCAAAAATCCCGCAATTCATCAAAATTATTCTTCTTATCAATCTCATGAGCTTTCGGTGCCAATTCCTTTTGTGCAAAACTAAATATACTCTCCCTAAGCTACAATTTTAATTTTATTTCACTCTGAATAAGTTTTAGATTTGAAATTTACCTGAATTTGTTCGGTCGTTAGTCCAAAAATGTGCTCATCGATTGGATAATATTGTGAAACTAATCGCGATTGCGATGCACTAATTTTTGCAAAATTCCTCAAGAAATTACCCAGTTTTAATGCCATTATTACAGATTTGACAATATAACAACGACTGCCGTATAATATGTTAATTTATTTCAATAATGGCGTCATGTGTTGAAGGGTCAAAAGGCCAATAACCAGTAGATTTTCTGTTTAATTTCGGAGATAATGAAAATAAAATATTTGAAACAAATTCTTACTTTTATTTAGTAGAATGTTTTCTTGATTGCATGTTTATTTGATTATCTTATCATTTTGTGTATAAATACAGTGCTCGCCGTTTAATATTAATTTACTTAAGCGTCCGCAGTTTAGAGTCCAAAGTTTATTCCAAAATAATTACAAACATTAAACAATTTTTGTCTGTTTTTATTCCACTATCCGGTAATTAATCACAATTATTTGTACGACTGTTGGTTTAGTTTTAGAGATCCAATTAAAAGCCGCTCACTGTATTTTCACAAAGTCACTTTGTATAGCTAAGATGTATTATTTTTGCATTAAATAAATAGTAAGGAAGTTATTATTAAACACTTAATGTGTCTTTGGTTGTTAGTTATATAATGAAAGGAAAATATCTGGCTGCATTTTTGGAATGTTGATCGACTATCATAAACAGGGCCGGCTCGGGACCACAGCAAAACGAAGCGGTATAATTTTAGAGACGGCATTTTTGGTAGCATTTTGTTAAGAAAAAAAAATGGTAGAACAGTCTTAACTCTGAAGAATTTGCTTAAAGCACTACCTTAGAACTCTTGGGAACTGCTGATACTTAAGCAATTGATCAAGTCTATGTCAGATCTTCAATCTCGTAGAAAATTCTCTCAAGTTCTTTTGAAGTTTGCAATTGTCTCCTTAGCCTTAATGCCTTCATTTGTATTGTACCCTTTTTTTGTGCAGCCGTATTCTCATTTACAAAACACCTTTTTAATATTTTTTCACCTTTTTTTTGTTATTGTGAAAACTAGTTAAATTACGTCTATACTTTCTTGATAAGAACTAAACAAACGACACTTACTTAACACCTTTTTTAGATTTATTCGGTTTTATTCAGTTGTTTTCGTGTCGTTGAAAACGATATTGTTTAAAAAAATTGCGATTTGTTTTGTTAATTAATAATTAATTGTGTCTAGTGCTAGTGTTAGTGTAAGTGCCAGTGCCAGTGCCTTTAATATACCGAACAGCTAGAGTATTTCCATAGAGATGGTAAAATTCAAACAATTATATTTTTGCCAATTTTAATAGTTCTTCTTTCTATTTTTGTCACAATTATGCAGTTATCAACTGGACCCAACCGTGTTTTTTTAACACAACATTTCCAAATGCTAATGATCATTGCTTTTTTCCCTGTTATCAAAAGAGGTATTTTCGATGAGATAAGTTTTAGTTAAAGCTGACATTTTCCAAAATTTATTAATTTATGGTTCCTTGCTTTTAAAATAAGTAGAAAAGTAATTAACGAAGATAACAAAGAATTCGGTTCCGAAAAAAATAAAAGTAGTGCACTGGATCATTATTTTTTTTTCGAAGAGAGGTGCTGGAAATATACTGGACTGCCAGAAAAGTTCGGACCGGTCCTGATCGTAAAGATCAACAATCTGTTTGTTTTAAAATATAAACATATAGCATGTTATGGCGTCTACAGTTTTTAATAAGAACTTTATAATAAACGGCGGGAAAATACAATTTTTGTTTTTTCTATTATTAATCAAACAAGTAATGTCATATTTCAAATAAATTGTTAATACAGTAAAGACTCGATTATCCGGACCTCAGTTATGCGGATTTGCGTTTACCCGGATTGTCCATCTTCAAGCTATACGTGTTATACTTGCTGAACTCTCGGCCAGTGGCGTAGCGAAGGGGGTGCAAGAGGACCGACGATGACCCGGGCGCCACTCATAGAGGGGCGCCAAATACTCTTCCAAGACGAATTTGAAGTGTATTTTAAATTAGTAATGATTGTAACATGGAGGCGACAATAAAGTCTCGCACCACTGCCACCTAGAGACTAGAATGTAATTAGATTTTTGGTGTAATTAGATTTTTGCTATGTTGTTTTGTTTCCAAATTATTTCCAATTTCTCATTTTTCAGGGGTTGGAAATAAACCACCTTAGATATCATATGCTCTTAGAAAACTTATTTTCTTATTGTTTCTCGTGTTGTTGACACAAATTTACTTAATCTGTACTTAACTTATCGCTCATGAAGTTCGCTTTTCTCTGAATTCAAATATGTATATAGTTGCGATCAAAAAATTTTGGACGGCGTTTTTTTGACCTTTAAAAATGTTTAATCTGGGCCAAATTAATGACTTTTTGAATATAAAATATTAAAGGCTGTCCTACACCGTCTTTGACGTCCAAAATTTTTTGATCGCAACTGTATCTAATCTCAAGTATAGCTTTATAATTAGGCGCGGACGGACAATTGCGGAACCAAAACCTCTACAAAAAGCGCACCTGTCCATGGGTAGATTGTCCGATTATCGGTAGATATGCCAGGTTTGCCTTCATTTTATTGAAAATAATTATTATATAAAACTACATGTTCTGTTGTATACAGTTGCGATAAAAAATTTCGTATATCAAGGACATCTAATTGTCAGTTGGTGTAGGACAGCCTTCAATATTTTATAACTACTTAACTTATCGCTCATGAAGTTCGCTTTTCTCTGAATTCAAATATGGCGTTTTTTTGACCTTTAAAAATGTTTAATCTGGGCCAAATTAATGACTTTTTGAATATAAAATAATAAAGGCTGTCCTACACCGTCTTTGACGTCCAAAATTTTTTGATCGCAACTGTATCTAATCTCAAGTACAGCTTTATAATTAGGCGCGGACGGACAATTGCGGAATCAAAACCTCTACAAAAAGCGCACCTGTCCATGGGTAGATTGTCCGATTATCGGTAGGTATGCCAGGTTTGCCTTCATTTTATTGAAAATAATTACTATATAAAACTACATGTTCTGTTGTATACAGTTGCGATAAAAAAATTTCGTATATCAAGGACATCTAATTGTCAGTTGGTGTAGGACAGCCTTCAATATTTTATACTCAAAAAGTCGTCAATTTTGACATATAAAACGTTAACACGTTAATAATAACAGTAATACTTGGCCCAGACATTTTTAAACTTCAAAAAAACGTCGTCCAAAATTTTTTGATCTCAACTGTATCTCCCAAATTTGTTTTAATAATGACTATAGATACTTTTACTTGTAAAAGTACCTATTAGGGTGAAACGTGATTCTTTAAAATCCCGTAAAATGCATCAGGGCGAGTAGTAAATGATGTTATAATTTACGGTTGAAAATAAGTGTACTTTTTACATGAATTCTGAATAAATAAGATAAAAAAACATGTATTTATCACTGAATTTTTGTAATTAGACGAATAAATACACAAAAATAATAAAATTTCTGTTTTCTGTTTATGATTATGATCATTCTCCGTGTCTTTAAATCATTTCTGGCATAATTTTACTAGTTCGACTTTAATCTTAAAAGTCAACTCTCCGACTATACTTCTAAAAGAATACATATAATTGCGCTACATTTAGTGAGCCAATCAAATGGATATAACCTAACATTTTAAAAATCAAAATTTTCGAAAACCAAAAGAGCGGACACAAGAAATGCCTCAAGAATTTCGTATTTTACGTTGCTACAGTTGCGAAATATTCCAAGTTGATATTGTAAAGAAAGCAACGAAATGGATTTGTAAATTATGCGGTGAAAAACAATCGGTTAAAAAGGTTTAAATCGTATTCGATTACTCAAACATTTTATTATTATAAATAATAACACAATAAATAAATTTCAGATTTACGGTAGTAGTGGTAGTGCAAAAGATTGTCGATTATTTGTTCAACAATTAAACACACCAAAAGAAAACAATGATTTGATTGAAGAACAAAATAAAATAATTGAAAAAGTAGAAATTAATGAGAGTCCACCAATAAAGAAGAGTAAATGGTTGGAATTCGTTGATAATGAACAACCTATAAATAAAGTCGATAAAAATCTAGCGATAGCAAGTGGCAATAATGTGGACGAATTCACTGAAAATAAACCATTTTATAAAATAGAAGAAAATTTCAACGAAACCACAAGCAATGCAGTAGAGAAAAATCACAATAATGGTAATATTTTTGAGCACATTGGCGATGTAGATTTGACCTTAGAGATTTAGTGGAAGAAAAATGAATAATCCAAGCTGAAGTATATTCAAGCACGGTAAAATTATGAGGTATTTTTATTTTTAATTGAATTAAATCTTAATGTTTCGTGTGATGATATTTCACAATACTGAAACGTAATAAACAGTTAACTTTTCCTCTATTTAGAATCTTACAATGTGCTTTTGTTTAATTTTGTATTGCATTCATTTCTAAATCATTTCGTTCTGCTGGTTCGTATACAATTCAAATTATAGATTACGTAAAGATAATTTGATGTTTATTTGCCAGTGTTAAAATTAATTTACTTGACAATTTTTATTTATTTCGAGGTTTACTACCTTTTGTTAGAGTTTCTATTTGCACCAATCAAAATTCTTATTTTTTGTTTTTTTATTTTGTTACATTTTATTTAGAGAATAATTTACTGTATTTGCTTACAATGTGCATTACATCTAACTGCCAAATGAAAAGTTGATTATCTTGTAGAAAAGCAGAAAATTGTTCCAATTCTCTTCCTCCACTACCCGATTTTGCAGGATCTTTGATTAATAAAATCTCTTATAATTCATATAAGTTAAAATCTGGACGAAAGTCGCCTTTTCTTATTCATTAAAGTGCAACAGAGCGTATGATCCATAGTTTTGAATAACAAACCTCAACTTTCCACTTTCCACTAAATGTGATTCCATATATGAAATTTTAATTGTGTATGTTAGTCTACTATTTCGTTATTGCGCTGAAAAGGGAACGTTCAAGTATTACGTAACATTATTACCAGGGAGGAGGGTTTAAGTCAAGCGTTATTAGTGTTTTGCTGCGAGAGGTGTTATGGAAAAGAGGTCCCAAAAACGTTATGATAGGGAAGGGGGAAGGGGTGAAAAATTGTCAAAAAAAAAAAACGTTACGTAATATTTGAACGTTCCCAGAAGAGCTCCGTCACGTTGGAACCCGCTTGATTAAATATATAATTTTTTGTCGCTCATTTTAACCTACAAACAATGCTTATTATTGTAGTATCCTTTATTTTTTTGTAGTATCAATA
Organism: Epicauta chinensis; assembly: GCA_021725515.1. NCBI lineage: Eukaryota > Metazoa > Arthropoda > Insecta > Coleoptera > Meloidae > Epicauta > Epicauta chinensis. The sequence goes on from JAEDXX010000059.1 coordinate 46,294, forward strand.
ATTAGGCAGAAAAACGATAAATGCAGTCTTTAGCAGAAAATATTGAAAATAATGCAGTAGCTATTATGTAATGAAGCAACCAAAGAGAATAAGTATATAGATATAAATAGCAAAGTCTGCGTTAACATTTGTAATGTTTATTATATCACTATTGGTTATACATTTGTCGCGATATGATTGGCGGGTACAAGTGTGCAATTAGTCGCTCGTAAAAGCAATAACGTTTGTTCCAACCTGTATATGCCAAATTTAAATAGAATGAATCAGTGAATGGGAAATGGCTTATATAAGTATTAGGGTGGTCGTTAAAAATTAAATTTTTTTCGGACGCCCTAAAAACCTTCCTTTTGATGAAAAAATACAGGGGAATTTTTTTTTTTTTTGGACAACAAGAACACGTGCCGCAAGCCCTTTGAAGATTATTTCTTCATAAAACCACAGTTTTTTCATAATATCTCTTAAAGTGGACGGATTTGAGAAAAAATCATTAAGAGTAATTTCATAGAAATAAAATTCTCTACAAAAAAGGTCTCTTTTGATTTTTTCATAAAGTTGATATTTATGGAGATATTATTAATAATACATTCAATAACTCCATAAAATCAAACTTTTCAGACGTATAAACGTATTTTTTTCGGAAATAAAAACCGTTAAATTAATAGTTGTGAATTTGACTTAAGTTACAAAATGGTTTTTATTTCCGAAAAAAAAAATACGTTTATGTCTGAAATTTTTGATTTTATGGAGTTATTGGGTTTACTATTGAAAATATCTCCATAAATATGAACTTTATGAAAAAAATCAAAAGACACCTTTTCTATAGAGAATTTTATTTCTATGAAGTTGCTTTCAATGATTTTTTCTCAAATCCGTCTACTTTTAGAGATATTTTGAAAAAACTGTAATTTTATGAAGAAATAATCTACAAAGGGCCTGCGGCACGTGTTCTTGTTGTCCAAAAAAAAAGAAAAAATTTCCCCCGGATTTTTTCATCAAGAGGAAGGGTTTTTTAGGGCGTCTGAAAAAATTTAATTTTTAACGACCACCCTAATAAGTATAGTATGTTTTTGGCATTTTCGGGCGATAAAAACGCCGTCACCAGCGAATTAAATAATTTGCGCTCACGCGATTTTTTCGCTGCTGAATCTCCATTGCCGCCGCGAATTTTTCGCGTTGATGTGTGGGATCTTCTAATAATAATTATAATGATATGATTTTTATTAATCTTATTATTAATAAACTAAATATCATACAAAGCATTTTAACGTACTTCTATGTTTCATAACTGGATGTATATACAAAATAGAACTGAAATACTCGACTAGACAGTCATGCGAAAAATACTATATATAAATAATTAAATTATTAAAAAATATACATATTTTAAACAAGCTTTTTTATCTTAATATTCGATTATCGTGTGTGATTATTGCCTTAATTATATTTCATCACTGAAATTTTATTTACTAATGAATAATAATAATCATCATAATAGTAAAACGATATGAAAATGAAAATTGGAAGTATTGCAGGTACCTAACTTGTATAATTCTCCTCTAATTATATCAATTTACATGGCTACAAGTTAAACACATAAAGCATATTATTATGTATAGGATATTGTATATATGTAATTTAAAAGTAATAATTCTTATAAAATGAATATAAATTAGAGATCACATTAAATGCATCCATCATTGTTTATTACTATATTTAGTTTAATCAATTTTTAATTAATTAATCAATCAATCAAAATTGAAAGATAGTAGAAAAAAAATAGGAAAAATTCAGTCAAATTAAATAGATTTTGTGGTTGTTACAAGATTATGTTTTCCGTCGTCTTCGTTGTCTAATACCAATTTCTCTCAATATCCCCATCATAACCGTTGTGCTGTTTTGGCCTCTCATGCCTTGCCTGACGCCAAGGATATTTCCATGTCTTCCTTCTACGCCACGGCCTGATAACACAAATACCCCATAATTAAAACAAAAAAGAAGATAAGTGAAAAATACAAAACAAGCAAGCGGTAGGGATACGAAATTGAAAGATAAATATTTAGCACAAATCTACTTCTTCAAACAGTATTTTTGTTTTGCTTCACTCTTACAAGTGTGTTTGCATACGATTTTATCCCATTAACACTACACTTTATTGTAGGATATTTGCACGCGTTACTTTTCCACAGCTGTATTTGAAATTTATTTAACGGTGTTCTCTGACAGGTTAGAACTTATCTTGGACCAGAAAAGACCTGTTTTACGCAATTGCATAATTTTGATTTCTAGATAGATTATTTAGATTAGATTTTTTTTTAGTAGAAAGTTTCGCAACACTACAGTTTACTCGAATTAAATCAATGAGGAGCTTGATTTGCATAAAACAATATTTTCCGCATCAAGTCCCGACTTAACATCTACTTGGTTTCAAAGTTTTACGAATTTGTGACGAATTCATATAAGTTTTCAGCTCAAGCATCTTCAAGTCGAATTAAATGCAGGTCGACTTATTTTTACATTAATCAATTACTTAATTGGCATTACATTAATTATTAATTAATTAATTATTGATTAATGGATTATCCACCTTCGAACTGTACGTGTCAAGCTCGCTCGACCCTCGTGCATCCCTCGAGCCTTTCGATATTGCTTTAGCCAATTACCAATCGTTGCGTAGCTGCGTCATGTCAGGGCTCTGCTTAAATAAACATTATTGGTTCCTTAAAAAAAAAGGACATACATTCGGCGATCCGGATTTTCGATTATCCGAATGACAACAATTAGTTGTTAATCGATTCTCCACTGTAATTACATAGATATATAACATTGGATATTGTAGCTTAACTTCTAAGTTGAAAGGATTTAGAGCAGGCATGTGCAACATACGGCCCGCGGGCCGGATCAGGCCCCCGATGCGACTTTTTCCGGCCCTTGTAACCATAAAAATATTATATAGACTGTATCAAAAAATCGACTATTTTTTTTTCAAAAAGCACCCTGAAAATATTGTTCAGGATTTCGAAAAAATGAGCCTGTGAAAATATCAGCTCTTAATTTTAATATTAACAGGTGCCTGTTATTTTCCATTTTCCATTTAATTAACATGGGAAAAGCATTTTCTTGCAATTTGGAATTTTATAGCTCACGTTGGAATCAATATTTCGGAATGACTAAAATATATTCTTGTAAAAAATTTAACGCTCTACAAAAAGGATCTCTTACAATTTTTTGATATATTTGTTCCTTCAAAAGTTATTCAAGGTTAAAATTGGATTAATTGTAAATTTTTACATTTTCCCAGTTTTTTGACAGAACCATCAACTTTAAGGGAAAAGCTAATAGAACATTTTTTGTAGATGATTTTATTCTCTACAATTTATCTGAATAAAAGTTTTTGATATTCTTTACAGGTCGTAAGTTATTTCACTCACAGTATTGAATAGTTATCAATGTGAAAATATTACTGAAATCAAAAAGAAATCAGTTCATTGCAAATAACTTACGACCTGCAAAACATATCAAAAACTTTTATAGAGATCAGTTATAGAGAATAAAATGTTATACAAAAATGTTCTATGAAATTTTACCATAAAGTTGATGGTTGCGTCAAAAAACTGAAAAAATTTACCATTAACCTTTAATAATTTTTGAAGGACTAAATACATCAAAAAATTGTAAGAGACATTTTTTGTAGAGCGTTAAATTTTACATAAGAATATATTTTAGTCATCTCGAAATATTGTTCCCAACGTGAGCTATAAAATTCCAAAATGTAAGAGAATGTTTTTCCCATGTTAATCAAATGGAAAATCGCGACAAGACACCTCTAAATATTAATATTAAGGGCTCAAATTTTAACAGGCATCTTTTTTCATCTCCCTGAAACTACTTAAGAGGGGATTTCGAAAATAATTGATTTTTTTGAATCGGTCTAATATAGAATCCGGCCCGCGATATGGTGTGATGTTTGCTTCCTGGCCCGAGGTCTTGGCCAAGTTGCACATGCCTGATTTAGAGGTTGTTTCATACCGAGTGTTTTTTTCAAGTGTGAACCCTCAAATATCTCGTTTGTTTATGAATTTAAATGGAAAAGTATCTAAAGAAATTAGACTACAATGTCTATACTTCAATTGACCGACACGATTTTCGTTCTAGCTATTTTGGAAATGCCAAAACGTCATATAAGGTCTCGAAAACGATACAATTTTAGGAAACCAATTACCTATAATGAATACTGCGAATAAATTTCATATAAAAATGATGTTTTTTCTTTTAAAAACCACTCATTTGCTGCTAAAAAAAATAGAACTTCTCTGGGATCATTGGCCTATCCATTGATGAAAAAAGCCGACGTCAGAATTGTTTACTATACTTGCAATGCGAATGTTATTATTACAACTGTTTACAACAATTGATGCAAAAACAATTGCAAGGCCAATAGTATTTATAAAACGTACATTCAAGTAAAGAAGAAACAGAAATTCAATCTGTTGTAAGAATAATTATTCTTATGTTATTAACAACAAAAGTTATTTTCTCGATTGTACTGTTTATAAATAGTACTGGCCTTGCAATTGTTTATGAATCAAATGTTGTCAACAGTTGTAATAATAACAGTCGCATTGCAAGTATAGTAGAGAAGTTCTATTTTTTTTTAGCTTCAACTGAGTGGTTTTTAAAAGAAAAAACATTATTTCTATATGAAATTCATTCGCTGTATTCATTATAGGTAATTGGTTTCCTAATATTGTATAATTTTCGAGACCTTATATGACGTTTTGGAATTTACAAAAGAGCTACAACGAAAATCGGTCAATTGAAGTATAGACTACTAAGACGCTTCCTGCCGCGACTCCAAAATGTAATACAAAATGCAATTGCATAATTTTGATTTCTAAAAAGAATATTTAGTTTAAGTTTTCTTAGTAGAAAGTTTTGCAACACTTTACAGTTTACTCGAATTAAATTCATTGTCGATGAGGACGAGCTTGATTTGCATAAAACAATATTTTGCGCATCAAGTCGCAACTTAACATCTACTTGGCTAACTTTACGAATTTGTGATAAATTCATATAAGTTGACTGCTCAAACATTTTCAAGTCGAATTAAATGCAGGTCGACTTTTAATTTGTAGTCTAAAATATTAGATTTACTGCATAATTTCTGACATGATAATAAGGAGAAATATAGCGAAGAATACTAATCAATAAAAAGACAGTAATCGAAGTCTAAACTCTCACCGATAACTGAATAATTCAATTGAATGACTAATATAAAACGTGTTCTGATCAATTTCATGACACATTTGGAATTTCCCGCAAACCAAGTAGTATTCCTACCGTTTTGCCTCACGAAAACTTTTTAATTTATATTGTTAAAAATGACCAAATTAGTAATTGTTATGTAACAGATAAAAAGTAATCCAATTATTCGCTTACCTATGCATTTTAGACGTACGACTATACTCCAATTTTGGCATTAGTTCAGTATCTGTTAGAGGAAGCACACGGCCTCCTGGTGTTAGTAAGAATTATTATTAATTAGTCAATTAATTGATTAGTTTATCGTTATTATTGAAATTATTTTAAAACTTACCATTATTATAATCATCAACTAATTTCCGTTTACGATATCGATGTTGTTGTGTACTTGTTGAATGCAACGGTAAGACATTTGCTCTAGATTTCATCGGTATATGGTGATGATGATGATGATGATGGCTTATTGTGCATGATCGGCCCTTGCACGCTATCAAATGTTTCAATTGATCATGTAGATATGAACGTTCTTCCGGTTTTAATTGTACAATACGATTTTGGAGTTCGTACGGATCTAAAAATCAAAAATCGATTAATTGCCGAACATTTCCCGGTAGTGCACATCTATCAGCTTTTCGTTTTGTTCAATTAGAAAACAAGCAAAACTGGCTAGTAACCGTGCACCGATCTTCTAAGAAAACCTACCGATTCTTAGATTATAAAATGTGATTAAACCTGTTGTGAATTCACAATAGAGAAAATTGTGTGTTGCATTTATCGTACGTATACAAGAGTACGTGTTATTATTGGCATTCATACAAAAACAGAATGGTCCCTCTGTCCATAATGGTGCCGTTTTCCAATGTTCATTATCGTGATGGAAACAATTCATACGTTCCGAGGCGCACTCCTTCTCCAATTGACCTTTCTTCAATTGTTTACGCAATTTACGTCGCAATTTCTCTTCTTTCAATTTACGTTTCGCCTCCTTTTCAATATCACGTGCATTGATCAAGAGACGTTCTTCATTATCATCATCATCATCGTCATCATCATTATCATCGGGTTCACAATGACAATAATCTTGAGCGTAACGTATTCTCGGATAGGGAATCAAATCGGCGTCGGTTCTAGGCTGAATAAGGATTTAAATTAAATTTAGCAAAAAAATGGTTCACTACACAGCCACCATCTCTAAATGTCTCCAATAACAGAAATAGTGGCTCAAAGCGATTATTATTAATGATTTACCCGGAGAGTCGTGATCGAAGTTCGACGTTTCGATTCACTTGCGTCCGTCTCTGGTGAGAAATTTTCGTATCCCCTGGTTGTCGGATAATATTTGTGGTGCCGATGCGGATTGCTTTGCGTCAACAATGAAACGGTAGTAATTTCAATTTTATTACCATTAAAACCATCGTATTTCGCTGTTGTTCTTGTTGGTGTTGTAGTTGTTGTGGCCGCTGTTGTTGTCGTTGTATTTTCATTATCATCTAATTTTAATCTTGGCCGTTTAACGTGCCGCAATGTTGTATTATTATCGAATTCATAAGGTCGTTTACGTTTCCTCTGATTGATTTTTGTTGTATTTATCCGTATCCGACGATTGTATAAATCAATTGTTGGATTCTCATTATAATCACCGGCCAGATCGTACGGTATATTTAATTCATTGTATTCAGGTGAATCTAATCGTTCGGTTTTATTGTAATTATTGAGATTTGTAAGATCGATCTCATCGGCCTCATCTATTGGTTTTGTATGTTTCAAATGGCGACGGATCTCTTTCAATTTCTCCAATTTCTGTTTCAATTGATGTATTTCATTATCGATTTGATGACGTGATTGTCGCCAAGTTTTACGATCATGATAAATCACTGTTGAACAGTTAACTTTACCTTTATTTAGAATTACACAACCTGCCGTTGTTTGTTCTGATATTGTATTCGTTTCTAGATGATTTCGTTCTGGCAGTGGATTATTGTAAGTTGAATTACGCTATAAATCACATAAAAATAATTAATGCTCAAAGATTTTAATTTTTTTTTAAATGAATTAATTTACTCTTAATCCCCGAATACGACCCTGTACATCATCCATTACATCCTCGACATGGGCTAAAGTTTGCCGCTTTTGTCGTCCAGTCAGTTCGTTTGTGATTCTTTTAAATAAAATATCATCTAATTGTGTGTCGCGTTTGATACGATCAAATCTCGTGTGTCGTTTTGTAATGTTCTGAAACTGAAATTTTTGGTATTTTATTAGATTGTTCGATTTTAAATTGTTTGTTAATTTGAAACTTACCGGAATTTTCCGATAAATGAGTCCATTCGGTGTAAAACACGCACATTTCCGGAACGGTTTATTAGTGTTATTTGTAATGTAACTATTTTGACTTTTACATTTATGTTTCCTCCATCTACCATTCTCATTTATACAATACCATTTCTGATTTACACGACATGGTAATTTCATTTCATTTTGTAAACACTCAACGGCTAATCGTTCCAATTTATTTATCGGTAACGGATTGTTTAACAGTCTCGCATCGATGTGTACACCTATTTAAGAAAATTCGATCAGAACAAATCTAAATAAAAATTCAGAGAGATTTAAACTAAATATAACTCTGCCTTTATTGGTATGAGAAAAAACACGAAAAGCTTCTCCTATGTGTTACTGGGAGCACAACTGTAAGACAGGCAGGAGTCTCAGGTTCACCTCCCAATCGTACAACAAATAAATAGATTCATATTTACTGGTTACCCTGAACTTACACGATTAAATTCTTTGTTTATTAAAAAAGCCGACCATTTCGAGAAAAAATCTTTGCTTGTATTCGCTTCCAATTTATGATTACTAGTCCAGGAGCTGGAGCGGGCGACGCAATTTTTTTTTTTGAAAATATGCTTAATTGACCCTTAATTGATGAGAAAGTGCTTGATACCAAGCGAAATTCGTGTTCATTTTTTTTTATAACAAAAAATAAAAAAATGGCTTATCCGGTCAATAATTCCCTAATTATTTATAAAATTTAATATATTATGAACTAAATCGATAGAATATTTGTTAAATATTAACTTTAAAGTCAAATATTTATCGTATGCCGTATTTGTAACGGTCAATTCTACCGTTTTATCATTATTTTTACAATACATTATTGGTATAAAATATAAAAAAATCATAGGAAACAATTTTGTAGAAAATTTAATTTCGAACAATTCCTATTATTAGCAAAAATTTCTCATGTTATATAGCTTTAAAGGTCAGATTTTCGAGCACAACGTCACATCTGTACCTTGCAGACAGCGTTTTCCGACTTTGTCACTATCTAAATAATTAACTAATTTTATTTTGTTCAAAATTCAATATTCTAACCAAAAAATGTTAAAAAATTGTCGAAACTTTATTGCTTCTCAGTTTGAATGTATTTTAATTATTTCACGATATTCGAAAAAATTTTTACATAACAGTTTTTTTTTATTATTTGGCAAATTTACTTAAAACAGTTACTTTTATTGAAAGTAAATGACAATTGTTTGATAAAATTTTGAAAATCAATTATTTAAAACACTTTTCTCTCTAGTAAGATATATTATAAATAAATAAGAAACACGTCCAAGATTTTCATCTTTTCTTTCTTTAGTTCATAATATATAAAATTTTATAAATAACTAGCGGACCCGGCGAACTTCGCCTCGCCCCAATTTTAAGCCTTCAGACAAACTTTAGAGTAATAATATAATAATAAACTTTCTATTTTTTGATTTGGAAAGCCATTAAGGAATAATTTCACACAAAATTTCATACAAAAACTCGATTTTCGATTTTTCCAATTTTCCGACTTTTCCGGAGGGATTTTCCAAAATTTTCTTCCGTAAAAACCTTCTCCTCGAAAATACGAACAACTGACAAAAAATTTTACAGAAATCGGCCCAGCCGTTCTCATTTTATGAATTACTATACATTTTTTACACCATTTTTATATATATAATAGATTAGGGAATTATTGACCTGATAAGTCATTTTTTTAATTTTTTGTTATAAAAAAAAATGAACACGAATTTCGCTTGGCATCAAACACTTTCTCATCAATTAAGGGTCAATGAAGCATATTTTCAAAAAAAAATTGCGTCGCCCCCTCCATGCATACTCAACTACCTCCAGCACCTGGACTATACGTTCTTCATATTATTCAAAACAATCACATATGACAAATTAGATTTCGAGGTTCAATTCCCACTGGTCAACTTTTTTTTTTGCCGCTAATTTATTATTCGAACTTCTACTAGATGTAGAGATTCGCTTCTCAGAGGTAGAACAAAAGATGGAGATATAATCTTGAATAATAATAATGTCGGCGCTGATTAAAGTTTTTATCTATTCGCCCTTTCTCAATGAAATTATTTTCATCCGTTTTTCAGAATATTTGACTTACAATTAGATAGAAAACTTAATTTGCTGGGGAATAGGCAAACGTATTCATGCCACAAGAGATCTCGCGTCACGTTCTGATTTCGGAGCGCAATTAGTCGGGTTGTCTCGTCGACACTGGACGAGAGGCAGATCGCTGTCGCTTCATATCGTTTCCAGAACAGCAAAATAAATATTTCTTAAATTAAGCAATTTGTTATTATGACGATCAATTAATGAAATTCATCATTTTGAGCAATTTCCAAACAGCAAACAACCTACACTCAAATACTGGAACTTTGCCAGTCATCATAATTTAAATTAGCTCGTTTTTCGAACATTTATTTCGCTTCAATAGATTTTCAATTAGTTTTTATATATTTGATTTAATATTTTTGAGAGACGAGAATTTCGCGAGGGACGCATCGAAAGTCGAGACACGAGCAGCGGTTCACATTTTTAATCGCTCGTCTTGTCTGGATGAGACGATGCGAGACGAAATACGAAGCAAAGTCCTCAATTTTACAGTTCCCAATAATTTTATTTATTTACTCGCGTTTTCTCCATTAGTTCATTATTGGGCGACAATAATCGACCTAGCTCTGTGTTTTCTCTCATTTCCTAATAGTTTAACTAAATATAATCCTCTGCGAGTTCTATTTTTTGATTGTTTTCAGTCACATCTCAGAAAATTCTTGTATAAAAACAAGTGGTTGGACAAATTTTTGGAAATCAGATGGGAATCTACCAATAAGCAAATTTGGCGGTGTTATTCTCGTAAGTGATTGACACGTTCAGTACGAGTCCCAGGTTCGATTCCGATAAAAGCGTATTTAATTTAATGATATTTACCTTTAATTAAATCTTTACTAATAGTAGCAGCCTCTTCTTCATTTTCAATATTACCACCAAGATTCTCATCAATATCATCATCATTATCATCATCATCGATTAAAATATCATCAACATCTTCACTATCATCGTCATCATCGACAATTTCTTCAGCAGATTCATAGATTCTCAATGGTGTCGCCGTTGATGTTGCCATTGTTCTTGTAGTAGTAGTAGTAGTAGTAGTACGCTCTTGAGATTTTATAGTTGTTGGTGAATTATAATAACCAGGAGGACCTTGCGTGGACGCTATTACAACAGGCGTCGATTCTGTTGTTGTTGTTTTCTTATTAATGGTATTAGCGGCGCCTTGTTGTCGATTAGCTTTCAATTTAGCATCAAGATAAGGAGTTTCGCGACGTCCCGAACTTGAACGCAAAACAACAACATTTAATTAACACCAAAACTAATCGTTATTAAAACACAAATAGTGTTTGATTTTACCTTTCAATCAAGAATGTATCGGGCCATTTTAAACGTTTACGTTTCGAATTTAGAAATAATGGTAATACTGATCTACCATCCATATGTGGTGGTTGTTCGACGCCGGCAATATCGAGGAATGTCGGTGCTAAATCTATATTAAGTACAATATCATCGACAACTGTACCAGGTTCAACGCCAGGACCACGTACTAGAAACGGTATACGTACGTCGAATTCAAATGGGAAACTTTTACCCTAGGAGAGAACATATACACACACATATAGTGAAAAATTGAGTGTAATTTCTATTATTGATCTACAAAACTAAAATTAAAGGTTGTGGTTATCGGGGCAAGGCAGGCAGAGAAATTTAATTAATCTAGAGGGAATTTAGATTAGTTCTGGTTAATTATTGGTTGATGGTACTATTTAATAAACCTAAATTTAACTTGTCTTACAATTAGTTATATATAATAAGGTATTTTATTCTTAAATGTGGGAGGAAAGTAAGTGATAATCAATTGTCAAAAAATTTCAATTAGTCGATTGTAGGCTTTCTCACAGTGGAATTTCCAATTAAGAAGTTGCTCGTGCAATTTCTTAAACAAATGGTGTTATTCAGCCAATTTTAATCGAAATCAAGCGCTTTCAAATATACACGGCGTCCCACCTAACTTCTTGACTTCAAATATCTCACTTCTTTATGAATTAGCCTAAAATGTTCCAACTTTATTTGACCGACAGGATTATTTTTCTAGCCAGTTGAGATACACAATGATAGGAAAGTAAGTCTTTTCCTTTGAGAAGTCAATGAGATATTTGGGAAAGAAAAACATTATTTTCTTATCAAACTCATTCGCAATATTGAGTTATTTGCCAGATGAAGGATTCTTTCGCATTTCCAGAACAATTAGGAATGCAATCAGCATATTCAATGGTGGATTTAAGCCCGATGGTGCCCTAGGCCTGGCCCTTTTCGTAATTCTTCAATTACTAAAACATTCGAATGCAAACTTCAACAACTCAAACTAGGTCATCTAAGAAATTGACTCAAAGTACCCTTTAGGTAACCTAGTTTGAGTTCTCGAATGTTTTAACAATTGAAGAAAGGTGGTGGCATGGACTGAAACAGTCTGTATATTTGCAGGGTATTCTCGCTTAAGGGGGACAAGGGTCATAAAATCGATTTTTTTTTAATTTTGTTTTTCTGATACTACAGTTTATAAGAAATATTCTCAGAAAATTTGAAGTCATTAAGAGCAAAACTTTCCGCGTTGTAGACGATTGAGTCTTCGGGCGCTCGGTCCCTCTCACCGTCATTAATAAAAGTGTCATACATCTTGTACTGCACACGGTGGTAAAGTCCCTTTATCCACTCATGGATAAAGTGACTTTACCACCTTGTACAGTAAATAACTATTTTTTTCTATTTCATTCATGTATCAAACTTTAATCGCATTTTTCTCAAAACTTTTCTTTAAAGTCGGTAGTCAAAATTTCTCGAAAATTTTCGGACCGATTTCGCCAAAACTTTGCACACTTCATTTACATCATAAATACTCGTTTCTGAACGAAGGATTCTTTTGTTTCAATTACAACTTATTTTTTAATTATAGCAATTTTTAACAAAAATTGAGTTTTCTGATTACATCTTCACCAAAAATTCAAAAAGGAATATTTTGTTACTTCCTTCGTTCAAATACAAGATAAACTTATGTATTAAAGAAATCCCTTTGGCTTTTCAATTTCAGATAAAAAAATCATGCGTTATCCTGATTACCGCATAGAAACTTTTTTTTGAGGTGACTCGGTTCTCAGGACTACCACTGGCTGAATCTTCAATATTTTTTTATGAAAACGTAGCAGAATATTCTTAGAATAATACGTAATAATATAATTTTTTTTTAAATATTAATAAATAAGGTACTCTCTAAAAAAATCACAAAAATATGCTTTATTTTTGGTATCTCAGACCCTTGTCCCTTAATATGGTCACTCATTAAGAGTGAATTTTTCAAATATAAGGAAGATCTTGTACCTTACAGACTTTTTTGCAATTAGAAACTAGGTAAAATTCAACCCTATTGTTTCGTATATCAAACTATTAGGATCGACCAAAAATAAATCTGTCAAAGCTCGCAACTGAAAAATATGTGTGATTTTGATCAAGACCATAATGTATATTTTATTATCAATTTAAATGCGTATTCTTCAATTTCACCTAGGCCTTAGCCTAAATTCACCACTGAGGCCGTTGAAGTTTAACTTCTTACAGCGAGATATTTAAGGTCAAAGAGTTAGGTGATACGCCCTGTAAATTTTCCCAAACAGATTCGGTTTAGTGTAGTTGTGAAGTTTTCTTATATCTTCCCTAATTTACCCCTCAAACAAACTGTGACGACTAGGGGGAGAACTACTTCCAATGTACGCACGCACTGTGATTCGATTAAAAATCACTTTAACCGATAAAATACGATCATTGTATACTTTTAACAGTTGAACTCCCCCTTATTTCGTTGACATATAAGGGAGATTTATCTTTGAGTGCAACATACTGTAACTCATCGCCCCTTTATCGAAGAATAACATTTACTTTCGCCTTATCGATATATTCAATTAACTTTTTTTTGGCAGACCAGGATTCTGTAGGTCTGTTTAAGCTTAATCTTCACAGAAACACGATGGATATTAATATAAATCGTTTGAGATAAAGTTTGTCTTCCACCTTTAGGGGTCGATACGAATATTTATTGTTAATGCCAATTCCATAACCCTAATATTTACTCTAGATACAGTTAAAACAAACTCTTTTCGCTAATAAAGTTATTACGTTCATCAAAAAAAAATCAAACATAAATTTGATTTTAATTCATCAATCATTTAATATAAACAGTTTTTACTGTTTGTTTGTTTGTTTGTTTGTACGAAAACTAATAAACTTTTGTCTTTTTCTCTCGATGTCTTTCAGCAAATACCAATGCCCTAATACAACTTCTTCAACAATAAATCAATTCTTGTTATTCTCTTGTTTTCTGCTACTTTATAATGTTTATTGTTTGTAATACAGAAATAGCCGAAATAACTTTTATACAATCCAAAAAAAAAGTTTAATAGACAATAAAATCAAATTATCGTCGATTTACCGTTGAATTATACATGATCTCTAAGGAACTGTAATCTCGTGACAGGCATTATTGTAGATAGTAAAATGTACAACATAAAATTCTTCGTGTTGTCTGTTCTTAGTAGCTATTAGTTCAACAACCATCACAGCAACAACAACAACATCTTGAAATAATGTGGGAAACTTGAAAGATGTTTGAAAAACGTACTCAATTGGTAGAAAAATAAATGGCAATCAATTTAGAAACTAATTGTTTTCTGGAATGACTAAGACGTTACCGATTCGTTTCGATAATTCCATCGAATTATAGTGCATTTCATGGTAAATTTCCGGGGGTAGCGGGCCAAAGAGGACGCCAGACTTACAAACGTCTTTTTCGCCTTCAGGATCATCTCTCTTCTTTCGTTTCTGTCATCAACATAAACTTCAACAAGCCTTTAGATGGCTGAATTACACGAAAAAATGGAATCCTTTATTTAAGGATTAATCGTATTGGTCTATTTTAGGAAGCCGTCTAAAAGCAACTTTCGCCTGTTTGTATAAACGAGTCGTCAGAGAAATGTAGCTGTTGACACAAGTTACCGATTTTGTTATTGATAACTATCTTCGTCTTTCTCTCATCCATTAGACCTTCCATGTTCCTCAGTTTCTTGTAAAAAATCTTTATGTTCAAGAGCAAGATGGCAGATATTGAGCAACTGTTTTCTTTGCTCAAATAATGGAGTTGTTATAATATGGTTTTTACTCTTTTCAGAGAGAAACTTTAACTCGATAATTGACCACTTAATTTAAGTCTTTATTAATACATTAGCTGCCGTGCGCATTTTACAAGGTTTCTTATAGTAACGCACGAATTTTGTCTTATGCGTGTCATAACGTGTTAAGAACAAGTAACAGTGTTTTCTGAGAACATAAAGCCGGTACACGACAAAAACTATTCGTTGCATCTCTAATATCCAGTATACGACCGGATATTCACTATCTGGTCAGATGACAAAACCAGACCGGATACCCGATACCGGATAGTTACCTATGGAATGCCATATCTGTCTGCTGATATACAGGTGTCCCAGCTAAGGGTTCCACCTCAAATATCTCATTTGTTTGTGAAGTGAAATGGAAAAGTATCTAAAGAAATTACACTTCAATGCCTAAACTTCAATTGACCGATACTATTTTCTTTTTGGCTGTTTTGGAAAACGTCCTATAAGGTCTCGAAAATTAGTCAATATTAGGAAATCAATTTTATATGGAAATAATATTCTTCTTTTAAAAATTTCTCATTTGCTGCTCAAAAAATTAGAACTTCTCTGAGATCAATTTTTTGAGCAGCAAATGAGAAGTGTTTAGAAGAAACATATTATTTTCTTATCAAGTTAGTTATTCATTGTAGGTAATTGGTTTCCTAATATTGAGTAATTTTCGAGACCTCATAGGCCATTTTGGCATTTCCAAAACAGCTAGAAAGAAAATCGTGCCGGTCAATTGAAGTATAGACATTCTAGTCTAATTTCTTTAAATACTTTTTCTTAATACTAACAGTTGAAAGTTGACTTTACTTTACTAATATCTTAATGGTAAAGTGACACTTTTCTTCACTAGTGAAGAAAAGTGACTTTTCTTCACTATTGACTTTTTCAGTTTTCCTATTAGCGGGTACTAACTGCTGTTCAACAAGTTTTTTTGGTGGACAAATCGACGCAATTCTTTTTTTTTCTCAATACCACCCATTTTTAACAATTCCAAAATAACACAGATTAAACTTTTGGAATATAAGAAAAAAAAATAAACAAAAAACTGAGAATTAAAATTCCTCTATCTTCAATTAATTTATATATTAGTTATTCCCAGTGATTGAATTTAAATTAATTTCGGTTAATTTGAATTTAAATTTCGATTAAAAACAATTGCATCTATTATACCACAGATCGTCCTAAACCCCAACTAATACACGCAACTGTCTCGGTCTGACTGTGCTGTTCGATGCTGTTCGGGGTCAAAAAAAAATAACAATAATACATAGCCTTCTCGAATTTGTCGAGAATGTCAAAATGTAAACAAAATGTTTCTATTTTATATATAATAAATATCTAGATTCTATATCCGAGTGTCTCGTAAGTAAGAACCACCTTGCAAAGTCTGATATGAAATTAAATCCTAGATTCTAATGTCTTTTTAATTTACTATTAATTAATTCAGTAACCATTCGGTGCGTGCTGTAGCAGAGAAAAATTGAAAACAACAAGCGCGTGAGGTATCCATTCCTACGAGACAGCCTGTATATGTTTAAAATAATAGATTAAAAATTCTATTAATCAACGTTCGTTAGTTAAGAAAATGTTGTACTTTACACGGTGGGAAGCGTGTTTCCACACTCGCTCTTATGAAAAGTGTCACTTTCCCACCTTGTAAAATAAATAACTATTCCATTTCAATTCACAAACAAACAAGATATTTGAGGTGGAACACTTAGCTGGGACACCCTGTATTATTAGACTATATAATGACGTCCCAAATTTGGCCAACTCACAATTACAAGAAATTAAACTTCAATTATAAATTATATATCAACCGGAAATTCCCAGATATAAACGATTTCCGCCTCCAAGACATTAATTCAAAGAAATTGTTTATTATAATTTTTTATGTGAATGAAAAAAAGTATAATAAAAAAAACTTAAGAAATTGGGTGTCAAGAGTCTGGTCAACGACGCCGACCCAAGTTTTCCTGGTACTTTAGATAAACTTATTCGCGCTTTTGGGAAAAACTATAAAAAAAGAGTTAATAATTATCCATCGGAGTTAAGATAGTTCTACCGAAATTATGCCTGCTTTGCTCTGGCCTCGGGCCGACCCCCTACCACTCAATACCGTTATTATTGTTGGGACTTACTAATTCCACTAAATCTAAACTAACACCTAAAATTCTATAAACTTCTAAATTGTTTACCTTGATTAATCCAAATTGTCCCAAATGATAACCATGATCTGATGTATAAATAATATACGTATTATCTAATTCGCCCAGAGCATCTAGTTCTTCAACAACCATTTGCACAGCCGCATCAACCGATTGTAGTGTTTGTAAACGTTTCGTCATTAACAAATCGGTAAACTGTCGATGGATGGGCTGCATCTTTTTCGTCACTTGTAAAATCCACTGTTTATCTGGATTTGGGGCATAATCGTAAGATGGTGTGCTGAAACACAAAAAAAAAACGAACTGCACTCCTTCATTTCTTGAATTAAACCTCATTTGTAACACCCTATTCTCATTTTACTGATAATATTTATTTTATCATTAATTGTAAATGGGATAGTGTTGTCAATCGAACAAATACTGCCGCATCGTTGAGATGTACTCATATATGAACGCTATGAAACCTTATTTACTGAGTAACTCTTAAGCCAGGTGTTTCCACTTGACTTCCACTTATATAAAAATTATTTGATTTGTTCATATTTCACATATTTTTATTTTTAATGTTATATATTCTAACATTCCTCAGTATTTTGCTTAATTTTATTGAATAGAAAACTGGCACCAAAGATTTGAGAATTGATGAGAAATGAGTCATAAATGTTAATTGTTTACGTTATCATCACAATTGACATTTACATAAATCACGAACAAATGATTGAGTAACTTCGAAATCAAATGTGATGCCGCCTATTAATAAAAAATGTAGGATATTCGTTTCTCGCGATACTCAAAGATTCATTTTTTTATGCTACATTAATTAAAAAAAGAAAAGCAACGGGTATGTGTTAATAGACGACGTATGGTAAAAAGAATGACTGCCAACACAGCTCCTTTCTACTATTTTACAATTACTTTAATTTACAGATAGTTAAAAGATAGTGTCGAGCATCATTTCGTAAAAGACTGATTATAATCAATTTCAAGTTGTTTTATTTCATTTTTATTAACTTAAGAATTGTAATTTAATTGAAATAGAAATGTCTACGGTAGTAATAAAATTACATTAGAAAAATATACAGAGCGTTCCACTAAAGTTCGATGTAACATATACAGTTACGGCATTTGAACTAAGCACCTTCAGTACAGAAAACTTGAATACGTCCCGCATCTTCGTCCAGGATAAAAAAAAGGTGCCTCCTGATTGCGTCACGCGATTGTTTAGAGTGCATATTTTACGTAAAATAAAAGTATAAAGAAAAAGGTGTCTTTTGATAAGTTCATAAGCAAAGAATTATAATCAATGACATTTTCCTGTTTCGATTTGACCTTCCACCCATCTGAGTAATGTCAGTTGTAATGTGTAATACTATAATGTTTACGATAAGACTGTGTAATAGTCACGTTTTAACGAATCAAAATATATAAACAATTAATATAATTTCAATCAGCCGTAGTGTTTAGCTGGACGTCAATGGTTCTCCCATTCTTCGGCCACACCTCACTGCACAGTATTGGTAAATCACTTCAATCTCAGTATAATCCCCCGTCTCCCAGTATAGGTAACCCTCTCGGAAACAAGCCATACATATGAGAACGAATTTAGTGCTCATCCAAACCGTGCAAAAATAAGACTGAAGAAAACCAAGTAATGACAAAACTGAACGAGATTTATGTATAACGTAAAATAATAATAATCGCAATGGTAATAACTTGACCACCCAATAAGATATGCATCTTTTCCAATTGTGAATTGTTGTCGTCCGTGTCGCTGTTGTAACCATTCGTCTCGACATTTAAATACAAGTCAAGAGCTTTCATATTAACGAACTGGCTCCAGTTGTTGTCGTTGTTTATTTTTTTGTGTTCCTTCATTATTATACTATTCTAGATTTAATGAAGCAGCATTTGTAATTAACTCTGTGTTGTGTTGGCAAGAAGAAACTACTTGACATGGTTACCTTGAATTACTCATACAATCAATTAGCACACAAATGACAGATGCCTGTCGTACGGTTTAATAATTATGAGAAATCGACCGAAAAAAAGAAGACGTCTAAAGATGAACAAAAGGGTGGAGAAGGAGCCATTTGAGAAGCAAAAAGAAGTGATAATATTGTCGTTTTATTCCAATCCATTTCATTCAATTGTAAATGGAACGGTTTGTTTGTTAATTACGACGTTTAAGTCCATTTTATTTCTGTTCATTTTAACCGAATAATAGATGCTTTGAATAAATTTTTCAGAGAGAACAAAAAACAAAAAGAAATTTAAAAGTAAAAGGATTAGAGAGTTGCTCTCTTCAACTCTTGAAATGTCTTTTATGCTTCCAATAAAAAATCCAATAATTTTATCATAAATTTTCTCATTCATTTCACTTACACAACATTGATTTTCCTCTCTTTTTTTTTGATGTTGTACGAGATTGGAATTGATGAGCGTGCAAGAAATAAACAATTCGAAACATGAAAATTCAATGTTATTAAATCAAACAATTAGACCAACGATTTTGCTGTTCGAGAATTAATAATACTAGAGTGCCTACATCAAAGTTGCACGAAGATTTATTTAAATGCCCAACAATTATCCGAAGCACCTGCTTCGGATGTCAACTCTTATTTAAAAACCGATGAAATATGGATATGCAGATAGAACTGCAACGCTCGTATGTTGTTTCTAGATACTTCTATTTTATTTATAAACCGCATACATTTCGTCTATAATTAACCTTCTGCAGTCGAATCAATTCATAAATGTGCAAAATGTTCATTGGGGAAATTCGTTAAATAATACTTGTATTATCATAAATTTACAACAATAACGCCAAGAATTTCATGGAACAACGGTTTTTCTGTTGTGTACATTTTGTGTAAATATAAGCCGGAAAAGCTGTATGTTTGCAAACTTTATTATTTGCATTTGCTTAGTTTATGTTTCTTATAAACTACAAGAGCTGGTAATTTTAACACAACTTGCACCCCTTTTAGTTGGCTTTGTTTTATTATTATTTCGTAACATTAATTTATTCGTAACTACTTTAACCAGTGAAAAGTTGTTTAAATTTACTTTAACACACACAAAAAAAATCTATAAATAATTGGGTTTATTTGACGAACATACCGAACGTTAGCTACTGCAGCAAGATGTCAGCAATTCTGTTTAAATAAGAAAATTGTTTTGGTTTTTTTTCGAAATATATGGGAGGACTGGCTAGAAAAATAATCGAGCAATCCCCCAATGGACCGGACCGCTCTTTATGTAGAAGTTTCGTTTTTAGGGAGGCTTTTTTAATATTGCTATCTAGAGCCCGGTCAGCGCTGCAATTGCCCCTGCGTCTAAGCTAACCCAAAGTTGCAGCAAGTGCGGGGGGTGCGTGTACAGTGTATAAAAAAAATTTGCTTAAGATTATATTACATAAACAAGAAGGCACTTTAAATTCAATCTTAAAGCTCTTTAACAATTATGACTGATCGTTTGTTATTACGGAGGAAAAGGAAAAATATTATCTCATTAAGGTCGGATTCTACAATTGTGAGTATATTTCCGTCAGGCTATTCTAACAAATATTTATACTGAGTTTATTTCACGTTGTGTTCTACAATCTTATTTTCTAGCTCTCGCCACTTTTGTTAACGCGACGAAAGCAACCAGTAGATTTAAATTTTTAGACTGGACCCGAAAGTTAGCGTATAGAAAATTTCTGCCAGAATATCCGGCGGCATTAAACGACGGAATCGGTCCTAATTGTCAATTTTGACCAAAAAATTGAAAAACTTATTTTGTGTAGCTCTCAAGTCCAATCTTGCAGACTGGCAATTTTCAGAAAACTTCAATCTTTCCTTATTTTGAAGTTTTGATTAATCCCGGTTAAGGGATGATACTTTTAGAGGTACTAGCCCTACAGAAATCGCCATAAATTCAATTTATTCTAGAGAATTATTCGCTGTAATTGTAATTTGCACTGTTATTAATTTTCTTTAAATAAACCGGGGACGGATGTGTAATTTGCATGTGTATTTTATGTAATGTTTTACATACAGCTTAACTAATTCTTCTAGTAACATAAGAAGAAGGAGTGGGAGTAGGTCTCCGCCTCCAATTGTGTGGTCAGAGTACATCAGATGGGCGGAGGTTTTTATGTTTTTATTTAGACACTTACCACTGTTGTTAAGATAATACATGTGTTGTCTTTGTCGTACTCATAATGAATTTTGAATAATTCTCCACAGACAGTTAGATACAGCTCATTCTGTAATGAGTTAGACAAGAACGAACTAAAAAATGTTTTTCGGGCGTTGTACAATTGCTGAATGTACTTGAAAAACACAACCAAAAGTTTTTGACATTCGTGGTATATTTGGAAGCTGTTATTCGAGTCGAAAAATAAACCTTGGGTTCGACAGAATTGCACATGATTCCTTAATATTTTAATTTGGTCTAACCTTGGTTTGAATCTAGTCTTGATTTCAATTCTATTAAAATCTTATTCAACTTGGTTTCACCGTGCAACACAGTTTCCGTTTTCGTTTGAACTGGGGTCTCTTTAAATTTCCACTTATAGCTGCCTACAACCAATATCGATCGAATAGTAGGACTGATGCAAGCGAGATCTAATTGGGATCTTAAGGTGATATCCAGGCCAATCTCAGTCGAGTACAGTACGAATGCACGTAAAATTTCTAATGCGAACTACTGATTTCAACTTAATTATATGGGTTTGAAAGTATTGTAAAACCAAGCTTTATTTTTAACTTGCGTAGACTTATTGTGGCGTTAAAAAATCGAATACGAAAATCAAAAGAAAGTTTAAAACAATATGTACAAAGCCTCAAATGCCGCGAATCCAATAAAAACGATTAAAAATTAAAAACTCTAGAATTCGAGTCATTTTTAAGTTCATAAATTCATAAATAGCAGCTTATGAAAAAAAAGACTAGACTTGGGATTGTGATTTGTGTAGAATTTCATCGTAAGAATTTCTAAAGAAATAAACTTATAAGAATCTGCGTCCTTCTATTTCAGGCCAGATTAATATTTCACATTTCAAATACGGACCACATACATTGCCATATAAATTGAAATTTAAATCATTCATACATGAGAGAATCCATGTATTTTATACAATATTATAGCATATAAACACTTGAGAAAAAACAATTATTGTTTATATTTGAACAAATCATTAAAAAGTTCATATGTGTAAATAATAATAACAATACAGAACAACAGTACAACAGGAAAAAAGAAACTATATACATATGTACACAATACAATTGCAACTAATTACACAATGAGTCAGAAAGACATTAAAAACAATTGATTGTTAGAATACAGAACATTTAGCCTTATTGAAATTGTAATTGTTTGTTTGTTTGTTTGTTTTTTGTGTTATTTTGAAAATTGGCGTTTCGACCGGTTGTCTTGTTTGTTTCGTTTTTTGTGTGTCTGTATGAGTCTCGAAGATTATGCAAGTTGTTATGGCAAAAACAATTTTTTAATGTAATTCAAATACATTCGTAGCGTTTGTTCGTTGTCAATCTTCGCCTCAATGAAATCTGTCTAGCTTTCAACAGTTGCAGTTTTTGACGACCAGTGACAGACCGTTATTGTATAAACAACAAAGAAATTATGCAGATCTGTTTTTTCTATTATAACTATAATTTTTTTTAAGAAAATAATCTACAGTGGCGGCAAAACAACTAGTACTTCTGATTGAAAAACGTCTGCGACAAAGGATCGTTGAATCATTCTGAAAAAGAAAGTTTTGCGTGTCTAGCGTCACGAACTCAATCTTAAATTATAATTGCTTGCCTCAAAAAGTTCTCAAGCGTACTGATTTGAAAATGCATGAAAAAAAATTCCATTATATTATACTGCCTAATTATTTAAAGTGTCTGGGCTCCTAAATGGCTTTATGTGCATATTTTTTTAAACCTTTTTGCTACGGGCGGGTTCTCCGCCGCAGTACTCCCACGAACGGGCCGCCGCGCCAAAAATGTGCACGGTTTTGTGATTTTTACTCGTAAGAAACAAATGATAAAAACAAAATACTGATGTTACATTGCAGCAAAAGATACTCGATGTGAAGTAACCCCAATTGTTGGTCTTATATCCAAAACACGGCAATTTATGCAGAGCGACTGTAGTCGCCCATATTAACGAAAGGGTTAATCAAATATCGCATTTTATTTGGTGGTACTACGACTGAATTTCAGTATAGAAGACTTCAACCTTTGTCTCAAAGCTCATTCAGGGTGAGGTGCAAATGTTAGCTTGGAGGCGCAAAGTTCTTTTATTATAAGGAACTCAAGAAACTTATTCTTCAAAAAATAATAATAAAAAGCATAAATTTCTATTACTTTTTCTTGGCAGCTCCTATAAAATTGTATTCTTTGCACACCCTGTGGCCGATTGTGGACAAATTAGACGCTGAAGGCAAAACATTTTTGAATTTCGTAACGGAAGTTTGAACACCCAAAATATCACTTGTATTCGGGCCCCGTTGTAGAGAAAGCCGGCCCTGAAATTCATCACCGATCACTCGATGTTCTATGCGCTTTGATAGTTGACGCTTCCTTTTTTTTACAGTTGTTTGGTCTTATCAGTGCGACTGATCTGATTAAATTTGAATATAAATCTAGTCTGGAACTGTATTTAGATTCCCAAATATTTCATTGATTGCATAATTTATACAGAAGAGCGACAAACGGACAAAAACAGAAATACATGTATGTCCGTCGAACGTATGAAATCTTTATGAGTTTTAGGCTGGCTGAATTGCTGCTTTTTACTGCCAGATTAATTTACCTAAAATCGACATTTCCGAGGGTTAAGTGATAAATTCCTATCACGAATAATTGATAATCCAATTGGAGTTTAAAATAGATTCAGTGGTTTTTAAGGAATTCAATCGATTATTCTATAAAAGCGTCAAGGATATGATGCAGACCTAACAGACTGGCGCCCTGGCGTTATATTTATACACGGATGGCGTTTAATCCGAGCACATAAAGTCCACAAGATGCACCGACAATAAACTGCCTTCTGTTAATGTTATGTTAATAGATGATTATAAATTTACGTAATCGTCCATTATACAGAAACATGTACAGACGGCTCCAAATTTGTAATTTCCACAGAAGAAAAAAACACCCAACAAAAACTCTACACGAGATCATGATGGATTAATGTAACTTCCATTCATTCGTTTCAAATCCAATCTACTTCTAAAAATAGTTTTTTTTCGCTGTTTTGTTGTCGTGAATGAGAACCCGCGTCCTTTGAAGGCTGTTGTGAAAAAGGTTTCGTTAGTTTTCTCTGAACTGAACGCCATCAATGTTTTGAATTTAAATCTAATCTCAACAACAATCCCATCAAATATAAATCCATTATTTAAAGATTTCCATTTCTCAAATAAGATGTAGAAATTGTATTTTGTTAGAAATAAGAAACATTTTTAGTTTGGTATAGTTTATGGTTGAGGCAGTAAAATGGACCACAACTGCAACCACATTGAATAATTTATTATCTAGAAACACTGAGAGTGTAGTTTCCGGTTCTAATACAGGGTCCAGAAATGGATGGGCCGTCCCCCAGGAGACGGCAGTGACGAATCAATCCAAAACCCCAACAAACCAGCAGATGGAATAATACATTTGAGTTACTTTATTATTTCTATTATTCGTTGCTTTTTATGATGTTTCAAACTCCTAATGTAAAAAGGGATGTATTGTTTCGGTTGGAATAATTGAAAAGTGTCTCGTTTTTATTTTATTTTATTTTTTTTTGTATAAATTGTAAATATTTTAATGGAATAATTCGGAATGTTTTTGTTGGGAAACTGTCAGAGCACTGTGCGATAAATGAACAAGACAGTCGGATGTGGAACAATGCTGTCATGCTTCGGATCCGACAATTAGAATGTGATTGTTGGAACAGTGAAAGAGGGTCTCACTGAATTCATGTCCTGGAAAGAAACATGGTCGATAAGACTGTATAGTTTCACGGTATTTTCCTTTCAAATGATTTCGTAATAGTAGCGAATGATTGGATTGGAAAATTAAAGATCGCAAGATCTATTCGACATTACGATAAATCTAATTTAAACAAGATGTTAGATCATGTCTTGTTTGTAGATTTCAACTGTGACAAATTCAACATTACAAAACTATTAAAAGTATTCCGTCTACTTGGTGTCGTTTTGTTTCGTGTTTGAGAGAAATGAAAACATGATCGAAGACGATGTTTGGAAAATCGCCAATTCTCTGTTATTCTTCGAGTTCGGTGTTTCTTGCGAAATATTAGAAAAATAAAATGGCACAAAAGAATTAAATCGATTAGGTCACGTAACTGTTTTATTCGCGTAATTGTTTATTTTTTTCGTTTATTAAGATTATTTTTAGAAATAAAAAGAAGTCATGTTTCAACATATAACGTGACTGAATTATCATACAACTGTATATAAAATAAATTGGTCCATAAGATCTCCAAACTAGTCCATACAATAACTAGAGAATTAGATTAATCAAACAGAAGATGAATCATATCTCATTTATCTTAAACCGTATCGGTACGGAAATTAATTCTCCAGCTAGTAGATATCTTGTAACAGAGGTGGTCAAACGTTCATGTTCCACCTATTAGATCAAAAACTTAATAGAAGCTGTGTTTGCTGAATTAAACAATTTTCGAGAGCATTCTTAATAAACAAAAGTGTTTGATTTAAGGTGAACAAGTAGATGAAGTAAAAGGCCCCATTCTTTTCGGGATAAATCTGTGATCGCAACAATCTGATTAAGATTTTTGCGGCTTTATCTATACTGCAAAATTTCCGAAATACGTTTCCGTACAGTATCAGCTTAAAATGGGAGATCATTGAATTTAGTTGGAAAATATGGGTCATATCATAAGACATGGTCTAATTTTTCAAATTTTCGTACGCCACTTTTGTCTTTTGTCTCGTATCTGTATACATGTTTGAGAATGTCTTCGATTAGTCTATTGTTAGGGTTGCTGCCTCGCATTTTCCTCCCCTTCTTGTCTCGTCCCCAGATTAATACACAATATTGAAGAGTTGTAGTGAAACCAAAAAGTCGCTTTGCCTTCTGTTTTGTAATAAAACAAGGCTTAAATCCCTATATAAGTTCAACAACTATAAGTTCATTTAATATAAAGTTGAACTTATTACAAAGCGATGAAAATGGAGCGCGATTTTAACGATTTTAAGCTTTTAGGTCAGGGGTGCTTGACTTGTACGTTTTAAAATAAAAGTTTAAAAAGATCCATTTCAATAAAGTATTTTTTGCAATTTTAGTTTTAAATAGAAGTCGTCAAAGTTGAAGGTTAATCGAAAAAAATTAGGCAAAAAATTAGACGAACGTTCAAAAATGTTACTGAAAGGCGGTTTGGGGATTTAATTTTACTCTTAAAAGATGACCATACAACATTAAAGTTGAAGAGCTCTTTTTTAGACAGAGGAACTGCAGGTGCTACTAATTGTTAAGTTTGAGGATGAAATAACAGGAAAAACCTTTATGCTGAGGGAAAATCTTTAATTTAAGGAAAAGAAAGTTGTTGAAAAGGAGCAAAACTAACAATAAGTATATTAGTGAGGATTGTGATAGAGTGGACTCATTGGAGAGGCGCGTTTCGAGGAGGCTTTGAGAGGAGTAAGTGAGAGAGAGATACATAGGACTGGACGCGTCAAATGACTATATTTTTTTGAGAAATAAGACGCCAATCATTGATTGAACGCCTATTGTAAGGTTGCAATATGTTAATAGGAGGTTGACTCGATTTAAAGCCAGCAATCATTTCAGTGATTAGTTCCCCTGAAACTGTAGATTACATGCTAACATTAGTGGTGCAAACTGTTCGGAATATAATGCTTAGGAAGGATAGACGTATGTGAATTCGTGACAACAATTAAGAAAAAGGGCAGCGTAAAAGGATGTGATCAAGTAATGCCGTTCGTGGATCCCGCCACGTCTATTCCGGGTGTTGTCTATGAAAGTTTTCTTTTCCTAACGCACAAAAAAACTACTAAAACTTCGTGACGCGGCATTTAAAAAACATTACCAAATCCGAGCAATTACTGCATTAAATTAAAAAGTGTTAAAAATTACAGGAAAAGTTAATTAGTTCCATCTCATAAGTGGCTTTCCCACTAAGTAGGCGTTACTAATTCCACACAAACTATAATTAATGTTGATCACTGAACATCTTAAAGAATCATCTCAACTGTTAACCTTTTAACGTACGGAACATTAAAACTGCAACCCAATATAAGATTCAAACTGTCTGCATTAGATACTGTTCAAAAATAGGACAAACTTTTTTTGTAAGAGAATTCTTCCTTGTCAGACGAAATTGTTGAGATTTCTGCCGATGAAAGCATATATCACTTTTGACTAGCCTTGTCGACAGATGGTTTTCTAATAGATTGCAATTGATACACATAAAGCTATAATTTATATTCGATAATATCAAACAACTTTCAGTCTACTATTACTAGTTATTCTGTAGCTGAAAACTAACAAAACAATTATACCATCTCTCAGATTACTGTAATTATAAAGCAGACACTTTTCTAAATTAAATTGCAATCTTTTATGTGATTGTTTAAAGAATTTGAAACTCCTAGGAATTTCGGACAAAAACAGCCATACAATGGTTTGAAAGACAATCGAACGAGTATATTGGCGTTTATATTTTGTTGTTTTATAAGTAAGAGGCAAGACGTCTGTCTTCGTTGGGGAAAAAAATTAACAGAACAATCCGCTTAGAACCCTAATGAATAATGTCCCGAGTCACAAACATGAAGTTAATGTCGCCCTAATCTTCTTGTCATGAAAGATATGAATTTTACGTTTTCTCTCTACCCATTTCGTTATACTTTTTTCCAAGTCTGGTATAATTGAAAAAAAAAGAACAAATTTAGTTCATTTACTCATTTATTATAACATTTCCATTTATTATAGACATTTTGCAAGTCATTATTAATGGTAAACTGAATCTATATCGGTAAATAGCTAATAAAAATGAGGTTCGGTTATTATTAAAGGGCGGATATCTGCTCCAAGATGGAGCAAGGCAAATTCTAGTCTCCTGACAAATTCGTATAGAGCGTATTGGCTACAGCTGTTGTACTTGCATAATCTATCTTTTCTTGTGAAACGTTTTTCTTTACAAATAGTGTCCGAACTACTCCGAACGTAGAGAAGCAGTGGACCAGTTGAACTGCTACCGTAACGTCGTGACGTTACGGCGAAAAAACAGGTGCCTAGTTGTACCGTATTTCTATGAAATTCTGGTCGCTCTCTCTCATTGTTTAAAAGCGGCTCGTCTGGGACAACAAACTGATGATTCTAACATAGAAAATTTAAAAAAACTGTTTTTGACAAAAATAAATTTAAAAAACCTTAAAATTATGAACACATTTTTGTTGATTTGTTCTACGTGTCTTTTCTTATAAATTTATGTAAATACATGCATTAAAATTAAACTACGCCAATGGTGCATTTCGAGCGTTGTAATTCTAGCCAAATGACCTTCAATCCGCCCTTTAGTTATTATCCATATATGCACATGAATAAAATAAAACAAACACAAACCTGAGTTCACTCTTAAAGCAGTTTTATATAATTATTGCTCGCTATTATACATATTATCTTGTTAATTAATCATCTTAATTATTGTAACAATTACTCCTCTTAGTATTAATGATTATCCCATAAATTACGATTTAATGTTTCAGAAAAAAATACCAAAATCTATACGACTTCTTTCATCACAACTATAAATCTTCAATTATTTAACATTTAAATATGCCGTGTTTACTCAAGAAAATCAATTCCGCGTCAATGAATTGGTTAGTTGGACCAGCTACAAATTAAAATAATGTGGCGAACTGTCCGGGCACCGCAGTAAAACAATTTCAACATTTAAAAGGCGAATCATCGTTGGATCGAGAATGGAATGCGCACATTGAAGAATTCCTTAAAAAAAATTCTAAGCGCAATTTTACTTTGATTTTCTCAATGAAGAGGGTTGAAGGCTATAGAAAAAATTCTTTTTCGTCCCCCTCCAGTCAGCTATAATATCGAATGAAAGCTATTGGAAAAACTAAGTAGTTCTTCCACAAAAAGAAAATAAACGCCTGAACCAATTTGAACCTAATTTTTCCTTTTTCTTCTTTGTGGTATTAACAAGAACGGTGTGGTTGAAGGTACCATGCTTTTTTAGGTTGCCTTTTTCTAGATAGACGAAAGAAGAAGTTGGGACATTTTGTGGAAAATGATGCAAATCTTGAAAAGGATATCTAAGGCTCCCCAAATATATATTTCATTTAATTCCATTGACAAGCCAAGCAGAACAAAAAAAAACGGGTTTTAATAGGATCAAACATAGATATTTTTCTTGAGAAATTCTCAGTTGAGATTATAGCTCTTTAACATTGCAACGAACGCACCTTTTATTTGAAATATTCATCACTCTAAAAAAATAAATTTCATTGGTGCTTAGAACAACATATTCAGCCTTAATTTCAGTTTATGGATTTAAGGATCCGACAAGCGCCAAAAATTCACAGCGGCAGCAAAGATTTCGCAGAGACTGCGTACAAAATATTGTCTGTGGTGAATCAACCACGGCATCGACAATTTCGCTTGCCCACATGTAATCAAACCAGCACCATTTTTAGTTGCTATTTTCATTCGGTCAACAATTTAGATCTCAAAAGGTCTTAATTTAGTTGCGGCTTCGAATCGGAATTGAACGGAAAAAACCGATATTTTTCCGGATCGAATACCGTAACCGAACCGATATGTATTTTTTTGATCGAAACGAAATCGAAAATTAAAACGGAAAGAACAATGATTCGAAGCCATATTATAACCGATATTCGTTTTACTAATCGAACAGGAACGAAAAAAATAACGGTCCGAAGCCCTGAAATTAGTCCCTAATAAAATTGGCACGTCTACTGCTTTCGGCATGTTTTTATAGAGCAAACACCTTATTATGAGTAATTAAGGATAAACTAGTGTATTTTTGTTTAAGTATTTTAGATCAATTGACACAAATAGCACGCCTCCATTTACGCAAAATTTTGTTGGCGAGCATTTTCTTGTAACTTGTCTATGTCTAAAAACGTCTACATTCCTATTTAAGTGAACCACCCTGTATGACGCCGGAAACACTATGCGACTACCGCAAATTGCAAAATCTACTCCATAGATCGGTAATCTTGATTTATGAGTGACATTAGAACGACGCTTAGTTACAGATGGGGACAACGGCGACGGCGACGCCGACAACAACAAAACGTGACAGTTTCGTAACGTTACAGAAATTAAAACTCTTACCACAGCTCTTATTAAATGGTGTAAATTTTCAATTTATTCTCATTGTAATCGAATCGAAATATATGGGAATGAACGAATAAAAAAAATATAGTATAATACATACTGGTGTGTGGTGACATTGAAGAATAGATGCGAATACTGGGGGGCAGAATCTTCAGGTCCATGTGGGGCCGGGAATGACATTGTTAACATGACTGGTTTGTGGGCACTGTTCTTCTTCGATTGTCTCAGGAATGCTATTGAATCATTCACTATCAAATCAGGATAATAGTCCTGCAATGCAGAATAACAAAAATAAATAACGATATATTAAAAAACACAACAATAAAATAAATAGAAATCTTTTATATACCAAAGAAGATTGAATATTGTGAACAGTTTTTTCAAATAAAGATCGATATATTCATTCAAATGAGACGACCTTATTTATTATTTATATAGTATTTGAAAATCATTCAACATTGCCATTTATTCGGATATTGTTGTTTTTCTATTATTATTGAAAATTTTATTAAAAAATTCGCCTTGAATTTTACAAATAATTATAAGATTAATGGATCGGAAACGGTTCTGCATATTTATGATAGAATTTGTGTTTTTTTTTGCTGAAATTTGCATAATTACCTTACCTGTGATTTTTTGAATAAAATCAAAATAATGAGCTGCCAATTTGGAAATTTTATGAAATATCTTAGAGGACCTGTTAAATTGCGTGCGTGTCCGCTAATTTGTCGTCATATCCAGTTGTAGCGAAATAAATTTCAGGATTATCCGCTTACTTGATAAACACATCATTAGAGATTAATAGAATTCTATTAACAGATTATAGGCTTGTTCTGTCTAATCTTTATAAACTAGTTTTTGGTTAAATTAGCAGCTAAAGTGTTTCCAGCTATAGGAGTAAGTATGGGGTATGTTTCTACAGTTCTGGAAACTTTGCAATATTTTTTTATACTTGTGCTTAAATCATCAATATTGCAATGCACTTTTTCAACTCTCCACATAGTTGAATGCTTTTATCAAAACTAATTTTTAAGCTATCTACAAAATATTTTAGGTGTATCTTCAATACAATTTTTTAAATTTGCAAACCTAACACCCCTTAATGTTTTTTTTTTTAATCTGGTACAGGTGCTAAATCTGGAGAATAACGCGGGTTTGTAAGTAATTCCCATCGAAATTCACCCAAAATAGCCTTTGCCCTTCTTGTGGTGTGAAGTCTTGCATTATCGTGTTCAACAAAGGTAGCTTTTTGAGAAGTGCCTGCTGAAGTGGATAATAATTTTCGTTCACTGTGCTACATTTTGGCAATAATCCAAAAGAATAATTCCTACAAATACCAGAAAACAGAGAGTATTACTTTATCAACAGACTGAACGGTATGCGCTTTTATTGAAGGCAATTCTTCAGGTTTTCGCCATTCGTTTGATTGGCTTTGATTTCATAATTAACATAGGAATCGGCGTTTCCTCAATAGTAATCGTTGCTAAATTTCATCGCCATCACAGACTAAAGGCGCCTAAAGTTCAAGCCACCTGACTTATTTCAGGTTTCAGCACCCAGCGGACTGAACCCTTGGCAAGTGCCTATTCTTAAGCTAAGTGCACACCCAACTTCTTTTGCTGCGCTGCAGCACAAAAAACTGTGCAATTTTAATGAAGCACGGCTGCTTGCAATATTTTAGAGTTGCGCGCAGTTTCAAAAGTAGCCTAGTGTGAACGGTATTTCTTACGAGTTGCAGCCGCAGTAAACAATATCAAATCGGTTGAAACTTTTGCAGCAGTTGCGGGTGCAGTTTTGCGTTAAAGTCTAGGGAGAAAATGTTGGTACACAATTTTTCACTATACTAATAATAATATTAGTAAAAGATGAGAGAAGAGATTAGAATATTAATAGAAAACTTTCAGATATCTGTCTTCTTGTTGAAGTAAATAATAAGAAGATAGATTTCTGACAGTTTTCAATTTATCTGTATTTAAATACTGTTATCATCATTTTAATTATTATTATCATTATTATTATTATCATGATGATGATGATGATGATGATTATTATTATTATTATGAGTATTATTAATACACGGTCCACAATCTTCAATTATACGAACACGACAACGGCGCAAAACAAACTAAAAATGTCGCTGCAAATGCTGCATGTTGATGCAAAAGTAGCTTTTTTTTGTGTGAACACTATCGCAACCATTTATTGACCTTGCAGTTTTTATGAGACAGCTGCAGTATAAAAATTGCGTGCTGCACGCTACTTTGAGGATACGTGTGAACACAATACGCAACTTTTGCAGCCGCAACTCCGCTGCAAAAGTAGCTGCGTGTGAACTTAGCTTTAGGCGTACAATAATCTCGTCTCATTTTTCAGTAGTTCCTCCACATGCCAAGACTTGTCAGTTGTCAGTAACGTTGCATACTCTTTTTGCAAGATAAAAATAAAAACGAAAAACATTCCTCGTATGCGCCAATATTAAAACAATGTAGGGAAGGGCACTAAACAGAGCCGGATCGAGGCTAAATTGCGCACGAGCCGAATAGAGCTCAATGCGTCCCTTTCGTTATCTATTAAACATTTTTCTTCATACTTAAATGATAGTGCGTTCCACTGAAAACAGCGCCCGTGGTAGTTTCGCATCGGACCGACACTGACACAAGAACCTAGAGGTTCTATTGTATTTCTGCTCGCAGACCAATTGCCGTAAAGCCGACAACTGCTCAGGCAACTTTAGATTGGGTTGGGATGAACTTTATCAAACAGGTTCGGTGAATAATTGGCAATTTATTTTGTACAGTTTCATCATTTTTCTCGTCAAAAGTGTTACTTAAATTTTTACGCAAACATTAATTTAACCGTTTATTAAAATGACAGCAAAAAGATTCTTAATAATTACCACCATTACAATAATGAAATAACAGTTTTTTAAATCATTACTTTCGGAATGCTATTTGACTTTTAATTATAGGGACTCGTCTTGTTTTTGTAGATAATTAATTGCAAATCAGTTCGTCCCTCCAAGCTAACCGTTGTAGTCTTTCTTTGTCATTTTTTGCTAGCTCTTCAACAACATAGAAAAAAAATACAGTACAACGAATAGAGATGAATGATTTTGTTTTAATCAAAAAAAAGTAAAAGATCAAGAATAACAATTTTCTTAATTATCTTATCATTATGTGAAATTAACAAGACAGTGTTAAAAGCCGCTCGAGAAGTTGATTCGTTCCATCTCATAAGTAAGCGTTACTAATTCCATTCAAAGTATAATTTACCTAACAGTTAAATATCTTTACAAATACCAACTGTTTAACGTTTTATAAATTATCTTAATCTTGGTAATTATCTGTGGTTTTATTTCCGGAAGGCTAAAATCAACATTGGACACGATGTTTGAGCTGTTGATACAAAAATAGTATTTTTCTTTCAATAAAAATAAAAACGAGTTCCTCCTAGCCAGAGGAGGATCGTTTAAGATTTATGTTCTTCAGTCTGTAAATATTAATACCGCCATCCATTAACATGGCCAATTTAATGAGACTTATAACGGTTAGTTTTCCGCATAGAATTTTGACTGATCGTACACGTTATATAGAAACTGTTATTTTTGACAAATTGCAATAAGTGGAAATCCTCGATTTCCATGATTTATAGGGTCGGTAATTTATGTGTCAGTTCACTACGAAAACATCCAGACCACATGTTTTCTTACAAAAAAGAGAACCTCAGAAGGACTAAATCGGGTCAGTTTCAATCACTGATTATTTCAGAGATAAATGGGCCTTTGTCGAGCTTTTTCACTCAAGATGAATCCTGTTGCTTATCGTTTTTTGTTGATCACAAAAATTCTTCATCTTCCAGTCACATTAATCGAAAATCAACCAAAAAAATCCCAGTGTACAGAAATTTTCAAGTCCAACTCTATGTTTATAGTTAATTTTGCAATCAAGAGCAAGCAATTTTTGATCGTTCTGCTTTTTATTGCTGGATAATTTGCTCCATACATGAAACTTTTTCGTTAACGTTGGAAACATTTTTAAAGAATAAATTTCCTGCCCTTTTCATCACTAAACTAGCAGTTTTCAGCTATCGAATTTTCTTTGTTTTAAGCTCATTTCCGTAGGAGAATTAAAGACTTTGACAACGGGCATTGAAGCATCATGAAAATTTAAAGTTTCCACCTGGTGTAGTTATTCGAATTTGAGAAATACTCGACCAACTGTTGCAAGTTTATCTCTTTGCATAACTTCTCTCCATAATTACGCATAGAATTTGAAATTTATGGAAGACGTTGATTTGTACGATACGCTTTTTGAATGATAAAAGTACTGAATGATATAGATCAGAAAGTTGCCGACGATTAGAATTAATTATAAGAATATTGCAGATTTTATAATACTTATTATTATAATGCAAAAAACTCGTTTAAAACTAATAAAATGCCTCCAAGCTATCATTAACTAGACTTTATAAAGGTTCATAATTAGATTCGAGATTGCTTACTACGATAAATGAAAAGAAAAGCACAAAATTATGATATAAAGAGTATGTAGAAAAAAATCAAAACACTTGCCTTATGGTAGTCGAATCCGTGTTTGATCTTCTTACCATTCATGTTGATCGAATAATTATAGTATTTCGAATTCATGATAAGACCGCCCCATTCTCTCCAACCCGGCGGTATATAAGAACCATTGTATTTATTCAAATATTTACCAAAATAACCTGCAACAATCAAGATAAATGTACTTAATAACTTCTTCTGCTGTTCAGAAAAATTTAAAAAAAAAAGAAAACATCAGCAACTGTTGTGGTTTCTCGTATAAGACGAAGGAAATTGACCAACGATTATATCGGCATCCGTTATTACTTTAATGAATCTGACGATTCGTTTTTTTTTTTCGCTTCTTGGATTTCACTCAACCGGCTGGGAATGTTTACAAGTCGTCAACACAACTACAATGTAATAAATAGTGGAGTTGAAGCCAATTCTTTCAACGCTCTTTGTTTCTTTGGGAAAAATTGGAGCAAAAACAGATTGTGTTGAAACGATTGAAGATTAATTGACTGTCGGGGCCTGAAGCTTTATTTTGTGGTAAAAATGCAAATATTGTAAATTAGGCAGTTAATGCCGGATTTAAAAGAGCGTCATTTCGTGAGGAATAAGCGGCTCAGGCGATACCGACTACGCCTTGATCTCAGATCGCACAGTATGGGCCAGGCTTAAATTATAGGAGAGATCATTTATTTGTCTGTGTATCTAAATTTTCCTGACTCTTTAAGCAGCTTCCTGCAAAAGTTCAGATTTTTTTACACGAAAATTGGAGTTTCCTTGAATTGTGGGACCTCCTATAGAGCGACAGACTGCTAGCACAGAAATAAAAACCGGACATTGTCCACTGTCCGATTATAATTATGTTAAACAGAAAGAATGTGGCTCAAATGCATACACACGAGTTCCTCAATTAAACCGTCAACATTTATAAAACAAAATTATGTTAATATAAGAAGAACATACAAGGCTTTCAACTATACACAATAAACAGTCGCCTTTCAAATTATGATAACAAACGATATGGTCTTGTTAAGTACAACTATCATTAATAATGTGCCTCCTTTAGAAAAATTTCCGGTGATAAAGAACAGACGACTATATGTCACTACCTATCTAGGCAAATATTTCAATTACCACATTCTTATATATGATTAATCTAGCCGGATCCGGTCAACACGACTCGGCTATTATTAAAGAAATTGTAAGGAATCGCGACATGGCGCCTGATTTACAATAAATCAGCTATAATTCAATTATAAAAAAATTTAATTATATTTTCAACACGTTGTCTTCACGATGAAACATATTAGACGTTGCGGTTTTTTCTATGTAATAATAATATAATAACGAAGACGTCACTAGACAAGAATAATAAATTTTGTATTTAGAAGTAACCGAATAAAAATATAGAAAAAATGTGGTTAAGTAAATAAACAGCTCGAGATGCGTTATTTAGAATTCTCGCGAATTCTCATCAACATCAATTTCCGTGGAGTTGCTTTGCGAAACATTCGAAAAAATGCGATTCTTGTAATTGGAGCCTATTACTTCTACCATCCTGTATATGCATGTTTGTGGAATTGGTAAGGTCAAGACTTCCAAACTGTTGAAAGCGATTTAACAGTTACTTATTTCGTTTCGTCTCGGTATCTTTGAGTAATTGATTTTTTTTATCATATAAATGAGTAAATATTTTTGTCCTTGTAGACGTTCTCTCTTCATATATATTTTATAAAATGATCAAAACGTTATTTTATACAATATATCGGGTGTTCTTCCGAACTGTGGATAGTAGCAGGTTTTCTGTTGTCTTATATAAAGAAGACTTGTGCAATGACGCTTAGATGATACACGAAATAATCTTTAATCGTGTTGCACATTGAACTTTGAGCCTCTTTATAACAGAGTCCAAATTTCTAGTTTACTACTCATAATTAGAATAGACACCCGATATATTTATGTGTAAGTTAATTGCGTCCAAAGTCGAATAAAATCACGGTAGATTTCTGATCCAATTGTTCCATTTTAAAGTTCCGCAGTGGTCGGACTTTAATAATTCTCAATTCTTGGATTAGTGAGACATTAGTTTGTTGCATACCGAGTACTTAGTGTTTTGATTATACAATTCAGTAAAATTCTATAGAACCAAATAGCTTTTGTGTTGTTATTTTAAAGCATGGGATTTTGTAAAATTACATTTGGTGTGTACAGGTCTGGACGGCAATATACTTTCTTATAGCGTCTATAAAACTGTAAAAATGGGAAACGTACGGAGCTCAATCTCGTCCTTCTGTTAACAATTCAATTCCTTTAACAATAAGATCTGTAGTTTTTACTATGGATTAAATTTAAATATATTCGTTGGCGTACAATGCTGGTTCGGAATAAATCCAACAAAAATTCAGCTCAGTAGTGCGGTGTTAAGTCGCATGGAAGATGTTAAAAAACTGAATGTCTTTCTTAAAGGTGGCTAGAGACGATCAAAATATTCTTTAAACCTGTACAGCTACACATGAAAACGAAAATAAAGCGTAAGCTTATGGCCATGTTTTTCTAGCGAAGGCATATTAAAATATTCAGTTAAATTGCAATTGAGAAAAAACTAAAAATATTATTAGTATATTTGAAGACCTGTTGTTTAGGGGGCTCCCTATGGAACGGGGACCTCATCAGCCCCATGGTGACTCCGCTCCTGTTTGGGAGTGCATATTTCTCTGCTCCGCTAGGTTATTTAATGTGACGTCCTTGTGATAAGCGATGGAGACAACCATGTCCCGATAAAGCCCGTTTCAAACCAGAATAACCCAGATAAGGCGTATCTTTGGTGTGCTTAGAATGTGACAGATGATAATTTTGTCCCAAATAGTTTAGAACATATTGAAAGGCAGGAGTTAACATGCAGACACGACAAAAGATAACAGGAAGGCCAATATCTCCAGTGGCGTAGACAAAATACGTGTTTTTATACCAAATTTGCTGGTTGACACGTGAAATTTCATAAGTCAAATGTGAAATTGCACGCTCCAAAAGTCCCTATGAGTTTGTTTACAGATTTTTTTGTAACCTCAAAATTTGATATAGTATGATGTTTTGTATGTTTGGCCCTTTTTTAGGACTTTTGTGACTTTCAAAATAATTTTTGTAATGAATCACAATGTTATTTTATAAATTTTCCAAACATCATACCAGATAGTTGGGGATTTTTGGAGCGTGCAGTTGTATATTTAACATTTGAAATTTCACGTGCAACCAGCAAATTTACTATACATAAATGTGAAATTATGTGAAATAATTCTATGGAAGTCTCAGGCATGACTTTTTTCCTTAGCGTAGGAAACTGAATAATAATCAGCGCTGAAAATATGAAATTTGCAATTTGAAAATTCTCGACTCTGCTACAATCAAGCAAGAAATTTTAATGGGATAATAAGGACTTTAAAGTTGTAAAACTTCATTTTTAGTTTTGAAATCAGAAACTAAAATCACTTTAATAAATTAAAAAACTGAAAGTGCATGAAATGCCGTGCGTTAGAAGTGAAACTTCGTAGGTTAGAGATGAAGTTCATTTTTTTATTGGTTTCTTTTCTGTCTGTCGTTGCGTAAAGGCTCGATTTTTTCTGCAGTTGTCTTTGTCTGCATTTCACTTATCTCATATATAATTTAACGCCATTAATTAATTTATAAGTACAAAAATTATATATCGCGGTAAGCCAGAAAATTTTAGTTTCGTTCCAGAGGGCGCTGTTTACATCTATCAATGATATCAACTTTAGACCATAGTGTTTATTTTACACAGTTGACAGAACTGGCAAGGAGAGTAGAAGAAACGCTATTGCAACGCTCCCACTCTTCCCTCTCGACTGTCTGTTAGAGGGAATGGTTTCCTCTCACGGGGTGCCCCATTTTCGTCACGCTCCGAACAAATTTACTACCCCATCGCGCCTAAGGAAGTTTCACTTCAATAATGGTAAATGAGTCTCAGTTTCGTTTCAAATATTTCAGTTCGTTATGACCAAAATTTAATTTCATGTGTAATTATGGTTATCATTTTTTTTTCGATTGTTGTGACTATAAAAATATTATAGAATGAAAATATGCTGATTGTTAGACTATTTTGATCTAAAGGTCCCGACTTTAGAGAAATCTAGAATAGATCTAATTGAGGGTCTGGCAAACTATTGCAATTTTTCGTTTATAAATAAGTATGGGCAATCCCGCTCAATCACCATTGTTATTCATCAATCAATTAAAATAGTCAGAATGGACAATTAGACAAACAATTCTTCTCTTTTTGTTTTTTTTTACAAATTATCTCATTAGATTACAAACACACAAATAGGAGTACTTTTTGTAAACGTACAAATGATTCGATTGGAAATTTATTACTTTGTTTAAAAACGAAAAGGTATTTTATCCGATAAAGTACACTGCTGCTATTAACTGAAATAGGACAAACCAATATGTTATCAAACTCTAATTTCTCTTACTATTTGTTACAAATTAAAAGCGTTAAATCCTTTTTTTCTAAATTTGCTTGCCAACTGTGTTTGTTGAAAAACTTTATACTCAATTGTCACGATTTTAACAACCAACTGGTGAGCAATTAAAAGTTTAATAGTTCTCACCGGAAACTGTTTATGAGAACAAACACATATTTGTATTAAAACGAATTTTAGGTAATTTTTACAACTAATATCAACAGAAAGGAGGAGAATTTTCGAGTTTTTCTCTCACGAAAATTCTATAATTTGCGCAGATATTGTTCTTGGCGCGCTCTACACAATAAAACACAACCAAAATTGAAAGAATAGTTCAGTGTCCGCCACCCTCAATCGCACAGTATATTGTATTTCGTAACTGTCTAAAGACATTAGTAAGAATAAAAGAGCCTAGATAAAATTTGTTGATAATTGTCACAACCCTGTAATAAACATCAGCAAAAGATTAAATGTTATCCAGTCCCCTAAGAGAGCGTGTTTTAAAACAATCACATTTAATAGAGTCTATCTTCGTCTTGAGCGTTTAGATTTTACTGTTCTATAGGACTAAACGTATATAAAACAAAGACAGTAACAGTTATTCTTACAAATGGGTACACACAACCAGATGACCACTCAATTAAATATTCGTAGAGATAATAAAATAGTAAAACTGTTTGTATTTTCAGCTCTTAAGTAAAATTCTGTTTTTTTATTTTTTTATTTTTATGCTTAAAGAAAAAGTGAATAAAAATTTAAAAAAAAATAACAAAAGGATAAAAAAATAACTTCTAATTTAGAACACCGTTATCATAGTTATTCTCATTTTTTTAAAGCTGTGCTCTTGTCTATTTTTTCATGATGATATAAACAGAAATAATTATTGCATTCTGTTATGGATTCACGATAAATATAATTTTTTTCCGAGTCCAGATAAGGAGTGGATAAAGAGACTTTACCACCGTGTGCAGTACAAGATTTTGTTTAATACTTGACGTTCAAACACTTTTTCATTCATTTTTTTTTTAATTTTCTAATAAGTTTTGACATTAAATATTCATACAGTTGTCAATCGTTGTTGGTGTTGCTATTCGATTTCTCTAAACAACAAGCAATTGTTTTTGTTCGTTTGCTGTTGGTTGCTATGGAGTAGCACTTTACCGTTGAGGTGGGTAAACTGCTACTTTACCATCGAGTTTTTAGTCGATAAAGTAGGACTTTAACACCAAGTATTGAACAAAATGTTTTTCGCAGAAATGAAATATTCTAAGTATACGGTAAAATGAACAACTTTCAGAGTAAATAAATAAACAGTAAAACAATTTAATTTTGATAAAGTTCAAGAAACATTTGTGAATTTAATTAAATTTTCTATTGTGCAACTTTTTATTTATATTCTCATTTTTAGTGGACTATGTCTTTTTTTATTATACGATCTTTTTGTTTATATACTGCCAACTTTTTATTTACTGATAGATTTTTTTACTGTGCAATCGATTCTGTTGTGAACACACTATTTTTCTGCGCAATTAGATACAAATATTTTCGATAATTTGCGTCTTG
The DNA here is from genome assembly GCA_021725515.1 of Epicauta chinensis. NCBI lineage: Eukaryota > Metazoa > Arthropoda > Insecta > Coleoptera > Meloidae > Epicauta > Epicauta chinensis. Next base: position 87,283 of record JAEDXX010000059.1, read on the forward strand.
TTAAGAGTACACTATTATTAACTTAAAAAAAAAGAGATAGAATAATAATATGGGATTGGGGTACTACCGCAGAACTCTTTGGAATTGCTGCTAAATACAGAAGATTTAATTCAGTTCGGAAAAATGTTATTTCTAGAGAAGTTATTTACTAATTCAACGATAAACGACTGAACAATTCTGTCAAATCTCCAGACATTGTAGATCTTAAAAAAGGTTCAGTTTTTGGAAAATTCTCTGTCAAAATTTTAAGATAAGGACAGCTGCCCTTATTTTGGAAGTCCAAAAATTGGCAACCCTACGTTTGAATGTATTTTTGAAGTTTCCAATTACCTCCTTAGTCACCAAATCGTGAGTGTGTTTCTTTTTTCTCAACGGGGCCCAAACGAAAAGGCCGTTTTTTTAATTGTTTTCAATTGTTTTAATACGAAATCTTTTATGACACTTTTCTATTACATTTTTTTATTACGGCTTTCTAAAATTTGAATATTTTGGAATTTTAAATTTTGAACACAAAACGATAATTTAGGCGATGAATTCAAAAAGAGCAAAGTTCTTTGATAGATAATTATTCGCTCTTTTATTAATTTTCAAAAGAGGAGCGCCGAAAATAAGCTTGCCTGAAGCGACAGGAGAATTTGGACCGGGTCTGTTCGTAAAAAACAAAAACAATTAAGCATAAGTGATTTGCACAACAGAGAAATGCACAGTAAAATGGATAATAAAACACAAATAAATCAATCTTACTTGGGAGTTGTGCAATTGTACATTTTTATTGTTCATGCGCCTAGACCTTAAAATAAGTTGTCGAAACACGAAGGGTTATTGTTATTTGGTGTTCGTCATTTTTGTTACGGAGGAGCGAAAATTTAAAAACTCTTTCATACTCCCAAAAATACAATCTTTACTAAACATTCTGTATCGTTGGACTACTGGCGTACAAAGTTTTATTGTGGCATTTAATCATCTATTGTGCATGACCTCTTTCGTCATAAAATTTTATTAGTTTGAAGTCATTTCTGAAACTTTAAGGGCAACATTTTTTTACTGCTGTTTAGATTCATTTTACTGTGTACACATTATATTCATGGTCTTTTAAGTGAAACCATAACGCATAGTCGAGTCGACCAGATCGGAAATGGCGCAGTATACATTTAATGTTGAAATTTCACTCTATTTATTATTCTTAATTATAATGTTACAAGTCAAATTGACTGATTTACAGATCAACAATTTGAAATTCATATTTTCACATAGAACAAGATGTTCATTTAATATTCTCAATTATAGAATACAAAAGACTACAAATGCAACATTGTATTATTTGAATCAATTAATTTCAATAAAATAAAGAAAAATGAATTGGTTAGAATAGGAGGAACACGTGTTGAATTGGCACGTGGGCTCTTTCAATTTCGCGCCCACACACACTTTGTCTTTCTCTCTCTCTGTGTCACTCTCTCTACACGTATACAACCCACAAAATAAAAACCAAAAAGGAAGAATGGAAAAGTCTAAACGACAATAATCATCGAGTTCTAGAAAAGACAACAAAGAAGACGAAGACGAAGAGTTTAATCAGTTAGAAATCTACGTGTATGTTACAGAATAATGAAGACAAGTCTATAGACACGCGATATAAAGAAAAATCGTTTTTTCCCTCTCCTTTTGCCTGTCGTGTTGAGTTGTTATTTCCAATCTAAATAAGTTGACAGGCTGCCACCACAATAATACTTTATTTAAAGACATTTATTATATTTTCATTAAAGGTAGATTTAAATGTTTGTGACCTGCATGGTTGATTATCACCCACATTTAATAAATAAATGGAAATAAATTGTTGAAGAATTGTCGCCAACGTATCATCATCATCATTTTATTCAAAATGAAGAAAACGCCCACATCTTTCTTTATAATTATAATTAATGAGTATACAACTCTTTGTAGTTTAGAATAATTTGAATTTTATCAATGGACTTGATTGTTGCGACATTCTCTTTTACACACAAACTAACACCTACATAAGATTTCTAATTAACAAAAATTAATCAACACACTTACCGGTACGGTATCCAGCATTCGATAGATATGTGGCAAACGATCGTGTCTCATAAGTCGCTTGCCATTGCGTACTTGAACAATTATCATTATTTGTGTAAACATGATGATTATGTACATACATTCCAGTTAATAATGATGACCGTGATGGACAGCACATTGGCGTCGTTACGTAAGCATGCCGGAATTGTGCACCTTGATCACGAATAGCACGCAATGTCTTCGGCATAAAATTCATCGAACCCAATTCAACATCCTGATCATCGGTTAATATTAGAACAATATTGGGTTTACGTTCACGTAACAAAGTCGATGATGATGATGATGATGATGATAATGTTGCAGGTGCTGTGTACGGTGGTCCTCTACGTCCTTGGCGCGGATAACGGTGCAATTGTTGTTGTGCAAACAGATCGGCTGCATTGAATAACGAAACAGTCCCAAACACTATTAATAATGTGGTCAATACACTAATCATGTTGTTTAGTTTGATTTTCTAATCAATTTCAATTCATTTAGCATTAGAAATCAATCAATTCCTCTCAAGACATTCTTCATGTGATGAAAGATTTGCGATGCAATGGTGCAAGATAATCAAGTGGACGTTGTTCGTTGTTGCATTCTTAAATTATTGACCTGGAAATTTTACAAGCAAAAATTATGGTTGAATTCTCTTTTTTATCAATAAAAAGCTAATAACAACTTGATTAACTAAAGATTACACTGCTACAAGATAAATTGATAGTTGTTCTCGTTCTTATTTGAGTAACATGATTTTAATATTAATCATAAAAGTCGTGGAACTGTTATAATAAATTAAAACACGTAGTAGATGGAAAGAAAAAGAACGAGAAATGCAGCAGTATTATAACGAATTAAACCGGCAACATTAGCAGGACGTAAGTCACGTGACTGCGTCACCCAAGTATGTCTGGCGATTAAGGGGTATTCTGAATTAGATGGTTAAAAAAATGCGTTTTTCGTATTTTTTACACGTCGAAGAAACGAAATGAACCCATTGAATTTCAAAATATATTTTTTAGTCATTCAAGTATATAAAACTTCTTTTTGAGCGTCTTGTGGGTGCAGTCTTCGAATAGCGAAAAAAATGCAGCTCATAATTAATCTTTCAAACAAAAAAACAACTGAAAGTTTCACTTTTACATACATGTGAAACTTCTGTTTACGGACACCTCTCTAAAATGGGCGGAATTTCCCTAATATGGATGGAGGCGTCCATATATGGACAGAGGCGTCCCTAATATGGAGGGAGGCCTCCATATTACGGAAGTTCAGCACCTTTTCCAAGTCCCGTGAATGTCCGTGTTAGAGACGTTTTACTGTATTTCTCTTCGGGTATAAGTAAATCAGGCATGTGCAACGTACGGCCCGCGGGCCGGATCCGGCCCTCGATGTGACTTTTTCCGGCCCTTGTAACCATTTTCAAATGTTATTGTGTTAATATTTAACATATATCATATCAGACTGTGTCAGAAAAACACAAATTTTGTTTTTTTTTTGAGCAAATACATCTAAAAAGTTACTTTAAAGATAAAAAAAATCTCCTAAAACTTGAGCTTGATATCTTAAAAATTGAGCTGGAGCATGGGGGCTCCCCTTTCAAATTTAAAATACATTGAAAAAAGCTTTTTTTTTAAATTTTCAAAGTAAATCATCGAAAAGACTTTTCTTCAAATTTCTGTTTTCATTATCTTATAGGAAATTAAATTCTCTACAAAAAAGGTTTCTTCTATTTTTTGCTCAGCCTTATAAGAAAAAAGTTACAGAGCATTAAAAAAGTGGAAAAAATGAAAATTACAAAAAGTCGAAAATAATTTATGTTTTTAATTCGCTCTTAACTTTTTTCCTATAAGGCTGAGCAAAAAATGAAAGAAACCTTATTTGTAGAGAATTTAATTTCCTTTAAGATAATGAAAACGGAAATTTGAAAAAAAAGTTCTCGAGGATTTACATTGAAAATTTAAAAAAACAGTTTTATTTCAATGTCTTTTAAATGGGAAACGGGACCCCCCTCATGCGCCAGCTCAATTTTTAAGATATCAAGCTCAAGTTTTAGGAATTTTTTGTATCTATTAAAGAAACTGTATTTACTCGAAAAAAACAATTTTTGACAGTATATATAGAATCCGGCCCGCGATATGGTGTGATATTTGCTTCCTGGCCCGAGGTCTTGGCCAAGTTGCACATTGATAAATTAAGATTTTGTGACGATATGTTTTCTGACGTTTCAGCCTCAACCTACAGCTCTTCATAAGCAATACACCTTTAAAAACAGGTAATTTTTATCTTTTAATTTGCTAACAAAACATCATGTTGATTGGGACATAAATGGGCGAAAAACTAAAAACTATACTGTTTGATAGCTCCATAAAGTAACTGAGTTTTTAGGGCATTGAATAAAGCCGTTTTAGCGATATTTTGAAAACGTTAATTTTGCTGAACTTCAACCCCTATTTCACCCTTACACATGAGAATGACCTCATTAGAATACTCTCCTCTACCTAAGTACCACAAATCATGAAAATCGGGTGTTTCCACCTCGTCAAGTTTACTTGTAAGTAGGTACTAACTAAAATTCTGCCTTTGGCTAACTAATTTTCAACTTCCAAAACCTCTCTAATACGGACACTTTTTCTAAATCCCGTGGATGTCGATATAAGACAGGTTTTACTGTATATTCTTGGATGGATTTTTGGACGTTCTAATTCATGACACTACCTCAACATAAAACCCATCACTATGCATTTATAGATTGATTTGAGAATGGTTTTGAGTGTGTGTGACGAGCAGCCAAACCATAAAGATTTGTGTATTGATAGAACAGGTCTCTTAGACCTTGTCTTGACACCTTTTTTCTTCTCTTCTCCACGTTATGTTTGCATTCCGTTTCTTAAAAACACTTGTTTATCTTGACATTCGACGTCAATGTAAATTAACAACAACAATAATACGTATGTAAAGTATGTGGACAGGAATTTCCTGTAAAATTTACACAAATACAAGCTTCATCCTCGTTAATTATATAACACGAGAATGAGTAACATTGGATTTTGGTGGATGTATTTTAGGGATCATAATTAGATTATTTTAGTGCTTTATTGTCAGACAACTTTCACAATAGAACGTGTAACATTTACACCATTTATATGTAAGCATTATTCAACGCTTGTTAAATTATTAATCCAGCTATCCACTCGGTGTCTTTGTATTGATTTAATTAGTTACCTTTGTTATAACAGTAGATAATATACAGACTGTTTCAGTCTAATCACCTTCAGTCATGAAAATATTCGCGCGCAAGCTTCAAGTCATTGAGGGTTGCATTCGAATACTTGAAGAAGTTCTGAAAAGTGGGGCACTTGTGTTGAAACAGTCTGTACAGTAATCTTGACTTGACGATGGTAAATGAGATGTTATTTCGATGATTGTAAACGTATCTAATGTCTTGGAGCAACATTACATTTCCTTTAATTAATTGTAAGATGTTGAGCCCCTTGAAGAATAACAAAATTGCAAACTCTACTAGAACTGCACAATATTTCATTGCAAAAGATTAAGCTCGTACGTACTTAACGTAATTACATGAAAAACGTTGTTAAGTAGAACCATTTCCATCCACTTAAAGTGTATGATTATAATAATCGTGTACAATGTTGATGTTAAATTCTAAGATGTTGGAAATGAAATCACACGTCAGTGCGACGATATGACACGTAAGAAATATAAGTCTAAAGTTAAAGAGAATCTTTAGTTACATTAAGTTAAACGGAACAAAACTCGATAACACTGCCTAAGCTTATTCTAAACACGCAAGTGATTTTAAGTTCTGACTTTCAAGTGATAGCTTTTTAAGAAGCTCAAATACGCGCAAATATGATCAAATTATGAACTCCCCAGAACTTAATTAATTTTGAAAGCAACACTCACACGAGCACTGACCAGGTTTCGATCCATTTTAAACCATCGTGCGTTACTTTAGTGTGTCAAGTTCAAATTGCTTTATTATAAATGTAGTCCCCGAATTTTGGCAAATTGTGGTAAACTTCCCTACCACTCTACAAACTTATTGTAAATTCCGCAAACAACCACAATTATTGAATTGCCTAATTAATCTTTGAGGAAAGAAGAATAATAGAGGTGTCTCTAAATGGAAATGCTGGATTCTCCATAAAAATTGCATTGGAATCGATAAATACAAATATAGTCAGTCACGGTGCCGGAAGTCGCCGAGCTTTATCAGATATAAAGGTTAGATGTCATGTGAATGTGTTCTTTTTTGAAAAAGAACCAAAAAAGAAGGGAATTAAAACTTTTTACTAACCAGTCAGACAATTCCAATAAAGTCGATTCTCCGTGTTTAGTACGAAACAATGCAACGTTGAGGTCTATGTTGATTGAACAATGTATGGCATAGTTTTCAAGTAGTTTGGATGTTGATGAGTCGAAATACTTCGCCTCTCAAACATTCATTTCGCATAGAGAAATTTTCGTAAAACATCATCAGACTCTAGTACGTATTGTATACGGTTGTTTGGTTCATAATAAACTATTTTAGAAATTTTATATATGATCCCTATTGATTTACGACAACGATTTTCTTGTTTATTTTACACACAAAAGCCAGTCACGTCTCTATACTTTATCTATATTCAATCAAAATGGCCATTATCTTATACGTTAAATGGCAATTGAATTTATCACCTTAACGATTTTCCTTATTTCAATATATCAAAATGATGGTTTGAATATATTTGTTGGTTTTTTTTAGAGTCAAACAAAGAAATTATAAATTCTTCAGTTATAAAGAATAGCTGTCAACTTGATGTTCTCCATTCATTCTTCAATGTTTATGTGATGTGTGTGCTCGTAGATGATACAACATTTGAAAAATTAGCTTTTAGGAGGAAAACGAAAAACAACGGAAATTTCACTACTATATATATATCAAATAATAAACGATTCTCATTCGACGGCGAAGGGTGGTGGTTATAGAAAAGTAAGCTGGGCAATGAACGATTAAAGTCTACATTGAACTAACGTTACGGAGTCATGGATTTACTGCACCCATTGCTGAGAAAATATCACTTTAATATCGCTACATTTCGTGACTGTAACTTGAGTTAAAGATTACTTTCACCTTTTGCTCACTGTCTCGATTTATTAGTGTCTTTTTGTTTTCTACACGAACAAAAATACACCCTTGTCACCGCAGAATAAAGAGCACTGAACCACTGGACGATTATTCACACGAAAACCACTCCACAGGGGACGTTTAATTGTTGGCCATTGCTGATATCTCTTGGAATTTGCGACCTTACCATAAATATTTAAGGGTGTTATGGTTTTGAAGATGTTAGCGTTTTAGTATCGTTCTAGTCAAGTTTTTTACGAAATATGTAAACGAGTAGTGGCGCCGATTATTCATAAATCTTTCCTTTGACTGACAAAATCCGGCGATTTTCCCTAATGATTGCTTTATGACATGTTGGCTAACCACACATTAGCTTTGACTGAGAACCGCAAAATTAACTCCCTTAAGCTATCCGTAGTATGTATAGTCCATCGCTAGAAAATATGGAATTAGCGTGATGTTGTAAAATCTAAAGTATAAAAGCAAAGTATCCGCACAATGGACCCTCAATTACAAGTAGTGGATCATAAATAAAACTATTGCAGAAATTTCAAACTGAAACGAGAAATGCAACATCTGTTTAGACCTGTCCCAAAGTAGGTAGATTGTTAAAGGATGAATGAATTTTGAAATACAATTTCAACACAAATTTCAGACAGCTGAATAACGGGGAAATATTGTATCATTTGTATTTTTAATAATTTTATTTATTCATCTTCACTTATATGCCTATAATATTTACTTATATAGTGTGTTATGTATTTAACAAGAAAAATAGACACTTGTTATTAGTCTGTTTTCTGATAATGCAAAATAACAATTGTTGTTAATTTCTGAACATTGGCTGACAAAAATCTGAGACTCTACATTAGTCAGTTCAATTTCCGTTTATTTTGAAAGCCAAAAAATACAAAAAAAAATGACCCTTGAAAATTAATGAACGGACAAATACAAACAAATCCTTCAAGATCAAATCCTCTATATATAATGTAATTTTAATTCATTATTTAATATTATTTAAATAATAAACGTAAATTGAACCGTCCAGCAAGAACCATCGGGGAGGTTGTAGAGTTATTTCTTGCCAGGAAGGGATGAAATAAGGAAAAGGATAGGGTGGTTAGGTGAATGATATGAAAAATGTATTGTTACAAAACCTACAACAAGTGTTAATGAACTTCATCATCAGTGTCAATTTGTCGAACGAACTGAATAGATCACATTTTGATGGCACCTCATTTATTGTTTTTACCTGGCTTTGTTGAAATTTAGGGTTGAAAATTTTTGGAAATTGAGAAAGTTCGTTTCTTTAAACTGACTTTGGTTTTCCCAAATTTCAACGGAAGCAGATAAACGCAATAAATGGAGGCGCATCACCGTATAATGAATTCGGTTCGCTTCAAGTTTTTTTCTTTGAAGTAAATGCAGAAGAGGGTGTGTTCATTTGAAACAACCAAATTAACATGTCGCCGTCTTAGTAATCGCATGCTGATAATGACAAAGAAATATACGTTTTCAATATAGACGAAGAAGATGATGAAACAGTTTTTCTTTATTCCATATACAGAGAATTTGTCCCTAAAGAATCAATTTATATTTGTCCGCTTATCAATTTCCATTCGGTTCATTTTGTTTTTTTGTATAAAGTAATTGATTAATTTGATTGCGGCTGAAATTCTTGACTTAGATATGTTACTTTCAAAATAAACGGAAATTGAACTGACTAATGTAGAGTCTCAGATTTTTGTCAGCCAATGTTCAGAAATTAACAACAATTGTTATTTTGCATTATCAGAAAACAGACTAATAACAAGTGTCTATTTTTCTTGTTAAATACATAACACACTATATAAGTAAATATTATAGGCATATAAGTGAAGATGAATAAATAAAATTATTAAAAATACAAATGATACAATATTTCCCCGTTATTCAGCTGTCTGAAATTTGTGTTGAAATTGTATTTCAAAATTCATTCATCCTTTAACAATCTACCTACTTTGGGACAGGTCTAAATAGGTGTTGCATTTCTCGTTTCAGTTTGAAATTTCTGCAATAGTTTTATTTATGATCCACTACTTGTAATTGAGGGTCCATTGTGCGGATACTTTGGCTTTATACTTTAGATTTTACGTTACGCTAATTCCATATTTTCTAGCGATAAACTATACCAGTAATTGAAAATTAGACAAAAAATACATGTGTAGTTTTTGTTTCGATATATCCGACTATGTTATAGATATGTTAGGGCAGGGAGTCAACGTGCAATAAAACGGAGCTTAAAATGAATGAAAGGGCGCTTCGCTTCGAAATAACTGTATTTTTAAAATTCTTCACACACGTCCAATTTACCGCCGGTAATAGTCGGTTTTCCATTCAATAAAAAGCGTGGAGAAACCACTCGAATAGTGTGATAGATGGTTAGGGGATGCCGGCCAATAAAACGAGTATTACCTGCCATACCTGGGAAATTTTTAATATCAACCAAGACCCTTAGCGAAAGGGAAGGGAAGGCGGAGAGAGTTCACATAAACTAAAGTGTAAAAAAAAAATCCCGCAAAATTGGATGGAAAAACTGACTACCTGGAATTTTCCGTTGTATATACTATAACTATCGTTTTATTATTATTAGAGAACTATTAATGATCGGTATGCACTGTAACACAACGGTTATCTTTTGTAAAGACAAATTAACGACTTTTCTCAATTCGGTTTAGTTTATGACGGTTCGTTTTCTCCGTTAAAAAACAGCTGCTCGTCGATAATGACGAACTCATTCTTTAACGATTATCTGTCAGAATCGCCAGTGGTTCAATTTTAATTACTATATTTAAAAATTAATTGCAACTCGTTATAATTAACAATATTTCAAGTAGAAGTGTTAAATGATTTGTTTACCTGTAATAAAACTTCTAGGATTCTATTTGTCGCCCCATAAAGCAATAAATCAAGTTTTTACCTGTATTTCCTATAAATACAGCCGTTACCATAAATAATAAACGCAACAACAATAAAATAATCATAACAATACAGCAATGAGATACACTTGGAATTGACCCGTTAGTCACCCCAGTATTAGAATAAAATAACGATAAATCTTAAAAAAAAAATACGGGGTGTTGAAACTCGAATTACCTTCAGTCTTTGTCAATTTAAAGGGTGCAAAAAAACACTCTATAATTATGAAATTTCACCCCACAATTTCTGTAAAAAAACCAACTATTCACACTTCGAAATTTGAACCAACTGAGACTCTCTATAGATGGATGGATCGTGTGGCGCCCTTGGGCATACCTGAATACTCTTCAAAGGTGTCGCCCCTTATGGCATTCCGACATTCCTATACCATTTTCCCGCCATTAAGTCGCCTCGTTTATTTATGAATGAATAGAAAGGGATGAGAGGGCCGTGATATGTTTGTGTGTGTCTGTGTACAGTTTTACACATGGGGTTGTGATCGTTTATCGTTGATATGCACAATAATTCACTGATTGTCTCGATAGGGGAAGATTAACCGTAATGATGACGATTCTTAGGGTTGTTTTAAAAGTGGCAAACACTAAAAAAAATCAAAGCAATGCGAATATGGAAATATTTCAATAATTTGTGATTACGCAAACTACAAGCGGATTAAATTACCACAACATTACATTCGGTCGTATTCTCGACATGTCATGATCGTCAAAATTCAATTATGTAAATTCAATTGATTGTCAGTTTGATAAAATTTACAGATTTCCACATTGTCAACTTGATAAAATGATATTTTTAACAAATATTTTTGGATCGCAATTGCCAAAGATAAAGATGAGTATTTATTGATGCTGTAGCCGATCGGTGTGATAAGATTAAAGTCCGGTTTATCTGCCTCTACTAAGTCGCCACTTGAGCTGATTTTTAATCAGAAATCAGATCACAAAAAAATGAACGTACAGAACCTATGCATTAATAATAAGCGAATTCAGATTAATTGTAGGGCATCAAGCGATCCTGCTCGAATTAACCACGCGTTTGAATCTTATACAAAAACATGAAACAGTTTCAAAAATACTGGTTTATTTCAACTACGACTTGCTTATTCATTAAAAAACTACGCCATTCCTATTATATTATCAGTAGTTCTTACATTAAATAATTGTGGCAGTGACATCCTTTACAGATGATTTCATGCAGAGAACTGACCGTTTTGTTGAATAACTCAACGATTTTGTTCATTATTCCAATAGTGTTACGTCTTTTTTTTCCTTGTTATTAAAGCGACATTCTACGATCAGATTACGATATTTCAGTTTATTTTCCAATTAAAAAAAATACACCGACACTAAAATGAATATATCCAGGGATTATCTGGTAAAATATTATGTTGCTACGATGTTTTGTTAAATTTTCCATGTTTTCTTATAAACGGACAACCAACTCGTATTCTTGTAATTTTCGCTATTTTATCAGTTAATTAAATTCCTTGTCACACAAAAAAATACCAACAAAATTCTTTATATTCTCCTTTTTTTTTGAAAGGAACTTTCTATTTTGCCATATTTTCAGTCTTTTTCTAATAAGCCGATTGTCGGTGTTTGCTCAAATGAATAAATTCTATTAAACTAATAATTTGAATATAATTAAAATGAATAATCGATTAAATTATAGGAAATTGATTTATTCGGAAAATAATTAATTTGAAAGCGATTTAAAACAACAAAGTAAAAGAAAAAAAATCGAACATTTTAATTAAGATGAAAATCACATTTCATAATATCAAGAAACAGGTTTATGAATATGATTTCAAAAAAGAAACTATTACAAATCAATGAAAAATTACACGGAAGATTTCAAATAATTGAGATTTTATCAATTAATGACAGCAATCTGAAAATGTGTCGACTAATCAATGAAAAGTAATAGAAAGCTTTTCACACATCATTAAAAATCTTGGAATCATTTCGATTACAATTTTCAATAAAGTCTTAAGAAAAATGAGAAATCATGTTTTCGGAAGACTGAAAATAAACAATCGTTGTTGTTTGTTATTGTGTTGTTATGAACTGGCACGAAACCTGAAATTATTCTTGTAATCACTTAAAAGTCCTCTTGAATTACTTCAAACAAATCAATTAAAAAAAATCCGGTAGGTATTTATAATACTGTAAATTTTGTTTAAAGTTGAAACATTTGAAAAGATCGATAAATTTTAGGAATTTCGAAAGAATTTGCTATAGAACGAAAATATTCCAAGAATCAACCGTAGACAAAAAGCGACCGTTAGGAATTTGAAAAATATATCGATGGGAAGGCATAGAGGCAGTGGCGTAACAAGAGTAGCTAAACCGAAGCTGCTTCTCAAAAAGATTTTGGTTAAAGAATCTACCGTGAGCCCGGAAAGATCTTCAAGAATTCAATAAAACTAAATTCAAAATTTTGAAAACAGTGGGAAATAGAAGAAGAAGCCAATCAAAGGCTCAAGTTTTGCACAGATTAGGAGAGTGGCGTCCTAAGTGAGAGAAAACAAGAGTAACAAATCAACTATGAAATTGCACACACTAGGTGCTATAACTTTTGAACCGTTTAAGATAAAAATTTTATCTAGGCATATTCTTGTGGGGCATTAAATTCTCTAAAAAAATTCTTCAGTTAACTATTTTAACTCAAAATTTTTTATACTTACGGTCTATGAAAGTTGATGAAAAATAGATATGTTTGTTCAATTTTAATAGCCCGTAAGTATATGAATTTTTGAGTTGAAAAAATCAATTTTGAGACATATTTTTATAGAATTTATTGTCCTACAAGAATATGCCTGGATCAAATTTTTATCTCAAACGATTCAAAAGTTATGGCATTTTTAATGAAAATTTCCATAATAGCTTTAAGTAAGTATATGAATTTTTGAGTTAAAAAAATTAACTCTGTAGTTTTTTTCTAGAAAATTTAATGCCCTACAAGAATATGCTTAGATAAAGTTTTTATCGTAAACGGTTCAAAAGTTATAGCATTTTTAATGGACAAAAATTTTTTTGCGTGTTATTAAAATGGGAAATTTCAAATGGCCACCGAGCTAGAAACTTTTCCCAATGGGAAAATTTTTTTTCAACATATAGGCCCTTTTGCGACCATAAATTCGATAGGTTAGTCATTTGGGCTTACTCAATGCACACACGCACACCATTTTTAAGCCGAATATTCCACATTCTGTCTACGCGACTAGGGATAGGTCAGTAAAATTGGTCATGGTCTTGCAACAATATCAAGGCGAATATCGAATTTATTGTTGCGAGGCAAAAATTAAGATTGTGCAAGATCAAGACTCAATTATGCAAGACCAAGACAAGGTTGAATGTGCTAGACCGATACGAAAAACAAGATTAAATTCTAAAATGTATCCGATTTTCACTTTCAGATTATTGCACGTCGCGATATGAAAACTTTTAGTACATATTATAAATATTATTCAAGGGAATAACTACTAAACAGCCTGCACAGCTGACAGTAACCAATTATATTTTTACACTATAAAATTAGGTAGGGATTAATGGTTCAGTTATTAATTACAACAAATGTAAGGAGTAAGATGTTGCGATTGGTAGAGTCTTGCTAATAAGTCCTAATACCTTAGGCTTGCAATATTTATCTTTCTGCAAGACCAATACTCTATTTAACAAGCAACGCAAGCCCTAATTGTGCAAGACTGTTTGTTGATTGCGCAGGACCAAACTGTAAAATTTCGCTAATCTTAATGCTTCTTTACCCTTTGACGCCAATATTCGAAACGAATAGGCACTTGAAGAAGAAGACACATTGAAATACTTCAAAACCATGTGTAAAAAACTTTTACTGCTTAACTGGATAACATATGTGGTGTTCCCGCGCCAAACCGAGGGAAGATATACGGATGCGCAATGGGATTGTTGCCTTTAAAGCATCACCCTTGATCCAGGGACGTACAGATCACAGTTAAAATAAATTATCACAAGACTTGTTATAATTTTTCCTCAATGTCAGTCAAAAGATGCAACGGCGCCTTTTTTATGTAGGTTCGGTGTTAACTAATATTCTTTAGGAACGCTTATGGATTGCGGGTCTGTTACAACGCTTCTTATTTGATAAATAAGAGAAAAGGGATCCACCCACCCTCTTACTTATTCACTTATCCGCGTCAACTCTAGCTTCGGCCTGGCGCGGGAACTTTATCTAAGATCTAAGTGTTAGTAACAGCAGGATCAAAATGATACCTTTGTCTTACTCAACACTGCCAACAATAGTACTAAAAATATAGAAAAAAGGAAACGAAGATAATTAGTCACACTTATGTCACACGTAAATAATATTAGACCATTAATAGATATCAAAACGATTGCATTAATAAGCAAATAATAATTGTTTACTTGACGACGGGCCATTATGGCGTTGCAATGTCGTTATGAAAAATAACAGTCCGCTGTCAAGGCCCGTTGCTATGTTAAACAATCTTTTTTGCAATCATTAACTTCAATTTTTTATATGTTAAAGAAAAAATTTTTCAGAATCAAAAATAAAGTTAAATTCCTTCTTTTACTTGTGACATAAACTCATGAAAGCACCACGGGCGTCATTTGACTCATAAAGCCCTTGATACATTAATTGCTATAAAACACTTCAAATAGTAGCGTACTGTAGAATAATCATAAAACGATCAGTTTAGAGGTAGTTGAAGAATCGTTTTATAACCACATAATGTTCACTTAAAACTATTACTTTTCCACTGGTCGATTTCAAATCAATATTCTAAAAGCCTAATTCATATTCTACAGCGATTATAATCATTTTATGTTTTATTAATGTTTGACAGAGTTAAGAACGCAATTTGTATGTGTTCCAATAATTTTCAGTAGTTAAGAAACATTAATCTATACTGCAATACTTATAGAACTTCTCTTAAATAATCTTCAAGCTGAAAAGACCGGTAGTAAGTAGTAACTTTTAGAGACTTTCTAATTTGTTTGATTTGTTATAAAAAAATCCTTTTAGAATTTCTAATTACATTAACAATAAATAAATCATAAAATATATTCTTCCACAATAATTCGTATTTCTCTCACATAATTAACGTACGTCCACATAAGGACGACTATCGACATTTTAAAAGAGATTTATACATAATAGTAACCAACTTTAGAATATAATATCGCTGGTGATCTTGCAACAATAATAAAAAAGGCAACATGAGACAATTTCTTCTTAGATCGCTCTATACAAGTCCCGGCACTCTTTATTTTGTACCGCAGGCAAGGTATGCAGACGGTTTCAAGATTACGTACAGCATCCTGTCTGCGGTTTTCACGCACACAACACATAGATATCGCACCTAAATGCTCTTAATCCACAATAATTATCGACAAAAAAAATGCTTATAATTGTTCTATTATTTGTAGAATTGATGATATTTTAAATTGGAACGTTTCCAAAGAGCTTTTACGATTTCAAGACAATAAATGATGTATGGAATTATAGTATGGAACAATAATAGCGATGGTAGTAGGGTGAGTAAAAAAAAACGAATGAGAATACGGCCATGATCCATCCGCCACTGAACAAGTTTTGGATGCCAATCGTTTTCGTTCTGACATTGATCTCAAAATAGCAATTGTACGCTTTTATCAATGCATTTTTTTTTAATAATAAAACAAAATAAATATGAATAGATTTAATGATTACAATAGAAAGTTTAGTAATTCTCGTATCATAGGCGATAATCGGCGCAATGAGCAAATTGCATTGAATTATAATCGATTGAAATTGTATATAAGTGGAAACAATGTATAAAATTATACGATTCTGGAAACATGTTTTAACCATTTTCAGTCCTCTACTTATACCTGTTCTCGGCGAGTGAGAGCTTTATATATAGGTACGCTTAACTTTTTGCTAAAACCAAATCCAACTTTTTGCCCCTCTCGCGTTCGTGTTTATTAGCTCGGTTATTTAGCATAAAACTGAACCTATAATTTACGAATAATCTATAATTATATTAAAATGAGCAAACCAAAAAAATTCTATTAATAACTCCCGAAACAGGTTTCACAAAAATTTGCAAATAATAAAAAAGAAATTATTATATTTGCAATGGTGTTGAATTCAGACGGAAATATGCGGTGATTAATCTCTTATGCAATTTTCGTTGGATCTCGAAAGCTTATTGTTGGACAAAGTTACAAGTACATTGACGAGAATTGCCCCCAATTTGAACTTTAACATTAAAAAGCTCTAGCGTGACTTTCGCTAGATTAATTGGATATTTATGCGATATCCGCTGATTTACTCAAAATTTTACAATAATTAGCAATTACAGCGAATCCTCTGTCTTACACGAGACAAGGTCGTTGTAATCGAACAAATTTTTGGTAAATATTCCAAAATGTGTTTTTTAAAAAATATAAAATTCACTTACTTGTGGTAATTATGTGTGCGTCGACCTTTCGTTGTGACACAATTTGAAAAATTTTTAAATGTCTTTGGTGAAAAGACGACGCAAACTTTACGGTTGTCGGTTTTTTTTTCTCTTCTGTTTTCTGTTTTCGTTGAACGTGTGTCTGTGTGTGGGGGAAAACTCCAAATACAACCTTCGGCTACGAAGGCTGTCGGCCAACTGACACTTCTCATTGTTTGCAGTCTCTCTATACCCGAATTGGAGAGAGATTCCACTTGACTCCTATCGACAGAGTCGAAAATCATAAATAAATAAATAAATAAAACGACTACTGTTTGATTTTTCTATTCGTATATGAACCGAACAAATTCTAATATATCTCTATCAGGTCCGTAATTTAACGTCCGATCAATATCACTAAATTGTAGCCGTGCATATTACGTTCGTATTCCGGTGCCAATTATTAAGGAAATAAAAATATCTACGAAGAGTCGGATTTTTCGCAGGAGTGGTCCGTTAATTGTTATGATCTCTTATACGAAAATATTAAGTTAACTATCACGGAATTGATCTGATTCCGGCCTAGGCTATGTCAGTCTTTAAAAATAAATTACGTTTCCATGAATAGCCGCATCCGTAAGCAGAATAATCCGCACACAATCACGGAGTCATTGTCATCAGCGCCGGAATATTCCGCTTTCGTTTTGGAAATTTCGTCGGTTGTATAGTGGACGTAATAACTTAAAAGATTGAAGTCAATTTCAACAAACCAAGCTCTAATAGGTATACCCAACAAATTTGTCACGGTTCGATCCAGTGCCGGTCCGAGGGGCATCTGATTGGGGCGCCGGACCATTTAAGTATGACGAATGTTAATTAATAGATAGCGAAAAGGGCGCATGGAACTCTTGTTTGCCCCATGCGCAATTTAGTCTCGATCCGGCTCTGATAAAAGTATCTCATACAAGAGAAACGTGCTTTTTTGGACATTCCACTAGATTCACTAGAAACCTTTGGTTATTTCTAACAAATTTGTGGGATGTGTGTTAGGTAATCAATGAGCACATCAATTATGTCTTCCGTTACCGTATTTATTTGTTTTTGTTTGACTTCAATCTGGTATGTTATTGCGGCCACTATATGAGGCTGCTAGTTAATTATATTCAAATTATCGTAATTTGTACAAGTGATTATAGCCCTCCAAACCAAATAAGGATTTGATTGTTTTTTGTCAATTTTAAATTTAAAGCAGTCATTTGAACAAAGAATGATTTAAATTGTTGAAATCAACGCCGGACCTTTTGTTCAAGTTTTTCTCATGACAAGAGCCAAATATTCGATGCCAGTTATACGAGAAAGAATCTTACACAGAACACAGCTTAGTGCTTAATGAGTTCTAAATATAAATGAGTGGATTTCCCATAGAATCTGGTTTATTTGTAGAAAATCCATTATTTTTGTGCAGACCAATGTGTCAACTCTTCTATAATGACCGAATTTTTCTACGGTACATACGGTTAATCAGGGCCGGTCTGAATACATATTCAAATCTTACACTTAAATTTTTCAACGAGCAACTATTTTTGGGTAATTTTCGTAGAGTGCGGGGCCAGGCTTCGGCGAACGTGCTGAACCTGCTTTGCGCCAGCCCTGCGGCTAGTGGACGTATGGCTTGTTTCTGATAATTACTACAAGGGAGGTGTGTCAGTTGTAAAGTGTCATACTATAATGTTTACGATAAGACTGTGTAATAATCACGTTCTAACGAATCAAAATATATAAACAATTAATATACAGTGATCCCCACTTAAGATATGAGGCTCGGGGCTCTTGTTCTAAGAAAAATATCTTAGAGAGGTACCCCTTCTACTGTGTATGTAAAAGCAGGCTTACGGTCCGGCATAAGCGCATGCGCAAAGGTACGACGTTCAGTGCAAGGAGTGGGAAACGAAATTGAGGGGAAGTAATACCTTACAGAGGGATATCTTAGGGGGGAGCACTGTAATACAATTTCAATTAGCCTGCCGTAGTGTTTATCTGGACGCCAATGGTTTTCCTACTCTTAGGCCACACCTCACTGCACATTATTGGTAAATCACTTCAATCTCAGTATGATCTCCCGTCCCCCAGTTTAGGTAATCCCTTCGGAAACAAGCCATAACTATAATTCGTTCAAGTTTGGAGTTTATAATTTTACCTAAGTATATGGTAAATTTTCGGAATTATAAGCTCAAAGCCCGAATTGAGCATATTAGATTAGTTGAAAACAAACGTATAGTTTAGCACCTGAAACTCTTAAGAATTTGAAAAGGTGTCTTACTTTTTCGGAATTTAGGCAACATTAGGACGTCTTGTGGTTCCTTAATACAGAAGGCAGCTTTTTCGACCCTTTCGAGACATTAAATATTGACGTAACTATAAATTTTTGATTTTGCAGATTTGCCAAATCAGTCTTGACTAATTGTGTTGTTTCACTTCCCCTGTAAAGTTGAAAGGATCGGCAATCTATTCGAGGAAATTTTGCAAGTCTGCAAATGATTAATGAATATTATATGATTTTAAATGAAACACCACAATTTGTCCGTGTCCGTTTCATTAGAGCCCAATCTGTATGCATGATTTAATTAGTTTTAACTACTTAATATTTCATGGAGCACTTTTGTTGTTCATCTCGTGCAACTGTTGATTTATTTCATTTATTTATTAGACAGTAATTGCCAAATAAATATCGTGTTGTGTATAGATTTCAATCTACTTGGAAGAGAATGCGGGTGTTATTGTTGTACATTTGTAGGCGTACAACATACAAACATTTTAAAGTTATATGTTGATAATAAATTGGCCTTACATATTTTTTAAACTACCAATGCTCTTCTTTTGCTAAAACTAACTACATCTGACATTCTGTAAAGGCAATCTACGATAAATTGTTGGTTTTAATTTAATCTCCGCACATAGCTTCGAGTAACAATGAAATTATAAGTATTTCAAGGCGAACTTGTATTCGATACGATTTTTTCTCTGCAAAAATTTCGAGGCAGCTACACTACGACCAAAAAAAAACCGTACGCCTCAAATCATCTTTCTGTATAGTTGTAGAATATTCTTGATGATATTTAATAATAAATGGTGCACCATCTGTCCATGCATCCCGGATGAGCATCATCCACTTCATTATAATTATTACAATAAATCTTTTTGTCTAGAGATCATAAATCTTAACATGACGACCTACACATTTATGCCAGGCACGCGAAAATTTCAATGTAAATATTATAATAATCATAACAACATAATTTTCATGATGTAATGTGGATAGAATTGTTATTAGGAAGGATATGGAGAACTTACTGGAATTTTCTCTTTTAATTTAGAGATTTAACAGGATTTAACTGGTAATTCAAACAAAAGAAAGAAAAAGAAAATTCAACAACTGTGAAATTTTATTTGAATTATCTCCATTTGTTCTGAAATACAGATTACTGTATAAATGCTGTAAATTTTGAGAAAATTGAGAATTAGCAGTGGTGTAAAGGCTTATTTTTTAATTGATTTCGCGTTTAGATCTGTTAGTGTGAAATTCAAATGTTATTACTACAGAAGGCAACAAATAGATGATGCAATTCATGTGAAAACTGCAAAGAACCGGATCGGCTTATTGTTTTTCAAATAAATTAAACATTGGTTTTTTTACGAATTCTGTCGCACATAATAAAATACGCAATAAACAATTACGTCTTATAAAAGTTGATACACAACATTATACAAAATAGACAGGCAACTCTTAAGAACCCACCAAAAAGAAGATATTTCTCTGATTTGCGGATAGGTGAAATTGCATTCTTGTAGAACAAACTTTGAATCGATTTTATGGTCTCAGTGCTTCTTGATTCCTTGAATTTACCCTAATAAATTCGTTTATGATGATTTACAGCCACGTAAAAATTCCCACTATTTTTAACATACTCTGTCAAAATTATTTCAGTAATACAAGCAATCAAAAAGGCATTAGGCCATAAAATCGATACGAAATTTGGTCTACTATATAAACATATTAAGACCCAATCCGCCTTAAATTTCTTAATATCAACTTTAGCTTAATTAATGTACTTTTTCCTTCAACACAAAAAGTCTAAGATTGTCTTAAACTTACACCAATTACTTTTGGACAGTTGACATTTTATAAAAAAAGGTTTTACAGTGATTGTTCAGCCGCGGTTGTGATTTCACATATAGGATATTTATTTGAAAGTATTCCCGTTTTCCATGCAATTACGTTAATGTTTATTATTTAATTGGTTTTCTGTCGCTTTTCAAACGTAGATTTGGGTACTATGAATAATCCCGCATCTGTAAACGAAATAATCCGTACGCAATGAACGGAGTTATTCTCACAAGAATCGGAATATTCAGCTTTCCTTTTGAAAATTGGAAATTGTGATCTCAAATTATAATAACTTGTACAAGCCGTATTTCTTCGAACGAATTTGATTATTTCCGAGTTAAAACTAAAGCTATTTTGATAACAAATTTGATATTTGATAATAAATGTTAAACTGCGTAAATAATCGATTTAAATAACATAGCGTGTTTTTTCCGTGTAATTAATTTTCATTTCTATAAATAAGAGTTAAAAACACGTATAGTCTCTTAGATTGCACCTGATATAGCTTAACCCTTTTAGTGCGGGGCGAAAAAGAGGTGCCTATGCGAGAATAACCGGCCGAATTTCACGATTTTACTAGGGTTTGGAAAAAGACTCATAAAAACCAAACGAAAAACAATATTTATATAATTCAAAAAACAGTGTATTAAGGACGAAATAGAGAACAAAACAATGACACTAATTCTTCTATATTCATTGAAAATTATATAAATAACAAAGGTATAAGATATCATAAAGAAAGTAAAAATTTAGTTCTCTCTTACAAAACGTATTTGCACATACGAAAAGTCATCATTTTATCATAACATTATGTAGATCATTTATTACAAAGTATATAAAAAAGTGCTGTCGATATGTTCCGATAAGTGCCCAACGCTACAGCGATTCACGCCGCAGATCGGATGTCGCCTGAGCAGCGACCATCGGTGTTTATGTTAGATTTCGTTAGCTCCAAGCGATAGAAAAAAGTCGCCATCCACAGAGTTAAAACAAAAAAATATTTTTTTTAATTATCTTGTAATGAAATTAGATCATTTATAACGCATTACAAATTTATTTTGAGATAGAGTTCTCCCGCAATGCGAGTAGTAAACCGTTACAAGGCGCGAGCCGATATATCGGCTCTGGCACTTTTTGCAAGTGTAGCAGGAGCCGATATATCGGCTCCCGGCACTAAAAGGGTTAAGGGGGTATTCTGGTCTAGAGGCATGAATTTTAGGTACTTTTTGAAGTGCCGTAAAAAGGGAAACAATATTTCTGATATGGATTTGTTTATCAGATATTCATTAATATTTCAAGAATACATAGTAAAAAAAAGTGAAAAAAAATTGAAAACTCAAAAAGTTATCGGCCAATGAAATAGGGGGTGTCAAAAAATGGCGAGCGACTGTGACCACGATTCCAACCCTCCTAGCAATTTGAGAAAAAAGAAAAAACAGATTATTAATCTAGTAGTAATGCCGCTATCGTACTAACTAAAAGAGCTGAAAAGCAATTGTTTTTCACAAAATGGCAGCTGTTTGGAAAAAAAATATATTTTTGTTCTACTTTTTTCGAGCTTTCCGAATTTTTTAAAAATAGTAAGAATTCAAATTTAGGACTGAGGATAGTACGATAGATAAGTGTATAGAGAAGACCCACGTCAAATTTCAAGTAAATCGGTTCAGTAGAACTTGAGAAATCGTGGGTAAAGTTCCGCGTTCCGGTCTAGCTACTTTGGATGCGGGGTCACTAAAAAAGCTATATCTCCGAAAATAATTTGAATTTTGAAAAATCCTCTTAAACACATTCTTAATGGATTAAGTTTTAACAATATGAAGAGAAAAAAATCGATTTTTTTCAAATTTCTACACCAGAATACTCCCTAAATCTCACTGCGGTCGCGCGGCGTCGAATCGACCGCACTTGATACATTTTCTTATGAGATCATAATTATTTGTCTCTTTAGTAGCCCGTCATTATTGCACTATGAATGGAAACGCCTGCATTTTCAACATTTTTGTGATTTACGTGATGCCCAGACATTTGTTTCAGTAACGATGTAAATGTCGAAAAGACTATGCGCGCGCGCGCGCCTATCGTCGAAAAAGTTACGCGTGACGCTCTTTGCAAAATATCTTTTTCCAATTTCATCTAACTAATTTTGCATTTGTGTTTTTCTTATAAAAATGGCTCATAGACCGCCAATTAATATTGAAGTACTTCAGCAAATACGAGAAGACAGAGAGAGTGAATCAGTGCTTAGTGATCAAGGTTCAGAAGTTTCTGACCATGTTTTAGATAAAGAGAACATTCAGTCCGTTGAAGAATCAAGCAGTTTGGGTTTTAAGGAAGAAGAGGGGCGTGCTTCTATTAGATCTAAAAACGTTTTTTACGGGGTGTGATAAGGTAACAAAATGGCAAAAATCGAACAATAACAGAGTGAAGCGACAAGTGCAAAATATTCGCACGGAAGATTCGGGCGTTCGCAGAAACGGGGTAGAGGTGACAACGTTTGTGCAAGCCTGAAATTTGTTCATAAGTGAAGACATTGTTCATGAAATTGTCACTCATACTAATGAATTTATACAAAAAAGAAGGTGTCATCCTATAGCAGACTCCATGACTGCAAACCAACTGATGCTCAAGAAATCTGAGCACTTTTCGGATTATTATACTTTGCGAATGTCATATGCGTCTATTCTCCATAGAACTATGGCATTGAAAAGCACAAAATTTCTACTAAACCTGATAAATACGGAATAAAGCTTTCTCAGCTGATAGACGCTACTACGTTTTATATTCTCAATATTGAACTATATGCTGGTAAACAGCCAGATGGCCCTTATCAGTTGAGCAATGCTTCAGCAGACGTGAAGAGGTTAATTACACCAATTTAGATACTTTAGTGGAAGATTTAGCCAAAAATCATAAGATTTCTGTTGTGAGCACGATACGTAAAAACAAGAAAGAAAACTGCTTTCTTATTAAAAGAAAATTGTTATGTTATCTTGTTTTTATTTTCAATTAAGTATTTTTATCAATAAATTGTTTCTTAGTACAAAGATAATGTGTCTGAATAGAAAAAAATCATTAATTATTAATTAATTGGTTTTGTAAATTTCAGAAATCTCTCGTAGGTCTTTTAGGTTACGCGCGACCGCTGCTGTTTCAAATAACTGCGCAGCCCCTTGTAGGTTAAAAAAAAATTGGCGATTTAGAAAAATGCCACCATTTTTTGAGAATAAATTAAGTTTATTAAATCCATTGGAATGACCGCAGAAGTTTTTGTTGCATTTTACTGAATCAGTTACGTTAAATTCATGGCCAGGGGCAACACGAGGTCATAGCAAAACCGGCAGTTGCCTGCGGCAGCGTTTTTAGCACGTCTTATTCTTGATTTTACGTGTAACACTCTATTGAGAGTACTCTATAATTAACTAAAAAAAAACAGCAAATCAGTGTTTATTATTTTTCCGACAAAAACAAACTAGCCTAAAGCGTCATACCGATAGAGACAAAAAATGTAAACTTCTGGCTCTCTCAGTATTTTAGAAATTTGCAAAAAAAAACTTTACGTAATATTTGAACGTTCCCTAATACCGAAAGCTTTTTATCTTGATTGAAGTGATTTGGAAACAGTTAGGTTTGGAAGATTGTGAAATTTAATCGAAAGCGAACGGCAAGCCTCAACTTACACCACTGACTGAAATACCTCAATTTTCGGTAATCAAAAATCATTAGATAAAAAAAAAATGTAACAGATTCACCCAGATTTTCGTCGATTTCATCCAATACTACCAATGTTTTGTATCCTGATGTAGTGTGATGTTCACCGGTTTCAACCTAGAAATAAATCTAAATTAATTCAACAATTTCAATAGGCCCCCATAAGCCGGATATTTTAAATTTAATTATTTCTCATTTCAAAATTCCTGAAAATTCTTAAAATATCCAACTCAATTTGAAATACAATTAACTACAAAGAGAATATTATATGATAAATAATTGAATTAAATAAAAATAAATGCGAATTAATTCAAAGAGTGCACTTTTTTTTGGTTTATTTTCATTTGTTAGTTAGACTATGTCTTTGTCTATGATTTTTGTATTGCAAATTATAATAAATGCACTTGTAATTACATATTTTTCTATAATAGAAAATATTTGATTTTATTAGACTAAAATTGATATTATTTATAGTAAAAGGAACTATTAATTAATTTTCAATACGTTACCTAAATTAGTCTCCGTGTTATTTGCATAATTTTTTTGTTGTAATTTTGCAGCCAATAAAGGGGTATTTGTTTTTTTTTTGGATTTGTTTGCTTTAATAGAGTGTTATTGCCACAATTCTAATAGATTTGTATCTTTAAATTCTTCATAATTTTAATAAGAACGTTAAAGATAGTTTTTTTGATTGAATAACTAGGATCATTATGATTGAATTAAAAATAAATCCAGTTAATTCACACTTCAATTTTCTTATAATAGTGGTAATATAGTAAATTGCATCAATTTATTTCCACAAAGATGATAAAACGCCCAAACATTTTCGCTTCGTTATACTTACTTCTCTAATATTTAAATGCAAGTTTTGATTTGATTTTATTAATACACAGGAACAATATAATAATACTAAATTTATTACCTTGTAAATTTGTCTAAAATTCAAAAAAAAATCAACATAATTGCAGCCTATTTCACTTGCTCAAACTGTAATTACAGTGTATGTTGGTTAATTTCACATCAATACAATTGTTTACATAAGAATTTTGGTAAAAAAGGGTTTGGTAATAAATTTTTAAGGTCTAATATATAAATAAATCAAATTGCTTTTGTACTAATGATTAAAAAAAAATAAAAATCGAAACGAAACTATAATTATTTTCATTTTGAGATTAAAACAAAAATCCATCAACTAAAAAGAAAAACATTTTGAAAAAGGCTTATCAACTACACACAATCACTACAAAGTTAAGTCTGCTTTTTCTCACTCATTCGCACTAAACTATCATAGAAGACAAATACAATTATGTATAATTATTTATATGTATAGTATATATATTTATAAAAATGAAACATTAAGGAAACACCATACTTTTTATCAATGATTATCGTTTTTTTTTCTATTATTTAATCATTATTTTTTGTGTAGTATTTTGAGTTTATTAGAATCGTCTAGCCTGGTTTGTTGAACCTGTAAACACGGAGATGCAAATGCAAATTATTAATTAAATTGAATGGATTTCTAATGATTGGCACAACAGTTGTCGGTTATGCAGGGTCCCCACTGAATTCTAAAAAAAATTGTATTAAACAAACGCATCCTGTTTTCTCATTTAATCCAAAAGTCACTCAATTTTCCACAATTACCACCCCAAATAGTTCCTTTAAATTATTGATTCTAAATCTTCCTGTATTATTTAATGAATATATTGAAAATATGAGTGACATAATCTTGTGATTTGTTTTGATAAATATTGTTTGTACTAACAATAAGTGGGAACCCTATGGCGATTTACATAACCAGGCTTAGCTTTGTGCATAAACACATTATTTTGTTGTAATAACTATAATTTCAATTACATATTAACATATTACTTAACATTTGTTATTTCCTGTTCTTTTCTTTTACTATTTATTATTATTATTATTATTATGATTAATAATAAATCTGAAATGATTGGCTGCTACTACCATTTCAATTTTAGTTTGTTTTAATCAGTGTCTTTATTTCTCTTTAAATGTAATTTTCTATTTCTTAATTACTTTTTAATTGACTTCTAGCTAATTGGTAAACTTACCATAACCGCCTGCAGCTCCATAGCCGGCAGTTCTATCATCATATCCACCTGGTTGGTTATTATAACCGATCGCACTAGGTTGACCACCATTATTATAACCACCAGCGGTTCCATAATTATCTAGGTTAACTGTATATTAGTTATTTATTTAGGATTTTATTAATTTTATATAAATTTACCAGTTTGATATGTTGTGGCATAACTAGTACTATCATATTGTCCAGTTGGATTACCATAAGCAGATCCATATCCTCCCTGTGGATTATTACCGTATTGGCCTTGTGCAACGTACGGTTGTGGATTATATGGTTGTTGTTGTTGTTGGTAATTCGTTGGTGGAGGAGGAGCAGGATTGGCAACACCAGTACCATAACTTTGATACCTATAAGCATCACCAAACCCGACACTTTTTTTAAAAAAATTAAATAATTTCAGAAACACAATTTAACCACCTTTGTCCATAACCGTTTTGGGCAACATTACTAGCAACATTACCACCACCATTTTCATAACGTGGTCGTTTCGTACCGAGTCCACCGCTTTGCTGACCAAATTGTCCAGATGTCCGTTTCTGTGGTCCACCGCCATCATTACCACCACCGAATCCACCACGACCCGATCTAGGTCCACCGAAACCTCGTCCTCGAGACATACCGCCGCCACCACCACGACCCATTCCACCCCCTCGACCAAAGCCACCTTTAGGTCCACCGCCCATTCCACCACCACCACCGCCGCCGCCGCGACCACCACGGAAACCGCCTGGTCCACCGCGACCCATTGGCGGGCGAGGACCACCGGGTGGTCCTCGAGAACCTTGTACATCACCAGCAGCTCCACCAGGGGCACCACCTTTTAGAAAACCGTTAGACAATTAACAACTAAGAATTGAACATGGGAAAGGAGTTACCTGGTGGAAAACGGCCACGGGGTGCTCCACGCGGACCGCCACGTCCTCTCATCATCGGACCACCGCGTCCTGGAGGACCTCCTAGTCCTCCTCTATAAACAAATATTGTAATAATTCTGATAAAACGACGTGTTACGATTCAGACCTGTTGCCGGCACCACGCATGAAACCACCTCTGCCTCTAGGTCCACCACGACCGCCTCTACCGCCACGAAAGCCGCCACCACCTCTCTGTTGCATTGGATGTTGCTGTTGTTGTTGTGGTGGTTGATTTTGTTGATCTTCATTAATAGGAGGAGCTGAATCGGCCATTTGGTAAGGTGAATTTATCTGGAAACGATGGCATTATCGGACATCAAGAGCACATGTCGATTTCATAACCGGTAGGTTTTTAACAAAGATATAATAAATTCAACAGTGAAATTAATAAATTTCTACTCTAAAATGTTGAAATGTGTATTCTTAAATAATTTGTATACTTACTTAAGTTAGGTTTAATTATTAAACAATGAAAAAGCGGTCAAATGAATTATTTTATCTTTCTATAACAATGGTATTATTTTCAAAATGGACGACAATTATTCATGTTTGTATGAGTGCGACAAGGAAGAGAAATAGCGTTTACGAAGAACGATATTGCGCATGATCAACAAGATAATAATTGCCACCAACATAAAAGATTTACAAGTAACTAAAATTACAGAGTGTCCCAAATAAATCGATCAGTTATTTATGCAAAAGATAATTTCACATTGAAATATTATTGTGTAAAAATTCGAGTTTCTTCCTTCTAAAATTCAGGACCGCTCTGAGTTGTGCAGACAATTGTCCAGAAAGGCACAGTCTCACCCCCTAGCATACAAATTAGTTAAAGTTTTCATGTATTTCTGAACAAAGACACTAGATGGTAGCAGTAGTTATAAGTCGCTTGTGCTTAGACAATAAGAAATAGATATAAGGTGGGCAACACGATTGTAAAGTTATCGCTTCTCGGCCTTAATGGCTAAGATCAAAGTGTAGTATCTGTTCTTATCAGCTTAATATCTGATACGCCCCGCATGCGGGGCCAGTATATTAAACTGATTTTTGGAAATTGATGGAGGTTAGGGGCTTGCTCCACCTCTGTCACGGGTTGGCCCGGCATTGCAGTACAGTCGGGATCGGCCCACCTAAGATAATTTAACAAAATTTACCATAAATTTTCTGATTTTTGAGAATAATTTCTGTAACTCGAGGTCTTATTTGTATTCATTCAGTTTGATTTAGCATTTGATAAATAAGAAGCTTGCTGCACTCGTTACTTCTCTGCAATCAGGAAGAAACTTATAAATCAGTGCAAATTATTCCAAGTAAACTTTTGTAGACATAATTGTTGATAATTTGTGGTCCGGGATTAAAATCAATAAGATTGGCGGACACATCTGCAGTGTTTTTTTCAAAATTCTACAAAATATAGTCGACCAAATTTCGTATCGATTTAATTGTGTGATAAGTTTATAATCCCTAGAACTACTGCAATAATTTAACAAATGTTAAAATCGAAATTTCTGTCGTACTTTATTGTCTCCCCTAATGAATTCAATAGAAAATTTGAACAAATGTTTTGACCACTGGTCACCTGTAGGTTCATGATGATTTACAACTAATTGAAAAGTTCCTACTACCTTTAATACTTTTTATTAAAATTGTTGCAGCTGTTCATAAAGTCATCAGACCATAAAATCGATACGAAATTTGGTCTATTATATATGTGGTTACTTGTAACCATAACAATTATAACAGGAGAATCCATCACCATTTCAATTACATCCCTTATTACCGAGTCTATTGTGGGTTAATTTTATTAATTTGTCTCTAAACTCTTAAGTCAATTCTACGACTATACAGTTGCACTGCATTTTGTCATTAAAACTTTGATACCTCTTACATGGCATTGGACTGTAATTTGGATAGTTGTTAACTTTATTTTTGAACGAAGAGACCTCACTTCGTTACCTTTTCTTACCAATTTCCTTATTTTCTTGACAGGAATCAAATCTCTAAGCTGCAGGTCTAATTTTGTATTAGTACTAAAACTATTTTAACCCTTCGACATGCAATTGAACGTAAGTGTTTTCCATAAAATCGAAAACGTTATTAGAGGCATATTAAGGATAGGTATCGGAAATCCAGAGGCGGATCATCAGTAATGAGAACCTGAAGCTAATTAATTAGTTCAGGACCCTTGCTTCTTTTTGGAAATAACAAAAAAGTGCGAATGTTATTGGTGGTATTTAAGTTTCATTCAGGTAAATCCGCCCTACATTCGAATATTTGAAAATTAATTAATTAATTAAGTTACATTCCTACAGATATTCACATGAAAGGTTAAAATAGACAATGACAGGGCGAAAACAGTTACTTTTTACACACGTCTTGTACTCTTTTGTCCTCTCCCCCTTCGTATACTCACTCCACTTTCCATAAGCAAGCAGTGGTTTTAAATAAAAACACTAGATGACAGTGGAGGTTATAAGTCGTTTGAGTTGATTCAATCGGAAATAGATATAAGGTTCTCTGCATGATTGTCAAGTTATCGCTTCTCGGCCTTAATGGCTAAGATCAAAGTGTAGTATCTGTTCTTATCAGCTTAATATCTGATACGCCCCGCATGCGGGGCCAGTATATTAAACTGATTTTTGGAAATTGACGGAGGTTAGGAGCTTGCTCCACCTCTGTCACGGGTTGGCCCGGCATTGCAGTACAGTCGGGATCGGCCCACCTAAGATAATTTAACAATAAATACCATTTCTATTATGTTCTTATAATCAACATTAAATATGACCACAATAAAACAACTGATTTTTTGTTACGAAAAAAAGCCGTTAGTGTCCTAATGCTGTCGTCGTTGTGGTTAATCATATTACAGATTATTCGACGGTTATCCCAAACGTAGGATATATTTTTGTTAATTATAAAGAACAAAAAACCGTTTATTTTCTATCTTGAAAGTGCTTTTTTGTAGGCTCTGTGACAGTTTTTGTATACCTATGTCATGCCACTTCACCACCATTTCCTGGTGGTAACGTTAAAGTACATCTTTTATCTACTCTTTGACAATGAGTCAAGACTTAGAGATAGCCAGCAGTCACTGGATGCCAAGTCAGACCTGTATGGATGAGAGTGATAGTGTTTCATTCAAATTTTTGCAAGAGAGCTATGGTTTATTGTGGGCGAGATTTGTTGTGAAGAATGCCTACACTTTTGCCCTAGGGCCTAGTGATTCAGTTCTAAAGACGAGATCCTCAAAGATCTGGCGGGGATTTGGTATGGCATGGATATACAAAAACTGTTACAACGTCTATAAAAACAAGCGTTCACCTTTCAGAATTTCTTTAAATATTAAAATATTCGTGTGCAACCTTCAAGAAATTAAACTAGGTCACCTAAGCACCCAAGGACCTTTGGTGAACTAGTCATCATATTTGAATAATTGAAGAAGCTTTGAAAAGCAGACGCTTGGGCTGAAACAGTCTATAGTAAAATAGATGATCTTTTAAAATGATATAAATGTAATAGAAAATAAACGGTTTCTTGTATTTCAGAAAAAAGGAGACCTTTTGGGATTACTCTCGTATATTTACAGATAAAAAAAAATATCTCAAAAAATTTACACGCTCAAATATAAAGAGGTTCCAATACGATTTTGTAGCTAATCAGGGTACATAGAAATTTCGTCTTAGTTTTCTCGTAATTGCTCATCCATGCTAAAAAGTCCACAGTACCGTGTTGTAGTGTCAAAATAAAACATAAACCATCAATTTTAGAACCACTATTATTGTTTTTATTGATTTTTTAAAAAAATTACATTAAAGCATAATTTAAATATTATTTGAAATGTGGCCAAATAACAGATAAAGATCCATTATAGCACCCCACAGTAATAATAATAATCATCATAATAATATTATTAATAATAATAATAATAATAATAATAATTGTAAGATCAATAACGCAACTTAATAGTTACGTATGAAATTTAAAGCCGATATTTTTATTTTGTTCAAATTTCATTATCATATCATATAATATAATACTTATTATTTAATAATAATGAATTAAAAGGTAACGAAAATTTAAATATTGTGACAGATATAGATAGATAGAGAGAGAGAGAGAGAACTTCCATTCTTCAACTTTGCTTTCTTCTAAAAAAAATAACAACAATCGTTGCACTGAAGACCTAAAGAAATCATAACGATTGACAATGAAGAATTGTTAACTAATTTCAATTTAATTCACTAATTCATTAGCAAATGCAATTGTATAGGAATAATTTGATTATTTCTTATACAATTACGTTAAGATGCATTCAAGAAATTCAACAATGTTGTATCTAATTCTCAACAATGCCAACAATAACGATTTTCTTTTTTTTGCGTTTTATTATTCAATATAATTTACAGTGAACTTCCAAGCTTTTGTGGTCGGGCCCAATTTTATTATTTATTGTTAAAATGTTGATCTTTGTGCGTTTAATTGTCGATAAATGTTGGAGTTATTGTTAACATTGCCGATGGCTTGTCTTTAATAAGGCATTAGTAACATGGCGATCAGAACGAATCTCACAATAAAATGATGTCTTGCTAATTTATGATTTTTTTTTCCCAAAATTTTTCTTTTAAATCTAAGGTCTTTTCTAAACTATATGAAGTACAGGTAACATTTAAGTATTTACTATTAATTTTTTTAATTATTTTTACATAACAATATATATTTTTTTTGGTTTTTTTGTTACGACTCCGCAACGGAATTTTAGCGTTAACAGTGCTCGCAACACGTAAATATTTATTTAAAAAAAAACAAACAAAACTAACAAAATTAACATAATTTGCAACTGAAAAATACTGACTTGCTGTTGTTTGTTCTTTTCATATACCTATTTTGTTAACATTTGAAACAACATCATTCATCCTTATTATTATTAATTTTTTCTTAAATCACAACATGAATACAAAGTTCGCACGAGTATTTTTAATAACAAATAATTTTATTGTAATGCGTCGGTATGTTTATATAATTCTAGTGAGGACACAACTACTCAAAATAATTGTGTTATCATTTCTTTTTAATGATATTAATTAACTTTGTGAAACTATAATAGGCTCGCTTTGGCCAGCTTGTTGTTGGGCCGTTGAGCAAGCAACCTAATTTTAAAATTCGGATATCAACTAACATGGCAGAGATTAGAACTTTTTTATAACTAAATTGGCTGTACTAAACTAGATAGACCGTCGTCTTCAACATAGTTATTTTTAATTATTAATTAATTAATTGGAAATAGTCGAATGTTGATGGATATAATTTGATGGCAGTTGTTGGAGAGCCTCGACTGTATTTTG
The DNA here is from genome assembly GCA_021725515.1 of Epicauta chinensis. Lineage (NCBI taxonomy): Eukaryota > Metazoa > Arthropoda > Insecta > Coleoptera > Meloidae > Epicauta > Epicauta chinensis. The sequence goes on from JAEDXX010000059.1 coordinate 120,132, forward strand.
TGTGTGTTTAATTTAGAAAATTTGGCTCATTTTAATCAACCATCAATTCAAAATGGACAGATCCCCGTCTATCGACACGATCATGTTGTATATTTCTAGCCCACGCTTTACATTCAATATTGATTAAAACACCACCTAGAAAAAAAAATCAATTTCTACATAATTAATTTAAGTAATTTAATTGGATTTAATTACGTTTGGGTTTTTCGAAGTGTACAGCCACTAAAGGACTCAAATAGCCTTTGATATTCTTGAATGGGAAATATTTCGAATGGAAACCTCTTTGGGGATGATAATTGATTGGGCCAATATTCTCAACATCGGCGGGATTCTCACCATTACAATCGACCCAAACAATATTGTGCTATAATCGTCTTGAAATTATCATCACTGAAATTATTTCGTAACATTCATACGTACATTATCTGATTTTTCTTCTTCGGCAATTTTACGTTTCAAATGATCCGGCATATCTTTCGGTACGGTTGAGCTGTTGTAATAAACCGGTTGCCAGCCGAAGATTTTATTTAATTTTAAGAAAATACATGGACCACCGACTTCACCACCGAATCCATAACCGTATTCTTTTAGGCACGGCGCCCAGGCTTGTGTAATTTTGAAATCGCATACCTTACCTTCGTCAGGGGCAATTGTATTGTCGCAATTCTGTACATTTTCAGGATTTGGGTTGTTATAATAGCCTAGAAATTTCAACAATGTTTCGACACGTTGGAAATTGTTGGTTTTGCATTTACCTTGTAAGAATGCATCGAGATTATTCTGCCATAATTGTACATTACCTTTATCACTGGCTTTATATCGAATTAATGTACTTTCGACGTTTTCATCTGGTGGCATTGGTCGGAAGCCCAGACCTAAGCGGCGACGATAGAAATGTCATTTATTTTCGGTTTTTGTGTTAAAAGACATACCTGGATTGCTGCCTATTAAAGACTTGTCTAATTGCCATTTGGGCATGTGGTCATCTAACGTTTGATAGAACACAGCTAGCATAGCAGCAAAGAAACCGACAAGGCCCGAATAGAACAGTAGATAGAAGAGAAGGATCTTTCCTGAAAATATAAGAAAAAACAGTAATAACAATAAATTAACTATAATCTTCCAAAATAGTAGAAGTTGAGATAAAAAAAAGTCGAATCAAACTTCTTGATGTTGTTTTTACCACCTCTCGAAGAAGATGTGCGCTCAATATGATATTTTTCGATGTAAACACAATAAACTGAATGGCGAATACGTGGCACGAGTCAAAAAACAAAAAATTCATACGGCTTTAGGTGAGCAAGGCTAAGGCGGTGCCATCTTTTGTGTATCCGGTTGTATTTGAGTCTTCCCATGCTTAACGAAAGCTTTGCTTAATAGTTATTGAGGCATTACGGTTTTGTTATTTTCACCTTAGAAAATGAAGCTTTTCGCATACTTGTAAGGGTCATAAATGTCGCTGCCATTCAATGTTTGAATCATTAAACTTGGGAACTGGGATATTTCTACAAGTCGATGCTCCTTTTTCGAATAACTCATTTGTATAGTGAAAATAGCATTTTGTTAGTGATTGAACAGTAAATAATAAAAATAATTGTCACAGTGGAAATATTGGGAAATAAAAAGCAGTTGAACAGTAAACACAAACTTCACACATTCAGTAATTAAATAGAGAAAAAATGTTGCACAGTAAAAATATTATTAGAAATAGATCAAGAACTGTATTTGAACTTTATGGTATAGCAGCTAGTACGCAATTTTATTTTATATTTCCAATTTTAAGCAGTTTATTTAGTGTTTTTTCTTGAATTTATTGTTAATCTTTATATAACAGCAGTCGTTTTTATTGCACATCTTGTTTTATTTTTTTAATGTCGATACATACAGAGGGGAAATTACCCAGTTCGCTGTGCACTTTAGTTTTGCTCTTGCGCATTTGTGGGCTGCGATAATTACTTATTTTACTTCTGTTGAATAAAGGAGCAAATGAATCCTTTTCAATATCCCAAGAGGTAGAAAATTACTGTGCCTCTAGAGGAACTAGAGACACAAGACAGGAGGAACTTTCCGGTTCAATTTATCTTCAATTGCAAAGCCTCGACTCAAAATTTATTTTGCATTAAAAGAGCTTAGGCTGATCATCAAAAATTTGAAGGCTAATTAAGGCTTACATCGGTCTTTCTACGATCTTAAAACAGTAATCATTATTCGCTATGATTTATAAGAAAATTTAGTTAAATCGATAGAAATAAAGAAAGTACACAGCTTATGCAATCAGTTATAAACTTTGCCGATAGAAATTTAATCATTGACTTGCAATAGATTTAACATAACCCGAGCTCTAATCCGCAATAATGACAACAACGGAACGTCTGGCAGGTAAATATGCCACCTACTAAGCTGTGAAATTCCAAACGTGTCGAATTGTCGCATTACATTAATCGATAAATGTGGGTTCATTCCCGTTTAAATGATCATTTGTAAAACTACAAAATTCATGAGTTTTGCTGCACATTTTTGTGCAGATCTCTTTATCAGTAGAGCTATGCTAGCAAGCGATTTAGAGCTAGGGCTACCCGACCAATTACAACTCAAAAATGTTTAATGCGAATAGCTGCAATCCGCAAATGCTATTAGAATCGATTTTCGTTTATCTGGTGATTTAGTTACAAGTACACAAGATGGAAACTCCCTGTTTTCTTGACCTTTGGTATTCAGATGGGAGAGACTTCTGAACGATAAGATCAACGAAGAAAATGGCATTTTTCAAGAGAATTTTCCTATCGCGTGTTTAACACGCTACGTTCACAGAAGGGTTAAATTTTGCCGGCTTTTCCTATTTATTTTATAATAAATACACTTCACTCCAATTGAATGCCTCCTTTTGTATGACACAAAAACAAGAGATCTATAGCAATTATTAGGAGGTGATCAGCTCGTTTATTTACCGCCTGAGGTCGCCGCCTTTTAGAATTTTCAGAAGTTTTTAAGAGTTATTGATTTCTCACCGGTTTTTTTTTACTGAAAAATGACGATTATTAATCGCTGAAACACTAGAACGAATCTTGAAGATTTGTTTACCGAAACCCACCCTATTTTCGGATCAAATTCAGTACTAATCCTATTATTTCATAAACGAAACGATCAATAATAGTTTTGTTGTTGAAAACCACTTTGTATAAATGGAATTTATTCGTAACGTTGACGCTTTAAAATTCTTACCAATCACAAAACGTCAATCACACACTGAGTAGTGTTTAATTAGAATTAATGATGATTTTGAATTAATTGGGACTGAAGAGGAGTTTCCTCAATTTAAATATACATTACACGATTTGACATGAAAATCAATAAATACTCGAGCGAATTAATTAAAAAATCACAGCGACGTTATGATGGTCGTTGTTGATCGATGATGGAAAAGAGGGCGATTATCGCAACGGCGAGACGGCACAATTATCGATCTGTTTGTTATAAATAACAAATTTTTCGTCAGGGTTATTGTCGTTATTACATAATGACAAATCTAAAAATAAACCACCCCTCGAACGGTTATTATTTATTTGTATTACTGTTGATGGATAAATAAATGCACCGATGAAGGACAATCAATGATGCATTATGATAAAAGAAACGATTTTAGGAGTGGATAGGGGGGAAACCTCAGAAATTCTATAAAAGTGGATTAATATCCAGTGTGATGTTGATGATGATGATAAGAATTATAGACAATTGCACAACTGTATTGTTTTCTATTACATTCGATTAAATTCAATTAATCGTGGTTTTGTTTCGTCATCATTTTTATTAAGTTCAAGTTTACTTGATTAGAACCAATCGCTGGTCGGCTTGCCATCATTTAAGCGCTTTTAAGTCAATAGGTCAAGTCCATTTTTGGATTACTATAATGTGGAAAATTCTATGTATGAAATTAATAATAGCGGATATGGAGCCGGAAATTTGGTCGTCGAAAAACCGGAAATTCTACACATAATTGTAAACTATTTATTTTAGAATTTGTAGTAAAGATTCCATTTGGTTTTGTATTGAGTTATTAACGATCATTAAACTCTACGGTTTAAACAATTTTAAATTAATCTTAGCATGAATTATACGAGTCTGCTAATTTGTTTTCCAAGCAGGAAAATTGCTCGTAAATTTTTAAATGAGTTCCGATATGATTTTTACAGTTTTAAACAAATCGTAACGATAAATTTAGACGAATGTTGTCATATTCTTATCGATATAGTTTGTCAGTTTTTCGCTATAAAATTATCCAATTATTCCAGCGTTTACCCAAATTCTCCACAACCGGTATTGCGTTTGATCGATGTCTGGCCCATTTGTTGGTAATTTGGATTAATAATACCGTTCTTATCTGCCTTTATAGGTCAAAATGTCAAAATGTATCGATTTATTTATGACCTATCCACCAAATTATGTCGCACAGACACACACACACACACACAGACAGACAGACATAAATCTTTAGATCAATAGAAGTAAGTAAAGCGACACGACTTCTTAAATTTCAATATTAAAATGGTAATGGGACAAAAGTAGGTTGGGAAATTGATTGATATATAAAACTCCGGGCGGCGTCCTCCATTGTACCTGGCGTCGAAACGACGCCATGACACCGCTGCCACAAGAACCAAAGATAATACCTCAACAATTTCCACCGAATCAATAATTTTACAAAAGTAGTAATCGATAAAAATTCGAATTTTTCATATCAATGATAATTTAGTGGATTATTTGAAAAGAATCACAGATAAACTCACCCCAACTGGATCCGGTTCTGCCCAAAAATTGATGGGTCTCCGAATTCCACAGGAATATCCGAAAACCTTCCCATTTGCCCAGTTTCGGTGGCCTCATTGGAAATTGGTCGGTCTTCTTATCCGCCATACTATATAATGGTGTGTTTTTGCTCTTATTATTTATCAATTAATTAATTGTATAATTATATATTAATTTTTTTAATTTATAAAACAAAACAGATTACATTAAACACACCAATATATTTAATGGAAATATATGTATAAAAAAAGAACTTACTCTCTTTGGCCCCCCTCAAAGTTAGCAATACACCAGCTCAAAGAGAGAGGACGTCAAGGAGATATGTGTAAAAGTGGTGGATTTTGCTATGTGTTTGCCCCCTGTTTGTGGGGGTGGCGTGAATAAGAGTGTGCGCACGGATGGCGGTAGTTTCGATCCGTTGTGATAATATTGCCGGTAGATTTGCCGCAATCGAACTACTACTGTATAACATATATATATTTAGGAGGTTGTTTTTTTATTTCGTAGTTGATACTAAACCGTATCGCCATCTGTACGGGATTTTGATGCTATACAGTGAATATGAATAATCTGGTTTTGAATTACATTGTACTTCGTATCTATGGCTGTGAGAATATAGAAGCACTGAGTGTCACTTGTATTAGCTAACAATAGAAAACAGTGAGAACAAGCTTAAAAGGGGTTCTTATGAATTAATGTCTTAAAATAAATCATAGAATTGCTGTAATCTGCGTGCTCTCGCTCAATTATAAAGACGTTTATTTCCAAATAAAGGAGTTTTTTTTTCAGGGAACAACAATTCCACTTGTAATAATGTTTGTTTGACTCTTTCAAACTAGGGATTTATGAAGAGAAGCTCTTCAAATCTAGCGCCAAAACAATTTTAATTGTTTTAGTTGTTGAAACCGTTTAAGACCGAAAGTAACAAACCAAATTCATTCGCTATCAAGGCCAGGCAAAGAAGTTGCCAAGCATCCCAGATTTGGGCGAAATTTGGACCAATTGTTGAAACACCATGTTTGGTCCAATTAAATTCAACTGTCAAATACTAAACCTGACTTGGTCCAAATTTGAGTTGATCTTGCCAATCGAGACTCGGTTACTTAATGTTGGGTCTCCTGGTAATTTTTAGTTTATTGATAATTGGTAAACAGGAACAGCTACGATTTTGAACGGGTTAAATATTTCAAGAAATTAGCAGGAAAGAGAACTGCGGCCCGTCGGTAGAGTCTGAATATAAAGGTTAATTTGGCACTTCAAACTCTCCTTCTCTTCGGTTGATTTTGTCTCCCAACATATCAAATTTTTTATGCTTAATGTGTCTTGGCTTAAAATCGCTGCAAGTGTCTTTGTTTAATGACTACTTCCACTCAGATGTTCAATTTATCACAGACAAAAAGATGAGCTTCGCTGTTCGTGCTGAATACTTTTTGATGGCGTATATTCACTTTACAGATAGATACCTTTACTATTTATACCCCAATGTACCCCTGATAGGTAGTTGTATTGAACTAAAAAATCACATAATTCAATACAATTGTTTATAGTTTATTGCAATAATCGATTAGAGATCTTCAAATAATTGATATCGCGAATGGAACTTAACGATGCAAGAAAAGCAGTAGCACCTCTGAAGACATGTGGAAAACGAAGCCGTTTGCCAAAGTCCCCGACTTCAATAATTCTTCAGTTCAGTGGATTAGACGATGTGTAACACCATTTTTCGCTCCTTTAAAGGAAACTAGAGACATAAGCATTTTGGCATCGTCAAAAAAGGATTGAGTGATGGGGTAAAAAATGGTTATTATAATTTTTGGTTACCCTAAATTTTTAAATCATCGTTGCTTGGGAAGTGAAATAAAGTAGTGGTGAAGGTGCATTAATTTCGTGAGAAGTGTGGCCGATTTCAAAGTAGCTTATAAATCGAGTATTGAAGTTTCGGCATCATAAGAGAAGCATTTTCCAAATCGTTTTCCAAAAGTTCCGATAATTTCGGGTACCTAATAGTAAAATTTTTCGATATAACGACTCCAGAATCTTTGGGCTACTATTATTTTTCGTCTATTTTGATTACGGATCTAGAAATTCCAAAAATTTACATACCTATAGTAGACACATTAAGCCTTTTGTTATGCAAATTATTTGATTGATAGAAAGACAACGATGCTCTGAGAAGTGGTGGCCAAGATTAGTTAATTTCCAAATAATGAAAAATTGCTCAGAAGTAAAATTTTCAGTTAGTAAACATAAATTGACGGGTCAACATCTTATTATAAGAAGAGCACTTGGAAGTGGACCAGACTATCCAGATTTTGGACACGCACAGGAAATGTTTATTAGCAGCTTCCAAACAGCACCCATTAAAGAAATGGATATTATGAAACAAAACTGAAAAAGTACTAATTTATGTGTGTTTTCTTTTTAAATTTATGTAAGAATGTACTATAGGTATGTCCTTGTATCTATTTTGTTTGCTACTCGTGTTTATAGGATATTAACTTTCTGAAACAAAGCAGAAAAAGTAGACGTAAACAAGCGACAAAAAGAAGAACTCATGATTAGATAATAAACCATTGTTTGTGAAAGCGTCGAGTTTGATGTTCGTTAAGTATGAGGCTTCGAAAGTATCTCTTTAATTAAACATTGTATTTAACAAAGTTATTAATTCAATATACTGACAAAGGCTGAAATTTCTTATTTAAAGAAGACGCCTTATTCAAATATAAGCCCGGGGCTGTTTTAATCAACTCGTAGATCTAATCAACATTTTCAATCCTCTCCCTTTTGGGGACATATGTACATAGACAGGTACTATATAGTAAAATAAAGTAACAAACTCGATAAAATGCTGCATAAAATTTTAATTAATGACAGATATGTTCGTATAACGATAACAGCTTTACAATGAAAATGTTATACAGATTTAGCTAAAAGATTACAATAGAAATTATCCTGCTATCTAATCAATCTCTTGTATTATTATTTTTTATTTAATTTCAATAATTTTATTGAATTTCTTGTTTTACTTTATGAAATAAAATTTTATTAGAAAGTACTTTATTTTCTTGTGTGAATAGATTTGTTCCATAGATAGATATCTAAGAATCGTTCATATACGAAAAATAGAGTTTTTCCCTAAATACCGTAAAAATACAAAAGCGATTAAAATTAAAACTAAAAAATACATTAAAAAATATGTTGAATAAATAAAATACAACAACAGCAAATTTTCGTTACGTTAATTAATTAAAGGAAAATATAATTACAAACTGGGGTTATATTCTAATACTTCTCCAATCAAATTTGAGCAGTCACATAATGTGGTGTCCAGCTCGATACTCTCTAATTAATTTAGTTAATTAAGCGCATCAATGAAATCGCTTGAGTATTTGCAACGTTCAGTGTCAGTACCGGGCTTTTGTACAAATGCACACGGGCGCAACTGACATTTTGGAGGCCCAAATCGCCTCCACGATTGAAAACTAAAAGGCTTTTTATAAAAAGAAGAATATATAGATATATTTTTTGGAGGGCCCTATAGTAAGGGGATCGAGTGCATTGCACCCTCGGCACACCTTTGTGGCCGGCCCTGGAAATTCTAGCGAACCCGGAGCGTTATCTCCAAGAGCAGCTAGAAAGGAGCTGAGCACTAACAAAATATCTGTTATTGCATTCAAAAGGCTCAACTTTTTTTTGGATGCATATGTGCGTGGTTTTAGAGTTTTGACGAACTCCAGTTTTCTGCCCTATTTCCTGCAACGTGTGAAAAGCTGCAATATGTACGGAGTGTAATGCACAAAAGAAGATGTAAGGTGCGAGCGAAGAGGGCAAAACTTAGGGGAAGCAAACGGGTCCAAATTCTAATGTATTAATCTGATATTGCACCTTTAGAACTATTGAATTTTTTTTTGGCAATTATGTAAGAGTGCATCAGTTAGAAGAAGCCTTAAATCAATGGAGAGTTAATTTCTTCATTTTTGAAAGACCTTTGGAAATCCGCTTCTCCAAACATAAAGAGAGCCGCTTGTTGAAGTTTTCTAATAAGAGTCCACAGTTTGTTTTAGAATTGCACAAAAACCTCCAAAGGCTGCGTAAAAATATCGTGACTTGTAGTTGCCTCCTTAAGCTTAAGGAAGCCCTTAAGAGCAGATGCCTAACTGTTGATGCGTTTAGACATTGATAATTTTCAATCAAGGACCGTCATGAAATATTTGTGGCCAAAATTGCCTTAGAGTTGGATGAAGAAGAGTAAATAGTGCATCTATCTATCATCATTACGGTTTCTCTCTCATCTCCTATGATACGTCAAGCTAGGCTTTCAGACTTGCACTTATTGATAGCATTTTCGACAACTAAATTATTGGGGGCCTTTGAACGCGTTAGAGAATTTCGAGCTGGACGCTCCATATGTATATAAAAAACGATAATCCGAAATAATGATAATAACAGTACGAATGATGTGCATTTTTCGGCTATGACGACAAACTCCTTTCGATAAAATCACGAAGCATTATAGATTTGAACGAAAGCTCCAATTGAGGCTAAAGCGAATTACTATTCGAGATTATACATTAAAGGCATTTTCAGAGTTTGAACAAATTACCAAAAAAACAAAATTGTAGAAAAAACAATTCTCGAAGAAAAATAAAACCAAAATCAAGCTAGTTTAAAACAAATCAATACAATTTTTTTTTGCTTTTAGAATATTAAAAATTGATATAATTTAATATTAATTATTTTAAATAGTACGAATTTAAACCGGTGTACCGAAATCCGGGTCACCGACACCATCTCCACTAATTAAATTAGCATTATACACGTATCTAGCTAAAAGTTTCTCTTTTCTTTGTTCGTTCTCCATTAGATCCGTATAATCATCATTTGGACACAAACGTAACGCTTTACCAACACGCAAATTCTGTCCGTGCAAACTGAAATACTTCTTTGAACCCATTGCTTTGTTAATTGTCAATTGTTGTTGATTTGTTGTTGTCGCCACTTGTTGTTCGGGGAAATTTTTGACGAAAATATCCGATAATATATTATGGATATTCTCTTCGAATTGTTGGGTTGTTTCAATAAAATTCTCAGCCTTTTTGAGTTTCTCATCAATTTTGCGTGCACGTAATGCACTATCGAATTGTACATCATCGCCATATTCAGATGCGGTACTCGACAAATCCGAATAACCATCGTTTTTATTATTGAAAATACTTTGTAATGTTTTAACACCGAAATACTTCTTTTTGTGCTTTCTTTGTACTTTCTGTTTGTAATCACGATTTATTTTGCGTACCGGCGAACTACCACAACTCTCCTCCGAATTCAATAAGCTTTGGTCACTTTTTGGATTCGATAAACTCTCGTTTGAGGTATAAATCGATGGCTTTACAATTTTATTATTTGTTTCACTATTGTCGTTATTATTATTATTATTATTGTTGTTGAGATTGTACTGAAACGTTTGTTGGGTTGGTTCTTGTTTGTTGATTTGTATATTCTTCGGTGATTGTGAATCGTTCGATGCGATATCAGTTGATAGAATTTCCGAATCTAGAAACATATCAGTGCTTGTTTGCATCGGTGATGATAGATTTTCTGAATTTAACGAATTTGTTGAGTAATTGAAATTCTCATCTTCTACAATATCGACTTTCTTGAAATCTTGCAATTTAATCACATTATTTGTAGCATTATCAATTAATATTAAATCGGTTGTTTCAATAGTATTTGTATTAATGTCGTTGCATGATGGCACGATTGTTGTGGTTGTTGATCTTTCATCATTTATTGGATTGTTTGAGTTGATTTCATTATTGGCTGTTGTTGTTTCAGTTATTGTTTCCATATTGCCATTTGTTGTGTTTATATTATAATTGTAGACATTTTCTGATTGGGTCTTTGTTATTTCAGGACTATTCCTAGAAACTATCCTGGAAAATTTACTAACAGTTTAGAATTGGATTGTTTTGGAAATTCTCAACACCAAAAGCTGTGCTGCAACGATTTGAAAATTATACATAAATTTTGCTTTTCTCATCTCTAACAACCCTGATTTTTCGTACGTTTAATACCGCTCTTTCGTTAACATTCTTTAGTCACTATTTGGCTGAGCTGTAAGACTGTTATTTTGCCGCCCCCTGAATTTGTTTGAGTGCTCTGAAATCTCCTCAAAAGTATAAAGAACGTGGTAAACAACTAATTTACCATTTCTGAAATACTGCTGGAATAGAGCAGTGTTTACTGTTTATTACAGCACAATTTTTTTTAGTGGGTGGCGCATGAGTGAAAAGGACCCACACACCCAAATTTACTCAAACATCTTGAAAGAAATAAATAAAGAGGACCAAAAATGGACATGGAGCAAGAAAGGATCGTGTGGAGGTAAACAGACATTTTTATTTACGAGTCGCAACGAAAAGATGGAGCAAACGAGTGACGGAGGGAAGTTTCCAACACTTTTTCATGTCTGAAAAGTCAGCATTATGTAAAAACGCGATTTTATTCGTCACAGATAGATGGTGTCATGTCCAAGAGAGTCGTGAATGTGCGGATGTTAATTGGTGAAGACTTATCTTAAGCACCCACCTTCACGAGTAAGGCAAGTAGCTTTAAAGAACGGTTTTTACATGGCAGTGAGCGTGTCTGGGGTGTTTTGATGGGGATGATTAGCGGTACAATTAGACGGAAGAAAAAGCGTGAAATCGAGTAAATGGGGCAAGCGTCTTTGTCATGACTCTCCTTTCAGTGAGGACACAATATTCTGAAAGATATCTGTTGTAATCCGGCGTTTCTGACGAATTTTGCGCGAATCGAGGTGATTATGAATGGAGCAGTGTAATGAAGTAATGCTTAAAAGATTCCGTCACAGTTCTCTGGCATGATGGGGAGTTTTTTAGCGGCTAGGGGTGTCTATAAAGATTTTGTCCCCTTATACGGACAAAATAAAGAATCGAAGAACGAGCTTTCAGAGTTGATAGGAATCCAATAACAGTTTGACGTAAATCTTGAAAATGTGACAAAAATGCGTTACAATAACTAAGATTGAAGGAACTCTAATGTACCAGATAAAGCCATCTCTAAAGGCGTGAAAAACAACATAAAGCGTTCCATTTGAATAACGGGAACGTTAAATGAACCATTTGAAAACTGTCATTGCACGATGAATCATATTTTCAGTTCGCTGACAATAAGTATAGATTAATTTGACGTTATTTCACATAAAAGAAAGATAGTGCGGCATTCAATATCAAATTTAAATTTTAAAAGAATTGTAAAAATTATAAATGAGAATTTTTTTATAAAACACCTCCCCTATTGTTTCATAAGGGTTAACCAAAGGGTAGCAAATTATATATAATTTGAAAGTACATTTAATATCATTGAACATAAGTGGCAAATTAATAGTAAGTCTTCTCACAATTCAATCCCAAACTTACAACCCTTCATAAGCATTACACCCTCAATTATTGGAAATATCAAAAAATGCAAAAACAGGTAAGTTTTATTTTTCAATTTGCTACTAGTGTACAAAATATCATCTTGATATAGTTAATTAACAGGCGGAAAAGGAGTAAAAACCAAAAAAATGCATATTATTGATTATAGCTCCAACCCCAAGTCAGATATCGAAAATCGGTTATCGCCGTTTGATAGCCCCTGAAAGCAACTATCATTCAGTTTTTAAATCGTTGAAAAATAATGAGCCATTTTGGAAAAACTAATTTTGGAGGGGGAACTTCAACCCCCATTTTCTCCCTTAAACTTTAGTATGGGCACGAATGAAAAGATACGCATCCCTTAGAATCGTTTCCTCTACCTATGTACCAAAAATCATGAAAATCGGGATTTTCCACTTCGGGTAGGTACATACTTTACTTGTCAGATTCGTCCTGTGGACAGTCTCCGGAGGAAAAGATACCAAAATATCGATGGAATTGAAATAAAACTGAACTAAACCAAAAGAATTCATCAAAGAGTAGACAATCCGGTCGCAGGAGACGGGAGAATATTGATATAACGGACGTTGGCACAAGTAGCATACAAAATAAGGGAACTTAAAGAATTGTCGATTTTAACTCGATTCGACTGCCTAGTATAGTATTTCAAGCGCCGGTTGGCCTTCAGTTTTACTCCAGAAGCACATACACATGTAGAAATCAACTGACAGGAACGCAAGTATACCTCACGGAATTGAGTTATTTTATAATCCGAACGTGTCTTTCAATAATTCGATCAGGGAATAAATATGTTTGATTTTATACGTTAAAATTGATTTGGACTGTTCGCTTCGTTATCCTATCGATAATATGATTTCTAAAGAACGCCAATTTAAAAATTTCCACCTCGTCAATTTTCACTAAATTATAATGCAGTAGTAATTTTCTCAAAAAAGGATTTAAAAATAAAGCCACTGTAAATGTAAGTGGAAAGAAAATCTCTAATTGGCACTGTACTCGTTCGAAAATAGCATCGAATCGATAGGGCGCAATACCTTCCCCATCCATCATCGCAATTAACAGTGCGACGAACATTCCCGGAAAATCATTAACCGACTATTTCAAGTCAATTTCACATCGTAGATAGAAAATCGTTTATTATCGATAAAATTACTTTTCATTCTTATCGATAAGGCAAAATTTATGTATCATCTCTATCAATAAATACTTATAACTATCAATCAGACTATTTTACGTCATGCTCATGCTTAACGACAGAGAAAAGAAAAACAAGAAGGAAATTGGGAGAACGAGTGCAAAAATTTAAACAAAAAAAAATCTCAAATAAATAAAAAACAATTTTTAATTCACGTATATTTTACAACAAATATAATAATTGTCAAACTTAAATAAGTTTTTGGAACCTATTTTAATACATCACAAGAAAATTGCAAACATGCAATGCATCCAATAAATATTTTTTTTTGGAAATAAAACAAACTCACCGACTAGCGGCCGAGCTAGATTCAGGTGTACGTGGAGCTGTTGGTGTATTTATAATATCTAAGGAATTTGAAGCGTTAACATTAAGATGATCATTGGCTCCAGTACAGACTTCATCATCGAAGAATCTATAAAAAAGAATCATCACAATTATCTGAATTGTTGTCTAATTTTGAACACCATTCAACAGTGTCTCTGATTGCAATGAATAGCCGGCTGGCAACAGCTCGTGGTGTATATTTTAAAACAAAATTCTCCAACTGATTCGAGTATGCTTCAACGAGCTGTTGACTTCTCTATTAATTATGACTATTTAATTAAGTTTGTTCTACCTGAAGTTATAGCCATCCTCTTCTAAAGATGTATCACTATCATCAGCTGCAATATATTGTACTTGTAATGTACAGTCGCCTTGTTGTTGTTGCAGAATCTCAACAGCTTCCCGATGACAAGCCTGCCGTAAATCTTTATCATTAACTGATAATATAGCATCACCTATATATAATTGCTCAGATAATGCAGCTGGACCGTTTGGTTCTAATTCAGAGATTAGTATAGGCACACCATGTTCACGTCCCCCCTAACATATTTAAAATATTACAAAAATTTATAATTATTTAACAAATATTAAAGAAATTATTACTGTAATACTGATTCCAAGTCCTTGACTCGGTTTCCTTTTCACAATAACTGTTCGTATATCACCAAAATGTTCAGTACGTTCATTAATTGAATCAATATCCGGTTTTGGACATGATTTTTCTGTATTATTTAAAATACTATTACGTCTACAGGCTCTAACTACTGTTTTATGTCTTTGTAATAAAATTTCCGATTCCAATTGTCGCCATAATTTATCACGTATATCACCACGCATTTCTCTACCTGTTGGGAAGAACAATAAAATTAGAGAATTTCTCATAATATACCGCAACGGTATTTCATCCAGGCACAATGAGAAAAAGAGCCATAAATGAAACATAAAAAATGTGATGGTCAATTTGTCTATATGTGGATAAATTCCGGAAGTAATGGAGCCCATCAAAGAGACTACTATCAAAATATTTTCAACTAACTGCCCATCGAGAAGATTGTCCAAAAACATTTAATGCGTTTACATAAAAAAGCGTCAAATCAAAAATAGGACCGTTTAATAAGTGATAGTAGCTTAGCTTTAGACACTTTGACTTTTTTCCTTTTATGCCTTGATGAAATGTCGTGTCTTTTATAACTTGTAAGGCAGCAAAAGGTTAATTGGATAAAATCAATACGTCCTCAATTGAGATAAATCAAACAGAAATAATAACCTAGTAATTGTAATTGTTGTATTCTTCCAGCTAATTCTTTATCGAGATATTTTGCAGCTAATTTAGCTCCATAAACTTCACTATTTAATGCTAAAATTGAATTCCTTAATGCTGCATTTTCTAATTGTAATTGTGCTGTTTCAGCACGATTTTGGGCTGTTTCTAACAACGATTGACTAAATTTCAATTCTTCTGGTTCTTTAACTGTAAAACAAAACAAAAACAAAAAACAACTCAATTGAGAATAAACAAACAAATAAATTCTTGTATATTTACGTCGATTATTCCTTATTGGACTTTGTCGTAGTTCAGCTTCCAATTTTTTTTTAATATTATTCACTTCAGGTAGAAAATTTGCATCTTGTTTACGATTTGCCAAATTCTCTGGTAATTGGGCAAGTTGTGATGTATGCAATTGTAACAATAAATTATGTAATTCTTGTTCGAGAACTTCACGTTTTGCTTTCGATTCGATTAATTCAGCTCTCATGTGTATTAATTCAGCCTAAATAAATGAGAAAAGACAATTATAATTAAAGGAAAATAGAAAACAAATAAAGACCAAGAAACAAAATAAACTCGTTACGAATCTTGATCAAAGGAAATTTCTAAATATAATCAAAAGAATTTGCGTCGCATTCTCTAAACAAACTTACTGCCTATTAAAGTATCTAATTATAACCAAATGTTGTTAACAGATTTTTTTTTTCGTAACTATAGATGCTTAATTCTTTCAATTTATATAGATAAAATCGCAATATTTGAAGGCCTTGATAAAAATTCACACGAAAACACAGTTCTGTTCAATGTCTGTCAATTATTTTAATAAAATCGTCGCAAATATTTATAAAAAAGATTAGAAAAAAGCAAAACGAAAAGATTTATATGCGAATTCAATTTTCTTTGTCGGAATAGTTTAATCGGTAAAACCCAACAACTGTGAAGAGTGTGGGAATTTTTTAATATGAAAAATAAGATAAATTACAGAATGACATCAGATTTCTAAACAAACAGGTCAGATGAAGAGCACGCACTTCAGTATTGGATTATTTCAAATGATTCTGAAAGGAAAATGTAATCAACAATTATAATTTTTGTAATCAAACCATGAAAACAGACTTTTTTCAGAAAGTAGACCAAAAATGACACCACCAAAAATGAGCTATCCAGTTCAGTAGTATTAAAATTTGCGAAAAAAATGTGATAATAAATCGAAAATTTAAGCTTCTTTATCTGTATCATTTTACTAAAATTCTTGGAAATCAGAGGGATTCATCTGGTTCGAAGGAACCGTCCATTAAATTTTTTTATTTGCATTTTGAGCTGGCATAGAAGAAATAAATAATTTCTGCTAAGTTGCCGTTTTGGTAATTGTAATGCCTACGGGACGGTCGATTTGGATTGCACTTACACGGTGCAAAATATAGGCTGATGTCTGATTTCTGATAAAAGTCCCCCAACACCCATCGATCGACCATTTATTGGAACGACTGCGATCATAAGGCTCTCCCATATTTTCCATCGATTAATCGCCAATCGATCGCTGGGACCTTTAACGTTATAGAAAGTCCACCGATCGGACCAGTTTAAGTATTTTCTTCCCTCAGTGTGCAAATATGAAAAGCTCATTTATTTCTAATCGTTTTGTGAGAGAAACAACAAAACAAAGATTTAAAGTCCGGATTTTTATCAAATTGGTGGGTGTATAAATACGATTAGGATGTAACACTTTTATGAACAAATTGTAGTCTTGATTTAAAATTTTCAATTTCGTTTTAAAAGTAGAACAATCAAACTATTTACTGTAAGTGACACTTCTTGAGAGGTTTAAAGCGTCTAGTTTTAAATGTTCTATCAGCTAAAGTTTCACTGCTGCTTTCATCATAAATTCTTCGTATTTTTCATTATGTCTACTGGGGACTTTATATGATTTTTTATTGGAATGATTATTAACCTTTCTTTTATTGATCGCTACTCCCTTGTGAATCTGAAAGTTAGTTTTGCACCACCCCTCTGAAAACTTTATTTTTTATTTAACATTTGCTAGTTTCTCACAAACAACAAGCAGTAGTAGTTTTCGAAGTTAAGAACTATTCCGTTATTGCGAGCCTATTCTTTCTTCGAGTAATAATGTGTCGTCAAGTATTATATTGATTTCTAATTCGAAATTCAAATCTAATGATTACATTTGATTATATTTTCGTTTTGTCTTTTATCATGTTAAATTTATGAAAAGCTTTTACTTTCTATTCTAACCATCTCGCATGTTGGAATAATAAATATCCGAAGTAATATAATGAACACTACGGGTGACTTCTGCTTTATTCAACAATCGATAAATATGAGCAAATTTTCCCAGAAAATTCATTATGAAGACTAAAATCTTAATCTTCTTAGAACTGGATGGATTTATTAAAATTTACAAGAACATGAACCAGATCTCAGAAAATCATTCTAATCCATATTAAAATGTTCATCTTGCCAACTGTTCAACAATAAAAGCAAATACCAAGAAGATTGTAGAGTATTTTTTGAAAATCAAATGGCAATGTAATAAATCCGATAGTACACATAATCCTTTTGGGAGGAATTGTAATTGAATCATTTTTGTTAACCTACAATACAATAGAAATTTACTGTTGAAAAATCGTTAGTTGTCTACAGGGTTGGCATCTGTTCTAAATAGTTACTGAGAAATTTCAACTTTTTACATAAATAAGAAACGAACAGCGAAACAGTAATGTTTTTTAAATAATATTTTTCAATAAAAACAAAAATAGTAAATTATACATTGCAGAGTACAAAAATTAACTTGCGCAACAAATAAGAACAGTGGACAAACGAAATTGTTTCTGGATTATAGTAAAGTTTACAAAAATAGCACATTCTTTTTATTTTAGAATATAAATTGTAATTCCACCACTAAATAAAGGTATATAGAATGTATATTTTACCTCCGTAGATAATATCAAGTACGCTATTAACTGCATACTTTCTCAAGTGAACGCGTACAAACAATAAAGTGCATGCATGCTTACCGTATCCGACCTATCAGGACGAAATAGTTCTTGTTCTTTAACCCTTCTGAACTCTTGAAAATTTCCATTACATGAAAACTCGTATAGGTCTGCGACACCGACAATTTTAATCAAAACTTTTAATATGTTTAATTAAAGTTGTAGTAATTATTACTTAAGGTTGTTAATTAATGTTTATTTATAAGAAACAAAATAGAGATAAGTTAAATGAAACCTTATTTATTTATTGATCATCGGTCTCATAAAGCAATATTATAAAACAAGGATCAAAACCATCGACTTTTAGTGGGAAGGAAAAAAAAAATAATTTTAAGAGTAACTTATTTTGAAGAAGAACGAAAAGTCGAACACTTAAAGGTGCAAATGTAATAAAATTAGCTGTTTTCAAATGTTACAGTATAATAATCATGTCTTGCAACACAGGCCCGAAACAGTCTAGAACAAGACAGACGTGACTCTGATGAAACAGTTACGTATTGGATAGGTACTCGGAGTGTGGACGTTTAAGAAGCATTAATTTCAAATATCAAGAACTGTTACAGAAAAGGAATCAATTTTTGAACAAAAATTTAAAAAAAAAAACGGTGGAGTTTGCAGAATTAAATAAAATCATAAGAAAACAACTAAAAGCCGATTTAAAAAAATATCAAGAAAATCACACAGAACGAATAATAGAAAAGAACCAGAATTTGAAAGGAATGAAGTCTAAAATGGGAAAAAAGAAGATAATTCTGCTAAAAAGCCAGGACGTTGAGGTAAGAAACAGAACCGAGATAATAACGATAAGTGATAGCTCAAGAAATGCTCCTGCGGATAACTGTAATGAATTTAAAAATGACAATAACAAATGTAAACTCTAAAGACCTAACAGATATTAGAGAAGATGAAGTAGATAAAGCCAAACAAGGTATAAAAAGAAATAATGCAATGAGAGGTGACGGAATCTTAATAGAACTTCTCAAAGAAGGAGGAAAGATAGTTCGTGAGTATCTGATTTCATTCAACAAAGACTTTTTCGAGGGTAAGATACCCATTGGATGGAACAACGCTAACACAATGCTGATATAAGAAAGGTGACCTATTGTATGTAAACAAATATAGAGATCTATATCTCTTCTATTCCAGTTGTACAAAACCTTTATGAAAATTATCACTACTTTATTAGTGATGATTTCAACCGGTTGAAGAAGCAGAATTTAGCAAAGGATATGGAAACTGCGATCACTTGCCAATACTAAAAAATATTGATAGAAAAACCCATGGGTGTAATTTGCCTCTGTATCTGGCCTTCGTAGATTACGAGAAGACCTTCGGCAGCGTATAGACCAGGCGCTGGAGGTACTTGAGTATGCATGGAGGGGGCGACGCAATTTTTTTTGAAAATATGCTTCATTGACCCTTAATTGATGAGAAAGTGTTTGATGCCAAGCGAAATTCGTGTTCAATTTTTGTTTATAACAATAAGTACAAAAATAGGCTTATCAGCTCAATAATTCCGTAATTATTTATAAAATTTAATATATTATGAACTAAATCGGTAGAATATTTATCAAAATAAAATTAGAATCAGGTGATTATCTCAATTAGTTAATTATTTATAAAGTGACAAAGTCGAAAAACGCTGTCCGCAAGGTATATGTGTGCCGCTGCGCTCGAAAATCGGACCTTTAAAGCTATATAACATAAGAAATGTTAGTTTTTTCGAATTTTTGCTAATGACATGATTTGTTCGAAATTAAATTTTCTACAAAATTGTTCCCTATGATTTTTTCATATTTTGTACCTTTAAAGTAATATAATGACAAAACGATAGAATTGGCCATTTTCTTTAGTAACAAATGGATTTATTATAAACAAATACAGCATACGATAAATATTTGACTTCTAAGTTAATATTTGATAAATATTCTACCGATTTAGTTCATAATATATTAAATTTTATAAATAATTACGGAATTATTGAGCTGATAAGCCTATTTTTTTATTTATTGTTATAAACAAAAATTGAACACGAATTTCGCTTGGCATCAAACACTTTCTCATCAATTAAGGGTCAATGAAGCATATTTTCAAAAACAATTGCGTCGCCCCCTCCCCTCCATGCATACTCAAGTACCTCCAGCGCCTGGACTAGTAGAACTATAGACTGTTAGGCTAATCTAAAAAAATTTGCAAAGCATCAAAATTCGAAGCTGCAAGTTCAGGAAACTTAAAAGCTACTGAATTAATTTTTGAACAAATAGGCTATCAGAATATTGATAGATGTCAAAATGGAACGTATCATTTTTTGATATAACAAAGAATCTTTACAAAATCTCGTGTTCTACAAAACTATCGTGTAACTGAAGATAAAATCCTTCAAAACAGTTTCTGAAAAGCCTAATTTTGTATTTTAATTAAAACTAAATAACTTTTCATTTGATATTATAACTCATTATCATTGGAAACAGAAGCGAAAGAATTTTTTACTTGAAATATTCACTCCTTTAAAAGAAAAAATACAAGGTGCATTGTAGCATCAATTTTTTGGGGAAAAAAAACTAAACAGACTGAAAGGATGTTGGTGATAGATACCACGATAGAACTTACCCTTTGTTCCATGCGACACTACCGAAATTTTGAGTACTAAAAAAAAACTCCCAAAAAACAGTTCAAACATTAAGATTTTTTTTTTTTGATCGTACGACCGTTATTGATAGACGCCACATTGGAACATTTATAGAAATAAGAAAGACGACAAGAATAACAAGTGAAATTTAATCGTTATTTTAAAATAATTAAATACTTAAATTAACCAGATGCCAATATCTAAATATGGTAGAATGAATTTCGTTGATTATCATTAATAATTCTTCAAATTCTTCACAATATAAACATGTTGAAATCAAACAAAAACCACCCTTGTACATACAGACAGATATACACAAGAATAAAACTAACAAGATAACAAAATTTTTGGTATTTATAATGTTGCATATTGAAAGAATTTCTTCATGTCTGCGTATGAATCATGAAATATCGTTACCACTCCTATTGAAAACAACAACAACCAACAAAAAAAAACCACACTATTTTATGATCACGATGATGATGTTGATGATGGTTTGGATGATTGAAGTATATCTATATGTAAGTAGTTGTGTATAAAAGACTGTGATCTGTATACATATGAGTAAGTTTAGTGTATATGTGAGTATAAACATCGCGACCGTCTCTTGGTTCAATAAGAAATCAACTCCAGTTGTTCAAGTGCATACAAAGACAACAGGAAGGAAATTCAATTAAAATATCTACAAAAATGTGCCAATTGAATATAAAACTTATTATAAATATTGTGTTAGTGTGTTTAACCGATGCTATACCACCATCGGCACCTTTATCACATAGACCTCCAATTCAAGAGCTCAACATAAAACAGCAACAGGTATTGACTATTTCTAATTTCCTTCTCCCTTTATCGAAAACAATTCATTATCAAAAATAAGAATTTCTAGAATGTTGAAACTATATTGTTATCAATTGATGAACGTCTCCATAATTTCGATCAAATCTATTCTATACCAGATAAATTTGAACAATACCAACGTAAATTGGATGCAATCGATATGAAAATCAACCATTTAGAATCGTTGATTATGTTAAATTTAGATAAAATCTCCGAAAATATCAGTATGAAAAATTTTAAAGATGATATAAGTAAGACGAGTTTTAATAAAAAAATCGATGGTATTTATGAGAGTTTTGGGCAACGTTTAAATTATTTCGAACGTAAATTCGATCAACAAACAAACAAAATCCATATAAAATTAGATACAATTGTTAATAGATTAAAACAAATTGAAGAAGGTATGATACAACGTGATGAAGATATTGAATCGGAATTATCGGATGCTATTGCTGCCATTGATGATTTAAAAACAAACTCAAATCTAATCGAAGAGAATATTATTAATACAACACAAGAAAATTACGAAGTAATTTCAATTTTCTAGTCAAATTTATTCAAATTATTTTATTGAATTATTTACAGATCGCTTTAAAGAATCAAAAATCATTATTAGAAACACATTTAAATTCAAGTATAATGTTTAAAATGTTGGTTGAAAAGAATACTGAAAATTTCGAACAAATCAATGAAAAATTGATAACCGAAATAGAAATTATTAATAATACGGAAACATTAATTAAAGAAATGAAATTAGAATTGAAAGAAGAATTAAATGAATACGCTGTTAAAGTAATTATTTGTTTATAGTTAAGGTCAATTAAGAATCAAAACTAACAACATATGCGGTCCTTTTGAGATTTAACTCAATTAGTTTCGTGTTTATACAAGACAGATAAACATCCATTGGCGTTAATTGTTACTAAAAAAGCAATTATAGTAATTAATGTATCAAGGGGGTTATGCCCATAACGCCCGTGGTGCATTCATGCGTTTATGCCATAAGTAAAAGAAGCAATTTAACTTTATTTTTGTTTTTTTTTTGATATCTGAAAAATTGAATTTATGATCACATTTTTAATGACTGCAAGAAAGGTTGTTTATCTGGCCTTAACAGCGGGCTATTATTTTTCATAACGCCATCGCAACGCCATAATGGCCAGTCGTCAAGTAACCAATTATTATTTGCTTATTAATGCGATCGTTTTGATATCTATTAATGGTTCAATAATATGACATAAATTAATAAATCCAATGATTAACAGTAATCCTCATAAAATGGGGAACATGCTTAGTTATCTAGAAAAACTCTCAAATTAAAACACGACGAATATAAATATTTGTTTTACGTGCAATATAATATAAACGGTGGCAAATGAATTATATTTATTGGTCCATTCAAGCTTTATCACGACTTTTCTTTTTAAGAGCCGATTCTACAAATCGTTCGAGATGTCGAAAGAGTTTCTTTCGAAATATCAGGCAGAATAAAATGGCAGTAGAGTCGGCCCTTAGAAGTTAAATCTTGTAAGAATTATTTAGTTTTTTGAG
The DNA here is from genome assembly GCA_021725515.1 of Epicauta chinensis. Taxonomy (NCBI): domain Eukaryota; kingdom Metazoa; phylum Arthropoda; class Insecta; order Coleoptera; family Meloidae; genus Epicauta; species Epicauta chinensis. Next base: position 143,218 of record JAEDXX010000059.1, read on the forward strand.
AAAAAAAATCAGCACAATTTACACTCGATTTTTCGTATTTCGACTTTTTTTATCAACAGAAACAAACTATTTTTCTAGATGTATCAAAATAAATAAATTTTATTCTTTTTTCAAAACTAAAAAATTTCATAAATACACCATCTTGTTGAGCGTCTCAATATCTTTAAAGTTACCTAAAGACACTGAGTATTGTTTCGATCAGCCCTTATCATCACTATTTCCTGTATTATTATAGGCGAATTAGGGCCGATTCTACAATCGTTTTATTCCGATATTCCGAAATAAATTCTATTCCGTATACTTTCGGTAAGCTGAAAAAGAATTTCTGTCGGAAAATTGGCGGAATAAAACGTTTGTAGAATCGGCCCTTAAAATATCATCCAAAATTGTCGAGTACGAAAACATTTAAAACCTTAAACAACAAATAAACGGTAGTTAGATTGTAATAATTTTTTAATGTATATAATTTGCTAATGGTGTATGCACAATTGTAACGTAAAAGAAACCGTTTATTGCACAATTCGATAGATGCGTTTTCTCCACACTAGCTAGCGTGTCATGAGTTATTTAGGGTCTAAACTTTTTGCCTATGAACAAGCGTACGTTGCCTTAGTAGGCTCAAGTCTTTAGACCTCCAACTGACTGAAAATAGTTCTAAATTAACTGAGAAAGAGCCTTGTAATAATGATGTCTTATTCGAAATGCCTAGGATAAAACTTGTTGACGAAAAAATAGAAAGATATAATACATTAAAAGAGACTCCCTTTTTGAAATACAAACTTTTATTTAAACCTTAATTGTCCTATTTCGAAAGAAATTGTCTTACCTTATACTTTGGGTAAGTCAAAATTAAACACTGTCGCAACCCTACTAGAAATGAGATCGAGACGCTGGCAAGGGCCTGGCTAGTTTGCCTAGATTGGAACCAGGCGCTAGCCAGTCCACAGGAAAAAAACCTGTAGGTGCTACATGTCGTAGACCTGTAACATGATCCTGTAGCAGCAACAGGATTAGTCCTGTTGCAGTTACAGGTCTTTCCTGTTGATACTACAAGATTAGACATGTTGTGGTTGCAGTATTGGTCATGTGGCAGTTACAGACATATAGCACCTAAAGGTTTTTTTGCTATGTACTGACTAGCATCGGGTTTCAATCTAGGAAAACCAGCCAGGCCCTTGTCAGCGACTTGATTTCATTTCTACTAGGGAACATAAGGCGGAATAAAACGATTGTTTAGACTTTTGAATAATATCTGGCAGATGTGTGCATTTCAAGAGCTCTTCCAGATGTCTAAATAGTTTTGAATCTTAATTGATAATAATTATTACTAATAAAAATTACGATTTTCATTATATTAAGGTAAGTGATATGAATGCTGATAATTGGAAAACATCACAATTTATACAACAACAACAAATCAATATTGAAACAATTATAAATTCAACAAAAATTGAATTACAAAATGGTATTCGAGCTTTAATTGTATTAATTGGTAAAAATTATAATAAAAATCTAACAAATAAAGGTAATTTTAATTAATAAGCTAATTAATTAATTTGACTTCAATTTACGAATTAAATTATAAATAATTCTAGATAAGACACAATTAGATATATTAAATGATAAATTAGATGCAAATTTTGAGAAAATCTTTACAGCTCAAAATCTATTTTTAGATAGTTGTTATCGTTTACAAATGGATGAATCACAAATTGAATCGAAAATCAGTGATATTCTAGAGAAATTAATGGAAACATTTGATAAAAAGTAATTATTTATTCACATTAGTCAATTGATTTGTTATTATTAATTATTTCTTTTAATAGGACAGCGGTTGAAATTAAAGATATAATAAATTTGGAAAAATCAATAAAAAATCACGATATACATATTATGAGTAATTTATATCAAATTGGTACGAATTTAATAACAATTTACGAAAAATTAGTGAAAGATAATCAAAAATTCGATACAGATTTACATCGTACTAATCAAAATTTAAATGCATTATTTGCAATAGTACAAAATCTATTAATTAATGAGAATAATGGTGATAATGGTCGTTCGATGGTTAGTAATGTAATCAAATTTTAAATTTATTAGTCTAATGGTATTGGTAATTTGTACGAATCGTGATCATTTTTTTCTTAAAACTCCTCACAAATTATCATACTAATGCAAATTTCCATTAAATTCCATTATCGTTATTTATCGAATGAATTTTCACAGAAAATAGATAATCACAAACTTTTGGGAGTGGTTCTAAATCATTATACATCATTAAGGATTCGACCCTGTTGTTCTCTACAACGTATAGAATAAGACTAGTTTTAATAGACTATCAGAAGAACTGATTACTTTATTGCCACCAATCGTAAAAAATTATTGACCAAACACTGTCTAAATAAGAATGAAATGCATGAAAGATGTATGCTTTTGGAATATGTTAAATTAGAAAATTAAGTACACACCAATTCAACTGGAAAAGAGTTTAATCAGTAGGAAATACTCACATTTAATCCGGTTTATTGATTATTCGAGACCAGATTTTTGTATATTATACAACAGATTATTTTAGAAAAATTTTGTATTGAAATAAATAGGGGAAAAATATTGTATAAAACATTTCAAATTGAATAGGGAATCGACCTGGTTTTATTCGAAACGCACAATTCTTTCCTTCTCACGAGGAACGTATTAACAGCCCTTTATACGTTCCTGTCAACAATAGACAGAATTTAAACGTGTCTGTAACGAATCAAATTAACAAGAAATTTATTTAAACTGGGATATTTTTTTATTAATTAAAGTTTTATTTAATTGAACCGTTTAGAATTTTAGTCTTACCTTCATATCAAGAAGGTTTATTAATCCTTTTGTAAAGGTAATGTATTGTGCTTTTCAAATAAAAAAGTCATCACAAATTGCGACTGTTTAAGAAAAATAATAAAACGAACTTACATTTCGCGTAAAAATTTAGATAGGGAAAAATTATAGTTGAAATTAGATTATCTACAATGCACTGCAATGTTAGTTTTATATTTTTAAGTTGAAGCTGTACCGAATTAATCCCTTAATAATCGTTACTCTAATACACAACACGAGAATATGCGCTTTAAAAGTTCGATTTTCATATCCAAAGGAGGATTTAAGGATTAAACGTTTTATGAAGGGCATCACAAAACTTGAATTTTACACATTTGCTAAGTACTTCAATTATGAACAATAAAAACTCAAGACCACTTGAAATAAGAACTCTCACAACAAAGTAATAAATTCGACAAAAATGCTTACAAATAATGCTCCTAAGTGAAATGTTATTATTAAACATAGTGCGACCTAACAATCAAAATTATTATATAAGAGGGAAATAGCATTTTATATTAACTACAAATAGATAAACATCATAAAATCATAAAAATATCTATACTAAATTCACCGACTAAAGAGTTACTAGATTCGACAGTCAACACAAACAAATAAATCCCTAGAAATATCACTAGATTCAAGGGCACCAACTTAAATCTAGTAACTCTTTGGTCGATGAATTTAGCATAAATGTCGCTAGTTTTAATGTGTCTAGTTACACCGTCCAACATGTAGTATAATTGGAATTTCTCATTCGATACAGCTATACTCGTCGATGTCACAGATCGTTCAATCTTACTGATCGTTAAATTAGCCCATTAGTGATGAAGCAGCACTTTTAAAGTTCTACTATTGTTGTTGAGTCGTGCACCGTTAACTTTTGATACTTTTTTTTACAAAGAATTGAATATTTTAAGGTAAAAAAAATCTATTATAATCGTTAGCAATGGTAATAAACTATAACTTCAATGTCTGTCCCAATTTAAATCGATTTTTTCGTCCTTCTCGTTTGTTTATTAACAGAATTGTATGGAATTTATGTCAATTATAGTCGATAGTGTTCTTGACGTCTGTATGAATTTCTTTCTTAAAAATGTGTATTAATTTTTGACAAGGCTTGATAAACAATAATTGTTCGAAAGAAGTTATGGGTTTTTACCGAAAAATAGATGCTTTAGGAAAAAGGAATCCCTACGGACATCAAGCACACCATCAACTCTAACTGACTTTAATTTTATCCAATTCTCTTAATGATCAAGGGAGAAAAAAAAACAGTTTAAATTGCGTCAGATTACGAATTTCGCGTCTTGTAGGGAAGCTAAATAAGTTTTCCAATAATTTTCCATTACTTTTTGAAACGAATGCAAGTTTTTTTTTTGTTAAAATATTCAATCATTTGTAACAACAAAAAATTGATCATGCACAACTCAACAACAGAATATTGTAGACAATTTTGGTCGAGTATTGAGTGATATTTCAAGAATAATTAACGCTCACAGGCACAATTACCGATTAAATTATCTGGCTTTGCTTGTCACTAAATCACATCGTTTGCAAACTCGCTTTTTTGTTTAAATATTTGTGAGGCAGTTTGGATCTAAATATGTTTGAATGTGTTTTAGATTTTCATCAATTAATGTCAAAAAAGGCAAATCTAATGAATTTAGACTGAAAATTCAACTTCTGTAAAATTTCTTTCAATCAAGGTTTCGATGGAACGCTCGAAATCACGCTTCGTACAATTCTACTTTCATATTCATTATTGATCGCTTGTTTTTTACTGTTTTTAAAATTTAAGAAAATCCAATTTTTAGATGACTCCCAATAATCTGAACACACTCTATGGGAAATTGGAAATTTTAATTAATAACAGTCTAACAGTACTTGATGAAATCAAACAGATATCAGACAATGATAAAAACTTTAATCAGACTTTAAACAGGATAGAAACAAGATTTCAGACTTTCTCTCAATATTTTTATGATAATAAAAACAATACGCGTTCCGATAATGTTGGAAATTTGAACAAAAATTCAACGAATTTAGACGATCTAATCCAACAAATCTTTGGAAATGGTTTTAAAAAGAATTCAACAATCACCAATGGAAATCAAACAAAAACAACCAAATGCCGTCAGAATTATTTGAATTTAATTGATGTACGTATGAATAATGGTGACAACGAAGACAATGATTGTCCGCCGGAAGAAGTTAATTCAAATCAAATCGGGCAAACTACAACAAAACCACAAATTCCCCAATTATCACCCTCACCACCACCACCACAAGAGCTTGATGGTGATATTATGTCAGTGATTGATCAGATTATTATGGTTGATAATGCATTAGGTTTAGAGAATGGTACAACACTTGAAATAATGCGAGTCAATTAAAATTAGTTTTCTTTTAAAGTATTTGTTTCACTTTTTTATGATTATAATGTTTACTGATTAATGCAACTTACCTCAATTTTTGCACTATTTTGGAAAATCGTCTGAGCTTTATGTGTAAGCTGTGCAAAACATGAACTAAGTGTACATAATTTCTGTCGAACACTAAATACAACGTCTGGCTCTTCCGAATCCAATTCACCTAATATTGGACAAAGAAAATTCAAATTAATGCCAAATCAATATGTAGTGTAATTTGATTTTTTATTGATTAATTAGCTTTAGTGATTGTCAATTAATGTAGTCTAATTATTGTAACAATTGAATAACATTATTAATAACATCAACAAGAAAACATGGGATTGATGTTTTACAAGTGATTTGTTACTATTATTTTTTAAATAAACAATTTAATAATTAATTATTGTTTAGCATACCTATTGCTAGATCTAAGTCTACAAAAGCCTTATCGAATTCTTTTTCTAATATATCCAACCATCTAAAGCCAACACTAGCCATTTTTAATAATCATTTATCACAAATACCAATTTTTGTTTGACATGTATTGACAATTTGTCCGGCTGATTAGTGACAAACCTCGATCTAGGGACTTTTATGACGCACCACTAGTGCCAACCTGAAATTTCCAAACGTATTTCCACAATTTTCATGACTTATCCTACCAATTTTCTCTAACTTTCCAATTTTTTTTCAATTATTATTAATAAATTATTTGAAAATCGGCAAATTGTTACGCATTTCCAATATTTAATAGAAGATTGCGTACTGTATTTAGCAGGTTTCCGTTTTACAGTCAGTACAGTAAACATCGATGCCAAGTCAAATACCTTTTCTGTAGGTCTACCGATTTGTGTTTGAAACATAATTATTAAAAGGTCTTTGGAAAAATTGATGATAATCATCAAAAGAGGTAGCATATGGAATAGTTTTGGCTTTATTTGAGTTATTTATAAAATTATAATTATGGCTTTGTATCTAGAAAATTTGACTGTAGTTTAGGCAACACAATAAACACCACCGAAGGGCGGTCAAGCTGTGCCTTCAAAAATCTACAACCCTCCACCAGATCCATAGAAACCGTCAAATAAATCCACTAATTTCCTTGTATTTTCACGATTAAATCTAAAAGACAAACAATGGGTACTCGCCATGCAGATCTACCGTTCCTTCCGGGCTACACTTTCAATTCGAACGTAAGTATTTGAAACGCAACAATTCCACTAGCCATATATCGATATTGTTTTAGATTGGCCGAACTAAATTCCCCATGGATCCAAAATTCGATTTTATCGCACCAGGTGTACGGGCGCTAGTCGATCGCGTCAAACCGAATCTGTTCGGACCTGGTGTGTCCGAGCGCAATCCATCGATCTATCCACGCGGTGAAGTCCTGGAACTACCCCCGTGGATAGTGTACGACAAACATATCCTCGTGTTTGATGCATACTTCCAGGAGACTTTACAGGAATTCCCAAATGCACCGTTTACTATACGAAAAGTGAAAATCTATTTTTACCTTGAAGACGGTACGATTATGGTGATTGAGCCGAAAGTTGATAATAGTGGTATATCGCAGGGTACCATGATATGTCGTCATCGTATCCGTTTACCGGCACCAATGGATGATAATTTCTATGAATTACTCGATTTTAATATTGATAAAGAAGTGGAATTCTATGGGAAAATCTTTAAGATAACGAATTGTGATAAATTCACGAGGAATTTTTTGAATCGTCTAGGCGTACCAGTACCAGATCCGATTGAATTACCAAGTGATCCGTATCTAGAACACCGTTCAAAAAGTAAACATGCCGAGAAAACTAAATCGTGCAAAAATGAGGATCCTTTGGGGAAATTTTTGAAAAACGATAAGAAAATTCTACGTTTCTTTGGTTATTGGGATGATCGTGGCACCGAATACGGCTACATCCATCATTTGGAGTTATTGTTGTATTTAGCTGATGATACGATCGAGATTATAGAACGTTTTAATGATGGTTGTGGTAAGGTTGAAACGTTTACGTTTTTGCGTCGCGACAAATTAGCGAAAACCTTCCAAGACGTATCATCGAAATTGGGTGCAAGCTGTAAACGACCACTCTTAAATGTACTGGGTACAAAATTGCGAGGAGTACGGTACGTTTACGATCCGTTAAAATGCGGCACAGACTCTCAAGATTATTATCGTGAGAACGATCTGATGATCGGCGCCGTTATCAATTGTTACGGCCGGAAGATTATCTTAACGGATTTAGATAATTTCACTAGAGAATATTATCGTGTCAAATACGGTGTTGATAATTTCGAGAAGATTGAAAAACCTAAGGTGGAGAAAACAGCGATTAGTACGGCGTTGAAAGATCGAATTCTGCCACCATGGAACGGTTATGGTACATTTGATGATTCAGCACAGAATTGTAGAACAGTCGAATTAAAACCATTATTGAGAGATCTAAAACAATTTCTACAGCTCGATCGAGAAGGCTTAAATAGTCGTGTGTTACGATTTGAGGCACGCATGATCTCGAAAATACCGGAGAACTGTACACGTACCTTTGTTATTAATTATTTTCTAGTCGACGATACAATACAAATAATCGAATATGCGAAACGAAATTCCGGATTCGAAATGAGTAATAAAGTGTTTTTAGCACGTAATATTGTCAATCTACCGGGACAAGATCCGTACAAGATGAGTACACAGCCACAACATTATTTACCGCAAGATTTCCACATTGGGAAGAGTTTAGAAATTAATTGTTTTAAATTTCGATTGATCAACGCCGATGAGTATGCCCTGCGTTACATGGAACTCCATCCGGACCAAGTAATTGTTTTATTTAATCATTTTCCAACTTCCAACTCCCCTGGGTATCCATATTAGAGAGGTTTTACTGTATTACTTTTGATTCCAGTTCCCCAAATCCAACATCAAACTGATTATGGGGAAAATCCGCGAGAAACTACGACCAATTTATAAAGACTTTGTCGCTGAGAATATCCCAACGGAAAATTCTACAATTCCGTACAAGAAATTACAGTAAGTTCATCTATTGTAATTTAAATTTTGAGTAATTTTGGAAGAATTTCAGGGAAAAATTGAAGGCTCTATTAGGCGACGATTTCACCGAACATGAGATGATAACGTTAGCCCGGAGATTTCCGGGAAATCCGCCAATTATAGCCGAATACGATCGCGATAAGCTCCGGTAATTATTAATTCGTTTGTTTATCAGTTTTTGTTATTTTCTCTGAAATTTCTAGAGCGATAACGTTAACCGAATTGAAGCGATTCTTGTGGGACGATTTGGATCGTTTACGTGAATATTTTGTGCAAGCTGATCAAGATCGTTGTGGAAAATTAACAAAAGACCAATGTTATACAGTGATAAGAGCTTGTAGACTACCATTGGATAAAGCATTGATTAATTCTGTTTTAAAAACGATTAAAAAGGATGAAAATTCTAATTTATACTATGAAGATATTTTGGAGTTCTTCAATAGGAAAATTTGCCCATTGCCAGATGTTGAACCCGTAGATTTCAAGGTAATTTCTGTTAGAAAAATATAAGTATTATCATTAATTATTGATTTTTCAGTACGAATTATGTAATCAGTTGAAAAACATGTACAAACCGTCGGATCTAATCGATTGGTGCGCTTTTAATAAATATCTGGATCTAGAAAGCACTTTTCAATAAAATTTCGATTTAGATCAAAGTGTTCGTTTATTATTTGTTCTCAGGGCCTACATTTCTCCAAAGAGACCGGACGCAAGTCATATTTTGGGAGACTATGATAAGACACTCGAAAACGTAAAAATGTTTTTTTGACCAGTGCTTCGAACCGGTTCAGTTAGTAAAACGTATATCGTTTCGGTTCCGGTAGCCGTTCCGATTTTTTTAGTTTTCAGTTCAGTTCCGGTTCGAGGCCTTGCACGTTTTGCACCCCTTTTGTTCGGCTCTTATTTAGGTAATTGAGACTGGGATATTTCTAACTAAATCCTTTATTTTGCAGATAAACACGCTAAATGTGGCAACTCAAAACGGTCACATAAAAAACATTGATTATATATGATAACTATCTAAAAATATTACGCATATTATAAGTATTAGCAACAAATTATATCACAAAAATTGGAGAACATAATATATTGGTTTAATTGAATTCACGATCTGGTAAAGCAATTGGTGCAATCAATGTCCATCCATATAACAACAAACACAACCAACTCGATATTATCTTAACCCACATAGAGGCTGAATTTGCATTTAACGTATCCAAACTCGAATTGGGCCTTTTGAATTTAAATCAATTAATAAATAGAGTAATTACAAAAAAAAATATATAAATCACAAACTTACTTATACCAATTTGTAAGTGTCATCATTACATAAAGTGTAGCCAATGCGAACATAACATGAAAGAAACTCCACGAATACGCTATAGTATCCTCTTCATTATCCCATACTTTTTTGCCATTATTACCACCACTCTCACCACCATCATTACCTGCGATAGGGGTATAATCGTCTAATTAAAACCAAAAAAAAGATGTATAGAAATTCACAAATTAGTGTTATTGTTGTTTTAAGCAGTTTTATTTGACGCCCACAGCATTATGGTGTGTTTATGTATATTTCAATGGGAAATAAGGAAAATAAAAATAAAAGTCCATACCTTCATTCTCAACAAGATTGTCGCCGCCACTCCCTCTAACTGTACATGAAATAAAGAATAATTAGTAAACAGAATATACAGTAGCAAACGTAAAAAAAACGGACATTTTCTCCACATTTCAGCAACTCAAATTTTAAGTAAGGCATATTTTACAATCAAAATACCATTTGAAGGCATCTGTATCACAACGCTAGCGTTCTAGAATAAGAATCACTTTCGGCTCACCAACTTGTGCCCCGATTCCATTTAACTGCACAAAACTATTCAAGTATTTCTGTGGCGTTGAATGAAACAGGTGCATTAGAAAAAAACGTGAAGATCCCACTTATAAAAACCATGTAATTGGAAAAGGCACCTAGTTCGTTTTCCTATTCCCTATTCACTAAGGCACAAATCGAATTCTGTCTTATACGGTTCTGTGCACGAAAGAAATCATCCAATTTTCAATTGAATTTTCTTGTTCAATAAGGCTTTGAAAGCAAATGATAATAATAATTTATGCACCTGTCAAACAAGTGTAGTTAGCAATTAGAATTGTTGTTAATTTAATTAGGAAAATATCGCATTCTCATTTAAAAACGAGGAAATTGATTGTATGCACTAAACAAGAAAACCCTAATTGGTCTCAATATATGATTCGCGTTCTACTGTTCAAAGCGCCATGAATAATTTCGGTAGAACTTTAACAGTAGAAAGAAAATCAGGTTCAGATAGAAAATCGGCTCCAGGTAATAAGAATTTGGCAAATAAAGTGATTGCTGCTTTCAAACGCAATCCGAACATTTCGGTAAGAGATGCTGCCAAAAAATGAGGTATATCAAAAGTTTATGTCTGGAAAATAAAATGTCAAGCCAAGTTGAAGTCGTATAAAGTTTGTAAGATACCAGATTAATCTAAAAGAAAGGATTTGGAAGCTAGAAAAAGAGTGATTTTCTGACAAAATTCAACTGTGTCGTAATGGATGATGAAATATATGTCAAAACGGACTTTGAGCAATTTCCCGGACGAGAGTATGTATTGTGTTTCTACTGTTAAAGGATGAATGGGAAAAAGATTTATGGTGCGAGAAGCCTCAAAATTTTCCCAAAAATATTTGTTTTTGTCAACTGACACAATTAACCAAGACATCAACGTTCAAGAATGTTTGGAAAAGCGTCTGCCATTATAGTAAACTAGCGTCAATTGGTATGAAAAGAATCAAGTACCAAAAGAAGTCAATCCTCCTATTTTCCAGAACTTCGGCTAATTGTTTAGGGATACTTTGAAACGTTACTGATTTCGAGCGAAATGAAGAAAAGCATCAAAACAAAAGACTGATTTAGTTGTACAATAGTAGGTGTTACCGCACTGCAGCGGCCAGGGTAGAGCTGGAGCTGCAGCTTGGTACTCGTTTGTCGGTTGAAAACATGGTAAAAGAGATGATAAAAAACATTGAGTCCTGGAAACAGATCTATAAGTATCGCACCACCATCATGAAAATGAGAGAACGTGATGAGAACGATGATAGCCAGAGATCACAAAATAATCAGTAAATTCCGTCTATATATAGCATAGTGAACGGATTGATGCACATTCATTAAATTGCGAGTTGACTATCGTTCAATTGATTACTCAAACAACGACAGTAAAAAGAAAACCGAACCCCTAATCTCCGCCAAGGAGGATGGGGGCTGTAGATATAATAATTGGAAGAGTAACCACAATCTTTGTTTTCTTTTCGTTTTGTTTTATTACCATCCGACGAATTATAAAAAAATCTTGAAAAAAAAACAAACACTGCCACTGATGCTATGTGCCAAACAGTACCAGTGGTGGTGGTGTCGTCTGGCTTAGGGTATCCACTACGCCCAAAAAAAGTATGGTGAGCCAAAATGACTAACCTATCGAATTTATGGTCTCAAAAACGCCTATATATTGGAAAAAAAATTCTCGCATTGGGAAAAATTTTTAGGTGAATTTTAAAAGGTGTCGGTGGCTATTTGAAATTTCCAGTTTAAATAACACGCAAGAAAATTTTGTCCATTAAAAATGCTATAATTTTTGAAATGTTTGAGATAAAAATTTTATCCAGGCAAATTTTTTTTACCTCAAAAATCCATATATTTACAGGCTATGAAAGTTGATGATTGGAAATTTTAATAGCTCGAAGTGTATGAATTTTTAAGTTAAAAAAAACAACTCCGAAGTATTTTTTTAGAGAATTTAATGCTCTAAGAGAATATACCTCGATAAAATTTTTATCTCAAACAGTTCAAATGTTATAGCATTTTTAATGGACAAAAAATTTTTTTTTAGATAAAAATTTTTCCCAATGGGAGAATTTTTTTTATAAGTTAGTCATTTTGGCTCACACTAATGTTTAGTTTGGTACCAATTACTTTTTTGTTTTTTTTTTAAATGTGTATGTACTGAGAAGTGCTTAATAAATATATGGATAAAATCTGTTGGTTTTATAGTTTTAATTTTTTTGAGCAGCAAATGGGATATTTTTAAGAGAGAGTATTCATGGTAGGTAATTGGTTTCCTAATATTGAGTAATTTTTGATATCGATTTAGCATTTCCAAAATAGCTAGAAAAAAAGTAGTGTCGGCCAATTGAAGTGTAGACATTGAAGTCTAATTCCTTTAAACAATTTTCCACTTCAACTCATAAACAGACGAGATACTTAAGGTAAAACAGTTAGCTGGAACACCCAGTAGTAAGCTGAAAACGTAGTGGAATAGTAAACAAAACACAGTAGGCATGCAGCGAATAGAAAACCTTCTTTTAAAGTTTTCACTCCCATAGTAGCGCGGAGATGTTTTAAGAGACCAAACCGACGATTTCAATCAAGTTTGTTTTCTTCGCTCCGATCTCGATGAACTTTTATTATTAATATCATTAATAATCATGAATAAAAGAGTACATGTATTGTATTTGGGAGAAATCCCGTTTGAAACCAAAATAAAAACTCGCAGCATCATCATTGTTATTTGTTGGACGTAATCAAGCGCTTCACTTGATACTAACTATAGCAAATAGTTAACATGGACGAAACAAAATGATCTTGTCGCTGTTTTGGTTAAAATACAAATAAATCAAAAATATTACAGTGTGAAACTGCTACTCATTTATAGGCTCGCAGTTACTTTAGCGTTTAGCTTCAAGCGTTACGTCTTTGATTTGCTCTAAACTTTATGCCGCTAGCCTTAGATTGACTTGTAAAAAATGGAATTTGAGGGCAATTTTCGAATTTAAATGCAATCGAACCCAAAATAGTAACAAAATTTGTAAAATATGACATGTCCGGTTTTTTATGTCTGCTACTGCAGATTAAATCTACTTTAAATTAATTAAACACTAACAACAGAGGAAAAAAAATAGAACAAATTACTACATAATGCTATGGCAAATAAAACAATCACAATTGTGGTTATTATTATCTAGAAACAAAAAGACACTTACCAGCTCCATTATCTTTAACTAACATATTTTCAGACATTGTAATTTTTGAAGATTTACTAGCTGAACGCAACGATGAATATAATACACAACACATCCATACGATTAAACCAATTATACCTTCACTATCGAAACCCATATGACCTTTTTTATCTGTTGTACCAGCACCGACAATACCAAATAAGCCTGGATTACATTTATCATCTAAAATAATAATAAAAATCATCACAAAATAGGAATATTCTTGTAGGTATTGAAGATTGTTGAAATTACTTGGTGAATTTGAAACAGCCGACCATGTCAGATAAGTTACATATAGTGAAACAACCGATGATTGTAATAAACCAGATCTTGGTAATTTCTCTTGAACAGCTGGTAGAATTGATATAATACTGATGATGAAATTTAAAATCAAATTGATCGAGATGAAGAATTTGTGTAGATCACAATCGTGTGCCTAATTTAGACAAAAATAATAAATATTAGAAATGTTCAATTCGAGATCGAAGGTAGGAATATTGGAGAAAATAATAAGAGCTTAAAGCAGCAAGATTGGAGAAGGTCATGATTTTTGCTGTCTAGCTCAGTTGTTTTTCCTCCAATGTTTCTAAGAAAAACCATCACCTTGGTGAAGAAGACATATAATAAAACTGTGCCAGTGATGGTCAATCCATAACAAACAAATGTTGAACCAATTAAGGCACAATACCATCCCTTCGATTCAGTTTCTTCATAATTACCAACCCATGCTTCAGCCCATGAATGTGCAAAATCAACAATTAATATCAATTGTATTATAATAAATAGAAAACCACCAATCATCCCAAAATACATCCATGTTGTACCAAATGAGACTTCGGGTATAAAGAATGCACCGATGATACCACCAACAACAAGTAAATATTTCAAGCCCCAAAAACTAACAAAAATATAAACAATAAATCAGATATAATTATGAAATAATTGATTAATTTTAAAAATATTAGATACCCATTTTGTATACCACTTCTAGGATCACGTGAAGATTTCACACCAATCATCATCAATGCCATTAATGTAAAGAAACATGTTAATACAAAACAGATACGATAAACTGCCAAATAACCAACTGCATTATCACAATTGATTACAACACTACTTGGTAAATAACTCGAGCTATTACTACAAAACGGTACCTGAAAAGAATTTCAACTCATATCAACAAATCTGCGAAGAAATTCCAAGTAATACCCACCTTCTTTAAAACATCTTGAAGACCTGGTGCCAGCATTATACAAGCCGTTATTGTTCCAACTAATAACATTAGAGCGTACATTACTCGTGTTGATGTTGAATTTCGACATGATGGACATGCTGAACAACATAATGAACATGCAGCACTACCACAACAGCAAGCCAGCTGTAAAATGACAAAGGATATTCATTAGGAGTTGAAAGAAAAAAAACTATAGATATGATATGATTGTAATACCTGAGCAGCTGAACAAAGACCCAAAACGGCCCCCATTAGAAATTTGTTTTAATTTAATTGCAATAGATTCACAATTCGGAAATTATTTGGAAAAATGAGTAATAATTACGTCTAATTTTAGCACTTTGTTGTTGACTGGAATATTGACAAATACTTGACAACTGTCACAAGCTAAAGAGCAGTATTGCCAACTTCTCAATATCAATATCCCTTTTACTATACAATCTGTTTCAGCCCAAGCAACCACCTTCCCTAACTCCTTCAATTATTAAGATATTCGAGTGCAATAATGTAAACTAAGTCACCTAGGAAGTAGTTTGACTGAAAACATTTGTAAATTTGGAAAATTGACATCAACTTTTTGAAATTTATTATAAACGAGCCAAATAAACAGGTTATAGTATATTCACACACTAAAGGGGTCCAAGATTTCAGTTGGTACACTTGAATCTAGTGATTTTCTTGTGTTCTCTTTGTTTGCGTATGTATCTGTCTTATTATACTGGGATTACGTACTTTGCTTAACGACAAGTCTGTCAAATCTAGTAACCCTTTGGTTCCTGAATTCGCTATAGCAGACGGCGGTAAAAGCATTGTCGAAATTAAGATAATTTGCATTGAGAACATTCTTAAGGTGACAGTTCTTTGATGTATGGATTAATTATGAAACAGTTGGGTTGATTTTTACCTACTTTCTGATTAACTAGAAAGTCTGTAGCAAACTGCAGAGCCCTAATATTTCTTAATGTACACCAGGGGATCACACCTTCATGTATAGACTATTCCAATTTAAAAACACAACCGTGATCAGATGGCGCTATAAACAATAGCAGATGGCTGTAGTAAAGTTTACTTTGATGGGTTTGAATCCAGAGTTGGATAGGTTTGAGGCAAAGATTAAGTTAGTGAGAATTTCAAATTTGAGAATTATTATTTCAAATAAAATTAATAAACATTTTATCTGCAAAAATTTTGGTTGGTATAGTCCATATCATTTCGACAAATTCAATTTTGTACCTGCTGCAAGAAACATCTAAATATGTATATAAACAAATGATGAACTGGTCGACCACTGTGTATGATTTACGATCCAAATGGCTACTGTAAATTTTACGTCTATTGTGTAAATCACAAATTTTTATTTGCAGCTTAAGGCAAAAAACGTTAGGAAATGAAATGGACTATACACTTGAATCTGATGATCCTTTGTTTGCATATGTAAATAACTTATTTATTACGCTGTGATTATGTACTTTGTTTAGCGACATTTAACGAGAACTCTGCCACATTTAGTAATACTTTGGTCCCTGAATCCACTATACAATGCAATATAATAGTAATAATCAATAATTTGTTGAATTATATAAATTCATTTTCTTATAATTATAACAAAAAAAAATGTTTCAAATAAATATTAAGAGTGGGTACTCGCTTTGAGTGAAATCGGCCACTACAAATTCTAACCGAAAACTATTTGTTGTTATTTTGTAAAGCAGGCAACCAGTCATACATCAAATTGAAATAAGGGCTCCATTATAAAGTATCCATAGGAAAAGGGACTAATAAACAGAAAGTTGTAAGATATAACGAATTTCCTTCCTTCTCTTTCTATTTTGAAGGAACGCTTGATAAAGCTGATTAATTTTTGTAATACAGAAATTAGGGAATTCTTCTTAGATCTAATTACTCTAAGCTGAAGACACAATGTGGTAATAACCGATTTTTTCAAAACTTCGTGTATCGATAGAGCAGTGGCGGCCCGTAGGTTTTTAACATATAGGGTCAAATTTTTGTAATTGGTAGAGTCTTTTTTCACTTTCAGGGAACAGAGTGGGAAAAACGAAATTATCGGATGAAAAAAGATAAGACAATAATATAATTTTGGATAGTTGAAGTCAGTTAGCGCAACTATTTCTTGTATAACACTCATTTCGAAAAAAAAACCGCCCTTATTTTGATTTATACACGCACATGTATATCACACAATTGTTCGTAATAAACTAAATCTCAAATCTAAATTTAGGAAAAAACTTTCAACAAATGCATTTTTCCAGTACCAAGAAAAGAACAACCCTAGAGAATTAGTGATTTACAATCTTCGGCCGTCGACTCAATTGTAGATATAGGACTGAAAGGTTGTTCTCTCTTGTACTCGAAAAAGTCGATATATCTGTCACTGTTTCTCTTTACATGTATATCCCCATATACCATAAGAACTGTATATGGTCAAATTGAACTTACGGCCCCGATAGTAATCTAACCGCTAAAAAATATAATCGATATAGAAAATTAAAAGCATATACGATCTAAAACTTAAATTAGGACTAGTAATAAGACAATAAGGCATAAAAAAGGTGAACCTTAATCGCGAAAGTAATTATATTTATTATAATTAAATTAACTTTAGTTTCAATTTTTTTTGGGGGGGACATTGACCAAATGACCATAAAGAGAAACCGCCACTGCGATAGAGTATCATCTCAAGTATTTTAGAGTAAAAGGATAAGATGCGCTTTTCAAGCGTTCCTGAGAAAATGGAGATTAAAAAAAAATTAGAAACTTACATGTATGTACAAAGTCAACATGTTATATAGCATAGAATCGATTGGTTGGTCGAACATTGGCAAAAATATCTAAACATTCGACTGAAGTGTAAAGTTCCTTAGTTGCCAATCCATATATTGTTTTTTGCATTAATGATAAAGAGAAATTAAAAACTAATAATTTGATGTTTGATCTCTATAAATGAATTAAAAAGATATTCATTATGACGAAAGTCACGATCAATAAATTCTCAAGCTTTCGAGTAACATCTTATAATTAAGGTCCATATAAAACAAAAATCATAAATTTTTAATAAAAATGCATTAAATTACTAGAACGTCGGAATATGTTTATCTATAAGGAAAAAATTCCCATAGTAATAAATACTAATCATCTATTCAGTTACTTCATTTAACGTAATTTTGAAATAAGTAAGTATAACGAAAGGAATGACTTAGGAGATTGATTTTTCCACAAAAGATTCGGTACAAAAAGGTATCATGGAAATGGTGATACATTGGGCTGTTTTAAGTCTCCCAGAAATCTCGTAGTTGGAAATAACCGGATGAATTTTGGGAAATGCAATTAACTAAGGCATAATAAAGATTTTGTTTTATTTTTTAAAGAAATGTAACGTGTTCCCAGAAATTTTAATAAAGATCTTAAACGCCTAGGTCATGATCTGAATTTATTTAGTAGGAAGAGAAACAAAAAGATTCTTTTTACCGTAATCAAGTGCAAGTTATTAATAACCCGTGCTTTAATTTTAGGGAAAGTTCTTCATTTGCTCGTTTCTCAGAGGCTTGCAGGCTGCGAGTCTATTAGTGCGCCTTCTTGAGGTTTGCACTCCTGGTACCCGTCCTCGTCTGACCTAGCCAAGTCACTGAATTTTGGCTAATTATTGTTCTATTATGTAATAATTTTCATTCAAATAAAATTCTACTTTCTGTTCATTAGCAGGCTAACGAACTTAACTGCCGATGAAGTTGCGAAAAGCTGGTCTTCTTTTCACAAAGCTGAACAATTTGTCTCAATATTCTAAAACAATTGGAATTGTACATGTACCTGTCAGCTTGAAGAATGTCGTCTTTTAAATTTCAAAAAACTCATATGGTGCTTTCTAATTACAACATTTCTGGAAGACCTACAAGAGGGCGGTGTATCACCATTTCCATGACTGAATCTATTGTGGACCAACTGTATGAGTGTAGTCAATCTCTTGAGTCACTTATCTCACTGTACAGCTTAAGCTGCTTTACTAAACACATTTACAGTGATTAGAACAGAAAAATCAATCAGTTGCTAGTATCTCTGCTTTGACTAGCTTCAAAATCAAAAACACTAAATTACTGCTTATTTCGTTACACGTTTCTTTGAAGCCTAGCAAAAACAAAGGGAATCCTACATGCAAATCTAGTATTACCAGAGAGGAGCAGAAGTACATTTCGCTACCAGATTCACTATCCAAAGTCGAATTATTTAAAAATATTGCGTCGATAAAATAAAATAAAAACAATCTTTTTTAATGAAAAGTCATTTATTAAAATTGCCAATTAAAAACAAGGCTTGTACACAATACAATAAAAAAATAATACGATTTTAAATTAATTGCGCAGAACAAAATCACTGGCCGTTTGAGAAATTTACAAAACAAAAATAATGAACACTTCTCCGTAATTAATCAAAGAACAATCATCGTTTATTCATTAGTTCCTTTTGTTTTCTTAATTAGTAACGGAAAGGTCTTGGATATGGTTGCGGTTGGACACGTTCCTGTTGACCGATCAATGCTAAAGCCCTTTGAATCGCCTCCGGTACTGGTGGTGGTGTTGGCAAATGCGCACCTTCAGCACGGAAACCGTTCTCATCAGCCACATAAGTAATCGATATCGGTGTACCATCAGGTGCCGTATAAGAATATGAGCCTTGTATCACTTGAGCTTCTTGATCTTTAAGACCGGCATTCTTCACATAGCCTTGTGCTTGCGCTTGTTGCCCATCACCAGTTGCATAACTAACAATTTTTTTAATCACTTCATTTTATAGAATTAATTGAAATTAAGTTACCTGTATCTGAACGAACCATCAGGGTTGATTTCGTTGCTTTCCTGCAAAATTGGCACGAATTTTCCGCTGTACGGGTATTGGGGTTGGTTGTAGTAGTTTTGTGGAGCCGCTGTGGCGCCGATTATCAAACACCCCACAATAAACTAAGCGCATTAACGGTAAATTAGATTATTTAACAAATAACTAGAATTGGTACTTACAAGATACATGATTAAATGGAATTGGTAAAATAGATTAAGATTAGAAGAAGACACTTGAAGTGGTGAATCTTCTGGTAATCTTATTAATTTATATAAAGATCCCCCACCATGTTTTCTATAATTCTGGTTCATCTAAGTCACACCCTACCCCAAACTATGCATCCTATTATAAAACAATATTTTCTAAATAGAAGGCCACAATTATAAATTCTACGAAAACAACACTTTTCTTATGGACACTTACACAATTGATCATCAATCGCAAATTTACGTTAATCTGGACGTAAATCATGGATGCTCCAGTACGGATTTTTCGCCAATATTTTAAAAACAACACAATGAAACGTAGTAGAATACGAATGAAACTAGCCCACATTACGAAACATCCTTCAGACACTTTATTGTCTATCGTTTTCATTAATCTTTGTGATGATGACAGATTTCTATAAAAAATAACCGCTCGAAATACATAAAATCGCAGAAGAATAAAAAAATAGTAATAACGAGGATGTTCTATATTACCTTGAGGCATTGTTGTATATTTTAATATTTATAAGACATTTGAAGAAATAATAATAATAATGATAAATAATAATCTTAACTGCCTACGACATTGTATGTCATTTTGTACATTATTTTTTATTGGATTTTTCTATTCATAGATTTTTGCTAAGCGCTTTCGCAATCACTATTACTCTATAAATGGACAATCGAAGAAAAGCGGGATGGGAGATGAGGAAAGAATCCGAAAATTTCACCATTGTTTCCATTTAATACGTTTTGAAGCAATTAATGTGTCATCATCAATGATAGATCCGCAAACGTTGATGAACTTTGAGGATTGTGCAATAAAGCGAAAATTCTCCAATTTGGAATTTCGATCGAAGGCATATTTATTTGTTTTGCATAGTGAAGGCGCCCTTGTAGCTAATACCAGACAGTCAATTGTTCCCTAAAGCTCACTGTTCGATGTTTACGTAGGTCATGCGTGGGTGCTTAAAGGTGACAGTTGCCCTAAAGGCTTCGTTTTGTCGTGGAAAATTTGCGATAGTATTTCGCCAGTTGTCCAACTTTCTTCAGTGTTATCCGGAAATTTTCCGATTGCATAATATTTGAGTTGTTTTTTTTTTGTAAAACTGTTGAAATAATTCGAGATTATGCATTTATTCAAAGATGAATCATTTTGTGTTTGCAATCACGGAACCTCAACCTGTTAAAATTACAATAATTTTTCCCTTTATTAATTATAAATGTCATCTCTCCGCAATATTCTAGGTAGGTTGTGGATGTAAATTGTGTTGTATTTAATTTTAATAAAATATTGATAAGAAATTTATTCATCTCAATTATTTATTTGAATAAATGTGTAAAGATGAAAAATTTATATTATAAAGATTATTAGACGACGCCCTAGAATGCTCCTTTCTCAAATGGCAAATTCCTGACTAGGTATAAGTTAAATTGATTCGAACAATGTTAAATGGCGTAATCCATAATTTAGGAAAAAAGATCGTTTGAATGAAAATAGAATTATAGTTTTTAAGGTAATTATTGGAGACGGTGTGTATGGGCGGTTGAAGGATTCCAATTGTGACATCACAAAATTTGTGGCTGTAGTAATTATGGCAATAAGCCTTGGAATCATGATAAATTCGGTGGTCTTCACAGAGAAACAACATGGCAAAGAGGATAGTCGTAGTGCTGCGACCCAGTTCTTGAAACTAAAACAGCAGATTCTTACGGTCCAGCCGAAATCGAGGGAGTTTATTTGGGCACAAAAAAATCATGCCACTTACAAGATAGAGTTAAATTACACAGGCAGTCTGCGGCGCGGATCTTTCTCGAAAAGTAATCCGCTTATATGTAGGCGAGGAGGCATTTGTCTACGAAACGTCCTCTGGAGAGACAGGTGGCTTAAAGAAAACCTCTTTAGGGTTTGTTTCCAATGATTATGAACTATAAGTCCATTGGGAAAAGACGTGAACATTCAATGTCGTCTTGTTTATCAAGTTTTCTAGAAAACGGAGGTGACATAAACCAGTTTATCCTATAAAAAGTTTCATGTTTTTCCAGAACTATAGAATTTTTCCAATAAACATTCATTTGAGTTTAATGCTCACTATCTTTGGAAATGCAGAAATTTTTTTCAGCCTTTTGAAAAAAATTCAACAAACAGTACGTTTTAGAAAACACAGGGTTCACCCTTAACAGTTTTTCTCCATAGATGATAAGGGGGCGGAACAAAGAATACTTAATACTTAAAATTAGCAACAATTGGATGTTTGAACGATTATCATCTTTTTGTACGGCCGAACCTTTTGCTCTCGCGCTGGGACACCAATGGAATAATAATCTTGGGTGAGGCGATATTTTGATGAGTACAATGGCTTATCGTTTTTAGCCTCGAGAAATTAGGCGTTTGTCTACAAAACTATCTTTGGAGAGACATATGGCTTGAAGAAAAAGATTGAATATTATACGAAAAAATTCTTTTGTGTTTATTTCCAATGGTGATGAGTAAAGGGCGGATTGAAGGTCATTTGGCAAGATTTACAACGCTCGAAATGCACAATTGGCGTAGTTATTTTTCGTTTTTGCGCCACTCCGTTGGAAATTCGCCATTAACAAATATCCTCTCAATCCTGTCCTGGTGAGAATATGTCCGCCTCTGCGTGGTCTCACTAGGCATTTCCATACAAATCCGCGTCTAGAAATGACCAAATGGACATCTCCCTGTTCGCATTAGACTTTAGTTAATTTTTAAATATAATTGAAATTCCTACTTTTATCTCAAAAATCAGTCTAACAAATAATTTATATTAGATATAAGAGTCTCAGTTTACTTTAATTCTCTTGTTTCTTAATTAATTTTAATTTTATAGCATGGATTTACATACATTTATGAGAAAAGACACGTAGAACAAATCAGCCAAAATGTGTTCATAATTTGAAAGTCTTTTTTTAATTTATTTTTGTCAAAAATTGTTGTTTTTTAAAATTTCTATGGGAGAATCATCAGTTTGTTGTCCCTGACGAGCTGCTTTTTAAAGAATGAGAGAGAGAGCGACCAGAATTTCATAGAAATTCGGTACAACTTGGTACCTGTATTTCACCGTAACGTCATGACGTCACGGTAGCAGTTCAACTGGTCCACTGCTTCTCTACGTTCGGACACTATTTGTAAAGGAAACGTTTCACAAGAAAAGATAGACTATACAAGTACAACGGCAGTGGCCAATACGCTCTGTACGAATTTGTCAGGAGACTAGAATTTGGCTTGCTCCATCTTAGTGATAAGCTATAAGTCCAAACGAAAATTTATTGGAAAAATCATTCAAATTTTTCCGAAAATTCAATGCCTTCTTATCTGTCTCGAAAGCAGATGCAAATCTTGGAATGAGGAATTCATACAGACACAACTATTTTGTCCTCTATAATTGACATAAGTTTCACGTTTTTCCAGAAAGACTAAATAATTTTTCCAATAAATAGTCACTTGAGTTCACCATTAGAACTCATTATTATTGGAAACGAATGCAGCAATTTTTTTCTTAAAATATTCAATACTTTATATAGTAGACCAAATCTCATATCGATTTTATGGCATGATGACTTTTTGATGCCCTAGAATTACTGCAACAATTTTAATAGAGAATGTTGATTATATTAGGGAATCTTTTCAGATGGTTGTAAATTAATATTACCCTGGCGATGGTCGATCGTCAAAATATATATCCAAATTTTCTATAAAAACGGAATTTATTAAGGGAAATAATTCTTTGTTGATTATTGCAGTCATTTTTGGGATTATAAGGTGATTACGTCATAAAATCGATACGAAATTTGGTCTCCTTTAAGAAAAATAAAAATTCAACGGTGCCAGCTCAACACCAGTATGTTGTAGAAAATACAAGGTTCACCCTTAACAGTTTTTCTCCATGGATAAGAGCGCCGATCAATACTTATCATATTTTTGGGATGGCCAAATCTTTTGCAATCTTTTGGTGTCTCGTGCTGGAGCACCAATGGAATAACAATCATAAGAGAGACGATATTTTGGTACTTATGACAAAATTTAAAAAAAATCTCAGACCCTCGGGGTCAAAACTAAAAAAAAGCGTGACGTAACGCGGATGCATGTTACTTTTTTTTTGAAGCAATAAAATTACGCACACTGTAATTCTAAAATTCCTGTAACTGACTAATTTTTTGGACTTTCCAACTATTCGTACATTTACACGGTATTGATAAAGAAGTCAAGATTTTTACAGCATGAATAATGCAGTTCAAGTTTCTAACACACAAATCGCTAGGAATTCGCGGATCTACCATGGCGAAGGATTTTGTTCGAATTGTAAATGATTGAAGACCGCTATAACGAACATATCGTATGCCTACAAAAGTCAAAAGTCTAAATTATCGTTGCATTGTAGGCGTGGGAAGACCATTAAGTTCCTTCAATTTTCTTTTAACTAGTACGAAGGTCGCAGTGTCTAATGATTGTTTGAATTTGACTAATTTACGGTCTTTTCGTGTATATTTTATGCGTTAATTTCGATGACTCAGAGGTATTGCATCAATTGATTGAAAGATTTTTGGGTTGACAATTTTCGATCCAATTACGGAAAACTAGTGATCTTTAAACAGTATAAAATAATTAATTAATTTGTGATGACAGTTCCGGGTTTTCGAGGCCACTACAATTAGATCAACTAATTTAGTTACTTTTACTAATAATAAAATCTTATGTTTATTGATCCTCATCTTCTATAATATCATGGCCATTAATATTATTACATATAGAGATAGTAGTAATTGTAAATTGAAATCAGATACTACCACGCTATGTAAATGAGTTGTGGAAAAATTCTAGCTGCTAAATGAAAAATTCAACGATATGGAATAACAATAAATAAATTACAAGCAATTTGTCGCGATATTTCTATGGAATTTATTGTTGAAATTAGCATTTAGAAACAAGAAAGGTGTCTCGAAGGGGAAAGTTACTTTACCTAAAAAATCAAGGAAAACGTTCATAATTATAATTGAAAATGCTTTAGTAATGCAACTAGCAAAAGTCGATTTTTTTTTAAGAAGGAATCATTGTGATATGCCTCTCTAGTAAGGTAGCTAAGAAATCTACTAATAAAACAGGCTGTGGTTGAAGAAACGGCTTAGGATATTAAAGTCAACCTATTAAAATTGGGCAACAATAGACTAAGAAACAAAAGATGTAATGCAAATGGTGATATATTGCCCTGCTGTATATTTTCCAAAAAGTTTTACGGTTGGAAGTAACCATAATTGTTCGAAAAAAGTTCTCTCCAAAACTCGTCTGTTTATTGTCAACCATAACAATTCTGAGAAATCAATAACAGTTTGATTTTAATCTCCTAAGTCAATTCTCTGACCATTCATCACATTTTCATTATTGAACTGACGAATCTTCTCTTTTCTGGAGAGTGCCTGTTTCTCAGAAATGGATTTGAACAAGTTGCAAAATATAAACGGTCCTTTGAATTTTTCCCTAAAGAAAGATTTGATATTTTCTTGCACTTTTCCCAGTTTCAGCTTTGTCTTTGACCATCATAGCGTTTACTGATCATGAAACCATGGCCAAAATCAGACATTGAACCTAAGGACACATGGTTATCGAAGCGGAAATTATACTGTGTATTTTTTTTTTAATTTCACACTACATAAACGAGGAGAGTATCATTCAATCTGTGACTCAGGCCGTTTATTATTCTTGGATAGTTTTGCGTCTTTATAAAAACTGCTGTAGAAATTTGAAGAACACCCTAATCAAAAGACATTTTATGCTTTGATTAGAGTTTTACTCTCTATCCATGTAGGTGTCGTAAATGTTAAGTTTTTACCTTCAGCTCAATAAAGTTTTCTTCTTTAGTCACAAAAAAATTGAACTATCTACAGTTTTGAGATGTTGCCGTAGTAGTAATATTTTAGATCAAGAGTGTTGTCTGTTGACATCATTTTTCAATCCAAGAACTTCTATTACTACAAATGCTGATACTTTTCCTATGGATTCTTCAAGACTGTAGTCCATCGTCGTATCACATCGAGTCAAATCTTTTTACTGCCTATTTATACTTTTTTTGTATGCTGTACATTTCTTAGGAGCTATTGATCAATGTCTGTTGTCTCGAATATACTCCCGTCTTACGATTAGATGTAAGTACCGTACCTGGTAAATTTAGATATGTGCAGGACCCGTTCGAGACCACAGCAAAACAGGCAGCTGTCTGCAACTCTTTAGTCTTGCCGTTGAATACGGAAGATTTGACTCAATTGGAAAAATATTATTTCTTAAGGAGTTATTCACCGGTGGAAGGTGGAAAATTTCAAATTCAGAGCTAAATGATTGACCAATTGTATGTCAGATGTTCAGACCTTGTACATTGTAAAAGGAGAGTCAGTTTTTGAAAATTTCTCCAAATCAAAATTTCAGGACAACTGTCTTTATTTTGAAAGTTCAAATTAGACAAGCCTATAATTGAATTCTGCCTAGGAGCTAGAAGTTTTCAAATCTACCGTTGAAGTGTTTTTTGTAGTTTCCTATTGCCTCCTCAGCCTCAAGCCCTTCATCGGTACTGTGCTCTTTATTTGGGTAGTCGTATTTTAATTTACAAGAAACATTATCTATATTTTCCACATTTTTTGTTACCGTGAAGATTAGATGAATTGTGTATATACATTCTTATAGAACCAAAGAACTGAAGAAAGGACACTTACTTAACACCCCTTTTAGATTTGTTCGTTCTTGTTCAGTTGTGTTGTAGTTTTCGAAGTGTTATGTTGTTTCGGAAAATTGTGTTTTTGTTGATTAATGACTAATTGTCTAAAGCTAGTGTTAGTGTAAGTGTCAGTGCCTTTGGTATAAAAATAGGCATCCCCTACCGAACAGGTGGGTAAGGATGGTAAATTTTTTTATACTATTAGTAGTTTTTCTTTCAATTTTTGTAACAGTTATGCAATTATCAATTGGAACCAAACCGATAATCAGTTTATTTTATTCTCAGCGATGTCCCCTACGAAAAGGTCGATTTTTTAATTGCTTTGACTTTTCACTAGCACACAGGAAGGTTGTTATTACGGCTTTCTAACATTTGACAAGGAATGATCTCGATTATTTTAATTATTGAACACAAAATGACGTAACGCGAATTATTTATTAATTCAATATTTTTGATACAAATAGAAAAGAAATTAACGAAGGTGTCAAAGAATTCAATTGGGAAATACATAAAATCAGTGCGCTCAATTATTATTAATTATCAGCTTAATAAGCATATGATAAAGATAAATATTAATAAATATCGTACATTGTGGGATGAGTAGAAGATGATATAATCAAGTCAAAAACTGCAAATAGAAAATTGGCCCTCTTTCAGTCCAAGCCACCGCTTTGCAAGACGAATTTTCTATTACAGTATCATAATGCTGGACAGGAAATTGGCATGTAATCGATACTGGAAAAAGGACGTTTCTCAATGCCTCTCTAGAACAAACTTTTCTTTTCTAATTTTTGCCCAAACCAGTGGAAATTAATGAGCAATTTTTCGTAACAGCATTCTGTCAACATGCTTCTTTGGCCCCTTGATTATAAATTAAATTAGCACTTGAAGATTATTTTTTCATAAAGTCACAATTATTTTCAAAATATCTCTTAAAGTAGGATTTGAGAAAAAATCATTGAGAGCAATTTCATATGAAATAAAATTCTCTACAAAAAAGGTCTGTTTTGATTTTTTCATAAAGTTCATATTTATGGAGATATTTTCAATAATAAACTCAATCACTCTATGAAATCAAAATTTTCAGACGTATAAACGGATTTTTTTCGGAAATAAAAACCATTTGGTAATTTAAGTCAAATTTACAACTATTAATTTAATGGTTTTTATTTCCGAAAAAAATACGTTTATACGTCTGAAAATTTTGATTTTATGGAGTTATTGAAAATATGAACTTTATTAGAAAAATCAAAAGAGACCTTTTTTGTAGAGAATTTTATTTCCTATGAAATTGCTCTCAATGATTTCTTTCTCAAATCCGTCTACTTTAAGAGATATTTTGAAAAAACTGTGATTTTATGAAAAAATAATCTTCAAAGCGCTTGTTGGCCAAAAAAAAAGTTCCCCTGTATTTTTTCAACAAAAGGAAGGTTTTTTTAGGGAGTCTGAAAAAAATTAATTTTTAACGACCACCCCAATAGATAATTATTACGCCACGAAAGTTTGGTTCATTTCTGGATACGTAAAGCTTCTCTTGGAACTGTCATCCTTATTTCTTAAAGCAACAGGAGCTTTATTGTGAATAAGTGTTAAGACTTTTTTTTTGTTTGAGGTTGTTTTAATTATGTCAGTATTTAATTCTACAATTTTTTCTGGTAATTCAGGAAAAATGTTGTAAATTACAATTAATGTATTATAATTTTTGCTAAAAGAACCTTGACGACCTGTTTACTTGTTACAATAATTGTTGAAAAACTTATAAATACGTGCACATTTTCAACAATGTATATTTCTAAACCAGTTTGCTTTATTATTATAAATATTTCAACCACAAAACAACATTGTACTAAATCATCAAAAATCTATTAAAATTTTGAACAAATCTAGTTTATGGGAATTTTCATAATATAATGATCGAACTTTCACGATTTCTGTTAATTTCCTATTATTTCATTTCTCAAATCATCTAATAAAAATCACCAAACTCTCAACATTTATAAAGTTTACACACATGTTACACTATTTTAAAATTGTAGATTTTTCATTTCAAACATCGATTACATCAGGACACGATCCAGCAATTAATAAGTCATTATTTATACAACGTCTTTCAAAGTAGATCGCCATTTAGCATTAAGTAATATGTAAATTCATATTTAACAATTACAACAACGTTTACGTAGAAATTAGAGAAAATTAACTATAAATGCATTTCGTAAGTTATAATCTTATACTAGAGTCTCTCTTGTAGTTATAACAATAATTGCGTAATCGTTATAATTGAAAGAAGAATTGATATGTGAACAATGGATCCTTTTTGAATTATTACTGACAGTATCTAGTTAATATCAATATTATTTATTTACGTAATTAGATAAATATTTATTAAGAGATTATAATAGGTTCCCATACAAACAAATGTGCATACAGGAGTCAATCTAGTGTAGCATAACAATATACATGGTGCTTCACTAATAGTGGAACACCCAGATTGTCTACTGGGGAACTACCATCATCATCCTCCATTCTCAGAAGTGCATTTAGGCTTAGATCCGTGAGACACGCAATTGTAAACTAGTCGGGCTCTTAGCCCCTTGACATACAATGATATCTGGGAGTCATTCTATGTAATTGTAAGTTTATTTCATTGTCTCGGAGACATCAAGAACTGCCTTCGATGAACGCTGCTCGGTATATTATCAAATTCTTTAGAGCACACTTTCTTTAATCGCACACCGATGATTTTCAGTTAATTGATAGTTGGATCGGGCTGAGAGTAAGCTTGAGTTATATAGCAATGTCTAAAAAAACCAACAAATTAATTGGGATTCTTCGGTCGCGTCAGCGTGCATTTTATTTCCATGTAAAGGCTCCTAGAAAACAAAACTGCTGCAGAAAAAGTACTGTGATTGCCCGATCATCCTCTTGCTAGGGTGGCAAAATTTGGGAAGAAGGCAAAATACAGAAATAGAAGGCTGGACTGTTCCAGCGCTGACAGGCTTAACAAGTTTTATTTATAATCTTTTCAAAATATAGCAGAAGAGACCGCACAACAGTTTTGATTAAAGCTCGAAATATATTTCACAGATCAATAGAACTGATTATCTGAGTTTTTGATGAAACGATTTTGCTGAAATCTGCAAATTTAATCCAATATCTATTATTCTTCTTTTGATTATTGTATAAATTCGAAGAATTATAGTCACCTTTTCATGTTTCCAAGTTTAGCTGCATGGGCATTTGTGCTTGCCAAAAAAGCCAAGTTTTTGATTTTTTAAGATTCGTTCTCAAATTAGCTATCTATAGATTCTCTCTTCCCACGAGGGGCTGCAAAACAAACTAGGCCTAGGGCAGTTAAATCTGCCACTGATTATTCTTCCATATGTGCATTGAATTGATAATTAGAGCAGAGGTTGCTATTAGAGTCAACTACCATAATAACCAAAATTTACAAGAATCGTAAAAAATTACATGGCAAAATGTGGGAAGTCCGCGTCCACATGTTTCTCAGATAAATCACCAAGAAATTAGTTATACTCCGTCCAAAAATTAAGTATAAAATTTCAAATGACGGCAATGTGACTAATCTCCACAACGAAAAAATAGTCCATCTATTAAAGCCCTTTATTGTATTAAACTGAAAATCGATTTGAAAGGAATTTTAGAATCTCTAAAGAAACATAAATTATCAAATTTCAGAGTTAAGATTGAAAAATCTGTAGCAAAATATGTAAACAAACGCGTAGGATTTTATTCCAACAGTAATGCCACAACATAATATACTATTTTGGTTCAAGTAAATCAGTGTTTCCCAAAGTGTGGTACGCGTTCCCCCTGGAGTACGCGAAGATTTTGAAGGGGTACATGTGGCTCCGGGCTTTTGCTGCGCCTGGTCCAACGAGCGACTCATTATTATTATTATTATTATTATTATTATTATTATTATTATTAAACTATATACATTTTTTTGACGAGGAGTACACATTGCAGTGTTACGAAAATTATAGAAGGGGTACACATATGTCGAAAGATTGGGAAACACTGAAGTAAACATTTAATTAAGTTTCACATAATCTATCATTTGTAATTTGAAATTTTATACTTAATTTTTGGACGGAGTATAATACTTCAAAGTGAAACTAGTCAAATAACGAAGGCTTTTCCCAATTTAACACATTGTCTTCTAAAATTCATATTCATTAATTTAGCGCAGAAAAAACGTAAACAAATGCTTTTATGCCTTTTCTTAGCGCACTTCATACAGCAACAAAAGAGTTCAGATGCTCCTCTTGAATCCTCTTCAAAGTGGAACATGCTGTACATTGCCTCCCTCATGACGTAGTAATTTGTTAAAATCGAGCATTTTTGGCGGAGTATTTTAATGTGAATCACTCTGTATATACAAGAAAATTTGAAATTTCTTTCGAATAACTGTTCTAATTCCTGTAAAAAAAAACTTAATTATTGGCAACGGAAATTCTTGCAAGATCTTGTCCTATTGTATGCGTATCGTAATTGACCTGTAACACGGCAGAATTTAAGATAGGATTGTTTTGAAAGATAATCTTTCGGTCAAGGTGACAGGTTACATCAATACGTACAACAATAATACGATTTGAAAGTGATTCCGATTTTTTTTGTGTTGTTTTCTTC
This sequence comes from Epicauta chinensis, assembly GCA_021725515.1. NCBI lineage: Eukaryota > Metazoa > Arthropoda > Insecta > Coleoptera > Meloidae > Epicauta > Epicauta chinensis. The sequence continues at coordinate 174,309 of JAEDXX010000059.1, forward strand.
AAAAAAAAATTTAAATACTCTTCGAACAATAGAAAATTCGATTTAAATGTAATTAAATGATGATAAATGTTGAGAGGTGTAGATTGTACATTCCATACAATCCTCTTTTGATGGATTATTCTTATTATTTATGCGACATTGTTGAGTTTGATTGCAGTTTATTTTTGCCGAATTTTGTCAAAAATGGATTGGAAAAATTTCTACGAAATTTTGGAAAATGATAGCGATCAAAAATTTTTAGAAAGGTGTCCAGCTCTAGGCGAAAATTTGATTTACTATAAAAGCAATTTTTTATCATTGTTTTTTTCAAACTAGAAACACCAACGAAATTGACAACACATTTCGAAAAATACAAAAAAATGGTAAGTTTTTTTTAATACAATAAACAACAATGAGTACTTACATAAAAATGTTACAGATTGTCTCAATTATATTAATTTTTCTGGTAGTGTCCAGAGTTCATTCCCAATTGTTAGCACCGTATCCACCCGCATTGGCTCCATATCCACCGGCGGTCATTGATGCTCCATATCCTCCAGCTGAGATGGAAAAATTAGCCCCTTACCCGCCTGCCGTTGTAGATGCTCCATATCCCCCAGCTGAGGTTGAAAAATTAGCCCCTTACCCACCTGCTATTGTTGATGCTCCATATCCAGCAGCCAAAACCGAAGCACCAAAGCCACAAGAAGTCTACGGTGTACCGGAAGAGGAACTCGCCCCATATCCACCCGCAGTACCAGCTAAAGTTTATGGACCACCGGAAGTAAAGACAGAAGCACCAAAACCGGTTGAATTCTCATACGAGTACACAATTCCTGCCGCTCCTGAGAAACCACATGAAGTTTACGGAGTACCTGAAGAAAATCTTGCTCCTTATCCACCAGCAATACCAGCTAAAGTATATGGACCACCTGAAGTCGAGACTGAAGCACCTTATCCACCCGCAGTTCCAGCTAAAGTTTATGGACCACCGGAAGTGAAGACTGAAGCACCGAAACCTGTAGAATTCTCATACGAGTACACAATTCCTGCTGCTCCTGTTGTTGTTCCCCAACAACCGCATGAAGTTTACGGTGTACCCGAAGTGCCAGCCAAAGTGTACGGTCCGCCGGAAGTTAAAACTGAAGGACCTTATCCACCTGCAGTACCGGCTGGAGTTTACGGACCACCAGAAGTTAAGACTGAAGCACCAAAACCGGTTGAATTTTCCTATGAATATACAATTCCTGCTGTTCCTGTTGTTGTTCCCCAACAACCGCATGAAGTTTACGGTGTACCAGAAGTGCCAGCCAAAGTGTACGGTCCACCGGAAGTTAAAACTGAAGGACCTTATCCACCTGCAGTACCAGCTGAAGTTTATGGTCCACCGGAAGTGAAGACTGAAGCACCGAAACCCGTTGAATTCTCCTATGATTACACAATTCCTGCTGCACCAGTTGTTCCCGTGAAACCACATGAAGTTTATGGTGTGCCAGAACAAAAAATTGAACCCATATTTGATGTTCGTTTTGGACCTAGCCCACCCATTCCTGTTGCAACTATACGTGCTCCTGAAATCCTACCTCATCCAGTAGTTGTAATTCCAACTACCGTCTATGGCGCTCCTGTACCCGCACCGGTAGTTATGCCTCATAAAGTATATGGTGTACCAAATTAATTACAATTAGGAAATTTGAGAAGAAGTGTAGTTATGTATTTAAAACACGTATACATAAATAAATGAATGTTTTGTTAATAATAAGCTTTGACTATTGTTTTAAGAATTTATATATATTGTCCTTAAGTATCTATATGTAGATAAAAACCTATTGTTCTTTGTAATGAGAGCTTATAAGTAGTCTGGATAATGATCTAGTCTACTTACAAGACCCAATGGACACCAGTGGGGCAATCTGATAGGGACCGATTTCACTTATTGCTGTAGCTTGTAGTACTTCATTCACTATAAGGTCAATTTACACGTGGACAGTTACTGAAGCAAGTAACTTAAGTATGTAACTAAATGTAGACACTTGCATTGTGTAAACGTTTGATTTAGTACTAAAGCACTACAGTTTTTACTGTATGTAGTACTAAATCAAACGTTTACACAATGCAAGTGGCTAAACTTAGTTACATGCTTAAGTTACTTGCTTTAGTTACTGTCCCCGTGTAAATTGGCCTATAGTGCAAGTTCTTCAGTTAAATAAAAGCTTGGCGGACTGTGTTGTAGATGAAAAAAAGAAAAATAAGAGAGGGAGGCGTTTGTTAAGCTAGCAGCTTCCTTCTTCCGTGTCTACCGAAGATTATTTTCAAATGCTTTACAAATCACATGCACTCAGTATCCACTTTTTCCACAGAGTACGGTGTGGATACTGTTTTTCAAATTCTAGCGCTTTTGTATAAGATACTAACCCAAACCTTACAATAAAAGATAGCCATTATCTATAAAAAGCTCTAACAAGGCAAGGGTGTTTGATAATTAAACCATGAATTCGGCATGAATCTCTTAACATAGCATACTTTTACCGGATTCCTTGACTTTGTAGCATGCTACAGCTACTGCATTGCTACTAATCCACTTTAAATAACACTTCAAGACTTGAGCATCAGAATTCTAGAAAGGAGTACTAAGTAATTGGACATACGCCTCTATGTTGCGTTACCACAAATCAAAAGGTAAATAGTTTTAAATATATTACTATAATTGCTAATAAATTAAATATAATAACAACTTTATAATTTGAATTATTAGAACAGGTGGTCCATGTCTCATTAGAGAGTGTTCTTTGTAAATGTATTTTGGGTTGCCTATCAACAAACAATATTAATTACGTCATTAATCTAGTAATCTGTGATTCTATTGGCTAGCGCTCAATAAAGGATCAACGGCCCTTATTGAAAGGTAATTAAAAAACAGTTCCCAATTTATGCGTGTATTTAGAGACAATCTAGAGTGATGTACAACAAATCATCCCAATATTTTAAAGAATAAGAAATTCCATTATTGCAAATTGGGCTACAATTAGCTTGATTTACAGCCTAACAAAAACATAACCTCACTGTTTTAAACAACAATGTTGAAGAGAAATTTGATAAAATTTTATCAAAAATACCAACAATTCAGTACGCGACAGTTAAACGAGAAGTTTCGGAATGATTTGAAAACGAACGCATGGCAAATCCATTCGTATGGTGATATCAGTGAATTACAATACGGGCCAGTTCGTATACCACGTATAGAGAGCCCCCATGAGTTAGTAGTTCAAGTTAATTCAGCCTCGATCAATCCCATTGATCTGTTAATGATGGGTATGGAATTCTATCAAATTTTGTTCTAATTTAGTACTGCACAGGTTAATTTGTAGGCGGATATGGTCGTACTTTATTACAAATCCCACGACGATCTGATTTGGAATTACCATTGATTCTAGGAAGGGATTTTTGTGGTAGTATCTTATTTAAAGGTGTTGAAGTTGGAGATGATTATAATGTCGGTGATGAAGTCTACGGTTTTGTTCCACTACATCAATCTGGAAGTTTCTCAGAGATCATCGTTACACATACGGATTTTGTAATTATTGCTCTTATTCAAGCTATTTAGTTATAATTGTCAACAGTTTGATTATTGTAGATTAATAAGAAACCGGCACATCTAAATGCCATAGAGAGTGCTTCTTTAGTTTATGCAAGTCAAACAGCATGGTCGGCACTTTTTATCACCGGGAATCTGCTGTGCAAAAATTTGAAAAATAAGAGAATTTTGATATTAGGCGCCTCTGGGGGAGTTGGTACCGTTGCTGTACAATTAATGAAATCACAAGGATGTCAAGTAAATCGTTTAATTTAAGGCAACAGTCAGGATTTTGAGCGAAAATCGACACTTTTTCTTTGAAAACTCACCATTTTGCCTTATATTAACGAACTCCTTTTTTTTCATCTCAGACTATTCAGCACAGAGATATCGTGCTCACGGGCTCCCAAAAATAATTGCCTATAGTTGCATTAAAAACTATTCTTTTTACGAATTAGCAATATCAAAATAATGCTAAACATTACTGCATTATACATGTAAATTTTTACATTGATAAGCTGAAATGTCTACCCATAAAAAATTCTTGAAAAACCAGGTTTTTTTCAGTCTCCTGTCTGCGTATAACTCCTTAAAAACTCAAAAATTACAACTTAATTTCTTCAGGTTTTTGCAACTTGTTCAACTGATGCAGTACCACTTGTACAATCTTTAGGAGCCGATCATGTATTCGATTACAAAAATTGCAATTATTTGAACGATATAGCAAAAGAATCGAGGTAATGTAATTTTAAAAATAACCCATTATTTTTGTATAATTTACTTTAAATTTCAGTTACGATATTATTTTAGATTGTGCAAAATTCGGTCCTGAGAACGTTCCAAATAATTGGAAATTCTCAACATTTATTATGTTGAATTCACCATTATTGAAGAATACAGATCAATACGGTCTTGTTGGTGGTTTGGCGACAAGTTTTGGTGATCTATTGACAACGAACTTGAAAAACTTAAGGCAGGGCAGTACGGTACGATGGGGATACTTTTTGCCCTTAAGTAGTGGTTTCCAGTTTTTACACAAATTGATTTGCGAAGGAAAGGTAATATTTTATCAATTATTATCCATTCACATTTATCAGTAACGTGCTTAGACTCCGTTTCATCGATAACGTTTCATCAAAATGGAAATTTATAATGTTTCTTCTAGTGCGCTACTGCGCTACTTTTAGAAGTACACAAACGACAGAATAAGAAATATATCTAGCATCCTTCTCTACTTTATCCAGATGTCCGAGTTGTATAGTCTGTCCAATAATTGTGTATAAAATTTCAAATTGCAGACGATAGTTTATAGGCAACTTAATGTGTGAAAAGTTCCTAAAACATTATATAGTGGCACTCCTGTTTGAATAAAACCCTACGCATTTGTTTACATATTTTGCTGGTAATTTTTTACTATTAACCCTGAACTTCGATATTTTATATTTCTTTGGAGATTGTAAAATCCTTTTCGAATCAATTTTCTGTTTAATACAATAAAGAATTTAAATTTTGAGGTCTTAATAGAGGGACTATTTATCGTTGCGTAGGTTAGCTTCATTTCTGTCATTTGAAATTTTATACTTAATTTTTGGACGGAGTATACAAAGATGCTGGATGCTAGTACTTTCCTATTCTTTTGCTAGTATATAGGAAATCATTCATGGCCGTTATGTTGGACCATAGTATTAAGGCATTATTTATCAAGAGACCATTTAAGGACTAGAAACCGCTGATGTAAATGGACTTGAGAGTTTCTGTCCTGTCTTAAAATGGACATTCGGTATATAAAAGCCTCCTTCCATTATTTCAATTTTTAGCCTGTTCAGCTACTTTTTCAACGGTGATAAATTGTGCAGTTTTCGCTGTTTTTTGATTTGTTCTTTTCCCACTCAGAAGTGACCATCTCCCGCAATTCTACGCTATTTTGAGTGAAATAGAGTGTACTGTGTCTGTGGAAGTACTTCATCCAAGCCATTTACATTTTATTTTTGCTGGTTTATACAGGGTGGATTATAAAAAACGCCCCAAGCCATAACTCCATTATTTTAAAAGATATAACAATACTTCTTGAACAAGGTTGCACAGTTTATTATCATCTATGTTTTGGGGTAGATGCCAAATCAATGCTGCTTCCTGTTTCACCGGAAGTGGCATCAACTTCAGTTTCTTAAATGGAACACCCTGTATATTTTATTATTTCTGGATACATCGTTAAATTGTCTTTCAAAAAGCTCTAAGGCATCATATGCCTAAAACAAATCGTTAGTTAGATATTCGTCAATTAATGTATTTATTAAAGTAGGCATTGTGCATATGCCTACAAGCAATAGTTATTGTAAAGTAGTATTGTGTGAAACGGAATGGTGGATTCTTTGAGAAATCTCTCTAATAAAATAAGTTTAGTCGTTTGCTTTTCTTAAATAAAATGAATAAAAAATGTTTATTCTTTCCTACTTAATTTACTGAATTTATCAATAACTATAGCTTGTAAGCATATGCAAAATGCCTACTTTAATAAATACATTAATTGACGAATATCTAACTAACGATTGGTTTTAGGCATATAATGCCTTAGAGCTTTTAGAAAGACAATTTAACGCTGTATCCAGAAATAATAAAATATACAGGGTGTTCCATTTAAGAAACTGAACTTGATGCCACTTCTGGTGAAACAGGAAGCAGCATTGATTTGGCATCTATCCTAGAACATAGATGATAATAAACTGTGCAACTTTGTTCAAGAAGTATTGTTGTATCTTTAAAAATGATGGAGTTATGGCTTGGGGCGTTTTTATAATCCACCCTGTATTTGTTATATTTGTTTTCAGTTTTTCTGATTTGGCCTATAATATAGCACTTCATCTGACTCTTTGTTTACTTATCAGTTCTTATCTATTCACACATTACGCCTCTTTCTAGTTCTTGTGCCTGCCCATCTCCGACTCATAAAATGATTTCCAAGCATTCCTTCAGTATATTTTGGATTCATCGAAGTGCACTACTTGGAATGGTCCAGTTCTATGTGGAAGGAGTGTATACAGCATGTTTCACGTAACTCTTTAACCTCGAATACCTTTGTTGATTTTGAACGGATCTTAAAGAACATTCAAGAACTTAAAGTACAGAATAGCCTATTTTTGATATCGTTTTGCAAGTTATTCTATGTTATTGCGATGTTCTTTTGTTTTCGAGTTATTTCAGATTTTTAATTTTTTCACGATTTTGAAGGTGTTCTATATTTCATATGCTTTTAAAAAACTTAATTCCTTTTTTTATTTCTATAGTATAATTTTCGATTTTGTCTAGTTTTTACCGTTTTCGAAACGGAAACGGAAACTTTTTTATTTTAAATGGAATATAAGTTTAACCGCTAACTAAATTGCTTATTATTTTCGGGCTTTTTTGGTCTTTAAATCTGGCAGAAAAACTTTTACAATATAAACATTAATAAAGTAGTATTTTTTTTTAATATTACAAAACCATAAAACTATTGCTGATTCGCTTCTACACATTGAATGTGCCGATGTAGGGATTTCGCCCAATCTCTCTAGTTTCTTTCACTATTTTTCACATTAAAATGTTGAAATGGTGAGATGGTCAACTTTACCAGTTGTTACACCCTTTGTCAAATAGTGACAGCCCATGTCAAAAAATCACTGGTTTGGTTTTAAAAGCACCCCACTTGAGAACGAACCATGTGAATCATATACAGGGGTGTCCCAGCTAAGTGTTCCACCTCAAATATCTCGTTTATTTATGAACTGAAATGGAAAAGTATCTAAAGAAATTAGACTAGAATGTCTATACTTCAATTGACCGATACGATTTTCTTTCTTACTATTTTGGAAATGCCAAAACATCCTATAAGGTCTCGAAAATTAATACTGCGAATGAATTTGATATGAAAATAATATTTTTCTGTTAAAAACTTCTCATTTGCTGCTAAAATAAAATTAGAACTTTTATGGGACCAATAACCTTTCCATTGATGGAAAAAGCCTACGTCGTAAACGAATTGTTTACTGTACTTGCAATGTGAATGTTATGTTTACACGATTTTATTTAAAAGCAATTGCTAGGCCAATAGTCTTTATAAACGTACATTCAATTAAACAACTTTAGAAATTCAATCTGTTGTAAGAATAATTATTCTTGTTATTAACAGCAGATTGAATTTCTAATGGTTTACTTGAATGTACGATTTATAAATACTATTGACCTTGCAATTGTTTTTAAATAGAAATTTGTAAACAGTTGTAATTATGACGTTCACGTTGCAAAAAACGTAAACAATTTTGACGTAGACTTTTTTTTATCAATGAATAGGTAGGTTATTGATCCCAGTGAAGTTCTTTTTTTTTTGAGTAGCAAATGAGAAGTTTTTAGAAGGAAAATTTTCTTATCAAATTCATTCGCAGTATTCATTGTAGGTAATTGGTTTCTTAATATTGAGTAATTTTCGAAACCTTATAGGACGTTCTGGCATTTCCAAAATAGTAAAAAAATTGAAGTATAGACATTCCAGTCTGGTTTCTTTAGATACTTTTTCATTTCACTTCAAAAACAAACGAGATATTTGAGGTTGAACACTTTGCCGGAACATGCTGTATACTAGTACAGAGGGTACAGAGTTTACTGTTACTTCAACTTGCGGTATTGGTTGCCTGCTCTACAATATAAGAGCAAATTGCATTCGGTTGAACTAGCTAACTAACGTTCGAGATGAGAGACAATACTCTTCAAATATTATATTTTAAGAACAACAAAGCTGCTTCTGCCCAAAAGCTGGTGGTACACACAATATCAACGGTTTTACTTTGACTACTGCATGGATTACAGCAATTACAACATAGGTGATAGGCTAGACATTGTACTTTAAGTGCCTGGGATAAACAGTCGGTATGTCTTATTAATATTGATCAAAATGGATAAAAAGGCATTTCTGTATCTTTCAAAAATCTGCAATGACTGAAGAAATGGCTAATACAGGTTTCTGAGTTTTGAAGAATCCTGAGCAAATAGGACACATTCCTTTGATAAAGCTGTAACGTTACGAATATATGTGCTTGGACTTTTATGCAATATTTTTAACTAGAAAGACCCATTTCCAGATTACGCCGGTAATCCATAAAGAGTTTCCATTCAAACAGTTACCGGAGGCTTTCGAGGAAGTATCCAAAGGACATTTACGTGGTAAAGTTGTTGTAGATTATTGTAAATAGAAAAATTGTATTTTCAAAATAAACAAAACAAGAGAGCAACAATTAAATTAAAAATAATAATAACCATATAGTAATAATAATAAAAACGAATCAATATAAAACATTGATTTATACAGTTTATATTAAGTGTTAATATCTGCCATAGTTGCCCTCTGCATGGAAACCTTCATGCGGTTCAGCATCATAATGGACCATTTGTAATTTACCTCGTTTATCATAAAAACCAAAATGTCCTTTTACGATGCCGGTTTTATCTCTTTCCTCATATCTAAATTGTCTGTTGTGTCTGAAAAAAAAATAGCAATTCCACTATAAATTATTAAATTTTTAAACGAAACAACAATATTGATAACAATAGAAACCTTGACGATTTCCGTTTCATGATGCATAAACAAATAATTATTGAAATTATTATAAATGGAATAACATGCATAGAATTGATAAGAATCAAGTAACATAAAATTATAAATAAAATTAAAACATAAAGAAAGCATGCAAAAGCTGCACAGTTTACCCTTTGCCAGTATCATAGCCCCATTTGTAGCTATGGGGCCCGTCATGACCGACCATATGAAATTCAAGCCGTTCACTATCAGATTTTGGTGAACTTAAGCCTAATGAAGATAACAGTTCTGTGCTCAAACCCTGATTATCATTGTTATCATTATGGAAGCTTGCATCAATTTTAGGTTCTTGTGATGATGGTGATACCTTTAAGATTTCTTTTTGATTCTCCTTTTTGGCTAATTTCTCGAAATTTTTCGTCAATTCTTTTTGTTTCTGTTTATATTGATCTTCATTAATCTCATCTAATTCGATTTCAATTTTTGGTTTACTCGCTATCGGTTTATCTTTAATATGTAAATTTTCACTGAATTTCTTTGGAAATTCATTAGTTGGTTGTTGATAGTTTTTCGATGGTAAAACGTAGTAGTATTTCGGATCATTATTGGGGTTCCATTGTGATTCTATGGGTGCTATCAAATCTTGCGCTGGTATTGGGACTTGATAATAATCCGGTTCCGGACTGTATTGAGGTGGTTTCAATGCTGTTATTAAATCGGGTGCATAAAATGGTACATTTGCAGATTCCATCTTTGGTAATTGTAAATCTGTTGCTGGTACGTCGAATTGTTGCGGTTGGCGTAATGGCGTATAACTGTCTGGTGTCGGGGCGTCGGGGCTCTCTGTTGTTGGGAATGCTATTCCAATGCTGATTACAGCAAGGAGCAACAACTGAAAGAGTGAAAATCACTATTATCCGGAGTTTCTAGCCAAATATGATATGTGCAGATTTTGCAAATCAAATTTATTCTTTTACGAAGCAAATTTGTTTTTTATTAGACGAGAACGTTGATTTTTGGGCAATTTTAACTCCTACAAGCTACTTAAAATATTTGATTGTTAAATTGTCTTATGTGACGTTATCATCAATTTTTGTTGAATGAGGAAATGTTCGGTTTATTTAGGTCGAAAATATGCTATCGGAGAAGTCTGCCTGTAATAGAAAGAAAGCCGAAAATGCGATATCTGGCCCCATCGATTAATCTTTTCCTCTGCAGATTGTTAGGAACTCATTCCGTTGCAAATATATGGGTTTTGCAAATCGAATTCATTGTTGAAGAGATTTGTGCGCTTGGAAAGCTTGAGCAAAACTCAGTCAAACTTTGAGCAGTAAAAGGTAGGATTTCATTTACAAAAGGTTGAAGTTAGTAGCAGTGTCTGCAGGAAAATAGTTTTGTTTGGATCACACACTTGCAGGTCTTGCTAGAGTTTCCCACTCTGTGTAAAATTTGTCACAGAAATAGAATAAAATTTGTGGAAGGTTGAATTCGAATTGCAAAAGGCTAACTTTACAGTACATGACCTGTAAAATTCAATATCGACGCTGACAACCTTTGAGAAACCTTCCCAAAAGCCTACCCACATTGTCTAAAACTGGACAAACAATAAAATGAGTGGAAGGATGAATTCGAATTGCAAAAGAGTAATTTTACAGTAGGTACATGACCTGCAAAATTGAATATTAACGTTGGCAACTTTCGAGAAACCTCCCCAGAAGCCTCCAAAGTCTCCGAAAACGTGCAAGAATTCCCCACATTGTCTAAAACTAGTCATACAATAAAATGTGTGGAAGGTTGAATTTGAAAAGGATACTGTTACAGTACAAAACCTGTAAAATTCAATATTGACGCTGCCAAAATTTGAGAAACCCTCCCAAAAGCCTCCATAAGTCTCCGAAAACGTCTGATTTTTGTAATACGTATTTCTGACTGCAATTGAACAAATTTGCAGACGGTTAAATTTGATTTACAAAAAGTTAAATCTATTCAAACAGTGTCCGGATTGTCCAAAAACAATCACACTGAAGACGCATTTGATATCTGCAGAAGTTCATATGAGGCGGTTGCTTTCATTCGAATCCTTTCACTTTTTTTGGAACCAAGTTTTTTTAGGAAATAATCGAATAAACCCACGAACAATACATTTTTTTATCATAAATATTTTGCCATTTAAAACTTTCTCTACTGCCTTAATTTAAATAATTAATAGAATCGGTTCGGTGATTTCAATGCATGGTCAAGACGCTAACTTGACTGAAATGTTCCCTTTCGTTTCGATTTTCCGGGAAATACAAACAAATTAAATAAAATTGATGATAATTGACGATTTCACCATGCATCTTGATAATAAGATGGGACAATAGAACGTGACGTGATAGGCAATTTTATTTAACAGAAAAAAAAACTAGATGCGCAATATTTTTTAAAATTCTTCACCGACCTTGTCGATTTTGACGCGTAAATTCGTTTGGTCACTTAAACGTTTTGGAAAAAAAAATCACTTACCATACGATTAAAGAAAACCATAATGGGACACCGACAAATTCAAAGTCTTGTCAGTTAGTATCACAATTGTTAAATACGAAATAAAACGTTTCAAAACGTTGCTTTTATAGGTTCTCTACCATTTCTCTCCCGTACGTTAATTTTCTATTATTTCTCGTGTTTTTTTTTGAGTAGATTAATAATTAAAGCAAACTACCACTACCAGTCTCGATAATAACAACAATTATTACAGCAAATAGTATCTAACAAAATATTTTTAATTAACTAAATAGTAGCAGGTAATCCACCAACAATAGAAAGTTATAATCTTGACAAATTTGTTGATTAAAAACGGAAATTGAATCGATATTTTTATAAAATTGGAAATTGTAACAACAAAAAGTAAAAGCGCTAATGAAAGTGAAAATGTATCACGAGTTTTAATGAAAATTAGTACCGTACGACTCCTAATTTCAGAGGGAAGAAAAACGGAACCAAAGAAAGTTGGTTTTTCACGTCAATTTTGATAAACAAGAAAATAACGACCTTGCTCATTATCAGGCTGAAATAATTTTTATTGTTCGTATCCAAACAGTGACGAAGTGAAATCCTTTTGTTTTACAAAGATCAATTTACATAATAAATATATTTGTTTATATAAGAATCAATAACAGTACCAGGTTGTTGTTGTTATTTTTTGTTAATTGGTGATAATGTAAATTATCGATTTAAAATGATGAAGCGAAATCTACATGAGTCATGTATCTATTTCAGAAAAAAAATGTGGTTTTAGCCGAAAAGAAAAAACCGATTATTATTTTATTGTTATTTAGAAAGAAATCTCGACCGAATTAGCATAAAAAAATGTTATAATGGACAGCAAAGCATTTCGTAAAATTATCCTTAACCTATGGAGTTGTGTAGTAATTGTTGTTTTGAATATTCAAATTTGCTGCTGAATTAATTTTTTTCTCTCGTACGTAATACAACAATTATTCTGATTAAACTTGCGGGAAGTCGGATGAAATTGGTAATAATACGGATTTGAAGGTTTTCCGCATTTTTCTTACGTTGTTGTTAATTTTCTACAATTATCATTACGGATCGAATCGAATAAATCTTTGGAAATATACGATTTATAAACCTTGAATAATTTTTTTCTTATAAACAATTCATTTAAAAACTATTAATAATCATTTCATAACGCTGAGATATAATTTATATTCAACAAAAAAGTTGCATGTTTTTTCGTTATTTTTTGTAAATAAAAAATTCATCATATTAATCGTAAATACATCATCGATTATTTATTTAATATCTATTTTTTTTTTGTGGAAATAATTAATGATTTTATTTGTTTTGTTTATTTATGGAGATGATTATATTGTTATAACAATTGACCTCTTGATGACTTTATCGATCAATCTAGCCTCTATGTAGTAAAATTATAGCATGCGGTAAATTAAAATTTCTTATCTTGCCAGGTTTATTATATTCAATTACCAGAACAATTGAATTTTGATTAATTCAAACAATACGTTGCATATGATTAAAGTACAGGGTCGTTATTCAACATTGTTCATAATCAAATTGGTTTAATGGTTAATTTATAATTGGAATTCACTGTTTGTAATTTACACACTTCCCTCTCACTTTCTCTAAGCCTTTTTGTGTTTGGGCAGATACAATAAGAGGTGCTAAAAAAAGCTTACGGTAGTATGGAGCTTTCTATATTTCTATAAAAATCCGATTGAAAACAAAAGTTGTTATTCAAGCCGATCAAATTAAGCATAAATTTCATTATAAATTGTTGCCTGTTATGGGAAGTCTTGTCGGTGTTGGATCTAGGAATGTAAACGTCGTATTTTTAATGAATAGCGTTGTTTAAGATTTCATAATTAATTAGTATAGCAGGTTCCGAAATTCTTTATCTTTTATTTTAGAAATTTCAGCTTTAAACTGCTAAGTGTCTGTCGATGTTTCGTAAAGCCATCCCTCCTCCAAGTAGTATTTTTTTGTAAAGTGAATTCATCGAGCAAAGGGTTACTAGATTTCCCAAGATTGTAAGCAAAGATATGGACACAAAGAATATATGGACCTAAAAATATCTATAGGTATATTCAAGGGTACCAACTTAAATCTAGGAATCCTTTGGTCGATGAATTTTGTATAAAATACTGTTTATGTAAATAATAAGAGTCCGAGAATATACAGGGGGTGTCCAGAAGGGTGGGACACTGCTTGACCTCAGTCTCCTAGGGTCAATTTTCAAAATTTTTTTAGTTAATTTAGTATATGATCCCAAACTTTCTTATAAGGAAAATTAATTTTGGCCACAAAAATGCTGGACCTTGATCGATTTTTATATTTTCTGTCCTGTCACGTTTATAGATGGTTTTGGTTGTCATTGGAAGGTTGTGAATGTGTTCAACAAGAATGCCGCAAGATATATTTGGTGATAACTTTTTAATTAGTCGATTTTATTTTTCTGGATTTAGCCACAAAAAATCTGCGTTGATGATTTATGTAGGCCTTTCCGTATAGGAATAATCTAGGTCTGATGTAGCGACTCGCATCCAGTGGTCGCGGTGCGGCTGTTAGAGACGCGAACCTCAAAGGGCCCCACTCGCAGACCTACAGCTTGCGAGTCGCGGCGGAACTGGCGTTTTAGAACTTACTTAAAATTAAAATACGAGTTTATGCTAATTTGCTCTTGGTTACGATAGCGCTCATGGCCTTAACTATGACGCTGCTCGGATTGCACCTATTTTGTTTTTCTTTAAAACACTCAAAGCCTTTTGATGAGGACCAACATTATTTAGCAATATGACACGCCATCCCAAAAATTATAGAAGCCTACTATTTATGTGAGTAAAAATGCTTTTTCTAAGAATCTTTCACTCCTTGTACATTTTGCAAGACATGATTTTCGATTTAGGTAAGTGGCGTTAAGTCATCCCATATTTATCCCAGATGTCCGTAGTTTAGCTGTGTCCCAAATTTATCTTCTTTATAAGCAGAGGCATTGCTACAGGGGAACTGGGCTGGTATCTTCCTAGAAATTTATTTTGCCGTTGTTTTGCCCTCCTATCCTATCTAAAATAGTAGTAGAAAAAAATATTTTTGGTCTTTGGCATAATTTGGAGGCTTTGAAGAAAGGGTCAAGTTAAATTTAATTTTTTTTTAAAACAACATTTGCGATTTTTCAACCAATCAATATTGGACCTCTTACAATATTTTCTGATCTTAAAAAACTGCTTCGGATCGAACTTTGTACTTTTGAGCTCGAAAAGTTCAAAACGCCCGAACTTAGCGGGAAGTTTCAGACATGGCCTGCAGGGTCAACCTTTTTCCAAATTTTTTTTATTTATATTATTTATAACAGTTTTTGTATGATCAACTCCAGATCAACAGGAAGCGTTGAATTTCGAATTTCACCTTGGAATTGAATTACTGAAAAAATTCAGAAGAGCAATTCAGAACTGATGAGAAGGAAGGGTGCGATCTTTTTCTACAGCAGAGCTCCCCACGTCAAACCGTCGGTCTCCTGCAACAGTTTCAATGGGATGCTATCACCCGCTTATCTTACATATAGTTCAGACTTGGCACCCAGTGAGTGCCACGTATTAGGTTAGAACATTTAGCTGAAAGATGAGATTGAACACTTCCCCATAGACTTGGCCGCGAGCGGATATGACATGGACATACAAAAACTGTTACACCACTTACAAAAGAGCTTCCATCGGTTCTTGGCTGACGAGTTCATTGTCAATTCTACGAAACAGGATAACAAAGGTAGAGACTCGAGAAAGCACTTCTGATTTTGACTAATAAATCCCTTTATTAGAGATTTGTTCAGTGCTTTCTAGTCTAGAATTTTGAAGTACCTGATATTTTGTTTCTTCCTTCCTTCCTGGAAATAACAACCCTGAAAAATTTGTTTCCAGAAGAAAAGGTAAAGTTAACATATTTTTTCCATCAAACAGCTGCTATTTTAGAAATTTTCAGTTTTTCTTCGTAATTCTACTTGCCAATCGAACATTTGTCGTGATTAAGAAACCGAATTTGATTCTTGTTTCAAATGAACGCGTGGCTGGAAAAACGTCAAGCTGCCTATCCCCTCTCATACACAAATCATAACTTCTTGATATTTTCATTTCCCGTTTTTTTTGTTCCTTGAAAGTTGTTAAAAACTCAATAAAAAGCTGTGAGAAAACAGGTAACAGAACGAGCGAGATAGATTACAGAAATTGCAGTAGCTGATGCACTGTACATTCTTCAAATAAACGAGTATTACAGTCGGGCCATTTCTGTAGAGATATTATGGCACAATGATTTCGTGTTGCCTAAAATTAAATTAAAATTTTCAAGAACAGAAAATTGGAACTCATCACCGATAGTCTTCGGGTCAAGGCGATTTAGAGCCAGTTCAACTTCCTATGATAAAAAGATATCAATAATTTTATGGATCCTAGTCTGTAACCCATAAAATCGCGAGAATCTTTGCCCGACTATATATTATGCATTCGTTAATGTTAGGCCAAAAATTTTGTCGAACGACAGGTGAAAACGAAAACACTTCTACTACCAGGTCTCGAATTTCTAGCTTTTCCAATTAAATTATAGTTGGCTTGTATTTTTTAAGAAATTAACAACTTTTTTTACTATCGCAAGCCTAAATGTGAGAGCCGTTGTATCTCATAAAATTTTCCTAATTGACAGCGTCAGATGGAAATAATTAATAACTTGATCGTAATAAATAAAAATTTTATTGATATTTTTGTTTTTATTTTCATTTTACAACTTTCTCTTACATTTCCATATCGGCATCCTGTGCAGCCACTCGAACAAAATCCTCATAAGTCCATTTCGGAAATACCCGTTTATACAAATTCATTAGAACCGTATCTTGTGACTTCAATTGCCCATCAAAGATACACTTAATATGTCCGTGTGTACCTAAAGCTTCCTTAATATGACCAATACGGCCCATTTTCGTTTTTAATTTAATCGATTTGAAATAATTTATATCGTCACGATTGAAAAACATAAAACGTATAACAGCTGAATGTTTATAAATCTTAAACGGATGTCCTAAAATTCATTGAAATCAAATAAGAATTGATTTTCAATTAACAATAAAATCGTGACTTACCCGACAATACGACACGTTTGAGAATAATTCTATCCGGATTACAAGACAATAAACTGCCTGTTGCTACCAATGTCAACCTGTCGTGTTCCTGTTTGTAACAAAGCACAGGAGCTGGAGGGAACTGAATTCGACCGAAAAATGTTGCCACAACTGTTGATTCCGGCTGGAAGTACCTTTCAAACTAGACGAACAATTTTAATGCAAATCTCTGACTGTATTACCGAAACTTACTTTATGTCGTGTTCCTGTTGTGTGTTGACTAAATAACGGATTCGTCTCGAATCGTCTATAACCGCACTGGAAGATTAGGCGTTCTTTTGATTTAATCGCCGCCGAATAATTCGGCGTCCGTTTCAATACAACATTAACAACAGACATTTTATGCTCGAACGGATATAAACCGAACACAATCAACGGTTGTTTCAACGCCGCAAAATTCTCCCAAACCGATTGTGGCACATCCTTCACATTTATCGTAATATATTTGCCAACTTTAACGCCTTCATCTTCGTTCATTTCTTGATCGCGTACAATCTTCTTGCGTGCCCGCTCGAAACTCTCAAACCGATAAATCCGTGCATAATCCTGCGGTAGATTCTCATTCGGATCCCATGGTGATGTACGAAAACTCTCCATGCCGCGATACTTCTGAAAACGAATCCGTGCCGGTTGATCGAGCGGCGTATCAACTTCATCGGGGAACATTTTATCAACACGCGCCTCACGTATCTTCTCCAATTCGTCACGTTCTTTATGCAAATCGAACTCTTCATCGTACTTATCATCGTTGACACCGATCTCTGATTGGGTGGTAGCATCTTCGAAATTATAATCATCATCGGATTGTTCCTCGGATTCTGCATCCATATATTCGCTTTTATCGCTCGCATCATCACTTAAATCATTGTAAAATTCGGCATCATCATCCGGTATCCAAGCGGCTTGGTATTCCGACCAGCCGGGCGGTGCTTTTTTACGTTTTTTCTGCTTCTCAACGGTCGCCGCTTCTTCTAGTTCTTCTGCTGTAGGCCAAGTTTGTTCAGCATCCATTGGATCCGGTATATTCTCACTATCGAGAGATTCTTGTTTCGCATCATCAGCAATTTGCAAAACCTCCACTTGATCCCTATCCGTGTCCATACTAGTTTTGCGTTTCTTATCGAAACCGTATGGATCCTTCGCGGATTCGATTTGATTCATTTGGAAATCACCAAGACTGGGGATGTGAACCAAACTATTTACGGATAGTGGTGAACCGCGTAGATAACCGGAAATTTTCAATGTACCCGGATTAATTCCGTTGGTATTTGGGACGAATTCGAAATTTTCGGCAATTAAATGTGGACGACGATCGCGATAGATTACAGGTTTCTTTTTAGAACTGCTGATTTTACGCAACAAATTAATATAATCTCCACTATTATCTAAAGTGGTAAGTTTCAATTCTGGGAACCATTTAGATATTGATTTTTGTACAAGATTTTTATAGTCGTTCCGTTTCTTTTGTGGGACCTTCTCAATATCTGTTATTGCAACCAGTGGTGTAGGTAAACCCTAAAAATACACATTATTACCGGTGTAATTCGTGATTACGAGAGAATACTTGAGCGAATGATGTCATTAGAAGATCCTGTCCGAAATCATCGATAATTCCATCTTCATCACTTGATGCTGAAGATATTAGGAAAACAACAAAATCGGATACTTTCAAACAATCTAAAGTACTGAAATGATCATCGATTTGAGGGATAATAAACGAAAAACGTTGCTTAAATCTGGGAACACTAAAACGTAACGTTTCAAAGATTTGTTGGTTAAAAAGTACCGTTAAAACTACCAAATATGCGTAATTCCATTGGGGCTTTGTTGGATTACACTCTCATCATCGCATTTCTTCAATAATTCAACAACTGTATCACTTTTCGTGTGATAATTCAACGGCAACAGAGTGATAAGAAATGGTGCACTATCAACACCACCAATAGCGCGTTTCTTCAACAACACCTCATCGCGCTTATTTTTCCTGATTTGATTCGCTTGATTACGACGTTGTTCACGATTTAACTCATTTTTATTATGTCTCGTTATCGTTTTTACAGCGATTTTACCTGTAATCTTACCAATTAACAGACTGTAAATTATGTAAATAAGAATCGGCACCTTTATTGGAGACACTGATAGAGCCTTTAGAGCGGTGTCGGCCGGTTTTGTGGGCTTTATTGGTTTGTTTAAAGGCACCGGGACGGTGAATTTCTTGTTTTATTTCACCGGACATTCTGCCTCATTTCAGTATTAATAAGCACGTGTGATTGGAAGATAACCTAACAAATTTGGTGGTAAAAGTTTCAACAACTTTACTACATCAAAATTACTAAAACCAACCAATCGTGTTGCGTTATTTAGCGATTGGGGGATTGGTAGTCGTGAATGCTCATGTCAACAACATGTGTGTCTGTCAGTTTGATTCTAACCTCAAACAGCTAACACATGAAATGCATGTGAATTGCAAGAAAAATTGATTTTTATTAATTGTTTATAACGAAAAGTTAATAATGGAGGTTAATTTTAATTCTGATAAGGGATTTAATTACGAACAACATTTATCCAAATGTGTACTGTTGGGGAAATTGATAGAAAAACGTCCAGATTTGGCCGGGTAATTGAATCTTATTAAAATTCTATAAAATTGACAATAATCTTGTAGATTCGCTATTGAATACTTTGAGGAATCACCATCGCCGTTTATCCAACCGATAGAATCGGCTAAAAAGCGTAAAATTTCCGATAATATAGACGATTTGGACATCGTAGAAGCCTGCTTAACATTTCTACAAAACAATCCGATATTTTATCGAAATCAATGGAATTGGTCCGAATTTATCGAGTATTATTTCAATCATCAATCACTACAAGTCCAATGGTATTAATTATTGACGATAATATTAAGTAATATAAGTTTTAATTGATTTATTTTAGGATTTGTTGTCAGTGTTTGGCGATAGTTTGCGGCATGTCCGAGAAACAATTAAAAACGTTAATCGACACGAAATTTCCCGTCGAAATCAATCAACAATTAATCTGTAAATACGACAGCACAGGCACTTTAGCCGATAGTAGAAAATTAGAAATTTTCGATCAACAACTTTGTAGTTTTGTTAAAACAGAAATCGACAATCAAACGATTGAAATCGCCGGCATCCATTTACAGAGAGTTGGTAAACCTGATAATAGAACAAAATTAATCTTGGTTGATACAACTTATCGGAATTTACGTAAAATTGCCATCTCTTTAAATCCAACAAAAGCGATCTGTTTACAAGGCCCGATCGGTTGTGGTAAGACGACATTCATTGAGTATTTGGCGGAGAAAACCGGTCGAAAATTGGGCAGGAATTTCGTGAAAATCCAATTAGGCGATCAGACCGACAGTAAAATGTTGTTGGGAACGTACCGTTGCACCGATATACCGGGGGAATTCGTTTGGCAAGCCGGTATCTTGACACAAACCGTCCTAGAGGGGCATTGGTTGTTGTTGGAGGATATTGATTCGGTGTCCACGGATGTGGCATCGGTTTTGGCGAGTTTATTGGAGAACTCATCACTGTCGGTACCGGGTTATCGGGATTCGATACCAATTAAGTCGGGTTTCCAGTTGTTCTTCACACAACGCTTCATAACAACAACATCCGGCAATCACCGACAACACTCCAATTGTATGAGTCTGCTAGAGAAGAATTTGATTTATATTAATATCGATCCATTAACTATGGACGAATTGAAGACGATTATCGTAACGGAACATCCACAGTTTGAATATTTAGCAGATCGAATGATACAAGTCTTCCAATTGTTCACCAGACACGACGATAAACAATTTAAATCGAATCGTTTGATGTCGACACGAGATTTCTTCAAATGGCTACAACGAGTCTCTATCGATTTCGATGTGAAATCACCCACAAACGCTCTGAAGATCCTACAAGACGCCATCGACGTCTTCTGTTGTTCCCAATCAAATCTCGACCAATCGCTGACATTATCACGCGAAATCTGCAGTATTTTCGGTATAATCAACGAGAAAGCCGATTATTTCTATAAGAATTATAAACCGAATATGAAATTGACGGAGAATCGACTGCAAGTCGGTCGGGCAACAATCGAACGCAACAACGACAAATTAGTGAAACAATCCAACTATTACTTCACCCGACCATCCGCCGTTCTATTGGAACGTATCATGTGTTGTGTTAATCTAAAAGAACCGGTATTATTGGTCGGTGAAACTGGCACCGGTAAAACATCAACGATCCAATATCTATCCGATACGATCGGACAAAAATTAATTGTTATCAATATGAATCAACAATCGGACTCTTCCGATTTGTTGGGTGGCTATAAACCGGTCGATATTAAATTCTTAATAACACCAATACGGCGTGAATTCGAACATTTATTCTGTCAATTCTATCAAATCGGACCGAATAAAACGTTCCTAAATCACATTACTTGTTGCTACAATCAACAACGATGGAGTGATTTGGTTAAATTGATGCTAAAAACGTACCAAGCAGCACTTAAACGTTTATCAAATGAATCGGAAAATCGAAAGAATCGTGAATTCCTGATAAAATGGCAAGATTTAGGTGGGAAATTAGAAAAACTCGATTTACAATTGCGTCAAAAAACCGCTCTAGCGTTTAGTTTTATCGAAGGCAGTCTCATTAAAGCCATCGAGAACGGTTATTGGGTGTTATTAGATGAGATCAATTTAGCTAATGCGGAAACTTTAGAATGTTTATCGGGATTATTGGAGAGTATTGATAGTTCGATATGTTTATTGGAGAAAGGTGATAAAACACCAATAAAACGCCATAAAGATTTCTTATTATTCGCCTGTATGAATCCGTCGACGGATATCGGTAAGAAAGATTTACCGTTCGGTTTGAGGAACCGTTTCACCGAATTCTTCATCAATGAATTGATCGATAAAACCGATCTGTTATTGTTGGTTAGTAATTATTTGAAGGCGCAATCATTGAAATCGAACGAATTAACGAAAATCGTCGATTTCTATTTGAAAGTACGCCAATTAACCGATAGTGTTTTGATTGATGGTTTGGGACATAAGCCGCATTATTCGTTACGTTCATTATGTCGAGCTCTAATGATTGCCGCACGGAATCCGTGCGGTAATTTCAAGAAGAGTCTATACGAAGCGTTCTGTTTGAGTTTTCTAACACAATTAGATGCCGATTCGTATAAAATGGTCGAGACAACAATACGTAAATATCTGTTAGGTGATGATAAGGCCGTTAAAATGATCATAAATCAACCGATACCACAACCGAACGATAATAAGAACGAATTTATACAATTTGAAGGATATTGGATCAAGAAGGGTTGTTTAGATTGCCAAATCCCCCAAGATTATATCCTCACCGATTGTGTACGAAAGAATTTGAAAGATTTAGTACGAATTGTGTCAATCGGTAAATTACCGGTTCTGTTACAAGGTGATACGTCAGTAGGTAAGACTAGTTTGATTCAATATCTAGCGAAATCGAGCGGTAATAAATGTGTACGTATCAATAATCACGAACATACCGATCTACAAGAGTATATCGGCTCTTATATTGCCGATATTAACGGTAAATTGGTGTTTCGTGAAGGCTTATTAGTTGAAGCAATGCGTAAAGGCTATTGGATCATTTTGGATGAATTAAATTTGGCACCCACTGATGTTTTGGAGGCTTTGAATCGTGTATTAGACGATAATCGAGAATTATTCATACCGGAAACACAAGAAACGATAAAAGCCAATAAGAATTTCATGTTATTTGCCACACAGAATCCGCCCGGTTTATACGGTGGTAGGAAGATGTTGAGTCGTGCATTCCGTAATCGTTTCGTTGAATTACATTTCAATGAAATACCATCGAATGAATTATCGTTTATATTACATAAACGTTGTTCGATACCGGAGAGTTATACAAAGAAAATGATCAATGCTATGAATGATTTACAATTACGTCGACGTGGTTCGGCTGTATTAGCCGGTAAACAAGGTTTTATTACATTGCGTGATTTATTTCGATGGGGTGAACGTTATCGTTTAGCTAAAATCGATCAGAAATTATACGATTGGGATCAACATCTGGCCGATGAAGGCTATTTAGTTTTAGCAGGACGTGTACGTAAAATCGATGAGAAACAAGAGATACTACAAGTCTTACAAAAACATCTAAAACGTGAAGTTAATCCGCATCATCTATTTACATTAACACAAAAAACATCAACGGTAACTCGTGGCATTTTAGAGAAGATCGAATTGTCGAAAACACAATTTCCGAATATTGTATGGACGTATAATATGCGCCAATTGGCGGTGTTGGTTTTGAAAGCGTTCGAATTCAACGAACCGGTACTGTTGGTCGGTGAGACCGGTGGTGGTAAAACTACAGTTTGTCAAATAATTGCCGCACAAAACCAACAGAAATTGGTGACGGTCAATTGCCATATGCACACGGAGAGTAGCGATTTCATCGGCGGCTTACGGCCAGTTCGTGATCACCAGGTACTAATTTTTTAAACAATTAATTCCAGATTTAATTGTAATTTTTTAGACTACCGATGCGGATGATGTCAACCGTTTGTTTGAATGGGTGGACGGCCCGTTGATTGAAGCAATGCTAAACGGCGACGTTTTCTTAGCCGATGAAATCTCGTTGGCTGATGATAGTGTTTTGGAACGTTTAAATTCGTTATTAGAACCCGAACGAACATTATTATTGGCTGAAAAAGGGGTTGATTTGAATAATCGAAACAATTCGGAATTGATTGTGGCCGATAGAAAGTTCCATTTTATTGGAACAATGAATCCGGGTGGTGATTTCGGTAAAAAAGAATTATCGCCAGCGTTACGTAATCGATTCACGGAGATCTGGTGTGAGACAATCCATAATCGACAGGATTTGATTGAAATTATTGAAAATAATCTAAAGAACGATATACGTTTCGATGGTGGCGGTAGTATTGGTGCAGCTATTATGGATTTTATTGAATGGCTACAAACCAACGAGATTGGTAAACGGATCACGATTAGTGTTCGTGATATTCTAACATGGGTCAATTTTATTAATGCGTGTGATCGTAAAGTTGACGTCCACAATTCGTATTTGCATGGAGCTTATTTAACGTTCCTCGACAGTTTCGGTACCGGCACCACCGGCATGGAGAGGTAATTCTGTTTTTATCCCAGAAATTATTCGATTAAAATCCGTAATTTTAGCCGGAAGACTCTTGAGAAATTCACAGAAACCTGCCATCATTACTTGTTGCAACAATTGACCGTTAAAATCGACTGGAATTGGTCGAAATTATCGGTGGAATTCAATGGGAATTCGTTTGGAATCCAACCGTTTTTCATCGATTGCGGCAATGAAGCGGTAATCGAGGAACCGTTCTGTTTTCAAACACCAACAACAATCTACAATACGTTGCGTTTATTACGCGGTATGCAGTTGAATAAAGCGATTCTATTGGAAGGCAGTCCGGGTGTTGGTAAAACAAGTCTAGTACAAGCTTTAGCACAAATTACAAGACATAAAATCCACCGGATCAATCTCTCGGATCAAACTGTAATAACCGCAAATTATCACACAATTATTGTCGTTTTAATCGTAGATTTTTACAGGATATTTCGGATTTATTCGGCGCTGATCTACCGGTAGAAGGTGGGGTTGGTGGTCAATTCTCTTGGCGTGACGGACCACTTCTGCAAGCTTTAAAACGAGGCGACTGGGTCCTGTTAGATGAATTGAATCTGGCATCACAATCAGTACTGGAAGGTTTGAATGCGTGTTTAGATCATCGTGGCGAAATCTTTATACCGGAACTGAATAAGACATTCCACATCCAAATCGGTACACGTTTCTTTGCATGCCAGAATCCATTGAAACAAGGCGGTTCACGACGCGGTCTACCCCAATCATTCCTAAATCGTTTCATACAAGTCTATATCAATGCATTAACGAAAACCGATCTACATTTGATTCTAATGAAGAAATTCCAACAATTACCCAACGATTTATTAACGAAAATGTTGGATTTTAATTGGAGAATTACCGATGAATTGGATAGTTTTAATTTGGGCCAAAAAGGTGGTCCATGGGAGTTTAATTTGCGCGATTTAACGCGTTGGTGTGAAATTACAATTTTCGATCATACAAATTGGACCAATTATCAACCGGAGAAATTCGTTGGATTAATTTATTGTGAACGTATGCGAACGTTGAGAGATCGCCTGAAAATCCAACAGATTTTCGAAGATATCTTCCAAATGAAAATACCCGAATACCATCCAACTTTGTACATTAATTCCGATAGAATCTATCTGAACGATATCGATCTACCAAGATGCGGTGATAATTGTTTGAATAATAACAACAATAATTTGGTGTTAAGATCGCAACTGTCGATTTTGCGATATTTAGCGTATTGTGTACGTTTAAATTGGATGACACTATTGGTAATTGATGTGATTGATTAATTAGACGTAGAATTAATTGAAAAATATTGTAGGTTGGCGGATCGGCTACTGGTAAAACTTCAATTGTGAAAACTTTAGCCAGTTTAACAGGCAAAAATTTGCGGATACTTTCAGTGACTTCAGCAATGGATACTACGGATATTTTGGGTGGATTTGAACAGGTGAGTCATTAATTTACATTTATTCATTTGAAATACATCGAATTTCAAAAGATTTACACATAATCTAACAGTTTTATACTTTTGTATCACTTAATTATAATCGCGGCTTTTATAGACTCTCAATTAATATATAAAATCAGTTTAATTTAATTTAATTTAATTTGATTTAGTTTCAATTCAATTTATTACTGATACATTTAGGCACATCGTTGTTTTTAATTAATTGTTTTATTTAAACCTGATTTGGACAATTATTGCTTTGTTTCTATTATTTATAGAAGAGATAATTGCGGGTCTATTTGCACAATAAAAAAGACTATTCCACAATAAAAACGATTGCACAGAATAAAAAGAAATCTCACAGTACTTCTTTTATCTACAGTGAGGATTGCCAATTTTACTGTGCTTTTTTGCTATAGTTCTAATCTATTGTGGATGTCATCCATTTTACTGCGCCAATATATTTTCCCTGATAATTATAGCGAACGTATGTCGTTAATTTAGCCAACTAGTCGCTATAATCGAGATTAATCTAGGATCTACGTTTGTTTTCCTGTTTGTAAATGCAGAAAGATATGTTTACACAACGAATAAAGCTTGTGCACCGTAGATTTCTTCCAAGTTTGTTGTTTCATGCAATTAGAACTCTACACCAGTGTTTCTCAACTTTTTTTTGTCACACACACACGTTACTTTTTGTAATGAATGGTGCGGGCAAAATAGTAAATTAGCAATAAAAGGCGACTATACAGTCGACTGGATTTGAGCAGTCTTAAACAAATGGTGCTGTAATGGAAAATTGCACAGTAAGAAAAGAGATTGCGATAGAAATTTCGTTTGTCCGACGATTTATTTTGTGGAACTTGTCGATTGGTTGAGAAACACTGCTCTATACACAGATGAATACATTGTTTATTTTTCTACTAAAATTTTACATTTAATAGAATTGAAGAGTTGTTTTTTGTTGTTGTTGTTGTTATTGTTGTTGAAAATAATTGGCAGGATTTGAGCAAAGTTTACATTTATCAAATTCATAACTATCGACAGTGTTTTGTGTTGTTCTCTAATTGATAAAGAATGAAGAAGATTGATCAATTCCGATTTTTAAATTCTTGTCGATTTATCCCAATCGGGTTGTTGCTAATCGCTCCCACATGGCGATATCGGTAGATATTCATTAATATTACCATTATTAATCGGTTCAGTTGTATTAGTCGTCCATGGTCTCAAATCGGAGTCTCCCTATAACAATTAGAGAAATCTATCAATAACGTGTATTAGAACATAATTGAATTAACGATAAAAGCATTACACTAATCATTAATAATGATAATGATAATAATAATAATAATACATGCCGTGTACACCACTTACATATAATACTTAATTACCATAGAACTATCTGGATGGGCTGGTGCTGGTAATGGTGATTTTAATAACGATATGTCTGTACGTGGTGGATCTGGTGGTGGTGGTACACTTGAATTACTCAACCATACCGGTATCCAGCCACAACATAAATCTAATGTTGCACGTCTTAAGCCTCTATGTAATACCAAAAATAATGTTGGATTAACAATGGCATGAACATAAGATATGTGTAACGTAATCTGCGATTATTATAATCGATTTTATTTTCTTCTTCTAAATAAATTAATGGAGAAAAATCTTAAATTACCTCATGTCCTAATTGATTACCAACAATTGGATGATTAACTAATGTAACAAAAAATAATGGTCCCCAAAATAATACATAAGCACCGGTAATAACAAGAAACATTTTAACACGTTGTACACCATCACGTTCCATACGATGTAGATATTCGCGCATACGTCGATGTTCCTCTAACGCACCAGTTGCCTGGAATTTCACAAACGAAAATACCAAAACGGAAACAAACTTTAATAGATTTGATTGATAAATTGCTTTAGGGTGGAAATAATAATAATAATAATAAAGGTCGCTGATACGAGGGACTAGATTGGAAAGTTTTCGGCCTAACAGTGGTGAATTCGACTTTTTATAAATTAAATTCATACCTTTTCAAATCGAATTCAAGAGATTGAAAAAGTGTTAAAGTTCGTGAGGTCACATTAGAGAGTAAAGTTTTGCTCTTTTATTGAATTGAAAGTGTTATAAATTCTGGATTTCTGTGAGTTAAGCAGTGTTGTCAGCGCCTTTCACAGGTTTCCCGTGTAGTGAACAAGTCTGACAAAGAAATCACATTATCAGCTTCGGAATATTAACCTGTTATAAAGCAATAATAATCATTTATTCGATTCTTTCACTCTCTGACTGCTAAGCATTCAACATTTTTATAAGCACTACGCACTAATGTCCATAATTATACAAGCCTTTCAGTTTTACTAGTTTGTACTACAAATTGCTTCTTTTTTATTTAAAATTTACCATCAGAAATAGTTTCGGTCACACAAAGGGAGAAGAATTCGGGCTACAAAACCTATAAAATTTGGGATTGACTTGTAACATTTATTTCAATGAGAGCCTGTAAATAAATAAAATTACGCTCGGTTCAGCAATTTGTTGAATACAGTCCTATTATTAAAGGGACAGAGACGGCGGAGTCCTATTTTTTAATTTTTGACAATTTTTCAACAATTTTGTACTATAAATTTATTCATAAATACTTTTCAAACGGTAATAACTTGTAAAGTAATTATCAAAGGACTCACTAAAAAAGCCACACCCGTTTGGAGCACGTTGCGCTAAGCTGGCCGTCCTGACCTTTGTAATGCTCTTACTGAACGTATTATATTACTTAAGCTTAAAGCTTGATAACTGCATTATATTCGTGGTCTCTGACTAATTATTCCTTTTAAGAAGGGAAAATTGAAAAAAATTATACGTTACTGGTCTAATTGAAGGCTAATTGATTGTGGAGCCCCGTCTCGAACGGGGGCCTGGAGATGAAGCCTTATTAGTCTCTGATCAAAAGAACACTCCTTTAGAGTGTCAACAGCAATCGTTATGTTTAGGTGACTATCGAAAACTGATCCCAAACAAAGTGAGCAATCGAATTTCTTCGAGTCGAATTTTTAAATGATACTACAAAATGATGAACTTTATTTTGTTACAGGAACAATTGGTTGAGCCAAAATGTCTAACCTATCGAATTTATGGTCTCAAAAGGGCCTATATGTTGAAAAAAAATTCTCCCATTGGGAAAAATTTTTAGCTCAATTTTAAAAGGTATCGGTGGCCATTTGAAATTTCCCATTTAAATAACACGTAAAAATTTTTTTTTCTATTAAAAATGCAATAATTTTTAAACCACTTAAGATACAAATTTTATCCAGGCACATTCTTGTAGGGCATTAAATTCTCTAAAAAATGCTTCAGAGTTGATTTTTTCAACTCAAAAAATCATATACTTACGGGCTATGAAAGTTGATGAAAAACAGATATGTTTAGTTTAAAGCTATTATGGAAATTTTCATTAACAATGCTATAACTTTTGAACCGTTTAAGATAAAAATTGTATCCAGGCACATTCTTGTAGGGCATTAAATTCTATAAAAAAATACTTTGAAGTTGATTCTTTTAACTCAAAAATTCATATACTTCTGGGCTTTGAAACTTGGAAAAAACATATCTATTTCTCATCAATTTTCATAGCCTGTAAGTACATGAATTTTTGAGTTAAAAAATCAGCATGAAAACACCTTTTTAGAGAATTCAATGCTCTACAAGAATATGCCTGGATAAAATTTTTATCTCAAAAGGTTCAAAAGTTATATCATTTTTAATGGACAAAATTTTTTTGCATGTTATTTAAATGGGAAATTTTAAATGGCCACCGACACCTTTTAAAATTGACCTTAAAAATTTTTCTTAATGGGAGATTTTTTTTTTCAACATATAGGCCTTTTTGAGACTATAAATTCGATAGGTTAGTCATTTTGGCTCACCCCAAGGAACAATCATCATTTAAAAGCATAAACTTCTAAATCATTTCTTGACATCTCATTGCTCAGACATGCCTGTTCAAAAACTCATGGAGTTAGCGTTAGCGAAATTTGTTTTAAACTCAGTTTTTGCTGCATTTACATGAAGTTGCGAGTTCTAGTTTCACTTACATTGAGTTTCATTTAGGAATGTCGACAGAGTCAGTCACTAGCAGACTGCTTCGTTCTTGAATTTCTTAATAGCAGCTTGGTCTTAAGCTTTGTGGGCTTTATTTTAAGTTTACATCTTAAACAAGGAAGACTTAAATCTGTGGCAAAATGGAATGACCCTTACAAGTAGAATAAGGCTCATTTAATATAAAGCAAACTTCAAGTCGAGGTTTTGCAACTAAATATAAATTGGGCCTCTATCAGGAGATTTTCTGCACCAAAATTGGCTGCTTTGCTTATAATCCCTGGCAAGTATCGACTATAAGACCACATAAACGAGAATAAAATATAAGCGCCTTTTAAGTAATGATTTTCTTCAAACGTTCTGGCATCGATAATGCCAACACGTTTGAGGGTAGTGTTTTGTTAGGCCGAGAATTCTCCACTCCACCCTCTTGTGACTTGTCGTCTATAGATTTACAACTAACCCGTTCACCATTGATGACAGTTGCAGTCGTCTCACCACTACTACTATTATTAATGTCATTGTTGATATTATTGTGGTTTGTACCAGTTAAATTGCCACTAGCTCCTGTTACATTCACTAATGTTGTAACAAGACCGGCAACACGTACAGCTTCAACATTGGCTTTAGTTAAATCACGATGTAATTTTCTTAAATGGAATAATGTTAGAAATACACAAACTAAATTAACAGCAATCCATAGTGCATTCAATATATAATGTCTTAATGGACCATGTATTAATGGACATGATGGTGCTTTATGGCCGGCTTCACCTTGTGCCGCCAATGCACCAGATAGAAATGTTGGTCCTAAATTTATTGTAATTGATGCAAACCATATCATAAATGTACCAAATAGAACACATTGTGGTGAATCCATTAATAATGGTACATCAGTTAATGAATCATTCTCATCTTCTGGAAATATCGGTGAATCGTTTAAGACAGTTGTTAACATATTAACAGTGGCTACTGTTACTAATAATAAAAATGCCGTCTCAACTAATGAACATTTTTGTACTGGCTGACAATGTAATATTGATACACCTAATGGTAGTAGTAAGGCAGCACGGGCACAATCTACAGCACCTTGATGGAACAACAAACCCTGCGACCATCTACAAAAAAAAACAACAACATTAATGAAATTAACAAAATCGATCAAATCGAGGCTCGGTACGGATTGATAAATGATCCTGTTAAGGCTGATAGATTTTATGAATGATAAGCCGCATTTTCGTCTACAGATTGTTTGTGTTTATCAAATAATAATAAAGGGAAAGCATACGAAAATAGGTTAATCGATACGGTTTCTGTAAACAGTTTCAACAATTTATCGGTTTGTTGTTTGAAATAAATTACGATTATTTTAACTGAATAGCCAAAAAAAATACCGATTGTTACAATTCGAGAAAATGTAAAATTGGCGATTTGAATCGTAAAATCTACGCATATTTGTTCAGATTTATCGTCAACATCTATTATAGACGAATCTGACGGGTTTACCAATAACTCATCCACTTATTGCTTTTTTTCACTATAATTTAATTTATGTACGCATATGGGACAAATCCACCCCCCAACTACTAGAAAAAATGAACATAGAAATTTTAAAGTATTTGGAAAGTTGCCAGTACACGTTCCATTAACTATATTGCATTAAAATTGCCGATTAGTTACAGTATAATATCAAAATTAAACAATTTTTTTTTGCTCTGCACTCTCACTATTCATTAAAAATCCATAACATACTCTCCTATTAACTTATAAAAGTGATTATAGAGTTCCGTCCTGGGGGATAATAGTTTATAACTGTAACGCTATTTATTCTGAGGCTTTGTGTGTATGAAAGTTTCCATCACGGATATCCTGGGGCGTGCATTTTCCTACACAAGTACCGGAATGTGTCGAGTTCTATGTGTTTTTTTTCCCTCCCTGTTTGTTTACAATTATTAAATGATGTTGAAAATCCAACCACTCTAAGGTCATATCGGTGTGGCGGATCATTAATCATCGTGGCGTTTATTCAAAAAAATTTTTATAATTTTGTGAAAACTTTCATATTAATGATGATAATAAGTGGTTGAATTTTCTTGTTGTGAATCGAGTAGATAAGAAAAGCTAATGTCTAGAGTTGGGCGTGTCATTAATAATTTAAAGAGGATTTGCTTGTAGTTACCGTTACATATTTTCTACAAAATAAAAAAAAACTATTAACGTTATCAATCACAAATGGTACGGAATAGATAGTAAATACGGTTGGTTAAACGAAGACCGATTGGTCATGGGCTGTACGCAAGATTGAGTGCTTTTCCGTTTTTTTTTCCCCGACACATACAAGGCGACTCACTTAACGCGACACAATTGATCATTTTAGGACGTACCACTCCATTGTCGACTTGTCTTCATTACCAGTCTTAAATAAAACATTGTAAGTAGACGTAATACGTCCGATAATGGTTTGCTGAAAGAATGATTGGTTGGATGAAATCAACTTGGCAGCTTTTCCCGTTCTTGACGTATACAGGATGGTTGGTTTAGCCGGCAAACAATCGATCACTATTCCATTTCATAATCTATCAAATATTGTGGTTATTTTAGACGAGATTAGATCAATCACTGATTTAATAATGCGAAAACGATTGGCCTGGTTAGGTACGCTTTCAGGCAGTCTATAGCTGAAAATTTTGCTACGCAGAATGCCAAATGAAAATAAAATTGCTTAAGTCTCCTGCCGTTTACTCACAAGTCGTTGCTATCTGATAAGTTGAAAATTTTGACGATTTTTTGGTATTTTTTCATCCGTAATCGTTCCTAAGTTTAAGAGCAACTTGATACTTCAAACTCTGATTGAGTTAATGTGGCGCGTCAGTTATTTTTTGAAAATCTAAAAGACTTTACTGATCACTTGTGCATTTCTCATTAATAAAATTCATACGAATTGTAGGGCATAAAGTACTTATTTCCATCATGAATGCTTTTTTGAATATTTCCGACTGTTTTTTGGAGAATTTCTTTACAGTAGCGAGTCTTACAAAGGGTCTTGGCACAATTTCATGCCGTTTGGACTGATTTATCTTGCATGCTTTCCATTTTGAATTGATTCTCTTGCATTCTTTTTGTGGAAATTCTTAAAAAACAGGTCAAGCATCGATCTTTTCGTTGTTCCAGAAAATACTAATTAGTTATGACTTAATGGTACACGTAATTAACATTTCTAGAAAATAATGCCAGGCATAAATCGCACTAATGCTCAAATTTGTCATAACTAGTCTTTAACTTTTTTGATACTGCTGGAATCTACACTGTTAACGTCGTTGCCACAATTGCCATTCAACGAATCAATTCTAAACGCTATAATACACGTGGCGATAATTGATGTTAATGGAGTTTGATGACCTAAAATCGCCCCCCTTCATTTCCATTATCGATTCCAACAATTCTTATTGTTTTTCGTCTTTCAATTATCAAAAACTCTCCCCATGCGGATCCATTTGCTTTTGTTTTAATTGCGTTCATTTCTAATCTCTTTCTTTCATATCCATGTCTATAATGAGTCTCATAGGTTCAGACGAAGCAAGAAAAGATAAGAGTTTAATATAGCGAATACGGATAAAATCCGTGATAAGAAGTCTATAATTTTTTTTTGCTGTAACGTCTATAAAAACTGATTTAGACAGTCATTAGTATCCGACACGGGAGAAAAAACCGGATTGTGGTTGTAATTTGCTTCAGTAATTACTTTCGGTTTTAATTACCCCTTATGTCTCTATATGTTGGTTGTCGGCTTTAATTTAATCTGCACGCGTTGTGGGTTGTTTATGATTGAAAATACCCCGACACTATTTGAATTTGTAATAAAATTTGTGATTATTTTAGATGATACAAATTTTATTTTATTTTATGACGCTCTTTCTATATGGGGCGGTGTTAGATCAACCGTTGAATTCTATATAAAGCTGTTAAATACGAGTATCGCTGCAACTATTCCAACATAGCTGCGAGCTATCTAAATTCCGGATGGTTGCCTTTTGACCAATTCACATCCATTATATTGTGCCGTTTGTTTTTTTTTTCGGTTCGTTGTATACACACAGTCGTTTATGTTTGAATTGTGAGAGCTATAGGATAACTACACCTGTGACTGTTAATAATTGACGAACTTCAACCCTGACTGTAGTAGCGGCTGTAGCGCTGGTTTTATTGACATTACCACTCAAGGAAAGCCCACGGTTTTCTGTTGTTACGCTATTTTGAAAATTTAATTTGTTTGATCAAATATGAAAGACGAATTTTGAAGGTATTTATGTTGTTCTGTTATTTCAACTGGAAAATTACAATACAAAGTTTGTGAAAGTTTAAATATGACGATGGTGGTAATCAATTTAAACCCTCCTATACACGTCTAGACGTTATCGTGTAGAGGCGAACAGTGACAACCTCAAGAGATGGGGTAGAATTCACTAAATCATCATCAAATCAATCCAACTGACAGTGAGGGGAATTAATTAAAATTCTCGAAAATCTACTAGAGAAACAGCAACTCACCTACGTAGTTGTTTGTTGGCTAAAATAACGCCCATGAGGGCGATATTAGCCGCCATTCCCATGGTACCTAGAGCGAAGATCAGTGCAGCCTCGGCTGTACCGCCGGGGTGACATTGAAACACCCTGGTGGCATTTAAGCTGGCATTGGCGGCACTACTGCCGAACCGTAAATTCGCACCAATCATTGCTACCGCTGAACCTGCAAAAGACGTTTTCTTTTCAGATCTCCCAATTCGTATTCGAATAGACGTACAGCTGAAATAATGCGATTTTCAGTGCGAAGTTTGCTGTTTACATTTTTTATAAGAGCAACGACGGAATTAATTAGAAAGCGAATAAAATCGCAATAAATCCTGAGTTGTAGAAACTTTGATAATTGACTTTAAATTGCAATTTGTTTAGTAGCAGAAACGAATAAAAACAAAATGTTTTTTGTGAATTATTCACAGAGACAAGTTGGAAGTTGATAACTTCACTTCTTGTATTTCATTCATTTTTCAGCGAATTCTCCAAGTAAATTTGTAAGTTTCAACAATTTAAAATAGAAGTTAGAAGCTTTCAAAAAAGCACTGTTTACTCTAGAGAACAATCAATAATACACAAAAATGGTTTGAATAGAATGCTTAAAAGCCAAGCATTTACTTTTGATTTGTATTGAAATAAATTCAAACACACAAGTAATGCTTTATTGTTTCGTTTGCGAAATTCGAGATTCTTTCAAATAAAAGAAAGCATCAATCTCGATGAAAGATTGTTGGTTTCTCATCATCGAACTACTTGTATGAAAGATAAAACCGAAACCGTGTCGCTGCTTTTATACGAAAACAATAGTTTTATAGACCTGTTCGCTATCAAAAGATGAATAGATCCACGTTTTTTTTATTTTATTGTTGATTAGATTAGATCCAATTCTTCGGTTTCGTATGGCTTAAACTACTTACGAGATTCACTCGCTTATTGCCGATCTCGACGTTTTCTGTCTATATGCCGTATAAACTTCAAATGTATTGCGTGTGACACATGCAAATTCCCTTTGGTATTGTCTCGAACTTTGTCTCTTCCCCCACATAATTGTATGTTTTGTCAGTAGAGAGGAATAATAATAATAATAATGTCACAATAGTATTCAGGTGGAATTTCGGCAAGTTGAATCCTTCAAGTGCTATAATGAAATTGATGATCAAACAAAAAGGATTTCCTCCAAAAATTAATTACCAACAAGGGAGGATTTCAAAGTTTTACAGTTGAACATTTCTGATGCGATTTATTTGATTGCTGTTCTTGTTTTATAATTTTTTTTATTATGATAAATTTAGCCGATTTGTTATTTTGGCAGTTGTGGAAAATTCCAATTATAGAATGCTTGAAATTCTATA
This sequence comes from Epicauta chinensis, assembly GCA_021725515.1. Classification (NCBI taxonomy): domain Eukaryota; kingdom Metazoa; phylum Arthropoda; class Insecta; order Coleoptera; family Meloidae; genus Epicauta; species Epicauta chinensis. The sequence continues at coordinate 209,802 of JAEDXX010000059.1, forward strand.
GAATTTCTTATTGTAAACTATATTCTAATCATAAAAAGAAATTCGATTTGTATGCACATAGAAATATGGTGGAATCGATGGATTTCGTTAGATAAGACTTATTTCTATTTTAACGGAAGAAAATACGATTTTCCACTCTATTCGATACTATTAACTTTTAAAGATACAGTTTGTCTCCAGAGAATTCCCCTCATTTTTGCGCAACACGGTTTAATTAAATCGAATATTTGATGTTATTCAAAGACAGTTTTAACATTCCCGGCGCATCCACCATAATTACATTTCTCGATCGAAATTTGAAAACTCCAAATCCGACTTTTATAAATTTTACTTTAACAGTTGTGTTAAAAGTTTTATTAGATATATGACAAAAACACACACCAACTTTAGGATGGACGGGCAAGATGTTGATAATTATCATAAATTGTCAAGAGACATGGCGGTGACAGACAAGTGGAAATGTAAATCTTCCACTTGGCATTTTATAATTGTAGAGAATCTCTATTGTGCCGGTGAACAATAGTGAAATGGGGGCATTTTCGTAATTTATCTGCTCCATTTAAGAGTGCCGGAAAAATCAACCATTACACACGAAATATTTGTGGATGCTTAACATGTCGAGATTAACTTGAATTTTGCCAAAATCTTGCAAGTTTCGCCACTATTTCATCAAAACTGACTTTTATGATTAAGTTGAAAGTTAAAAGTGTCGTCTTTATTAGTTTTATTATCAAACTTACCCGCTGCCATTTTCGTTAAGATCTTCGTTGTCTTCAAATTCACTACAAACCAATACCAATGGATAATTTACGAATTTTTCCAGCGCAATTATGCGATTTCATTAATTCAAATCATCCAACAACCGTGTAAAACCGAATAAATTAAACTACACACTTGTAGTGCGAACGGATGGTTTTAATATCAAAGTTGCCACCCCTTCGCCGACCCACAAAACCTAATCAAGGTGTTTAATTTAAACTTTAGTGTCTCTTTGATCATCCCCTATAACGGTGTATTTATCTGTAATGTCTTTTCTCGTTGATAATAACGATGATGGCATTATCAATTTCGCAGGTATGTACCGTGAAAATTGTAGAAAATCCTCCAACCGTAAATCGAAATCTTTTCAAAATTTATACCGTTGTCACCGGCTCGAATGAGAATCGTGTCATCCCCTATTTATTACAGAAAAGAAACTAAAGGGATAGATATATATATGTAAAGATAGATGAAAGGGAAAAATTGTAGAAAGCCCGGATTTCCTCACGGTTTTGATGATTTAAAAGTTGCATTTTTGAAATAAGCTTTTTTTGACGGTTTTATTGTGGTAATTGCGGTGGAAAGTTTGTGTGGCAATTGTGGCGTATTTTTTTTTTAAACAAATCCCACTTTATTTTCAAACTCTACACAACAGAATGAATTATTCGTGGATTAAGATTAATGTTTTTCTATAATTAGAATTATTCTAAATCGGATTAAAACTGATAACGTTGCGCATCAATCTTTTATAATCTGATAACTAAATAAACAATATTTAAGATTATAAGAGAGATTGTCGACAAAAACAGAGATGTGAAGTTTTCTGGAGAATTGCCAGGACAATTCCCCAAAATCAGAAATAACAGAATCGATTATTTCGGGCGGAAATTAATCAAACAAAAAACATCATTTTCTACAATAATTTGTGTTGTTTTTACAAACATCAAGGCTGTTGTTATTCAAAAATTAACTCTCTTCTCGGTAATCGTAACGACAATCAATTAAACCAACTCGAAAAAATCGTCCAGACACTTTATAAACGAGAACAAGAGGAAATAATCGACCGTTCAAATACACTACAATTAAGATGAATCGCTTCGCCTGTTTTTTTCGTTTTGTTTTTTATGTGTTGGGGGGCAACTGAAATAAACCGGGGTAGCAACGTATGTGTTGTAGTGACGGCGATCGCGAGGATACTGCAGGGATGCTGGATGGGATGTTAGTTTGTAATTTTCCAGGCCGTCCTCGATTCGCGCTGTAGACTTCTAACTTTAGTCTTTTATAAAATCGTTTTTAATCCATAATTGCTAAGAAAAACTTCACAAAGCGTTAATTAAATATGGAAATTTTGCACCGATAATAGAGATTTCACGTTAATGGCTTTGTTGTTGAGTTGTAACTTAATACGGTTCAATTTTCGATTGCCTACAGCATAAATTGAAAGAAAACCAAATAGAATTGTTTTACATAAAATAAACGCGCTTTAAAGTGAATTTCTAACGAGAAAATTTACATTTTCCAACTATTTAGGGATTGTGTCGTTGAGAGAAAAGTTGATTTGCGATAAAATGACATAATACCGACTCGTCGAGTCAGATCGCTCATGTTACAAAGAAAACTGTTATTACTTTGAAATGGGAGGTAACAACATGTAGAAAATTGAACAAAAGTTTCTAGGGAACAACCACAATTCGATAACTTTGTAGAATTGATTGCAAATTAAACAGTTCTTTGACGATTCAAAAGCAATTTGTTATTCTATACGTTCAAAAGAATTTCCGGTTTTTAACAAGTTTTTCCCCTGAAATATTCCTGCAATTAATCATTGTCTTCAATCGAGAAAAAGCGGAAAGGATGCTAGCCGGGCGCATCCAACATTTACACACCGGCTTAAGTTTTTGTTTGTTCTGTATTTAGAGAATTTAAAGGATCATAAACACATGACGTGTGCGAAAAGCTGGAAAATCAACACTGTTGTGTTGCATTAATTGGGATAGCTGTGTGTCTGACATTTATTGTAGGACTTCCACAATTTCAAACCGTCGTTGTTGATTTGAGATTGGTGGTCGTTACTTTGATGATAAATTGATCTGTTCGATTCGTCACGGAGGCGGAAACAAATACATTAAAATACTGGTGGATTTATTTTCCGCCACTAACAGATTCTCTGGCATAATCGAATTTGCAATTAAGAAAAGTTTTAAGCTATTCAGAACAACTTCTAATCTGTAGCAAACGCTTTTATGGTGGTAGTTGCTCAATTTATTGAACGTATTTTATAGAGTAGAACATGTTATGGACTGGCGCATCTTACACTGTAATCAAAAATTTTATCTTCCAGTTCATATGAGATTCAAAGGATTTTCATCACATACGAAGCCGTTTCTACTCTTTTACGTTTTGTTGAATCGAAAGAGATTAAGATCGTGACGTGTCTTGCAAACCTTTAGAAGATTCCCTGAACCGATCATTTTTCTAAATAAACGATTTTTCAAGCTGTTTGATGGCCGTTTTGCCAAAAAAAAACCAAAACGAAATTGATGATAAACTGACCAAATCTTTCTTTCACTGATAAAATATTTGATAAAATCGGGTTGAACGATAGAGGAAAGTCAGCAGAAAAAAATCGTAAGTGTTCGTGAAAGTGAAAACTTCGACTTTTACCAAATAGATAAAGTTCCCTAATTTTGTGAGTTTTTAATTAGAGCTAGTCGAGAATTTTTGTTCTATTTCAAGTTGTAAACAAAAACTTTACGTTGAAAAATGAGTCAATTACACTTTACCAAAGTAGTGGATTATTTTTCTCAGCAGCACACAAAACGATGATGACGTGGAATAAAAAAAATTATTACATTTAGAGTCGGATCGACTAGAGACGTGATAAAAATTCATTGTTGTCAGGCAGTGAATACGAGCTTTCCTTCAGTTTATAAAATGCCACATGTCGCTCGTTCTGTTTGCAAGAAAAATACACGACAAAATACAACTGTGATAAAAATAGCAAAAAAAAAGTAGAGAATATTTGAGTGATTAATGATGAATGGCCAGCAGAATTATAAGTAACACACACGTACAGGGTGAAGGTTTGCAATATTTCAACCCCTGTCATCTATTAAATTCGTTTAGATTAAACTATATGAAAGGAAAATTTGATCCGGTTTTTATAAGTCGATTCGATTATAAATAAAAGCGAATTCTCACTTAAAAGAAAATTCGTGTCTTTGACGATAACAAAGTTGAAAAGCTTTCTAACTGAATTAAACTCAGTTCGTTCTTTTATTCTATTTATTTTCTCTTATGATTTCTACTGTTGTAATGCAGTTAGCTGACGAGAAAAACACAAAACAAATTTATCAAGTATATCTCCCTGTGGATTCCCATGTATACGTTAAATTATATAAGAAACGCTGCAAAATAGAACAAAAATCGCTATAGATTTTATGGCAGTTTTACCACTTTTTAAGAAAACTAGCAGAAAGTTGTGACCTCGATTCTGTTTCAATGGAAAAGTAGTTGAAACTCTTTTGTATCGTTAATAAAATTATAATCGAATAAAGTTCAATATTAAATCAAACTACTAGGTACATTATTTGAGGCTGCAGTAAAAGCTAAACTCTTAAAATTGATTAGATGCCCTGTTTTTTTTTTGTGCTGTTCTCTCCTTTATATCAGACGAGATGGAAACGATCTGAACAAACACTCTTGTTAGACAATAAGATGAGAATAGAGGTGTGGAGAAAAAAATCCACCCTCTATTCTCGGTGTGATTGATGGCCGGTACTGTTACCAAAACCACCACCTATCACGATTACTGTAACATTTCTCTAGTGTACAATGATCGATGTCCAGTACACGAACAATAGCAATAATGAACAATAATCTATTGAATTTGATAGTTTTATCAATAGAGACGGGGGCGATTTTTCTCGATTTTTAGGCTTACCGCATATGAAAAATTCCAATTGTGTCTCTAAACTCCGTCTACTTTGCATCGATCAACTTGACCGCACCATCGCAGACAAGTCGCTGCATTACAAACAGTTGGAGTATATTTAAAGTAGAAAAGAGCGGTTTATCAAGTTCTTAATGAGATTTTTAATCAAGTTCTCTTGGGTTTTATCAACCAGATCTGCAGTAAAATGGAAATAATAGCGATAAGATTTAATTATTTTTTTTCGTGTTTCTTTTATTTCATTTAAAAGTTTATGAAAATTAATTTATTCAAAAGTCGATTAAAACTAATTAATTTCGTGAAGTCTGCCCGAAATAATACGGTTCTAAATTTAGTTTTATAGAGATAAAACCGATAATTTTTCAAGACTAAATTAGCAAAAAGCTGTCAAGTCAAAAGTTCTCGAACCGAATTGAAAGTTTTTTTTTCTCGCCTCCTCTTGAACGAATCAGAAAAACTACTAAAAACTTGGAAAACCGTCTCAATTGATTAATCGACCCGATTTTTCTCCGAACGGGTTGCTTACGTATTTTGAAAAAAAAACAAGCCGTCAACTAATTAAGGTTTTACTTGATGGGCTGCAAAATTATCTATTTTTTTTATTATAATAATTCGGTCTAATTGGTTTAATTTTTTTTAAACGTTGCTGTCTTCATTATGTTAGCCGTCAAGTGATAAATTTCCAGACTGTTCTCGTTTTTTTTTTGTCGGTCTAACAACGTTTATATGTAACAATTCCACCCTGTCTGTAACTAACCGGCGCTGTAATATAACACAAGGGTTTTACTTCTTAAGGATAATGTCTTGGATTTTGGTGGTTGATGGAGGATTTTTTTCGATTTAATACGTAACGTTCCGGATGATTTATTAGTGTCAGACGTGCCCAAAAAAATTAATTTTTAAGTTATCCCCAATTCTATTATTGCGGTGAGTATGTCCATTGTCCATAGCTGGTAAATCTATTTGCATAGTTTGGGACATTTGTGGGCAGTACGTAATTAATTTATTCGCTTTTGTTTGAAGCCATAAAATCCGGTATTATTCACACGAAAATGATTTTATGCAGACAACAGCGTAGTGGGACTGGCTCAAGAGATGCGCTCGATGAAATATAATAAATTAATTCGTTTCGAATCTATAATTTAGTTGGCTTAGCTATTGTAAAGAACTAATCTGCAATAAAGTCTTTTATGGGTGGAGTTTTTCGAATTGAACTGGTTTTATAGGTGGACGTGTTACGACCCGGCGCATCCACCATTTCATACATGAATCCCAAATTTGAACATTTTTATAGGGAAAATATATTGTTGCGACGAAAAACAATATTTCCACATTATATACGTATTGAAAATCTACAGTAAAATTGATCATTTAAACCTCTAAGGACATTTACAGTTGACTTTTCCATTGTCTATGTTGTTGCGTAGGAAAGGCTAACTGCAGTCGGATCGAATGAAGTCCAGCACTATTACCTAACAATTGTTGTTTCGATATACTCCCCTCTCCCATGACTAGAGTTGAACTTACTGTAACTTTTACACTATACAGACTGTTTCAGCACAAGCGCCCTCCTTTTTCAATTATTAAAATATTCGTACGCAACTATCAAGAACTTAAACTAGGTTACCAAAGGTGCTTGAATGAGCTATGAAAGTTGGGCGCTTAGGCTGAAACAGTCTGTAGAGATCAACACAACGGGCAAATGGTAATTCAGACTTTAGTTACTGTGCAATTTAGTTTTTAACTCACTAATTTCGGTTTTACCGCTATTTGCAATCGTTTTACTGCTGAAACTCTATTTTTACGTAATCGATGTTTATTACATAGCTAAAAACACATTTTATTGAATTTACTGAAACTTTCGAGCAGGCATTCTCGACCTATCAATCATGAAATCCACAAATCGTGGATCAATTGCAGACCAAATTTATTTTTAATTAAGCCGAATTGATTTGAAAGAAATTGAATTTAAATGTGCCACGAAGTGGTTTTCACTTAGGAGAAGTTAAATTTGGATTGCAAAATCTGCACTTTCTTTTTGATGACAAAAACTGCCTTTTTGATAAATGCTAACAGGAAACAGACTTTCGTACGCTTAAATGGGTGACATAAGAAAGGCTGAAAAATCCTGAGATTTCGACCGTATCTTCCATAATTATTCTAATGATTAGCCAAACGGAAACTGCAGACTGCCCCGGAAGAATAGACTTAACTCTAATCGGACATCTGTAGATTTCTACAAGTGTCTCGCTTAAGACTTATCAAACCATTGTTGCGCAATAATGTCGCCGTTTCATTTGGTTTGTTTCGTATTTTAATTGAATGTTTCTAATGAGAAATCACCGCAATTGTTATTACAATGTTTGCATTTTAATCAAGTGTATCTGTTCCGGTTTACAATTAGTGAAATTTTAATTTAAAACATTTACCTCGACAATTTTAATTCTCTCTATTTTTTTTGGCGTCTCTAAAATTAGTGAGAGTTGAAGTAATTTCCGAGTATTTGTTTTTAAAAACTAACAAAAACTTTTAATTATCAACAGCTACACTTATTTTTGTTTTTGTTACTTGAGGTTTTATTTCTACCTTATGTTCTTGTTTCAGACGGATTATAGTCGTCATTTAGAGGATATCTTGAAGGAAACTGAATATCTTTTGCTGGATATTGTGCAAATACAATTGCTCAAGGATAATGTTGCTGTTGCTGCCAAGTTGTTACATAAATGGCACGAATTTTGTGATAATTTACATAAAGAAAGAGGTGAGTTTTTGTTTGTTTGTGTTACAAATATTTGACATGGATGGATTTTAATATTCACAACACGGAGACAACTAAAAGTTCGATGCAAATCAATATTTTATGTCCAGAATATCAATTTTATACGAAGCGATCAGATTTATTTAAGCAATTTATGATTGAGTCGAATTATTGATTTTCAATTAATATTACAACTTTAATTAAGCAACTAATTTAAGATGCCATATTCAATCAATTTGAACGTAAATATAGTTCCAGTAGAGTTAGCTTAAACAGTATTAGTCAATCTTCGTGCACACACATATATACAGTGTGTCTCAAAGTAAATACATTTTTTGCTGCATAAATGGTAAATGATCTCTTTTAGGTATAATCTGTGCATCTTCGAAGTAATAGCTTTCAGGGATTCAAACCCTTGAAATGAGCACTCTTCAACACGACAATGACTAATAATGCTATCTATCAACGATCCTTGAGAAAGATTGTGAAATTTTATTCATTAGCATCCTGTGAAAGTTAATATTTCTACCACTTGAGGCTCTTTTATCGAACGATAATACAAGATTGAACAAATAGCGGCTTGATTTCAATAATGGCATTGATTTCTGTTGAAAGATATATCGCGGGGAAAAAGTGGGGCATCGACCGATTGTTCGCCACATATGTTCAATTTTTAAGTCAATTATTCTGAAGTTCAATCTCGAACACAGACCAATCGAACTGCAATATAATTCATCAAAATCTCATCTACAACATTGATAAATTATGGTCAATTCTCCTTAATACTCACAAATTACATGCAATGCAAATCAATGGACAGTGTGCCAATGTAATTACAAACAACCCCAAACGCCCACATCCCTTATTTGTTATGTTATCAGCATGTTTATGACAACTAGACAACGGAAATTAATTTCACATGAACTTTACAAGATAGTACTCGTATTTATGTATGTAATGTATATTCTGTAAATTCACAATTAATAGTTTCTGATAGTGACCAAAAAAAGGGGTTGAAATATATAGAGGTATATTTAATAGTATTACAATTAAACACGGAATTGAAACTGGAATGTTGATAGCTTTAAACGTGATGATCCCGGAATGTTGTTGATTCTCATTAATTTTCAAAGAGTGTCGTGTGGTTGTTGTGTTTTTCAAATTAGTGTGCAAATTAGAGTCAGTAGTCTTTTACAATAGATGATCATTTGCACGTAGTAATCATAAATTATGATAATGTCTGGTTATAGTCGTACTATTTAGATAAGATTCGGCTCAATATCGATTTTACAGCCGTTGGATATAAGGCGCGTTTAAATTCGCTAAAGATTTCAGTTTTTGTTTATTGAATTGAAACTCGTATATTCAAAGATTGAGATTAAAGTTGTAGATAAGGTTGTATTAGGAATGGAAGTTAAACGGAATTTTCAATCTTAAAGCAACAATAGATACATTATTTTAACCAATGAAATTGTAGACTATATTTTGATTTATTACAGTTTATAATTTGTTACTTCAACTTCCAAATTAAAGTAAAGAGCTGTAATTCTAGTGCTAAGTTGTAATATTAATACACGTCTGGTGCTAGATAGTTACCTCCACTCATTATGAGTGTATTCTCATTTTTATTTTTACCGTTTCCTTTATTCGGTTATGTGATATTCCAGTACCTATCAGCAGTGTCATAGTTTACGGTCGTAAGCATCTAGGGCAAGATTTGGTCCAAAATAACACGTAAAAGTGGTGCTGATTTGAATTTTGGGCGCCACAAAATTAAGTAAAAAGAGAAACAATAACTTTACAGAATAATTTAAGACATTAAATTATACAAACTGGGGAGCCTGCGAGTGTGCCAGTTTGAGGTTTGCGCCTCCGGCATTCGGCCCCGCGACATGACAACAGCATTGTTTATCAGTGGTCAATATTGTTTCAGTTATGCCGGATTTAATCAAAACTTTCAGTTTTTATAATTCGTGCCGATTTATTGGAAGAAAAAAGGAGTTTAAATGTACCCAAGAAAACCAGTTGTCTCTTCTTATGCAGACTTTTTCACATCCTTCATTATTAGAGGCGTAAAGTACAGAGCAGAACTGGAAACAACGTCAGATTTCTCATAGCTACAATTCCAAGTGATAATTAATCCCGATTTTAATTATTTTTCACTTTATTCGATGCACATTGTAGTTTTACCACTTTTTCAGCACTTTGCATCGTACACTTAAACTTAAGAACGAACATAAAGGAAACAGGACAGTACTTCCAACCTTTTTAACATTGTCCCACTAATTAGAGACCTCCTTGAGCATGTCTGAATCTTCGCAAAATAAGGATTGTGGATTAATGCTAACAAAAAGCAACCAAATCGTACAATGAACAAATAGAGTCTTCTTATGTTTCAAATCCGTCGTATATATTAGGGCTTGTTAGAAGAGTGGTCGATCCAAGGGAAAAGATTTTGGGCCGACAAAGCCCAAGCTGATTAAGGATAGCTACAAAAACGTACACCAACGTCAACTATTTTATTAGGCGAAATTTCAATTCAAACTAACCGAAATTAATTTAAATTGGATTACTGGAAGTGATTAATAGATATAATTAATTAAAGATAAAGAGACATTTTAATTCTCAGTTATTTAGTCCGTCGTTCAGCCGATGACCGGGAATCGAACCACGGGCCCTCCTCGTACTATCCGGGCGTTGATGCTCTTAAACCACTAAGCTATGAATCTAGTCTGAAAGATAATTACAGACCGTCGATAGCTCAGTGGTTTAAGAGCATCTCAACTCCCGGATAGCACGAGGAGGGTCCGGGTTCGATTCCCGGTCGTCGACTGAACAGTTTTCGGACTAAATAACTGAGAATTAAAATGTCTCTTCATCTTTAATTAATTATATCTATTTTATTAGGAGTAATATAAAATGGTGAACAATAAATGTTTTGTCGTTTGACCTTTGCTGTGCCGTATAATATTTTATTGTGCGCCGTGGATTTGTTTACTGTTTGTCTGAGCACTTTTTTTTTTATTTTTTAAACGATATTTGAAATAATTTGATCATCCATGACTCAATGATTTATTTACTTATTATGTTTATGTTCACCTTTTCCAAAGGAGATTGATGGTCATCATAGCGAGGGGTCTATTAAATTTGCATTTTAAACCAAAATAACTAATAATGGATAGATTGTAAATAACTAACTTTAACGTATTTATTGAAGCATTTTTAAAACGTCAGCGGTATTGCTGTACGAACTTTTGTCCGAAATTTTTGCAAGAGACTTTCAAGATGTGCTTTTTTGCCTGTCCCTAATGACAACTCGATTCATCTGATCAGAAGAAGTAGCGTTTAGATTTATAATGTTCGTTAACGAATGACTTTAATTCTAAAACGACTTAATCAACACTGAGAGCACTCTTAAACTAAAGAAAAAATACGTACAGCCAGCGTCATAGCTAGGGGCTGGCCACGAGGGCGGCTGCCAGAGGCGCAAACCTCAATAAGGAGGCGCACTTGGAGACCTGCAGCCTGCTAGCCGAGCAACTTGCACTCGATTATGATAGCGTGTAATAGAATCTTTTTGTTTCTCTTCCTCTTGGAGGGGGGGGGGGCGTAAGATTTAAATCTTGTCCTGTGCGCCCATGAGCTTAACTACGACACTGCATACAACAGTACAACCGCACGTTGCCTTTTTAAATTTTTTATAAATTTAACTTTAAAACTATCTGTGGCATCTTTAATTACCAACTTTAATCTGTTTTGAAGTGCCACCCTTCACATGATTCATTAGATGCGTCAGTTCTACTGAAACGCTTTATATTTTACAAAACTTTAGAGATTGCTTTATCTAGCACAATAATCTTCTTAACTATCTCTTAAATCTTCGATCATTCAGTGTTCTCATTGTTCTCCCAGCTCCTAGCTATTTCAGAGTGCTTTTCAAATAGTTTTAAAACACAGTTTCCGTTTTTCTTCTGACCTACACACGTTGTAATACACGCTTAAAGGCAATACGATTGCTGGTATTAATTATAGTCTTCGAGAATTGCAAAAAAATTAATCAGACCCAATCTTAAGCCCACTACGAACATTCAAGCAAGCTGTCTTCAACTCAGAATTTTCCTTACATTAAATCGTCTGTTTAGCTCATTTTGCTTTGTTAGAAATTCTTTTTTCTTTGTTAAAATGAACCTTATATAAGACAATAAACTTCTCCAAGCTTAAGACCAACATTAAGCTGGTGTTAAGTAATTTAGGGCTAATCGGAGCTTTGTTCAAGCGAAGTTGTACGAATTTTTCCGGGAGAAAGGGAAATCTTTTATAGACCCTATCGATTACAGTTCTGTAAGAGTGTGGGACTCACCCACTAAAACCAATCATCTCCTCTCCCTTCCTGCAACCACCTTTAGATCATGGCTTGCGTGTGTGTAGCATAAGTCATCGCTTAAGTTGGGCTTGAAGGAAATCGAATAAAACCGATTGTGTGCCAATCTAAACGTACGTTTATAATTTGATTAAGCCTACCGACTTATTATAAGGAAAGCTAATGGTTATGGCAGATTTACGTTCTATATGTGAAGCATTTCTGAAAGATCTCCTTCGAATTGATCGTACCGCTTTTCAAGCATCCTCTGCTCACACGTGTATTGATTTCCTGTAAATTTTCGTTTTCACAGTATCACTCTTGTGGTCCCCCCTTAAAACAGACTTATCTTACGACTTAGCTTGTCAATCCAAGTCGTACAACATGCTTTAAAGATCATAACTTTTTGGGAATACGGCTGAGATATTGAATGTTTACGAAATTAGAGAGTTCGTTAATTATTACTCCGGATCCTAAGTAAATTTGTATAATTGCGGTTAATTTAGCTTTCCATTACAAACATTAGTTTAGAATTATGTTGTTTACATTTACAGTTAATGTCAATAAAGCCACAATAACGATGCGTAATGAAACAGAGAGATTTTTGGAAAAATTGGATAATTTAGAGAGAATTTGGCAACTACTATCATCATCAATATCGCATAATTTCCAACAGAAGGATTTAATTGGTAAATTAAGAAATAAAATGAAATTACTACACGATAATATTAAACGTGAAGGCTCATTAAATGCTGGTGGTAAATTCGAATGGATCGATTCGATTTTAATTAAAGTAACAATGAAACCACTTTAATTAGTAACATTAATTAATTATAATTTTTTTATTGTAGTGTTTAAAAGACGGCTCATGGTTATTAGTAGATAATGTGAATCTATGTAGTGCTGCGGTATTAGATCGTTTAAATGCCCTATTAGAACCGAATGGTATTTTAACAATAAACGAACGTGGTGTTGATCAAAATGGTAAAATGATAACAATCCAACCGCATAAAGATTTTCGTTTATTTTTCACATTAGATCCGAAAAATGGCGAAATATCACGTGCTATGCGTAATCGTGGTATCGAAATTTACATTTTACACGATAATAACGGCTCGGAATCAATTATAAATCGTAATAATTACGATTGGAAGAGTTTGATACACCATTCGGGTCTAACTGATCGAAAACATATCGATAATTTGTTGAAATTACACGATTTTATATCGAATTTAATATTGGGTGATAAACCAACAATAAACGATTTGATCCGAACCGGTACACTGATAACACAAGAATTAAAAATTGTAAATCGTCGGAGTTTGGAGGGTGAAATTCAAATATTCCTCGACTGTATTTTGGAGGTGTACTACAAGAAACGATTAATTGTCGAATTTAATTGTAACGATTTCCCGTTGATTATTGCCAATAAAATTCGGGAGATTTTCGGAAGTGATGATGCAAACGATTTCAATGAAAATTTCACGTTAACCACCCGCAATTTACGGAAATTCTCCGATTTAGAACAAATCAAACAGCACAGTTGTTTACTGCCGATTTTCCAACAACAAACCAATATTCGCCGTTATTTATTAATCCATTTCTATACACTAGCGACAGATTTGTATGATTTAAATTTAAGAGATTTATACGCGCATCGAATTATTTCAAGCGAACTTTCCAAAATCGTGTGTGATTTAATGAAATTGGAAAATTTCGATAATTTCCCATTGGAATATCGCTGGTTTTCCCATCAATTCAAATCGCACGAAATTAATCGATTATTGTTACGTTTACATTACGTAACTAAACAGAATTTAGAGGATTACGATCAGAACTCATTGTGGAATTATGTGTTGCAAGTGCGCAACAAAAAAATCCAAGACTATTTCAATGATGATTTAACCAATGTTATTTTGGATTTAATCGAGGAATTCGATCGATTTTTATTGGAAAATCTCCAACAAATCAACAATGAGGACTTTATACGGATTTTATATTTGTTAAACTGGCGATTTATCGTCAAAAACTATCTAACAACAATCAATCTAAAAAAATTAACGAAACAACAACAGTACGTAATCAAAATGAATTTACGGGTTTATTGTAAATGGTTCTTAAAGAACTCGATCTATAAAACCATAGAAATTCTACAATTAGAGAAATGTGATGGGCAATTCGAGGCGATCCGTACCCGTTGCGAGACTATTCTGGAGAAACAGTTGACGGTTTTCAATAAGATCCACAAAAATTTCCGGAAATTCTCCCAAATACCGGAGCCACAATTGAGTGTGGAGAATATCGAAAAATCGGAAGAAATCCAACGGATCCACGCCAATTACGACATCTGTAATCGTAATAATGATCCCATCGAGATTGTGGCGATTTTAGAGAAGAATCGGTGTAAATTAATTGAAGGCGATTTAGTTGATTTGACACAATTATCGGTTGTTGATCGGTACAAAATCGAAATGTTGCCACTATTGAATTGTTTTATTCAATTACAATTACGGGGCGCGTTTAAATCGTTTTATAATGAAGGCAAATTCGAAGAATTCGATGATTTTATAACGATTCCGCTGCAGTTGAGCGCAATTGTCGATGATTATCGTAGGACGAATGATGGGCGATTACAGCATCGATTGTTTTATTATTATCGAAATTATTTGATGAATTCTGCGAGTGTTAAATCCGACCGTTATTACGGCTATAACGAGTTCGTTTTAAGCGATTATAATCCGTTATTGTGTTATCATTTGAACAATCTGTTAATTCTGCCAAATACAACGATTGTAAAGTATGGTAATTATCAGAAATTAAAACAACAACATCGCCAAATCAATCTGATATTGTGGCAAAATTTCAAACAAATTTCGACAAGACATCGTAATGATTATCTCGAGAATGAGTGGCGATTAATTGACGGTAATTACCGGAACTTTATCGAAATTCTGAACAATTCTATCGATCGAGATTTCTTCAATAAAACCGACTTAAACCAACATCTACGCAATTGTGATTACCACTACAATAATTACAAGAATCTAGGCGATAACGATATGAAATTGTGGACAATTAGCAATATTTATATAGAAATGGCTTATATTAAACTGATAATAAACTCGTATCTGCCTGTGATAGATCCGGCTGTTAAAAATTCGCTAAAACAACAACACTGTAACGAGAATATTAGAGAATTTAGTGAATACGAACAGACTCTATTATTGTTGGGTCAAATCTATTGCGATCCACCGGTGAAACACCCACATTTACAACCCATAAAAACATTAATAGAAGAGCTACAAAAAAAGTTGAATAATTTGCAAAGATTTGTAGCCGTCCGACCGAAAACCACCCTCTATGATGACGTAATTAAAGTGATCAGACACGGATTATCTACGATATTATCGGAGAATTTCGTTACAGAAATGTTGACGAAATTAAATCAATCATTTGAAGAAAGCCTATCGAAAACCGATCAATCACATATTAAGGCGGCCGAAAATTGTTTGAATCGTTACAATAATTATTTACAAAGTTACGAGAATTTGATGACTGATTGGTTGAGATTCTCACCAACATATCCGGATATTGTCGATATTTTATTGAATAACATCTCTGAATTCTTTTACGGTTTAAAGTTGAATATTTGCGTTTTGAAAAAATCGTTGCAACAGCGCAAATACGAACATTTCGGTGTGAATACACAACAAGAATTCACGAATCTGCTACAATTCCCGGTGATTAATTCAGAAGTTGTTGTACAATCGTACAATAGTCAACGGTTCTATAATTTTCTCGATTGTCTAGTCGACAACGATACGGATGTTGATGGGAGGATCCAGAAATTCGAGCGTTTACGTTTGTTGAAATGCGGTCTTTTAGAGACGTTCAATAATTGTTTGATTCATCGCAAATTCTGCGATGATTTCGATGAGAATCTGTTTAGAAATTTCAACGGTTTGCTTAAGTTCTTTGTGAACGCCTGGAATCAACAGGAGACAGATCGCGAGATCCAACAACAGGAAGCTGAGGCTCTTTATAAGACCAAGTAAGTCGGTTGGTTTTTTTAGGTTTGCGGGCGATTAATAATCATTTGTAGGGTAAAGTGTCAGGATAAACCGGAAGAGGAGCAGATTGAAGACGAATTAAAGGAATTGTTCCCGAATTACCACGATTTAGATTTTAATGATTTCAATAATGATGGCAATTCGTTGGGAGATGATGTGGAAATCGATAAAAAATTGGATGTTTCCAGTTTGATAAGTGATGATGATTTGAAGTTGGTTGTTAGTACGCACCTAATTTTGATTCAAAACTTTGTTAAAACCGAATGGTTGAGTTCGAAGTTCGATAAGAAAATCCAGCCGGATTTTATTAACATTCTAGTGGAGAAGTTTAAATTTTTCAAACAAATCTCCAACAAAATCCTACCATATTTGGATTATACGTTCGACAAAGAATTGTTTGGTTCGTTGAATATTCTGTTGAAGTTCGTCGAGAATTATGGAAATACTAATTGTTTTGGTAAATTATTCAGTGCATTTCTTGTATTATTATTGAATTTTTTAATACTCAATTCCAGTTGAACCGACATCACCTAATCGTCAACAATCTAGAATTTATGATTTCTATAAGGATCCAAATGTGGATGAAGTAAAATCGTCGTTTCATATTTTAGAAGAATTGAAATTGAAAAATGAGGAATTGTTAAAGGAGTGGCCGGATCATCCGACCCTAAATTCGGTAAGTTTCATTTTTTTTTTTGAGACATAAATCTTGAAAAGTATGTGCAGAGATTGCGCTGAATTTTCGTGTTAGTGGTAACATGTTGCATCATACTTTCTTTTCATAAGTCATTGGCGCATTATTAAGAAATCTTTGCCTAAATAAGTCGTTATCAACACGAAAAACAGATCCTGAAATATAATAATTTTTGTGAATTTGCTGCTCAACTTATGACAATTGCTATAAATTAGTTTCTAATGCCACATTTGAGCCTGTGTTAGCATAGAATACCGATCCCGGTGCAGATAAAGATTACACCACGATATAAGCCAGGATTATAAATAACTGCTTTTTCAGCAACAATGTGTCTTTAAAAATAAAAATAAATAGCTTTTAGTTGAGAGAATATAAGCTTATATTTCTAAAGCGAATTTACTGGGCTCTTGAATAAGCACGTTTACAGAGCTAGACTTTATTGGATGAGAGTATATTGTTTTTCTTGAAATGCTTCGTCAGGGCCGGGCCAAGCTTTCATTGCGCTTCAAGCAAGCTCTCCGGAAAGGGAATGAATAATCATCTATCAAAGACTGTTCTAGTTTTTTTTTCTTTTAATTTTATAACAGTCAGAATACAAAATACAAGAATTAACGATAAAACGTATTAAAAAATGCCGATCCAGGCAGCCTGCTTTACTGTGGCCTGGGGCCGGTTCTGTTCAACTAAATATCAATGTGAATTTAATTAAGTACTTGTAATAAAAGTTGTAGTGTAAAAAAAACACAAAAGATTATGTTCAAAGAACGAGTTGATATTGGAAGTAGCATTAAGGAGAATTCTTCGCATTTCCCATACAGACTGTTTCATTCCAAGCAACCACCCTACAAAATTCCTTGAATTATTGATATATTCAAATACAAATTTCAAGAACTTAAACTAGGCCATGGGATGTTTGTATATTAAAGGTACTGGCACTTACACTAATACTAGCACTAGACACAATTAATTAACAAAAGAAATCACAATTTTTCAAAACAACATTAACACTTCAAAGGTTAGAACACAATGGAACAAGAACGAAAAAATCTAAAAAGGGTGTTAAGTACTATAAGTGTCTTTTGTTCTTTGATTTTTATAAAGAACATATACACGCGATTAACCCAA
The DNA here is from genome assembly GCA_021725515.1 of Epicauta chinensis. Classification (NCBI taxonomy): domain Eukaryota; kingdom Metazoa; phylum Arthropoda; class Insecta; order Coleoptera; family Meloidae; genus Epicauta; species Epicauta chinensis. Next base: position 227,520 of record JAEDXX010000059.1, read on the forward strand.
TCTTCACAGCAACTGAAAAATGTGGAAAATTATTAAAACTGTCTTTTGTAAATGAAAATGCGGCAACCCAAATAAAGGGCACAATATAGATGAAGCGATTGCGTCTTAGGAGGTAATTGGGAACTACAAGAAAAACTTCCAAGAATAGATTTGAAAAGTCAGAGCCGGCCCGAGTTTTCCTGACGCTCCATGCAACTTGATTTTCGGGCCCCTATCCAGAAATTAATAATGAGACGCACTAGTTTTGTATATTTCGTAACCGAATTCAAGGCGTCTTTTAACTCAATTTCTGTTCGAAAATAGTTTCTTTTGATAACAAGAAAAAATCCAAAATAATTGTGATAATTCTCTGTTGAATTTTAGTTAGATCCGTAATAAAAAAAGTTTGGTGTCCCGTAGAAAAGTGTCATAAAAGATTTTGCATTAAAACAATCCAAAACAATGCAAAAATCGACCTTTTCGTAGGGGACACTGTTGAGAAAAAAACTCAGTTTGGTTGCAGGTAAAATTGAAAGAAAAGCTATTAGTATTAGAAGAAACAACATGATTATTAGCGCTGGCACTTACACTTACACTAGCACTAGGCACAATTATTTATTAATTAACAAAAAATAATCACAATTTTTCGAAACAACTGAACAAGAACGAACAAATCTAAAAGGGGTGTTAAGTAAGTGTCCTTTGTTCGATTCTTATCAAGAACGTAAATACGGGAAGAAGGGATTGGGGCTAAGGAACCAATTGGAGATTCCAGGTCCTAGCCAGAATTCAGTTGTAGGGTTGCTACTTTTTTGCTTTCAAAATAAAGGCAATTATCTTTACCCTAGAACTTTTAGAGAAAAAACTGAATCTTTTTCTCGGTCTATGTGACATCAATTGTTTATCTCCGAATTTGACTCCTTCAAAAATAACTTTTTCCAAACTGAATCATGTCTTCCGTATGTCGCAGCAGTTCCAAAGGGTCCTAAGGTAGTACTCCAATCCTATATTCAACTGTTCAAACATTTTTTTTCAATTATATTTATATACTCCTTTGAAGAAAATGCACAATAAAGTCCAATATATGACCCACTTAAAAGTGCCGCCCTAAAATTATACCGTTCCAGACAACTGCCTCGTTTGCTGTGATTTCGGGCCGGCCCTACCAATTTTTGTACCTTCAAAATAAAGCTTCGTTTACGATCTACGAGGTCTGGAGATCTGACATAGAATTGATTAATTATCCCTGTAGTTGAAACTTTTCCACTGACTCCTCTAGAAATAACATTTTCCAAACGCACTAAAAAGTGCCGCCCCTAAAATTATGGGGCTCAAGACAGGTGTCTGTTTTACTGTGGTCTCTGACTGGCCATGGACGTCAGTTACGTGGTACGTACAGTAAAGAGTTTAAGTCGCAACTATAGCACGTAAAACTCCAATTCTTGCCCCGATAATTGTAGTCCTGTGCGTCGTAAATATTGAAAACGACCGACATTATACAATTCGAACGCATTCCAATATATTTGATTTCTCTTCCAGATTGCCACCGTAATTGAACGTATCTATAATTTTGAAATCACCAGTCCGCTATCACGTTTCCTAACAGGCTTTGAAATACTCTTAAGTAAATGTAATGAATGGGAAGAAGTTGCACATTCTAATGTGAGTCTTTTACAATATTCAAAGAATTTAACACAACAAATCATCGAATGGCGTAAAATCGAATTGAACCAATGGAAGAATCTATTAAATCTAACATATGAACGTGTCAATATTGCAATTTATAAAAAATGGTGGTTATATTTATATAATTTAATTGATGATTATTTAATCAAAAATCAACAATTAGAAATCAATGAATTTGTTGATATTTTACAAAAATTCCTAATCAAATCAACATTAGGTGAATTTGAGAAACGTTTAGAATTGATTTATTGTTTCCATTGTCATTGTGTTTGTTTGAAACAACAATACAATAACAACAACAATAAATTGGCAACTTTAATTAATATCCTGTGGAATATTTATTGTTATTTCCAACAATTTTCAACGAATATTTCAAATAAAATCAGAGAGTTACGTACACCGATCGAAAAGAAATTGAAAGATTACGTTAAAATCGTTCGATGGAAAGACATCAATTATTGGGCAATCAAACAAACAATCGATAAATCACATAAAACACTCCATAAATTCGTACGAGAATACCAAGACGTGTTGCAACAACCTGTACAACCGTTTTTAACTAATTATCAAAATTCCAATGAATTAATTAATAATGATTACGGTATATGGGATAGGCCGCAACGGAAATCAGTTAAAATCTACCATTATATACCGGATATTGCGAACTATATTGTTAGGAATACGTTAAAAACGAAACTACATCCGGAACTATTTGAAAATCTACCGATTCTATCGAAATTAGATAGATATTTTAATAAATCACGAAAGTATTGTAAACAGATTCTAATTAAATTGAAATATCCGGAATTAATACGTAATTTAGATCTATTTATTTTGCAAATAATCGAAACTAGTCAGTATTTGAGAAATTTAGAAATTGATACGAAATTGAGTAAAGAAAAACAAAAGAAATTGGCGAAAAATTATCTACAACAGAAACAACGCAGTTTAGCGGATTTATTTAAACAATTAACCAAATTAGGATTATCGTATCGTACCGGTTTAGTATTGAATCGAACGAAAATCACAATTGACGATTATTTATTGAGACCGATCGATCTGGCTGCCAGTTTCAATCATCTCAATTACAGGTAATTAAAATTATCGCAATTGATTCTAGTTACTAATTAATTTTACTGAATAGTCCAAAAGTCGAGAAGATCCTAACGATCTGGGATAAATGCGAAGATTATTATGTGAAATCGTTAATGAGAGCCGATGTATTGGCAACAGCATTAAAAACCCCATCACCGGATCTTGGAATTCACAATATCGACCGTTGTCAAGGATTTTCATCACATTTATTGGTAATTTACTGCTAATTACATCGGTGTGTTAACAGGGTAATTAGTCTAACTTTGTAAGGAGCTCGGGCGATTAGCCGAGCAAAATTGCAAATGGCTCTAATGTTAAACAATTAAACTAGCGAAGTGTACTATTCTTAATGTAGTCTAGGCAACATCTGTCATTTTAGTGAATTTCTCTTCCAGGGCACCGAAAATTATGATTCAGGGCTCATTCAAAGTTTGCAAAAGTTATAAGCAATTTAGTAAAAAAAATGGGGGTTTGGTTTTTTGCAAATATCTCGGAAACTATTAAAGATATTCGAAATATGAAAAAAGATCCTTAAAGAGGAGGAAATTTGCTAAAAAAAGTCCTATTTCCCAGAACTCTACGACCAATATTTATTACTTTAATTTTGAGGCGAAAGTCTCGCTAAAAGCGGGTGATGCGCGTTCCGTGCGCGCTGACCGACACGGACTCTTGAACAATAAAAATAATTTTAACCCATTAAATATCAATATTAAGAAATAAAAAAAATCACATACCTTCTAGACTCTTAAATAAACGAAAATCCATGGAAAAATTTCTTTCCCGTAATTATTTTGTTAAATATGCATTTTAGGGTGAGCCAAAATGACTAACCTATTGAATTTATGGCCTCAAAAGGGCCTATATGTTGAGAAAAATATTCTCTCATTGGGAAAAATTTTACACTCAATTTTAAAAAGTGTCGGTGGCCATTTGAAATTTCCCATTTAAATAACACGCAAAAACATTTTTGTCCATTAAAAAGGCTATAACTTTTGAACCGTTTAAGATAAAAATGTTATCCATGCACATTCTTGTAGGGCATTAAATTCTCTAAAAAATGCTTCAGAGTTGATTTTTTTCACTCAAAAATTCATATACTTACGGGCTTTGAAAGTTGATGAAAAATAGATATGCTTAGTTTAAAGCTATTTTGGAAATTTTCATTAAAAATGCTATACCTTTTAAACCGTTTGAGATTAAGATTTTATCTAGGCACATTCTTATAGGGCATTAAATTCTATAAAAAAAATACTTAGAAGTTGATTCTTTTAACTCAATAAATCATATACTTGTGGACTTTGAAAGTTGAAAAAAACATATCTATTTTTCATCGACTTTCTTAGCCTGTAAGTATATGAATTTTTGAGTTAAAAAATCAGCATAAAAACACCTTTTTAGAGAATTTAATGCTCTACAAGAATATGCCCAGATAAAAATTTTATCTCAAATGGTTCAAAAGTTATAGTATTTTTAATGCACAAAAGTTTTTTGCATGTTATTTAAATGGAAAATTTCAAATGGGCACCGACACCTTTTAAAATTGACCTAAAAATTTTTCTCAATGGGAGAATTTTTTTTTAACATATAGGCCCTTTTGAGGCCATAAATTCGATAGGTTAGTCATTTTGGGTCACCCTAAAGCTTTTGTTAATTAACTAATTTTTACAAGTTTAAAATTTACAAATAAATTCTGATAATTGTTTAAATAAAAACCTCAAATTTTTTCCACTTCTTGGAGCTATTCTTGAAAGGCATTAGAAAACATCCCCGTTGGAAAAATTTAAAAATTTTGATTTTCCACTGTGTTATTAACAATCTAAGAAGTTAAAATTGTTAATTAACAAATGCGTTTTCAAGCAATATTTTTTTTTAGGAAACGATTTTGTTCTTAAATATTATTACTGCTGATTAAAATCCAAAAAAAAATTCAATTAACTTATATTGTTATAAACAATGCATTTGTTTATAACAATTATTTAAATAATTAGAGTAAAAATTTTTCAAATAATCATTTTTATGTAACGCTGAATAATAAGAATACGAACAAATTGGAATATTAAAAAAAATATATTGCTTAAAAACGCATTTGTTAATTAACAATTTTAACCTCTTAGATTGTTAATAACAAAGTGGACAATCAATATTTTTTAATTTTTCCAATGGGGATCTTTTCTAATACCTTTCAAGAATTTAAGGTTTTCAGTTTAACAATTATCAGGGTAAATAAATAAAATGTTTTTCTATGGATTTTCATTTATTCAAGTGTCTAGAAAGTATGTGAATTTTTTTATTTCTTAATATTGATATTTAATGGGTTAAAATTATTTTTATTGTTCAAGAGTCCGTTTCGGTCAGCGCGCGCGAAAGGCGCGTACCCGCTTTTAGCGCTATTTTCGCCTCAAAATTAAAATTATAAATATTGTTGGTAGCAAATTTTCTCCTCTTTAAGGGCCTTTTTTCAAACTTCGAATATCTTTAATAGTTTCCGAGATATTTGCTAAAACCAAACCCCCATATTTTTTTTACTAAATTGTTCATAACTTTTGCAATTTTTGGCGGCGCACCTTTAAATTTTTCAAAAAGTTTGTAGAGGTCATTCTGAATCGAATGAGCCATGTATCATAATTTTTGGCGCCCTTGAAAGGGCAACTTTTTAATTTGAGCCTGCAACAATTACGCTGTCAACACACCATTAATAATCATAATTAACTCAATCAATTTCCAGGACTTATCACATAGCCAGAAGTCCGATTTGATCGAAACCACCCGTAATTTCTATTATTTACGCCATTATACAACACAAATGACTGATTTATGCGAAACTGAACAATTTCTATCGTTATCACAATTTGTACAAATCGAGAATTTGTTAAAAACATTGATAACAACCGTACAACAATTACGGCTGGTTTTACAAACGTGTCCCGATGATGAATTGATCGAATTGACGCAAATTATCGTACTAAAGCCACAATTGAAATTTATCGAATTTAAAAATGATGAAAATTGGCGCAGAATCGTTAATTATTTAATAGAAATTCAAAATAATTCCACAAAAATTTTGAATCAAATCGAAAAATATCGCAATAAAATACCGAGCATTAATCATAAATTATTGGAATTATCTTACATTCCGATCCACGATCCGGCGAATTTACTAAAAGAATTTGATAATATTTCGACAAATCTCACACTATTATTGGTGGAATTTGAAGAAGTGGCGTTTGTGGACAATTTACAAAAGTCGAAAATTGAAATTGACGATTTGAAGGCGAGATTATTCGTCGAACTCCCGATTGATGGAGATCACGATAGATTATTGAAATGCGTTCGAAATCTATCGGAGAAAATCTTGATAATCATCCAAAACTTTGTGAAGAATTCCCCGAATGATCCGCAAGAAATTGCAGAAAATCCCGATGAAGACCAAGAGAATTGTAAACTCGAAGAAAACCACCTGAAGACGGAGATTTTACAGAATCTAAACAAAGACTTACAACTAGCAGAAATAGCGAATATTTTAAAATCAGTCGAACAAATCGTTAAATTATTCTACAAAACACCCGATCCCGATTCGAAACGAATCATACAACAAATCCTACCGCTATTGGAACAAATTCTCCTCTTCTATCAATACTTTTTAACACAACAAGTCTTGACTTACCGGATCACCAACAAGATGACATCGATCCTTTTGAATATCTTCATAGAATTGGCATCGAAAGGCTTCTGTATACCACGCGAATTGATCGACGATAATGACGATAATAGTGGACAACAGCAGCAGTCCAGTGGTGGTGTTGGTTTGGGTGAGGGTCAAGGCGAGAAGGATATCTCCGATCAGATCGAAACCGAAGATCAATTGGACGATGCCCAACCAGCCGGTCAAGAGAAACAAGAACAAGACGATCCCGATTGTAAAGAAGAAGATAAGGGTATTGAGATGAGTACAGATTTCGATAGTAAACTCCAAGATATCGATAATAAGAAAAATAGTGATGATGAGGAAGATGATGATGATGATAAAGATGAAGATGCAGACGAACAAATGGGTGATACCGGGAAAGAAGCAGAGAAATTGGACCAACAAATTTGGGGTTCAGATGATGAAGACGATGAAGACCAGAATGATAATGAAGAAGAAGAATCGGGTGATAGAGGTGAAGAAGATGGTGGTGAATCACAATTAGGTGCTAAAAATAAAGAAACTAATAATAAAGATGACGATAACAATAAGAATAACGATGAGAATTCTTCGAAGGAGAAAGAAGAGAATCAGAAAGAAATTAATGAATTAGAAGAACCGGAATATGATGATGAACAAACCGATCCGTATCATGGTAATCAACCGGAATTACCAGAACCGGAACCAATGGATTTACCGGATGATCTACAATTAGACGATGGTACCGGTGATGATAATCAAGAAGATAACGAAGAAGAGAATCCGCTCGATATTGATAAAATGAAAGAAGATAATCCATTTGAACAGAATGAAGACCAACGGAAAGATGACGATGAAGAAGAAACGAATCGCGATGATGAACGCGATTATAGTAGTGAAGATGAAGAGATCACAAATAAACCAGATGATAATGAAGAAGATGGCGAGAAAACTGAACGAGACACAAGAATTGAACAAGAAGAAGAGGAAGAAGAAAAAGAAAAACCGGAAGAACAAACCGAAACGGATAAAAATGATGAAATTTCTGATGCTTTAGATCAAACACGTTCAAATGAAGATCATGTTGAAGCCATGGATGTTGATAATAGTGAACCAACTGATAAGACACAACCGAATCAAAATGATAATCAAACATCCCATCAACCGATCGACGAATTACGGCCAGATGATAAAGATGATCAACAACAACAAGAAGGGACAGGTCAGGCGCAAAGTGAAGATACAACAAGCGGCCATCAAGCACAAACAACACAACCACAGGAGATGAAGAATCTGAAACGGCAATATGATGATGATGATGATTTGAAACAACAACGTAAACCGGGTGAATCGGATTCACAACGTAGTCTCGGTGATGTTAATCAAACTGTTAAGAAGAAATTGAAGACTATCGATCAAAAACTTGATGAAGAAGACAATGGTCCGAATGTAGATCAGGATGAAGATGAAGGCGCAGCTGAAATCTACCAACATATCCGTGATGCTGATAATAAAGATACAACACAAGTGCTTGATGTGGCTACAAAAGAACAAGCCGAAAATCAAAATATTGTATTAGATGATGAAGAAAAAGATGAGAATACAATTGAGAATCAAGATAAAGATGATGATGAAGAAATGCTAGAGAATCCAACACAAGAACCGGAAATCATCGATAAAGATCCGAATAAGAAAGAGAAGAATCGCCAGAAACACAAACAACATCCGGACGGTGATGTTTTAGATGATTTAGATCGTGTCGAGATTGATGGTGATATTGTGGACACATTTAATGTTGCGCGTGAGAATTCAAGTAGTCACCATACAAATTATAACGAATTAATTGCAATAACTGCCCCACAATTAACGATAGAAGAAATCAATTTATTACGTGACGAAGTTGCCGACCAATTATCGAATTGGTATAATAAAACACCTGATGATCATGAGGCTGATAGTACATGGCAGAAAATATCATCGTTAACATCACAATTAGCACAAGATTTAGCCGAACAATTACGTTTAATTTTAGAACCGACACAATCGAGTCGTTTACGTGGTGATTATCGTACGGGGCGTCGTATTAATTTACGTAAAATCATACCGTATATTGCGTCGCAATTCCGTAAAGATAAGATTTGGTTGAGACGTACGAAACCGTCAAAACGTGATTATCAGATTGTTTTAGCAATTGATGATTCGTCGAGTATGTGCGATAATCATTCGAAAGAATTAACATTTGAAAGTTGTGCATTAATATCGAAGGCATTAACGATTTTAGAATCCGGTCAATTATCGATCATTAGTTTTGGTGAACAAATTGAAATTTTACATAAATTAAATGAGCAATTTGTTGAAAGATCCGGCTGTCGATTATTACAAAAATTCCAATTTAATCAGAACAAAACCTGCATCGGTAAACTGATTGATTTTGTCACGGAAATGTTCCAACAAACACCACCACCGACATCGATACAAACAAATGCAGCAATAGCGAAATTATTAATCATTGTCAGTGATGGACGCGGTGTATTTTCGGAAGGTGAATTGTATGTGAGGGAAGCTGTACGTCGTGCAAAACTATCAAATATTTTTATGATATTTGTGATTATCGATAATCCAGATAATAAGCATTCAATACTTGATATACGTATGCCGGTATTCAAAGATGGTAAATTGTTAAATATTGAAAACTATATGGATGTGTTTCCGTTTAATTTTTATATAATTTTGAAGGATATCCATAGTTTACCGAATGTTTTAAGTGATGCGTTACGGCAATGGTTTGAAGTTGTTACTAATTTTGAGAAACAATAATTTTAATTATTTTTTAGCGAAAATAAATGAATTTTAATTTATAAGTCTAGATTTTTTTCCAATTGTCCCTGTTTTTGTTCGACAAAAAAGAGACCTCCAGGAGAATTTTGAGGAGGCTCCCCAAAGATTTTGATTGGGTTATTTTCCTACATAAGAGCTGGGCTTTAGTCAGATCCGGTCCAAGCTTTCCTGGGACTTCAGGCAAGCTAATTTTCGGCGCCCCTATTTAGAAATCAATGATGAGTGCACAAGTTTTGTATATTTCGTAGCCGAATTCTTTGGCGTCTTCGTACATTACTTTCCTATTTAACCAATTATTTTTAACTAAATTTCTGACCGAAAATAGTTTCTTTTGATAATAAGAACAAAATCCAAAATTATAATTCTATGTTCGATTTTAAATAAATCCGTAACTAAAAAGATTGGTGTCCCATAGAAAAGTATCATAAAAGATTGCGTATTAAAAGAATTCAAAACAATGCTAGAATCTACCTTTTCGAATGAGAGACTATTGAGAAAAAAATTTAAGTGCGTGGAACATTAGAAGTGGAACTTTTTAGGTTAGAGATGAAGTTCTTTTTTTTATTGGTTTATTTTCTTTCTGTCGTTGCCTGAAGGTTCGATACTTTTTTGCAGTTGTCTTTTTCCGCATTTCACTTATCTCAAAACAATCTTCATCTAATATAATTTCACGCCATTAATTAATTTTTAAATACAAAAATTATAAATCGCAGTAGGCCAGGAAATTTTAGTTTCATTCCAGAAGGCGCTGTACATCGATTAATGATACCAACTTTAGACCCTATTGTTTGTTTTACACAGTTGGCAGAACTGACAGAGTATAAGCGACGCTATAGCAACACTCCCACTCTTCCCTTTCAGCTGTCTGTTAGAGGGGGGGGAGCACTTACACTAACATTAGTACTAGACATTATCAATTATTAATTAACAAAAAAAATCACAATTTTTCGAAACAACTCAACACGTCAAAGACTAGAACGCAATTGAACAAGAACGAACAAATCTAAAAAGGGTGTTAAGTAAGTGTCCTTAGTTCCGGTTCTTAACGAGAAGAAAAAGTGGGAAAATATTAAAAATTTCGTTTGTAAATGAAAATGCGGCTACTCAAATGAAGAACATAATACAGATGAATGGATTGATACTAAGGAACCAATTCGAAACTGTAGAAAAACTTCTAAGAGTGGATTTGGAAAATCTCAGGTCCTAGCCAGAAATCAATTGCAGCGTTGCTACTTTTTGCACTCTCAAAATAAAAGCAATTGTTTTTCTAGAATTTTCCAAAAACTGAATCCTTTTTACGATCTACCAGGACTGAAGATAGTATTTGACTCCTCCAAAAATAACTTTTTCCAGAAGTTCCAAAGACTTCTAAGATAGTACCTCAATCCTATATTAAACAAATTTATCAGTGTTCTATCATTATTTTTTTTTAAATTATACTTTTATACTACAAAATGCTACACGTCCAGAATAGGATCCGTTAAAAAGTGCCGCCCTTAAAATAATGCCGCTCCAGGCCACTGCCTGTTTTGCTGTGGTCTCAGACCGGCCTTGGCTTTAGTTGTCTACTTGTTTTTAGACTACAATTGATTTTGTTCTAACAAATGATTTTTTATTCCCTTCTGCGGCTGGAAATGCTATTACAAGCCCTTACAAGTAACCAATGCAAAGTGGAAATTCTTAATTTTTATGATTTTTGATAAATAGGTAGAGATAATATATAGAACATAAATAAATATATTCAATATCTTTTAATAATTCAAAAACTAAATAATAGAGCCTCTTAAGGGTTATCATTGCTGGATTTAGGGTAAGGCAGTGTTTGGCCAAACGGTTTTGACTAACGGCCCAAGGTAGCAAATGCATTAAAAATAACTCGATTTTATTGCACCGTAAGGTTTTTAATATTTAAAAGTTTATAAATTATTTGCTGAAATCTGCAGTTTTAAATCTTGAGTGGTACCTAATGAGGCCGATTTAGACTTCAAAAAAGTGGTCCTAATTATGAGATTTTAAAACAAAACAACAAGTCATTTCGTATCAAAAGTAACCTAGATATCAATCATTTTTCTTTTGGTCACTGCATGACTTTGGAAAGTTATTGTAATTCTTTTATACTTCCAAATTTAGCTACAGGGGCCCTTTTGTTAGCCGAAGGAAACCTGGACATTAATTTTTGGATCTTTAAAAATCTGTTCACAAATAAATTATTTATACGAAAAGGGTGGTATATCGGATCAGGCCCAGGGCGCCTGATCACACTTAAATACACCTCTCCAGGCTTTCTACATCTTACTGGGGATTGGGGATATAAATGATTGTATGTATTTCTCGTTTCTATTCTTCTTCCTATTCGGCTCCTTTATTAAGCTTATCGAAATGATTTAGTTTTACACAAGAAGCAAATTAAAAAATAAAAGCGACCTGTTTTGTATTTTTACGATTAGAGGGTGTAGAGCTTATACATTATAATCAGGGTCCGGAAAACTACCTGTAAAAGATATTTACTTTGTATTTTCTTCATAAACTACGTCTACTTGTAGATTATTTAGCAAATGTACTTTATTTAATAAATATAATACTGTCTTACATATTATGTAATTAGATACACGACCGGTTTCAGGAGCTTTTATCTTCTATCTAAAGCCTTTTGCTATATTTACATTTAAGATATTTTGTAAAAAGCTCTCGTATGTTTCCATTTGCTTATTCCGAACCCTGTAACTTTGCAGTCGACTCGCATATACCTAAACGTATCGTTTCTGGCTTATAGCTCTAATGTAGCCCTAATCGAGCTCCACAAAGTGGTCTCCACCATGTAATAATTCCTAAAAGCGTCAATGATTCTATTTATTTTTCAGGGTGGTCGTTAACCCACATTTTCTCCCTCAAATTTGCGAATGGCCACCAACAAGAATAATAACGAAACAAAAATCGCATCCTTTAGAGTAATCTTCAGTACATATTGAATTATGCAAATACAAAGTTGCTGTCTAGCGTAGTTTACATATCAGAAGAGAAACTTTGAGATATTTTAAGAGCAATTGCTATTTTAAACCATTAGTGATTGGGATAATATTTTCCGTCTTCGTTTAGAATAGTAAATATTTGAAATACTGCATTTATCTAATCGTTTCGCTATTGATCTGAAGCATCATTGGAACAGCTGAAGTTGAATGTCAATTAAATTCGAATTTAGGACAAACATAGTGCAAACACTAGTTTCGGTAGCTTTTATAGCAATTTTAGTTCAATTATAGAATCAGTTGTCGTTACATTCGATCATAAAAATTTAGGATATTCTAAGCAGATTTATTGGATTATTCACAAAACGTGACGACGTGCGGGGAACATGTAAATCCTGTTTTTCAGAGAATTCATTTCGAACTCAAGCATTTCTTCTCATTTAAAGGTGGAGTGTTCTTTTAGTAGCTTAAAAAACTCCATTGAATTTCATAACGGTGCTTTTATTGTATCGGAAAAGGCAAAAAAAACGACGATGTATTGTAGAAAATCTACTCCGAAAAGAGTAGATTGCATCACTACAGGAACTGAAGCTTAATATTGTTAAATGTCTACAAAGCTGCTTCAAAGGTCGCATATCTCTGCAGAAAATGCACGAACGACATTACGCCCTAGAGGAACACATAATTTGCAAATAAAATTGTTATCCTTCTTCTAGAAACAAACTATCAACACACAACACTTTTCATTTGAGGAAAACGACTTTTTTGTAATCGGATATGTGGTTTCTAATGTCGACCGCTCTTACTTTTCATTCACCGCATCTCTTTCAAGCTTCTATTTTTTATTGCCGACAAAAAATACTGAAAAAGATATTCCTGAGCGCGGAGGTAGAAATAATCTTGCATTTAGCGCCCGATTACATCTAATTTAATTAGGTCAAATGGAAAATTTAATTAAATTTCACAGAAAATGGGGCAGAGTGGGGGTAAATATGGAAATCACGCTTCCTAGTAGAATAGTCAAAGAATCATTGTTCGTCATTCGTCAGTTAATTTTCTGAAAATCAGGTGAAACTATTTTAACAAAAACGGTTCCACACTTTAATTCTATTCTTAATATTTCATATAAATTCTATTCTATTCTACAGAAAAGCCACATCAGGTTTGAAGAGTTCGAAAGATGCTCCAAGACGAATTGAATAAATATTTTCTTGAATATTACGTATTTTAAAGACGTTCAAATGCTTTTGATGCAATTTTCATTCGAATGCTTTTTACGTTTTGTTGATCGGAAGCATTGGAGATTATCTTACAATATTTTCTTATTGGTGATATAATCGAAAACTACCCCGTATTTTTACACCTTCAATGGAGCGGAATTATTTACGTCGGCGTCTAAGTTGTGATAGATTAATCTTGTGTTATTGGATGCAGTCCAACTTTTGCATCCATACGTTAAAACCGAGATTGGCCCTTCATAAATTCATCTTTTTTGTATTGAATACTGTTGTAACAGTTCGAACTGAAGAAATAAATTGATATTTCCTCTTGGTGGAAGCTCTATGGCTGCTATTTCCTATTTCATCTTATTCAATAGTGAAACATAGTCTGAATGGTAATAGACTCGTCTTAGCAAACGTGCATTAATCACTATACAATTTTCATTCATGGATTTTTCTAGTAATCAATCTGACACGTGTAAACGTTTCAGTGCTTACACGAGCACCACCAAAAAAAATAGTAATTTTCCAAAACAATGGTTCCATCAATAATGAATGAAACAAATAAATATAGGTTACTGGGTTAGAATTGTTTTGTTAGACAACGAGTAAATTGCCCTAAAATTGATGGTTGTTGATTTATTTTTACTCGTTTTCACCCTACAATAATCAACCACAATATTAGCGATTCAAAGCGATAATAAAGTCGATTCTAAAAGCTTTTGTACTGTAATTGAATTTCAATTAGATGTGAGTACAAAAGAAAATCGCTTCCAAAACAATAACAAATTAGTTCAATTCCCTATAGTCGCCTATTTACTTCTAGAAATAATTCTAAACAAAAAATGATCGAATTTTTCTTCCTACTTAACTGTTTATTTGTACATTTAGCCTAGTGTCACTGACACTTCCATATTTATTTGTAAAGAAACAAACCATTATGTGTTATTGATTTTTCGACATACACTAACACACTTTATATACGGACGCTTCCCTGGAATAATCAATAATTTTCCACTTTACTATTATTTTTATTGTGGTGGAGTCTATTCTTGAATGTTCAGTTATAATCGACAAACGATTCAAGTAAGATCGTTACGAAATTCGCTCCAAAAATTTCTTTGAAGATGTTGAAATTTTGAAAAAAATGGAAAATTTCAAAATTAAAACAATAAATCAGCCATTCTACGAACCACCACCTAGGAAAACCAGTGCGGAAATTATTAACGAGGCTCGTTTAGCAATACGAGGTAACAATTTTCTTTTTATTTTGCAAATTTTATTTTTAATTTCGAAATTGTTAGAGTCGCAAATGGGTGAAAATCCGTTTATTGCAAATTCTATAAAGCCGCTACAAACGCATCGACCATTCACACCGAGAAATAAAGAACGCCTTCTGTTTGGTAAGAATAAGAATAAATCGAACCGACCGCCCAGCTCCTTCAGGTAATAATTAATTTTGTTTTGCATCGGAAAATTTTCCATGTGAATGGAAAATTTTCGAAGAATTACAATCGATAGCATTTCTTCTTTTGTTGTTGAATTAATTAATAGGTAAAAATGTTAAGAGACAGGCACGCGAGCGATTTCTTTAGAAAATCGCTTTGATTTTTGTTATCGATTTCGCAATCAAAGTCTATTGAATGATAAATGGTAGATGCCAACAAATAATAGACATAATTGTCTTGAAATTATAAGCGGACTCGCTTTGTAAAGCCGACTTGACTTTAGACGCACTTTCAATAACTTCAGAGTAATCTGTATGATTGTCAATGTTCTGCCGATCGGTAGCCGAAAGCTGTGAAAGCTGGCTGAGTGATACAGAAACAAAATCTTTCCGTCTACAGTCTACATATGGAACAATTCTAATAGCAATCAGGTTTCTAAAGTCCCTTTGGCTTACTTTCCTCTCAGCTAAGTTACTGAGTGTTCGCATATTTTTACTTCGTATTCTATCCTGAAAGCTAACTCTATCTGTTCAAAGCTTATAATTTATGTTCTGTTAAGTTTTCTATTATCCACAACTCATGTATGTAGAGCTCTTTAGTTCTTCTACCAAGTTAAAATAACGCCGCTGTAACCAAATCAGATTCTGAGGCTCTTTTTCAGTTGCTCTGATTTTTCAAAAACCTTCAGAAGAGTATATCCATATCTAATTTATGAGTTTATTATAGCAGCAGTTAACGAAAAACATTTTTTTGGTGTAAGACTTCTTGGGAAGGCACTAAACATTTATTAATTGGTTATTTTTGATTAGGCTTACATCTTAGAGATGCATAGGCAAGTGTCTTCCCTTGCAGTTCTTGGGGTGCCGCTCATTAATTATAATTTTTACTCTCTAAAACTGTAACTGAGTTGCAAAATATTATTAAGACACAAAAAATAAAGATATAATTATTAAAGTACTCTAGCAAACCCGGTTTTCACAAGTGATAGTCCTGAAAGTAGCGACGCCGTCGCGATGACAATCTCTCGAATCTCGTCTTGTATCTTGGAGGTGAAAGATTTAAAAATATATCTGTCGTAAATGCGATACGAGGCGATCCTTGGTGATCTTCGTAAAAGTGTCGACCTTCTTTTTTGGAATGACATCTATTGCGATGTGTATTTATCTAACAATAAGACATGCCAAACATCTGCTATCTGTATTGTGAGTAAAATGACTTTCTCCTGTTTAGCTTGATTGATACCGGCCAGTAACGTGTCGGATAAGAACAGAGACTAAACAAAGAATTTTGGAATATTTTAGTAAACGACCAGGGTTGTAATGAAACTCTTCCTATGCATCTACATTAGACTGTATCAGAAAAATCGACTATTTTTTTTTTCAACAAGCACCCTGCAAATATTGTTCAGGATGTCGAAAAAATGAGCCTGTGGAAAGTATCAGCTCTTAATTTTAATAGTAACAGGTACATTCTTATAGAAAATTTAACGCTCTACAAAAAGGGTCTCTTACAATTTTTTGATATATTTAGTCCTTCAAAAATTATTCAAGTTAAAGTTGGATTAATAGTAAATTTTTACATTTTTACAGTTCTTTGACAGAAGCATCAACTTTATGGAAATATTTTATAGAACATTTTTTGTAGAGGATTTTATTCTCTATAACTTATCTATAGAACTATAAAATTCCAAAGTGCAAAAGAATCTTTTTCCCATGTTAATCAAATGGAAAATCGCGATGAGGCCTCTGTTAATATTCAAATTAAGAGCTGATACTTGCACAGGCTCGTTTTTTCGACATCCTGAACAATATTTGCAGGGTGCTTTTTGAAAAAAAAATGGTCGATTTTTCTGATACAGTTTAATCTACATGGTTTGCCCTGCATGGTAAGGACTTTTCTTCAAATTTCAATATAAAATTAATTCTGCAAGACGCTGGGCCCGATTGCTCGATATGTCAGTCCTGTCCTGGATGCAAAATTGTCTGAGAATACTCTTTTTTGCCTGAAAATTGCTAAAAATCATAGATAATAGGAACTACTCAAATAGCTAAAAAAAATAACAATAGGTATGTCGATTGAATATTTCGGGATATGCAGTTTAATTCATGTCAAACATGCTTAAATTGTTTAATTGTTTAAAGAACTTTTTAAGTAATTACATCGAACATCATTTTGTACACATCCAAACACAGAACTTTTGGCAAGTATAATTGAGAGTGGCACCTCGGAACTGGGGCATGTCCAACAGACTCGAAAGAAGCGTCTATTTTTGTCTATCTGAATGCACGTTGTTTTTATTTATTAAAAAGTAATAACACTTCATTATTCATGGTTATAAAACATGAACAGTTTCTAGTTCATAAAATAAAATTGCGTAGTTCATAAATTATCCACAGTTACAAATGCAAACTTTTTTTATAAAATGAAATGAAATAATAGTTGTTTAGTATGTCAAAAAAAGTTTGCTACTTTGGAAACAATACGAGATGAGAGAGAGAACATAATACGACACGACACAGGAGTTTTCGTTCAAAAATCAAAACGAGTCGAGATTCGTTTCCCTCGTCCAGGGAAATCACTTACGGCGTTCCTATCCACAAAAATAAGGCATACTTCCAAAGAATTTCTCTATCATCAAAACCACGGCGAATTGAATAAGATTCTAAATTGTCTCTAATTAAGAGAGTTTATTAAAATGTCTCAGCACTTGAAAAAAACTTTGTTGTGGATGTCGCAGATCAAAATTAGGTATAGTACGTCCATGAACTTAGTAGAGAGGCCGGGTGATTTATTACGGCTGTAAATCATACAGTCAAGTGTCTTCACAATGGTCCCTCAATATCTAGTAGTTGGTAATAAATAAAAATATTGCAATTAGGTCATAAATAAAATACTAGTGAGATTTTCTTCACAAATTTAAAGGTTGTTGCACTTTTTTGGAGGCGTGAAATTTTATAAAAATCTCTGAAAACGAAAAATTGGAAGCCTTGCAGGCGGACGTTTAAAGTCAAGTCGTCAAGTCAATATTTTATGAATAAAGAAGGAATAAATAAAAAATTAATGAATAAAATCAGTAATAAATATCCAATTGTCATTTGCGTGTGAATAAATTCTAGTCATTCACCTGCGATTCTTATCAAGAATCAACGGTGAAAAAGCGTCCTATCGTTAACACACCAAATTTACAGTTTACGCTATTTACAAAACGAAACCGAACACCCACCACCATCTTCATCATCAAAACGACCAGATATAATCAAAAAAGAACGTTCAAACTCTCTAACAGAACTACAAACAAACTCAAAAATCTTCAATATCGGCCTCAGAGAATTACCACAGAAAATCAAACTACCATCGATCGATCATTTAAAAACCATACAACAGAAACGGAAATTATTTAAAAGTCCTGCAACATCATTAGATAATTGTAAGTTTACACCCTAGATTCCACGCCTATCCGCAATTCAATCGAATTATTTTAGTACCGGAAGAGAAGGAGCCGAGTGAATTTGAGCCGCGTAAAGCGTTCAGTTCACCACAGGAACGTACCGATTTCAATTCAAATCCCAATGATAATTCACCGTTCGGTTATCCATCGACGAAACAACAAAACCTATCAAAATGTCTACTATTAGGGCCGCAAAATCTAAACAAAATTTTCGATAATAAATTAATTATTGAAAATTCACAAACGCTATTTGTCAAAACAGGTTATTTTCATCAGGAATTTGGACAGAATTATGTACAAAAAAAATCAATTTCAGCCAATATTACGGAAGATATTAGTGTGAAGAAGAACGGTAGGAATATTGATGATATTTTGAACGATTTAAATCAGATCAATTATAATATTAATAATGCGGATAATAGTAGAATTGAGCAGGATATTATCAAATTGTTGGAGGAATTGTACGAAATTATGGAGAAACAGAATTTATTAACAACGAAAATCAACTCAAAAATAAAGATTTACATACTGAAAACTTTGTACAGATTTGTTGAATCACAAAACGAGAATTTACTGTTGAATATCGCCCGCATTATATTAGGGGTAAGTTTACACCCCGATAATTAGCAAATAGTACTCGTTATTATGAAACGAAATTTTGTGTTAATCCATTTTTAATTCCGTGTTTGTTGAAATTACAGCTGAAAGTAACTGGCAATAATTTAAATGGTGTATGTAAACTGATATTTAAAGTGGCGAAAAATGAGAAAAACGATAATTTGTTCTTCCAAAAGAATATTTTAGAATTGTTTTTGGATGCATTAGGTCGTTCAAGCCCGTTTGATGATACCGAGGCGTGCATCTACGGTTATGGAGCCATTAAATTTCTAACAATGAATACGAAATTATTAGAGAAATTCCTATCGTTAGGCGTTTTGCAGTTGATGATTCTACATATCAAACTTATCAATAATGCAGTAAGTTCATGTTCAATTATCAAATACGTAGTGAAATTTGTTCGTTTTCTTTAAGAAACTGGATAAAATCCCTCAAATGTCGGATAATACAAATCACGCTTTATATCAATTGACTGGAGCTCTACGAAATATTGTTGCCGATAACGAGATTTATGAAAATTTTATTAATTCAGGAGCAATTCAACAGTTATGCCAGTCGTTAGAATTGTTCATTACAGATTCAGATATCGTTAGCAATATCTCAAGAATTTTTAGGTAATTATTTCTAATTAATTAATTTTGATGACTAATTAATCGGTTTTTTAGTATTATTTCAACAAATGATTGTTGTTGTGATGTTTTGGTAGAATATAAGGATATTTATAAAATATTCATTGCATTGTTTTCACGTTATCCCGGTAATGAAGAGATTATTGTTAGATTTGCATATACTTTGGGGAATGTGGTTGCAAAAATTGATAATACACGAGTTAAGGTAAGTGATTGAATAACCAGTATCGCACCGAGACTAAATTGCGCCCGGGGCAAACAAAAGTTCATGCGCCATTTGGTAGCATACATGGTGGATGCGCCGGGTTTGGTGGCTTTCTCATAGTAACAGAAATTTTTGCATTTTTAAGAAAGCTTCATAAATTATAGCGACTGTTTTCTATTCATTCACAATCATAATTATTTATAATTCGATTGTAGTGAAATATTATTTGGGTTTTTCAGAAAATGCGCTAAATTTTCACAAACTTCTTTTGCTTATCGAAATTTTTGTGCTTTATAATTGGCCTAAAAAGTGTAACTTTATGTTTTTTTAGAAAATAATACAGTGAAACCTCTATTTACGGATACTTCTGCCAGTAAATAATAAATCTCATGGAATCTTCAACTTCCAGAACCTCCCTAATACGAACACTTCCTATACCGGACATTTTTTCCAAGACTCGTGGGTGCCCGTATTAGAGAGGATTTACCATATCTTTCTAGTAAATTTTTATTCAAGATTAGAGGTTATTGCTTTATAAACGAATACGGGAAAAGTCCTTTATCACTCATGCGAGAGAAGTGCTATCTTTTGGCCCGTTAGTTTGTTAGTAAAACAGCTATTTTTCCATTTGCGAACATAAATCAGGGTAAAGAAATAGAAGATCTCAAATATATGTGCAACCCGAATCCGCCGATATTTTCTATCGATCCATCGGCCGATCGGAGTAAACAGTGTCCCAGCTAACAATTTCACCTCAAATATCTCATTTGTTTGTAAATTGAAGTGGAAAAGTATCTAAAGAAATTAGACTAGAATGTCTATACCGCAATTGACCGATACTACTTACTTTGTAGCTATTTTGGAAGTGCCAAAACGTCATATAAGAACCGAAAATTTACTCAATATTAGGAAAACAATCACCTGCGATGAATACTATGAACGAACTTGATATGAAAATAATCTTTTTTCTCTTCAAAATTTCAGGATAAAGACTGTATTTCAGATGAAAGATATTACAATTCATCAGATTTTATTAATTCGACATCTACATTAAGTAAAATGGTGGAGGCGCCGGGCGAATCACACCTCTATTTTCTTTTTGAATAGCAAATCAGAAATTTTTAAAAGAAAAAAGACATATTTTCATATAAATTTGATTTGCAATATTGATTCCAGGTCATTGATTTTTTAATATTGACTAATTTTCGAGATCTTATATGACGTTTTGGCATTTCCAAAATAGCTAAAAAGTATAAGCATTGTAGTCTAATTTCTTCAGATATCTTTCCACTTCAATTTACAAACAAGCCAAACTGTTAGCTCGGACATCCTGTATCTATCTTCATATACAGGATGTTTCACGTAACTCTTCATTCTCGAATACGTCGCTTGTTTCGGTACAAATTTTAGGAAAGAATGAAGAGCTCAAACTATAGGGCTTCTTTTGGTCATTAGCCCATTGGCCGGTGTAGCTAATTTGGAAATTTGAAAAAAAAATTAAGCCTCAAAACTATTCTCAGCAAAAACGTTGCTAGGAAGATTTGAAAAATCACAATTTACAAATTTTAGCAGAACCGTTCTATTAATTGCTGAATTTTGTCTGACAATTTCTCAATTTTTCAAAGTACCTTTTTCGAAGCAGTCTGCTATCAACGGTTTTTGACTTCTTCTAATTTCAAAAATATTTTCAAATTTGCTACATGGGCACTTACTAATCAAAGGAGATCTAGACACAAAGGAGTGAGATGTTCGAAGATAAACACTCTATATAATAGACATACATAGATGGTACATATTAGAGTGATTCAAAAAAATCGATTATTTTTTTTCTTCAAAATCCCCTCCTAAATAGTTTCAGGGAGGTGAAAAAGATACCTGTTAAAATTTGAGTCTTTAACATTAATTCTCTTGCACTTTATTTTCTATCGATCATCGGCCGATCGGAGTAAACAGAGTGTCCCAGCTAACAGTTTCACCTCAAACATCTCATTTGTTTGTGAATTGAAATGGAAAAGTATCTAAAGAAATTAGGCTACAATGTCTACACTTCAATTGACCGACACGATTTTCTTTCTAGCTATTTTAGAAATGCCGAAACGTCCTATAAGGTCTCGGAAATTACTCAATATTAGGTAAAAATTTCCATTTGCGCTCACAATAAATTAGCTGCGAGATAACTTTCATTGATGAAAAACGCCAACGTCAAAATTAAATATTAGGAAACCAATCACCTGCAATGAGTATCGTGCAGAATGGTGGAGGCGCCGGGCGAATCGCACTTTGTCAGATCTAGACGTAACAATTCATGGTACAGAATCGTAGGAGGCAAACAGGGCAGAATCGCACTGTTTTCCATGCTGAGTCATTTTCGAGACCTTATATGATGTTTTGGTATTTCCGAAACAGCTAGAAAGAAAATTGTATAGACATTGTAGTCTAATTTCTTTATATACTTTTCCATTTCAATTCAAAAACAAACGAGATATTTGAGGTGGAACACTTAGCTGGGACACCTGTATATATAGATATTACCACAGCAAAAACCAAGAGATACACCGGGAGCGTTTATTGGGAAAGCACACAATATCTTTCCATCATCAATTAGAATAATAAAAAACTAATTGTTTTTCCAGTTCTATTACGAGAAAAACGCCATGGACAGTCTGATCGAATTATGGAAAATCTATTTAGAACGCACCCTGAAAATCTGTTCACTGAAATCTGATACAGATAATAACAGTTTAAGTAATAATAATAATAATAATAATAATAATAATAACAATCCAGAAGATGTAATGATCAAAATCATACGTATTATAGCAAATATTGTAATCAATCCTGAAATTGGTAAATTAGTCAATGATCAATATGGTAATCAATTGATTGATGAATTATTAAAAGTACTAATCAGTAATCCATTTAAAAAGAATAACGAACTGGTTCTATCAATATTGAGTACATTGAATAATTTAACATACTATTATACAATTAATATGAATGAGAACGATATATTCCATTTGAAACAAATTGAAATCTGTGATGGAATTGTTGAATTCTTAAAAATTGATAATAATGAATTAATTATTGAATCAATGAGAATTTTAGGGAATTTATCACGTACAAATCAGACACGTTTATATATTATTAAAACGGAAATATTCGAATTATTATTGAAGAATCTAAATAATTCGGATATAACATTGTTGAAGACAACAATTGGTGTTTTTATTAATTTGATGTCTGATAATCGATCACGGAAACGTTTCAAACAAACCAATGGTATACAGAAATTCGTTGGAATTCTCAACGAATACAGCCATCAAGATTGGACATTGGCTATGTTAATTTGTCAAGCAATTTGGAATTATTCGATTGACACAATCGATCTAAACGAATTAATTCCAGATAATGAAATACAACAATTATTAATTATTCTAGCCGATTGTTTAGATGAAGAGAAATTATTTGGTATAACCGATAATAATGGTAATGATAATGATATTTATATAACACAAGAGTATTTAATATGGGAAGAATTCGCAGTAGTTGCCACGAATCTGTTGGAGAAGATCGAATACTTTCTGGATACATTCGATCAAATTGATATTAATACGAAAATCGATCAACCTTGCAGGAATGTTGGTGAAACTAATATTAATTTTGCTGCTTGGTAGATACAGAAATACCCTAATATTTGCTTTATCTAGAAATTTATTATAAAATAAAGATTTTTATTGAAAATCTCCAGGCATTAAATTAATTATATTTCGAATCCTATCTAAAACGATTGTATTATCGCAATAGCAATCATTAACAGTATATGGTGATTCTATTATTAAATAATCGTCGACTTTTAAGCGATTCTCTTCGATTCTTACATTGATAAACATGTGTTTCAACCATTTAATTAAACGCTCCTTTGCAGCCGATGCATCAATATCGCTTGCCTCACAATTCACAGTAAACTCTTCCTTAATATCATCCGATACGATCCCCAACGATCTTATCGAGTTCGCCATAATCAATTCGATACTTTTATCGATCCGATCATCGACTAAAACAATTGTTTTATAAATTGGATCTATAACGTACACTATACCGTTATGTTGTATTCTATCGACAGTTTCAATTAATACACGTTTTCCTATCAGAGTTTTCATATAAAACAGATTGTCTTGAAGGATTTCATCCATTTTCGTTGTGGGGAAATTCAAATTTTCCTCTAAAAACTTTATTTAGAGGTTAAGTTCGGAAGAATCATAACCTCAATCGGTTCGAGGTCATCGGGAATTTTCTTCGGAAAAACCACCAATTTTCCAACTTTGAAATTGGGAAAATCTCGTAAGTATTCAATTTTAGTAATTTCCGTATATTTATGATGGAATTGTTAATTATTCGCTATAATTGAGGAAATTCATGTTAGCAAAATTTCAGAAATCTGTATTATCGATACTGGAACCAGTGGCGTAACAATTAAAAGGTACAAGTAATAAGAAAACTATTGAAATTATGAATTTTCCTGTATTATTCTTGTAACAAAAATCTCTCAATATTGGATTTTTTCCAAACTAAAGAAACTGTTTGTTTCACTTGAGCTCCTTATCAGAAAAAGAAAAATACCAGTTTCAATAATTTGGATAAAAGCAACTTTTTTCTAGAAATCTTTCTAGAAATCATTTGTCTAGATTGAATTTAACATAGTTTTTTAATAGTTTAATTTGTTAATTCTTTCCTAGAACAATAAGCAACTAAATGTATAATTCCTTTTTCCTCTAAAATCTAGAACGATGATGTAGACGTGAAATAGGCTGCTGACGTGAGCCCAATCAGCTCTTTAACTAGCTTATCTATCAGCAAGTTAAGCAAACCAACTTAAAATTATTATAATGTAGGTACTCCTACAATCTACAATGTGAGTCATCAAGTCCGAATCAAATGCAAAATAAATAAAAGTCATCTTGCAACGCAAAGCATGCGATTTTCCCACATGTGGGAAAAATCTCCAGACCTGACAACACTGCATTTTCTATACCCTATTTCTAGATTATCTTAGAATAATAATTTTTGATAATTATTCTAATAGATACAGAAGTTTTATAAATTAACAATTGCAATTCCACGACACAATGGCACGCCCTAAATACAAACAAAGTAAGTTATTTGAAACCATCAATAATTATCCCTAATTTAATCGTTAATTAGGAAGCAAGTATCGAAGGTGTTTCGCAATTGTTGGAACATTACGATAAAGCATTGCACGCCTATAAATCAACGAAAATCGAACGCAATCATCCATTGATCATTTTAGAAGGCTTGGATGGTTGTGGTAAATCAACAACTGGTGAAAAATTATCAGAAAAAATAAATGGAGAATTCTGGTCAGCACCACCAGTATCAGTTAAACCAATACGTGAACTACTCGATGATCATTTACATCCTGCCTATTATGCATTGGGTAATTATATTACAGCACTTCAAGTGGCGATTGTGTTAAACAAATCACCAGTAATTATGGATCGTTATTGGCATTCGACTTGTGCTTTTGAAATTTCACAAAAAATCCATGATTATCCAAATGATATAAAATTACCACCGAAAGGTGATCAATTCTATGAATGGCCGGAAGATTTACTGAAACCGGATCGTGTTATATTTCTTGATGTGACAGAACCTGTAAAAGTGATGCGATTGTCGAATCGTACGGTAATTACACCCCAAGAGACATTGATCAAAGAATCAGAGGCTTTCAGAAATAAGTAATTATTATCGTGTATCATTGTAGTTATTGTTAATTAAATGTTGTTTTGCAGTATAATCACCGCTTATAAAAATATGGTAAATCCTGGTGTTGTTTTTATAAATGGGGACAAACCGTTTGAGCATACATTGCAGGCAATTCATGACATTATTAAAGACTTACTTGCTAATAATTAAATTTACAAATTATTTTTCGAAAATATAATTTTTAATTTTTGAAAAGTTTTTGTTCACGACTGATTGGTGTTTCTGTTTTAACGCAATTGCGTTGTTAATTATAAATTTATGGTCTAGATTAGTGTTACTTGACACTCCAGAATTGACCATAATTTTTTTAACTCTAGCACTTCACTCTACAACTTTTTAATACTGTTGCTTCGACGACATGCGCGTTAAAGCATTTAAAAACGAATTGAACTGTAATGACAAGTACGAACGTTTTCTTATCAAAGAACAGCATATTCGAGCGTGTAATTTAGCATTCCAAAACCCACTAGTTTTCTAACTTTTCAAGCCCATTTTTAATCTTCCGTTGTCACTTATTTAGCTTATTTCTATGATCCCTTCTGTCGTTTCCCTGGAACTGGGCAATTTGATTGTTATGGGAGAAATACTATGGAGTTTTTCAGGTACCAATGTTGTGGAACTAACGATTTATTGTGAAGCAGGCTGAAGCAACTTTTTTATGTTTTATGATACAGGTACTTCTTAAGTATCAAACAAGATTCTTAAGGACTTTGCAGTTTGCTATAAAAATTAGAAATTATCAAAATAATGATGTTAAGGCTGAAACTCCGACTTATATCTATAGATATAATAACCATGTAAAAAATTCTTTTGATGTTCAAAAAAAGAAACGGTAAACTTTCTCGCCCGGTCTAGAGAAACATGGAAAAATTCTTTAGTGTGGAAATTGCAGTTCCGTCAAATTGAGGAAAAACTGAAGTCTCACTCGATTTGCAATTTGATTACACTATTATTGGTGAAGTGCCGGCTTTTTTCTATCCTGATGGACAGGAACCGAGATATGGGGATGTCCTGCAAAAGCAGGTTTTCCCAATTTTCTCAAAGACTAATTAATTTTTCCGGATAATCCTACAAAAGAAATTTACTAATAATATTGGGTTTGGTAAGATTTTAGGTCAGATTTTGATTGGATTTTATTGCCTGAAGGCTTACAGTTTTCAAAATAGTGAATTTTTGAGTTTGTATGTATTGAAAAGATTTGTTTATCGATAGTTTGCTGTAGCAGTAAATTTTCATTATTTAAATAAGTTTGCCTAGAGCTCCAAAAAAAAACAAAAATTTAATACTTCATTTCTTTTGTCGTGAACATATTGCTATCTGGTGATACTCTTTGAAACGATTGCATTAATCGAAGATAGGGCCGCATTTCAACTTCATACCACATATTCTTCAATTTATTCTTTATATTTCTTTTTTTGTTTACCATTGTTTTTTGAAAACTATTTATTTTCCCTAGTAATCGAATCCCACATCAATCGTAGCTTCAACTTACATTGAACAGGATCACAATATCCATTTTACATGGTTATCTATAGATATAAGTCGGAGTTTCAGCCTAAACATCTTTATTTTGAGAATTTCTAATTTTCACAGCAAACTGAAAAGTCTCAGACAGTGCAAGGGCCGCTTTGTCTAGCAGGATTTCTAGCATTTTGCCATTTTTCTGTTAGTGTCCTCAAAGTCATTAATAATCTTTTTTGATACTTAAGAAGTACAGTCCATTTCATTTACTAATGTTTTTTGACTTAAGTTGTAAATAAATATTTATGGTTTACACAATAGATGTAAAATTTACAATAGCCGTTTGGAGATATCGTAAATGATACAGAGTGGTCGACAAATTCAGCAGTGTACCTGCTGCAAGAAACATCTAAATGTGAATATAAACAGATGGTAAATTTGTCGACCACTCTGTATGATTTACGATATCTCCAAACGGCTATTGTAAATTTTACATCTGTTGTGTAAACCACACATTTTTATTTACAGCTTAAGTCAAAAAACGTTAGCAAATGAAATGGACTCTACGTACATCATATGAGGCAACTTTCTTATGTTTTATATAAAACATAAGAAAGTTGCCTCAGCCTGCTTCAGAATAAATCGCTAGTTCCGCGACTTTGGTACCTGAAAAATTCCATAGTATTTCTCCGATACCAATCAAATTGTCCAGCTGAGTTCCAGGGAAACGATAGAAGGGATCATAGAAATAAGCTAAATAAGCGACAACGAAAAACCAAAAATGGACTTGAAAAGTTAGAAAACTAGTGGGCTTTGAAATGCTAAATTACACCCTCGAATATGCTGTTCTGTGATAAGAAAATTGTATCTTAACTTGTCATTACAGATCAGTTCGTTTTTAAATGCTTTAACGTGCACGTAGTCAACGCAATTATAATAAAAAGTTGTAGAGTGAAGTGCTCGAATTGAAAAAAATTATGGCCTTTTCTGGAGTGTCAAAGGAATTAAGGCAATTAACACTAATCTAGACCATAAATTTATAATTAACAACGCAATTGCGTAAATACAGAAACACTAACCAGTTGTGAACAAAAACTTTTCAAAAATTGAAGATTACATTTTCGAAAAATAATGAAAAATAATTTGTAGATTTAATTGCTAACAAGTAAGTCTTTAATAATGTCATGAATTGCCTGCAATGTATGCTTAAACGGTTTATCCCCATTTATAAAAACAACACCAGGATTTACCATATTTTTATAAGCGGTGATTATGCTGCAAAACAACATAATTAACAATAATTATAGTGATCCACGATAATAATTACTTATTTCTAAAAGCCTCTGATTCTTTGATGAATGCCTCTTGGGGTGTAATTACCGTACGATTCGACAATCGCATCACTCTTATAGATTCTGTCACATCAAGAAATATAACACGATCCGGTTTCAGTAAATCTTCCGGCCAATCATAGAATTGATCACCCTTAGGTGGTAATTTTATATCATTTGGATAATCATGGATTTTTTGTGCAATTTCAAAAGCACAAGTTGAATGCCAATAACGATCCATAATTACTGGTGATTTGTTTAACACAATCGCCACTTCAAGTGCTGCAATATAATTACCCAATGCATAATAGGCTTGACGCAATAGTAAATGATCATCGAATAGTTCACGTATTGGTTTAATTGATGCTGGTGGTGTTGACCAGAATTCACCATTTAATTTTTTTGCTAATTTTTTACCAGTTGTTGATTTACCACAACCATCCAAGCCTTCTAGAATAATCAATGGATGATTGTGTTCGATTTTTGTTGTTTTATAGGCGTGCAATGCTTTATCGTAAATTTTCAACAATTGCGAAACACCTTCGATACTTGCATCCTAATTAACGATTAAATTAGAGATAATTATTAATGTTTTACTGTTTCAAATAACTTACTTTGTTTGTATTTAGGAATTCTAAGGCAGATTCCACATTACGGTAAACAATTGGGCGTGCCATTTTGTCATGGAATTGCAATTGTTATCGATAATACTGACAACTGACAGCCAATGAATTTATGAGTCATACATTAAGGACTTCCCCCATACACCAGTGGCGTACACCTTATTCTGTGTATGTATTAGATTATAGATTTCTACACAAACAACATAATGGACCTATTAACTGGAAATCTGACAAAGTTAAAAGAAAGTTTACAAATTTATTTTAGTTTAATTTATGAAACTTTTTCAACTATTGGATTAATTATTAAAAATTATTATTCTAAGATCTCATATTATTCTAAGAAGAAGAGTGGACTCGAGGTTGGGGGTGGGGTTCGAAAAGAAAATGGATGGCGTAAAGGTATCCATATACCACGGTTACTGGAATACATACGGTTGCCGCATTGTGGAAGGGGAAAAGTAAACTTACGGCGCCACAACAGACCCGGACAGATTCGACACATATTGTTTTATATAATTTCGTCAGACAAAATTCAGTATTATTATTTAGTTTCGATAAAATTTATTAAACATGTATTGCATCAATAAATTCAAACCATTTTATTCGTTATTGTTTCTTATTTTTGGTTGTTATGAAAATTTTTCGCAAATCGTAGTTAATCCGTTGGCTGGAGATTACCCACTGTTGGGCTATTTTGTTACAAATAATATTTAAAAAAATGTCAATGTAGCCTTATATTTTCATTCGTGCCCATGCTCAAGTTTAAGGGAGAAAATGGGGCTTGAAGTTCACCCTGTAAAATTAGTTTTTTCAAAATATCACTAAAACGTCTTATTATTTTTCAATGATTTAAACACTGAATAATAGTAGCTGTTAAGGGCTATCAAATAGTAAATTACGATTTTCTTTATCTGACTTGGGGCTGCAGTTATAATCAATAATTCTCTTATTGTTAATTTGCCAAGTGACTTGTGACGTCATTAGCTAGAGTGGGGACGTGATGGCGGCAACCGTATCTACTTTATTAACTGTGGCTTCTACCCAGGGCGTTTAGTTTCTATTGGTTGGTAGTATTTTAACGTTTACAAATTCAAAAAATTGTTAACTGTCACTGCATGTGTTTTGAATGTTTGTATTTGTTAGTTTTACTAAGTTTTTCCGCTAGAAAACCGTATATTTTTATTTAGAAAGAAAAATAACCGTCACATATCCGTCCATAAAGTAATTTCGTTTTATAATACTCAAAAAATTCCATGTATTTAAAAATGATTGTTATAGGTTAGAATGGAGAAGAGAAAGAAGACTGATAAGAAGTTTACCGAATTAACACTGTTATCAACACCAAAACCAATCTCATCATCAACAGTAACAAAAAAGAAATCACCTGATCTACATATAGACAGTTCATTCGGCCTAATTTCAATAAATAGTAACGATCTAGATTTGGTACCGGATCGTTTGAGTTACTTATCAAAACATGCGGATGATATCCATGAAAATGCACGTGCCACATTAGCACGTGTCTCAGCAACTGGATTATCATCGAAATATCTAAAACCAACAACAGATTTCACAACAACCACCAATTATACTAGAGCAAATCCGGACCGTTCCAGTACGATCAATGAAAGCGATTTAGTATTCTCGAAAGATTCAATATCGGTAACATCAACACCAAGATGTTCGAAAACGGACACAATTGATAAACCTTCAACAAATAAAGTTCCTAATTTGGGTGAAACTATGGCACGATTATCTGCAGCTTTATTGGCCTCTAAAAACCGATTAAGTTTAGATGATTTCGCTATGCAATTCCAAAAGTCGTGCAACAGTTTCAAGCCGGCCGAAGAGATGTTGCCGCAACTACAACAAGACGAATTGGAATGGAAAAACGAGCACTCACTACCGATTTTTGAACGGAAAAGCGATCTATCGGCGAGTAATTTTAACAATAGTAAAGTTTCAGTGGGGGCTTTCTTCTATAAGAAATCAGATAATTTGGGGGAGATTCTAGCGAAAAGTCCAGTTAAAGACCACAAACCTATAGCGTTGATTGATGAAACCACCACAAATGCAACAACGACGAAAAACGATGAAATTTGGAGTATTTCAAAAATCCAACAAATCTTAGATGCAACCGAAACATCAACAAATCAAGCTTTGAATATGTTCAAACCGAAAAAGTTCACAAATCTCAATGATTTCGAAGAGAAAGAGAATATTGATAATAATATAATTGTAATCGATGATAATCCGAAAATTGTTCGGGTACAATCACCGAATTCTGAAACTCTCCGCAGTTCGAGTAGTTTAAGTCAATTACCCAACGGTAAACTACCTGTAGAAACAACAAATCGTGAATTGATTTGGGATTGTGTTAAAATCGGTAAAGATGTAGCCCAACAATTCTCAATACGGAATAAATCGAATGCGAAATTACGTATACAATGTGCTCTATCCGATCCGGTTTTTAAAATCAAAGAAACCAGTGATTTTGAATATCATTCAATAATAAAATTAATTCTACATCCATACGAAACAAAAACGATATCTGTACGTTTCTCACCGATGTCTATCGGTGCTTGTATCGATGAAATCAATTTCCAATCAATCGATCTACAACACGAACAATTACACAAACAATCCATCAAATTGTATGGCTATGGTGGTTGTGGTAGTCTTACGGTTAATAATACATTCAAAGATGCTTCGGGCAAATCTCTATTATCATTAGGTACGATCATTGATAATCAACAAGAATTCAAACAGAGTTTTGTACTAAGAAATAGTGGTAATTTACCAGTTTTTGCCCTATGTAATTTCCAATTGAAAACAATGTATAAATTTGCCAATATCGATGTAAAACCGAAAAAATTGATATTATTACCGCAACAGGAGAGATGGATTCATGTGGTTCTACAACCGACAAGAGCCGATTTGCGATACATTCGAGATTGTCAACAATTTGTTATAGATTTGGGTGTGATCACGTTGATTACAGGTACTGAAGTGAATCGTGGCCGTATTCGACGATTGTGTCGGAAATTATTGGAGAATAATCAAAATTTAGATGAATTATGTCAACAATTAAACGATGAATTCCCGAATGAATCGATGCCTAACGATTTGAAATTAATCAAAGAACCTGTACAATATCTCGAACAATTATTAACAAATTTGAATAAACAAGAAATAACAGTTATATTGGAGAATGATTGTGATACAACAATTGTGGATGATTTGAATGATCATACGGTCACTTTTCATTCATTTATCGGTCCTAACGACTATAATAATACACAATATTTCGATGTTGATAGGAAATTGTGGAAGATCGAACCGAATGTTATTATTTTAACAAAACAAAAAATCTCCGATATAATTGTAATAACATCTACAAATAATAAGATAATTAATTATGAAATTTTAACAGATTGTTACGAATTGGATATTTCTCCAAAGTCTGGACAAATTCAACCAAATGAGAATCTATTTATTGGTATCAAATTGAGAAAAAAATTGCAACACAATCAGAATTTTAATGTTACGATTAGAATCGATGATGACACTTTTACTGTCGTTGTTAAAGTATTATTGTAATTCCTTTTATTAAGCGATATTTTGTACTTAAATTACTTTATTTTCAAATATAATTCATTTATTTTCCTTGGTGATATGGGTTTGATACAATTGTTAATTTAATTGTTTAAGAGTCGATAATTCTTCCTAAATTGTTCCCATTTGCGGAGCCGCAACCTAATTTAAAAAAATTGAAAGTACGTGGAATGCCGCGCGTTAGAAGACAAACTGCTTAGGTTAGAGATGGAGTTCATTTTTTTATTGGTTTATTTCCTTTCTGTCGTTGCCTGAAGGCTCGATTTTTTCTGTTTTTCACTTATCTCAGAACAAAATTCATATATAATTTAACGCCATAAATTAATTTATAGATACAAAAATCATAAATCGCGGTAGGCCAGGAAATTTTTGTTTTGTTCCAAAGGGCGCTGTACATCGATCAATGATACCAACTTAAGACCCTAGTGTTTATTTTACACAGTTTGCAAAACTGACTAAGTATAAGCGACGCTATGACAACGCCCCCACTCTTCCCTCTCAGCTGCCTGTTAGTGAGGAAGGGCTTTCCCCTCATGGGGTCTCGCATTTTCGTTACGCTTCCGAACAAATTTACTATCCTACCGCCCCTAAAGAAGTTCCACTTCAAACATTGGATAAAAACAGATACCTTCAGCACCGTGTTGCTAATGGCAGGTATTAGCTGATGAAATTTTTATCTATCACATGAAAACTACTATCTTACACTTTTAAAATGCCGCCTCAAATGTATGTACATATGTCTTAAATAGGAAAATAATTGCCGCTAAAATTGATGAAGCCTAAAAATGACATTTTTTGAAACTCTTGATTCGATTAGGTCGCTTATAAAAATTAAATGTTATAGCAAAGTCTAAAATTAGTCGGCTTTGCCAATCTGTCGATTTCATATAGATTAACCCAGATCTAAAGTTACCAGGCAAGTGCCTGGGATGTGATTCAGACAGACATTTGCAGTGCTTACAGAGGAGCCTATTGATTGTTTATTGTGGAACGCAAATTTTAAGAAAAATTGTTAAAAACCTAAAACTTCCTAAACAACGACTCTTAACCTTGTCAACAATAGTAATCTGATTATATCAGAATACTTTAGTATCAGTACAACTGTACTTAAGTTGCTGTTTTGGAGTTTTATTGAGTTTCCCTTCAATTGTATTTAAGAAATGTTATGATTCAGATATTTCCTTTACAAAAACCTACTTTGTGGTCAATTAAAAAAAAAAGGGTTGGAAATTGCTAATGAGTCAAATAATGAAGAACTTCACGTGATATCATATTCTGATTAAGTGAGTAATGTTTTCATCAAAGACCAATTGGCCTTAAGGATGATCGGGCAATCGCAGGTGGGGCAGTGCCCTTTTTGTGGCTACTTTACTTTTTGAAAGCTTTTACATACAAAAATACTGTACCTGATTTAGGTGGGTAGAGTTGTAAATATTGCGGCTGGCTTATTGTATTACTTTGGCACGGTTGAAAGCTTATATTTATATATCTAGATATAATATTTATGTAAACGATACTTCTCAATATCTTTATGGTTATACATTACAATATTAGTAGGAAAAACTCTGATGTTTTTCCTAGTAATATTGTTTTAAAAAAATTTTCTTCTGTTCGCTGGAAAATTTAACCAAAACGGTCAAGGCAGGGGTTAAAATTCTGTCAAATTGTGGAAAAATTGAAGTAGTTGAAGTCACGCTCGCCCTGAAACTGGAAATACCTGTTACAACGTAATTTTTTCCGGAAAAATGATTTCCAAAATTGTCGCAATTGTTTACTTTCGATGCCAAACTATTTGAGTCTTTTGGAGTTTATATATTCATATGTATGCTTAAAAAAAAACAAATTAAGAACAATCTTTAGGTAGTCTTGAAAAATTAGGTTTAAACACAGTCATCTTTCTTTTGACGCAAATTTAACACCTTGGCTTATAACCACGAGCGAAACTCGTGGTTTTGACTCCTTCATTATTTCACAATTCCTTTTACATGTCATAAGAAGTATACTTGCGCCAGTTTTTTGTTTACTATAGCTCGCGCGATCGACAGATAGCGTGTAGGCCAAAGGGTTAAACTTTATCAAACAACAAACAAAATACGCCCCATTTTGATTCTCTTAAAAAGATTAAACTTTTTCATAAACTTCATAGACTTCGCTAGCTTTCTTTTCTGATGCAATAAAATAGTAGAAGCACACACTGCTATCATTATAATGATTTGCTTTATTTTATGAACGTTTGCAGAAAAATGCCTTTTAAATTTAGTTGAATTGAACCCCTTTAACTTTTACTGTATTCAGTTTTTTTGAAGATAAGAAAAATTTCGCTGTGCTACATAATCGTACGAGTCGTTTGTTGCAATTAGTGAAGGACACAATTTTTTTTTCATTTGGATATTGTTTGCATTAGTACATTTTGTCCTATACTGAAGTCCTCCTTTGTTTCACAGCAGTGAAGCAAGAAACATTGAAAATTTTTGATTTTTTTGTAAGCTCATATTTTCTGGGAAACAAAACGAAGTCCGAAAGTTTTGCCAGTTATGAGCGTTTAACGTATCTTTAAATTTTCAAACCAAAAAAGATTTCCGAACCCCTTTCCTTGTTGGATTACAACAATTAATTGTTTTAAATTCTTTGGCAACTAAATTAGAATGCAAAAATTGCAGTTGTAAATTGTACGTCCTGAGATCTACGAAAAACACATTCGCTGTTTATTTTAAGAGTCTCTTAAACCGGATTATGAGCGTGTTGTTCCTTAAGTACACGTGAAATCTTTCCTTTTGTCTATGGAGATTTGAAAATATGAAAAATTCAACAAAGTGACTTTAAATTATTCAGCAGAGCATTTTCTCAATCTATAAAATTCGACAGAGCCTTCTTCTATTTTTTAATTTCGTTCATTTTGGAAAGGCAAAAGTATCTTGCTTTTTACCAGCACCAGCAAAAAGGATTAGAAGTGATCCTTTTAGTGCCGAGCGAAAAAGAGGGGTCCATGCGAAGATAACCGGACGAATTTGACGAACTTACTAGGGTTTGGGAAAAAGCTCATAACAACCAAACTAAAAATGATATTTACGAAATTGAAAAAGCAACGTTTTAAGAACAAAATTGAAAATTAAGTTACGGCACTAACTTAATCACACGAATGACAAGCACAAATCATCATGAAAAAGGCACTAAAAGGGTTTAAATATAGTTATTTTTCGCAGTAAAGACGCGTTTTGTCGGAAACCACATTAGTGTCAATAACAAAGCCTTGAAATTAGTGATTTGGGCCCTGTTTGGCCCTTTCATAGACACATGTAGCAGCTCATGGTCACTACCGTTGCGTGCGGAAAAGCACCATCCTGTCTGCAATTTCATTTTGAATAAAGACACTTCAGGTGTAAAACTTCTTATAGCTACACCAAAACCGTATAAAGAAAGAAAAACGTCATTTATGAAATTGCATGATGCAATCTAGATTACAAAACTAAGACAATGCCGCAATGTTTGTGTGAATTTCACCAAAACAAAAAACCACTTTTGGACGCAATTTTCTTATGAAATTAACCGTTACAGTACGTCACTCTAATCAATAAACTCAATGACAATAATATTTTGTTTTATTCTAAATCGGATTTAATTGATGAAAAATTCGCAAATTACTTATCAAAAACTCCTCAATTGATAACAGTTACGTAGCAGAAATGGGTGGTGCTGTATAGGTCAATCGCAGTATTTAAATGAATGAATCTGACGACAGAACCACATTCGCTATTCGACCACACAACATTAATAATCAATTATCAGTGTTTTTGTGATAATTTTCAATAACTAAGACGAAATAAAAATTGAAAGATGACACAAATTAAAACAATCAGCGGCCAAGAGATCTTCACCTCTAGCACACCTCAAGAACGTACCATAACATTAGAGGAGATCACCTGGCATGATACAGACCGTGATTGTTGGATAGTGATTTACGATCGTGTCTATGATATCACCGAATTTTTGGATGAGGTAAAAACTAACAAATCTCAATTTTCTGTTCTGTTCTAATGGTGATTGTGGATTATTTTTTTCAGCATCCAGGTGGTGGTGATATCCTTTTGGAGTACGCTGGCCGGGACGCTAGTGTTGCATTTCGGGGTGCCGGACATACTAAAGCTGCAATCAGATCATTGGAACGTTTCTTAATCGGTGTATTACCGTTACATGAGCGTATCTTCCGCAAACCTGACGGGTATCGTTTAAGTGATATACCAGAATAACGGTTTTTTTGTTGTTGCTTTGCCGATAATTATTGCGAAAATTATTACATTTTTAATCTGTAAGTAACAAATAATCTAATTTTTTTTTATTATTATTTTATTATGTTTATCAATTTTTGATACAACATTTGAATTGCGTAATTATAAATTTTGTCAGTATTTTTCAAATTAATTAATTAATTTATTGATTTATTTATGATTATTATTGTTTTATTTAATACTAAATTGAAATAGCATCAGTATTTCTTTTATTGTAAAATAAATTCTGTAAAAATTACAATGTTTATTTTTATTTCACAATTCCTTCAAACAAATCGTAAGAATAATTGGAAAAAAATAATGATAACAGTTACCATGCTAATTGTAAGTAATCATGCTTTTTAATAGGATGACGCAATTATTACTATCTTCTAAAGGGAACAAGATAGGAAGAATCTAGTACATTAATCCGTAGCAGGAAGTAACATTGACCATTATATCATATTTCCAATTATAAGGTTTCCTGCATTATAAGAATTAGCTTGGTTTGAATATAGAATTCGCCGCTCAATACAGTCAATTATAGGATCAAGAGAACTGGATAATATCGTGTGAATGGTAAAAAAAAACAACTCGAAAAAAGTTCGACCTAAATCGGGATTCTGGCCAGCGGAATGCACACATTTCTTTTGTGTGTAATTCTTCTATTAGTCGTGAGCAGGGTCAACCCCAGCATATCCGTTATCTACCAAATTTACGACTTTTACTGTTTTTGTTCCCATTAATAATAATCTGAGTACCTACTCTCAACAAAGTGCTACACTGAAATATGCCGCTCCGGGCAGCTGTCTGTTTTGCTATGCTCCCGAACCGGGCCTGATTGTGAGAATTCAAAAAGCAAAGCTCCAGACGTTGTTAATCAAAGCTCAGATCATATTCACTAACTTGCATAAATCCACAATCACCAGTCAACAACGGTAAAAATCCGAAGGCTACTCAAAGCAAAGATAAAACAAAAATTAAGGGAAAACTGTAGTAATGCCGCAATTAAGAAGATATCACCGAGAAAGTCGAAAAAAGTTGCTGCACTACCGTTGCCCTTAAAACCGCAGAAACCCCTAAAAAACAAAGAAATACCTGAAGCTATTAATAAAATTGATTACCAGAACCGAAAAGTACTAAAGAGCTAAAAAGACGAAATTATCTTTCAAGAAGAAGGAAATTTACTCGAAGAATGGTTGATTACAATTTAGGCAAATTTGACTGGTTTAGTGCATAATCGGAGATCAAGAATACAATCCAAAATGACAAAGGCAATTATTTTATAAATTTAAAATTATTACATCTCTCATAATGACAAAAGAAAATATATTTAGCGTAAAAACAAATTTTGCTTTTACTACAAAATGAATTGAATAATTGTTTTACACATGCGGAGAAAGTAGCTGTTTACACACGCTATGTAATAACATACAATTTGCGTGCGGAAAGTTTTTGCAGCACGCATTTTGCTTATGGTGACAATGGAAACCGTTCAAGGAGTGAGCGCTGAGCATACTACAACTCCGCTCTCGTGTGCAATTGACAACTTTCCGCACTAGTACCACAATGGACTATTTATAATTTTTTGAAATGCAGTTTCTACTGCATAATTTCCACCTTTTGCACACTAAAATAAACGTTTCACAGGGTAAGCAATGTGTACAAAAATAAATGATCCAGGTTCGATAGTTCCGTATGGAAGTTAAAAAAAATATATCAAAACAAACTTCATCAAAATGCCCCAAGACTAAACAAAACCTACCTATATTTTTACTGGTGACATATTGCATTGTAATATTTCATTCTTCCAATTCAATAAACCCCTTTTAGGTCAGATTGAGGTATGCGGGGTGGCGATCAGCCACTTTGGGAAGTTAAAATCTCAAAGGCAGAAACTTTTGCATGGGAAATTTATGATTTTTTTCGCTGTAAAGTTGCTGTTGTTTACTGCTTAATTAATTACTGCGTTGTCAAATCTTTGATTATTGTTGGGGACTGCAATCGTTTCATGTAACTTCTGCCGGCTGAAGGCGTGGCTTCTATAGGATTGTTTTGAAAATGGAATCAGTTGATTCGTTCCAAAGATATCGCAAATTTCTCCAAACTTAAATAATAGTTTTGCCCTGTGATTCATTGAAGAGTTTTGCTTTATGAATATTTATTTGAAAAGATTTAGAAGTGTCTGATACTGGAGTGTGAATTGCAACTCTTATTTTTTCTCCCTTAACTTTATATGTGTTTATGATCCATTTGGTCGTCATTTGACAGTGAAATTGCCCTTGTTCCGATTACGGAAGTTGAGAAATACCAAGAGCAAATCCATAAAATTGATAAATTGATAGTCACAAATGACTTCATTGGATAAAAAAAGCTTGCTTAAAGACATCTTGTCTATGTTTTTGTAGGAAAAAAAATAGAAAACAACAATGTATTCTATAATATGTGCAAGAGGCTTTTACTAAATGACTGAAGTCTTATTTGTTACTTTTTTACAGCTACAAAGGCAGTTGTATTATCAAAAAAGCTTATCACGCAGTTGTAATTTCGTTCACAATTAAAAGGTGATTGAAATTCTGCTTCCGTGATTAATAACTCTCAAACCCTAGTGCTTCTCCTCCAACTTTATTATATAACGGCAATATATATGTCGTCGGCGTATTGTAAAATCCGTCATCTAAAAAACTGTATGTCTTGTCGTTTTAACAGGGGCTGTTTTTGTAGCTCCTTTCCCGGCTGTCATACTGCTTAGCTCAGGTTAGGTCTTTGTCAGGTCAGGCCCTTGGGTGTAAAATATCTGAACATTTCAGGTTTCAGGCAATACAACACTTCAAAATATTCACCGTTTTACAATCTGCCTAGTCATTTTGTAGATGACCAGTGTTTATTGTAGAGCATTTTATTCTGTATAACTCTTCTTTATAAAAGTTCTTAATATTTTTTACAGGTCGTAAGTTATTTGCAATAAACTGATTTCTTTTTGATTTCAGCAATATGTTCGCATTGATAACTATTCAATACTGTAAATTAAATAACTTACGACGATAAGAATATCAAAGACTTTTATCAAGATAAGTTATAGAGAATAAAATCCTCTACAAAAAATGTTCTATAAAATTTTTCCATAAAGTTGATGGTTCTGATAAAGAACTGGAAAAATGTAAAAATTTACCATTAATCCCACTTTATCCTTGAATAACTTTTGAAGGTTTAAATATATCAAAAAATTGTAAGATACCCTTTTTGTAGAGCATTAAATTTTGTATAAGAATATATTTCAGTCATTCCCCAATATTGTTCCCAACGTGAGCTATAAAATTCCAAAATGCAAGAGAATGTTTTTCCTATATGTTAATCAAATGGAAAATTGAAACTCGCGATTAACGACCCCTAAATATTAATATTAAAGGCTTACATTTCAACAGGCATCTTTTTTCACCTCTATGAAACTATTCAAGAAGGGAATTTGAAGAAAAAAATAGTCGATTTTTTTTGAATCAGTCTAATATACACCTACATATATTATCTACTTTTAGTTTCCAAATATAAGCTCAAAATCACGAGAATTGTAAGTGAATGTTGAATTTCATTGTTGCTATAACAAGCAAGTCATGACGCTTCAAAGGGTGATGGATAAAAGACCTCTTAGATACAATATTGAAATTAATCGGCGACCACTGTTTACGAGTGTATAACGAGAGAAAGGTAGCAACTATTATCTTGTTTGCAAGTTGTTGCATATTTGCGATAATTAATATATTTCGTGATATTTTGCAATTTGATAAAGTTGTAGAAGAAAAACAATTGACGTCGACAAATAAAACAAATCGACTAGTACTTAGACCTTGTGTTGTGGTATGGCTAAAAACGAAAGGGAGAACACGATATTGATTATATTTTAGTAATTAAATCCGTATAAGTACTATCGAGTTTTAATTAGTTTAATTGTAATTTGATAAATTCTAATAATCTTTGATTTATTCTGAGAATTTGGCGCATTTTGTTTGAAATTAAAGAACTCAAAAGAAGCATTTACGTCAAAACCGTTTATATTTGCTCCGTTTCGTAATTACTGCATAAATCATCCAAATCAATAATAAACTAATACCAATTAGATATAACCTAATTACTGTATTTTCATTGGGCATTTCACATTTACGAAATGCATAATTGTTCGGCGTAAAAACACCCTAAAATCAATCAAATCATTAATCACTAAAAAACGAAAACACCAAATTATCAGACTGTTTCATCACCGAAGACAATTAGTTATTAATAATGAAATAATCAAATAGTTGAATAGACCAAAATTAAGCTCATTAAAAGACAGTTCGGAAATAAATATTATTTTGTATGCTAAATTGCCTCTTTCATTGTGGTTGATAAACAGAACCAGTTGACAGAGATGTGTGGAGGATGACAAAAACGGGCAAAGCTGCACCCGCAGCAAGCTCCTAAAAAGCTTTTTCTGGTCAGTGATATACAGGCTGTCTCTAAAAGGCTGGGGCATAGTTTAGTTATAAATGGATCGATTTAATCCAAATTTAACTTTTTCCAAGATCTTCTCGTTAAGTCAATGCAAAACATCAAAGTATAGTAGGCTTTGATTGATTTTTATAATTTTTGATATGCCATGCCTTGTGACTTGAGATCGTCTCCATCAGTGAGGTGCAAGTGTGTTAAACAATGGCACAGGATAAATTTGGTGATATCTTCTAGCGTCCAGCATAAAGGCTCTCGCCGCTAAGTTCATAAGGAGCTCTTAAATCTCATCTTTTACCTTGCTTTTGGAACTAAGCAGTTTTCCACCCAACTGTTCTTATTTCGGAATAGGTGCCAAGCAGTGGCG
This sequence comes from Epicauta chinensis, assembly GCA_021725515.1. Taxonomy (NCBI): domain Eukaryota; kingdom Metazoa; phylum Arthropoda; class Insecta; order Coleoptera; family Meloidae; genus Epicauta; species Epicauta chinensis. The sequence goes on from JAEDXX010000059.1 coordinate 269,244, forward strand.
TATAAATAGGGCCCGCAGAGCCCGCCGAGCGGGCGGGCCCCCAAACTTTAGGGGGCCACACAATGTAAGAAAAAAAAAACATTTTCATAAATATGTGCTTATGTGCAAAAGAAAGAAACGAAAAAATTGTCTTTAAAAAAAGTAGTTGACATATGAAATAGGTAGTCTTCTAAAAACCTCCTATATACGTAATCTAAACTTCATAGAATCAATAGTACTTTTGTTCTTATCTTAAAAAACATAACTAGACAAAATGTATATTGTTAACATCACTAAAGAGATTTGAATTAAAACATTAGTGGAAATAAATGAAGAAGAAATTATTTTTAAATCAAGAAATCTTGCAAATAAGTACCCAGAAGATACTGTTTAGTGAATAATTAATTTGAAGACGGTAATACTGTCAGAAAATTCAGATGCAGCAAGCACCTACATAAGATTTGGCAAATTTTTTATTCGTAAAAAATAGATGTTTTGATGACCTGTGCATTATAACAATTATTTTTGATACTTCCTGTTACTTCTGCAACATCGAAAAGATCATTTTGGACATTAAATTTGGTAAAAAGGTATTTGAGAAGCACAATGTCACAATCTCGACTTAAAGCTTTGAGTGAAAGTGATTACACACAAAATATTAATTTGGACGATATTATCACCGAATTTTTAGTAAAAAGAAAACGGAGCTTTTGAATTAACATATTATTAAAATCATTGTAAATAGTTCAAGTGTGAAACAAATGCTTATGAGACAAATTAGTATCATTTTGAAAGCAGTGTATTGGGAATATAAGCAACTTAAATGATTTTATGTTCTGGATCAGCTTAATTTGTGGTAGTTATTTTTTTTTAAAGAGGGCCGCCCGAATTTTTTGCGGGCGGGACCCAAGTAGCTTAGTTACGCCAATGGTGCCAAATCCGAACTGTAGGGTATGTGGATGATAAGGTTCCATTCAAATTTCTGCAGGTCGAGTTTTGTCGTTGCTCTTCATTTCTGAATTGTTCGCCTAAGTTTTCCGAATGATTCAATTATAAAGAGAAGATTAAAGTTGAGACTCAACACTTCTTCAATGACCTGGCAAGGAGCTGGTATGACATGGATATACAAAAAATTTATTAAAAAGCAGAATTACCCTCGTATTTTCTTTAGAAACATTTTTTGTATTTTTTATTTTTTCGTAACTTTCAAAATTTAGCCACAAATGATACACAAATAAGCCGGAATATTTTCAGGAAAAAATGCCATATCAAAAATTATAAAAATCGATCCGTTTCTCGGCTTGTACCGTAACGAGAGGACTTTGGATACGGGTCTGTAGATCTCCACTTTGGTCCAACATTTTAGAGACTCTCTGTATATTCAGATAAATAGGAGATCATGTGGATGGCGGATCTAACAAAGAACTGCATGAATTAGCAGGGAGTAGAAAACTGAACAAACCGAAATAATAACCGAATCGAACCCGTATGTTTTGTTCTAATGAGAAATCGAAAAAGAAAATATCAGTTTGAAGCCCTGTGATAAATTAGCATATTGCATTCACCGGGGGTTCAAATTTGAACTGAACCGAAAACCGATATTTTTTCAGGAACGAAAGCCGGCACCGAATCGATATAAGTTTTACTAATCGAACCGAAGACGAAAACCAGAACGAAAAAAGCAACAGTTCGAAGCCCTGAGGCGAATGTACACTAGACTGTGTCAAAAAAAAATGTTTTTTTTTTATAATATACATCTAAAAAGTTTCTTTAATAGATAAAAAAATCTCCTAAAACTTGACTTTGATATCTTAAAAATTGAGCAGGCGCATGGGGGGTCCCCTTTCCCATTTAAAATACATTGAAAAAAACTTCTTTTTTTAATTTTCAATGTAAATCATCGAAAAATTTTTTTCCCAAATTTCCGTTTTAATTATCTTATAGAAAATTAAATTCTCTACAAAAAAGGTTTGTTCCTTTTTGTGCTCAGCTTCATAGCAAAAAAGTTACAGAGCGTTACAAAAGTGAAAATTTAAAACAAACAAAAAATCCGTATCAATTTTTTCATTAAATAGAACAATATTCTTTTTTATTAACTTATCAGTAATTTTATTTTATATTTTCATTTATACACCGTTTTAATGTACCCGTTGCTTTTTTTCAATATATTTACTATTCTTGACTGTTAAAGTTCAAATAATTTTGTTTGTTACAATTTGTTACGATGTTGCTGGACAATTTTCCACAAATATTGTTTCTGCTCTTCATCTTCAGTGGCGAACTGATTAAATTCTTCAACCAGAGCAACCCCTCTCTCAGCAATATCGTTAACAACTTTAATATTTTTTAATACAGATAAACAAGATAAGTAATTTTGATCCTTTGGCCATTCTGTTGGGCTCAAATTGAGAAAATCAGTCGATAACTTAAGTTGTTCAAATAATAAAAAAGATCTTTTTGTTACAAAATCACCTATCTCTTTTGTGCACATTAAATCCAAATTATTACAATCAATTTCAATACTTTTTTTTAACTAACGCTTTCTTTTGTTTTCAATGATTCAACCATTTCTAATTTTTTATCAATCGACACAGAATTATCAAAAAAAGCAAATGCTGTAAGTTCCTCTGGTATTTGAATATTGATATCTGTCCATAAACCAAATGTAGATAAAATAGATTGACAGACCGAATATAGGCATTATAAAGCAAATATTTTTACAAAATAAAATAATTTTCTTACATCAAATTAAAAACATAAATTATTTTCCATTTTTCTGCACTTTTTTAACGCTCTGTAACTTTTTTCCTATGACGCTGAGCAAAAAATGGAAGAAACCTCTTTTGTAGAGAATTTAATTTCCTATAAGATAATGTAAACGGAAATTTGGGGAAAAAATTTTTCGGTGATTTACATTGAAGATTTAAAAGAAAAACGTTTTTTCAATATATTTTAAATGGGAAAGGGGACCCCCCATGCGCCAGCTCAATTTTTAAGATATCGAGCTCAAGTTTTAGGATTTTTTTTGTATCTATTAAAGAAACTTTTTAGATGTATGTATTCCAAATAAACATTTTTTTTTGACACAGTCTAATGTAGACCTTTGAGGGCCTGAAGCTAATTATTTCAAGACCCTCTTTTCTACGAGGACAAAAACGAAAAAAAGCTGCAAATGTTAGGCCTTTAAGCCTCCTTTGGAATGGAGGCCTGACGCATAAGCCTCCTTAGCCTTACGGTATATCCGACCGAAATTTTCAAGTGTGCAAGTAATGACCCTACTGAACGTCAACAGCAGGATACTTCAAGCAGTAAATAGAGCTCTTCGATGCTAACCTTAACTATTTCTTTGCATTTTCTTCTGACCGTTAAGAAGTCAAGTAAAATTCCTATGATGGTAAAGAACCCTTGCCCTCGATAATCAAACAGTCTGTTTACGAACTGAATATTTACAAGTCCATAATTCGGATTCTTTTTGTTCCGCCAACTAAAGCTAGGTATTGTGATTTCGAGACCATCCCCGGTTGGTAATTGTCGTGTACAACCGTGGTGGGTATGTCCACTTAATGCTAAACGTGGTTTGATTTGATTCAATAATTGGTACGTGGCTTCTTGACTTAAACATTCCCAACGTTCACGGAAACGTTGTTGTTTTACAATTAATGGTGCCGAATCGAAATCATTACATTCCATATCTGATTGACGATATAACGGATAATGTTGCATTAAAATCGGTTTACTATAAATCTCTAATTTATCTTTAGGATTACACGAATCACTCCCAATACCACGTGAACATTTCAAAATCCCTATAAAATAACAGACTTATAACTCAAGTTATTTTGTTATAAAATTGATTACTTTCGATTTTTATTAATTGTTGCTCAGCTGGTTTACACAAGAAACACCCATCACCCTCCAACGCCATACTATTGACTAGAACAAAATGATTACCCCTAACAGAAATTAATTGTACTGGTGGTGATTTAAAAGCGGTCACAAATCGCTCATTCAAATACGGACTGATTCCATAATGGAAGCCGATATCATGATTGCCTACAGCCACATACAATTGTGTTGTTTCAGGTACCGCAAACAGACTATAAAATCTTCGAACATAATAATCAAATTCTGCACTACTACAATAAAGGCCTTCATCCGTTAAATCACCCAATACAAATACTAGTTCTGGTTGGTGTAGATTGATTGCTGTTTGGAATGCACGATACATTTGCCATTCACGACGTAATTTATCAAACCAATGACCATGTCGTGAACCTAATAGATGTGTATCAGCTATTACCATAATTTTCACCGGTTCTTCATTGGTTTTCTTAACCGTACGATCCTCATTTTTTGGATCTAATACCGGCCAATCACACTACAATTATGCAAATTAACTATTTAGGAATTGGAATAACCTAAATGTTGATCATTACGTCTTTTAATACAATGTAATAGATCAGAAATTCGTTATAAACTAATAAAAAACTTATACCAAGTAGTATTTTTGTGTAAAAATTGAAAAATGAGCGCATTCTCCTTGTTACAATTAACAAGAAAAAATCGCCTAACTATTTGAGGTTATGTTGAATTGACAGTTTATTGACAGCGTGCAATTATGCGATGTTGCCGATGTTCGTGAAAGCACCGGTATAATTAGCCAGCGGATCAAAGAATTAACTGAGGAAAATTCCAGATTCCTCTAATAGATATTCTTGGTCTTTTTCACCGAGAGGCTTACAGCATAGGGTCGGAAGCAGTAAATGGAAATTTATTTTGTAGAAGGCCAAAACAATTTTTTCTGAGTAAACAATTTGGTTCATCAATTTACATATTGTAGGAACTTTGAACTTTAATTTGAAACTTTTTTTGTAAAAGTAATGTTTTTGAATGTTGCTATAGAGCTTCGCTAAAAAAAAGACGTTTTGCCCTGAGCATGTGCCCGGTGCTGAATCTTCAAAATTAATTTATCCGCCGAAAAAAGACCTTCTATGTAGCCATCCCTAAAAAATATATTTATTAAGCTTGTATATAAATTCGAAAATAATTGATTTAGTCGTTTTTGAGAAATTTTGCTTACCAACTTTGAAAACACATCCATTTAACAATGCGCAATGGTGGGTTTAGGCTTAAGCCCATGAAGTCAGGACCAAGGATGGCACAATCTGAGAGCGGCAAATTTTGGAATGTAACCAACATTTTAGGAGCGATTTAAGCATAAAGGACCTGTTATACCTCGTGAAATTCATAATAAAAATATTGCAAATAAAATAGTGTCACTCTGTAGAATACAAGATTTGCAGAATGGTTTTGTTCAAAGCCAGAAATATTTTCTATTTCGAGCCTTGACAAATTTGTTTGTGGTGAATCCTATAAGTTTATTTGATATATGGAACAACTGGGTTAAATTTTTCTTATTTCCTAGTTAGCAACAAAACTTGTAAAGCACATGTGTATGGTCTTGATTGTCGACTATGTTTAGAGGGAATACCCCATAAATATATCTTCCCTATCATTGCGAAAAAGGTGGTATATCAGACCAGACCTAGGGCGCTATTGTGACAATGAGCGCTTTTTCTGCATTATATGTATGAGGGTATTTATAAAACGCATAAAAAATAGTAAGTATTGAAATTCCTGCACAATCCACTGTGTACCCGTAAGGTTGTTCTTATGACGTACCTATCAAATGCTTACAATGAAGGAATTTGAAGATTAAAATTAGATAAGTCTATCAGAATCAGTAGTGTAGTTGTGAAGTTAAGATTGATTTAAGCGATAGTTTAGGAGCGCTTCCAGCCCAAAATCTGTGTTATATCTATTAAAATTGTTAAAGACAGTTATAACAAATAAATCTCAATCCCTCTGCACCATTACTTTTGCACAATGGCTTTGGGCAGAGCTCGATATTTTTTCTATTTTCGAGGCTTGGTCAACTAAATGGGCTGAACGTTCCTTAATTTGCTTCGAAATTTGTAGGGCTTAGGATCCTCCTTTGAAGCTGCCAAAAACATGTACAGTTTTTGATATTTCTATTGTAGCATGGTTAATGTGAGGTCTCGACTTTCGATTGTATTTAGGTTAAATAGTTTGTAAATAAATACACAGTGCCTATTTTTGGCCGAGACAAACGAGGCAATTGCAAATCAATATACGTAACAAAGGAACATATATACAGACAGAGGTGGATTTACCCCGTTACAAAGGGGGCATCATAGTCAACTAGTCATCAGTTATATTAATATCGTTTGACGTTTTTTTCAATTTTCCTTTCTAAGAAAAAATGAAATAATTAACTTCATAACTGATAAAAATTTCTGTAAAAATCTTGGAGAGCATTTAGCACCCCTCTGCAAGTGACGCCCGGTGCCTAACAGACTCCCTTGCACGCCCCTCGCTACGCCATTGTACTCAGGGCCCGTCCGAGACCTCAGCAAAACAGGCATTTGCTGAAGCGGTATTTTTAGTGGATCCTATACTGGACGTGTAGCATTTACTTAAGAGGAGTATGAAAGGATAATTGAATAAAAGTGATAGAATAGTCTTAACTCTGATGAAGGTCTTCAATATGGGATTGAGGTACTACCTTAGAAGTCTTTGGAACTGCTGCTAAATACGGAAAAAGCTATTTTTAGAGGAGTCAAATTCTATCTGCAGTCCTGGTAGATCGTAAAAGAGATTCAGTTTTTGGAAAATTCTCTCAGTCAAAATTCTAGGATAAAAACAATTGCCTTTATTTTGAGAGTAGAAAAAATAGCAACCCTGCAATTGAATTCTGACAAGGACCTGGAATTTTCTAAATCCACTCTTGGAAGTTTTTCTGAAGTTTCCAATTGGCCCCTTAGTACTAATCCCTTCCCCTGTATTGCGTTCTTCATTTGGGTAGCCGTATTTTCATTTACAAAAGACATTTTTAATATTTTTCCGCTTACTTAATATCCTTTTTAAATTTGTTTGTTCTTGTTCAGTTGTGTTCTAGTCTTTGAAGTGTCAAGTTGTTTAAAAAAAATGTAATTTTTTTTTGTTAATTAATAATTAATCACGTCTAATGCTAGTGTTAGTGTAAGTGCCAGTGCCTTTCAAATAATCATGTCGTTTCTTCTAATATTAATGGCTTTTCTTTCAATTTTTGTTGCGGTTATGCAATTATCGACTGAAAGCAAACTGTGAGACTTTTTTCTTCATAGTGTCACATTCGAAAAGGTAGATTTTTTGCATTGCTTTGAATTTTTTAATACGTAATCTTTTATGACACTTCTCTATGGGACACCAAACATTTTGTTACGAATTGATCTAAAATTTAACCGAGAATTATAATTATTTTGATTTTGTTCTATTTTAGATTAGAAATTTAGTTAAAAAATAATTTGATGAATAGCAAAGTAATTAATGAAGACGCCAAAGAATTCGGCTACTAAATATACAAAACTGTAGTTATGAATTTCTAGATAGGGGCACCGAAAATAAGCTTACTTGGAGCGCCAGGAAAGCTCGGGCCGGCTCTGATATTACATATCAATATATAATAAGTACGTTTTGGGCGATAGTTTTTGATTTTAACCGACAGTGTAGGATACGTATTAAAAATTATTGGAAAAGAAATAAATAAATTTTAACAAATTGTCAGTTCTTCACGGCGAATTTCAGAAAACCATAAAACGATCTTCTCGTCGTCGGGAATATCAACGTAAAAATAAAAAAAATAAAAAACTCACGTTTTGTGCCCAGTTGAACTGTAACAGAAATAAAAAAAAAAGAATTAAAATTATAGTTAAAGAATTAGAGCACTTGAAAATTACCATTTCAAAGCAATCCTGAAGCCATTCGTCATGGGATGTCGAAGACACTGGCACTTACACTAAGCACAATTCACACAATAACACGAAACACTTGCACTAACATGACACTTCAAGCACTTTTCCTTATTATTAATTAATTTATTAAAATGATGTTAACACTTTAACAACAACACATCAACTGAGACCGTAAAGAATAAACCTTGAGAGAGTGTTAAGTAATTTTCATTTGTCCGATTCGTACTAGGAACAAAAACACGTAATCTAATCAAACAAAAAATTGATAAAGCTATACCTGCACATTTCAATCAAAATTCGACAACAGATAAAAGAGAATAACTCGGGATTTTTACGAGAAAAAACCAATAATATTGATCAATTTCATGTCTTTATTAAAATTGCGTATGAACAGTGTAAAACAATTTATTTTGAATTAATTAATCAATTTAATTTAATTAATTAAATAGTGATTGTGATTATCAATTTGAATTATTTAAATTTTTCCTCAACTTCAATCCATCGCATTTTCAATCAAACATTTCGATTATAATAAAAAAAATCAACAAGATCTTAACAATAAAGAATAACAAATTGAATTTATTTACATAGTTGCTTTTGTTGTTTTTATTATATATTTTCTTTTTGTTAATTAATTTATTTAATATTAATTATTGAATTGCAAATGTTACAAAAATTGCAAGGAATATTCTTAACAATAGTTAATAAACGATAAAAATTTAATTGATCAGAGCCAGTGTTTTATTTGTTTGTCGTGTAGCAAGCTATAATGGAATTTTTTCTTTATACAAAAATTTATTTATTATTCAATTATTAATAAAGTTTCATTTGGAAATAGATTGGCACACTACTGGGTTTTTGGTCGATAATTATCGATTTCTCAGCAATTCTGATGATAACTGAAAAATGGAATTATAAAATATAAATGCTACAGTCTTGGATTTTCTTCATATAACTGTATAGTTTCAAACTTTAAATTAGAATTTATTAATTAAAAAACGTAAAAACCAATAAATTCCCTGATATTATAATTACCGTTATGTGTTGTTTTCTTTTTTTGTTTAATCACACATCATCAACAACAATATTAACATGTTAATCATTTAGATTGTAATAAAATTGTACAAATATCTTCAATATTATCATCATCATTATCATTATTAATTAATTAATCAATAATAATAATAGGAATCGCAAAATATATATATGTATAGCACCTAATTGTTCTATTTACACATAATTTCTCTTAGCTTTTCTTTTATTAACAAATTAATTGAATAATTAATAAGAAACAATCAAAATGGAAACGGAAATTATGTAATAACAACGACACAGATTTCCACTATTATATCTTCGAAAAGCCACCAAACTCTTTCTTTGAATTTTTCATTATTGCTTTACACACTTTCTACGATATAATAGTTGCAAATCTATGGCTTATTTATTTATTTATTTATTTATTTATTTTATTATTTACTTATTTATTTATTTAATTATTTTATCAATTGCGATGCTTTTAATTTATTTTATTTTATTTTAAGCTCTACTTTTAGCACTACTAATTACCAGAAATCTACAATTTTTATAATTAGAAAACAAGTAGATCACCTCAGTTTTACTAAAAAATAAATCCGTCCAATTGTCGACGCGACACCATCTCCCCAAATCTCGACTATACCGGGATGGCATTCCATCTAAGCACTACAGAACCAAACAGTACGCCTAGCGTTTCAACAATAAAAACGGTAATGAATTCGTGCAGTACGCACGAATTGATTGTGGATTTAATTGAACAAACTGTCGACCTAGACGAAGTGCCGTCCCTGTAGAAAATGATGGCGGGTCGTGAATTCGACCGTATTATTATTTACAATAGCGCATAAAATCAACAAAGTGCTTGCAAAATGCAGTGAAGGCAAACATTGATTCTTATTATTATTTGTGTTGTTTTTTTTTTTGGTTAATTTCTATATTTTAATCACCAAACCATCTAAACGTTATTTTGGCACACGACTATGCTCACCGGTTTTTGGTTTATTTTTGTGGTAAATTTTCGTTATAATTAATACTGCATTTTTACAATAATTCGTGTATTTACATGTAATGCGGTTTCGGTTTTCGGTTGTAGTAGTTTTGATAAAGCTTAAGTGCCTCTCCCACTAGAATTTGCTAAATTTTTGGTGTCACCGAACAATGCACAACCATTTTTTTTTTTAAATTTGCATAAAGCGTCTCGTGTTTATATCACTAAAGCTGTACACAACAATTAACAATTAATGATTCTTTAATAATTCTCTAAAATGTAGAATGGTTGCGCGCTTATCTACAAGAAAACCGCTAATTCTCCAATAAATCTCTGTGTTTTATTGGAGAATCCAACGGATCTTCCCCAGCTACTACAGCATGGTCTTGTGTGAATATTTCATTTTTTTTTGAATTAAAACCAAGCTACTGATGATACAATTATAATTTATGATATGTGTAGTAGTCTTTTATTCGAATTCTTTGTTTTCATCCGAAGAGATTCAGTCGGTGACATGACTCGGCCCGGGCGGGTCGCTAGGGGGGAGGCTAAGCAAATGTTAAGCTTCCAAGAATATCAAAGCGGTCGGTTTCGGTTCCATATTGCTCTTTTTCGCTTCAACAACCAGAAATTCAATGTCTTCACGATCGCGCCGTGCAAACGATTCAGCAATCAATCGGGCCACATCCTGATGTTGTAGGCCTTCAACGCGTGTCCCATCGACTTGTAGAATTAATTGACCCACCTCTAAGCCGCCAGCACAGTACGCTGCACCGTTCTCCTATAAAACCGATCAAAAATTTTAATTCGATAATATTTCAATTTTCCAATTACGCACGTTGATATTGATGATCCGTGGCAGGGGATGTTTTGTATTGGCACCACCTTCAATGGCTATCCCTAAGATTGGTTTCGTTTTCTTTACGGTCACGCGGAGATTGCCTTCTTCGTCTTGGACGACACGCGGCGTCTCCCGGTGTGGTTCCGTACCGGTACCATCACGTGCTAAACGCTGCATTGATTGGTGGCGTCGCATACCGCCTTCGCCTTCTAGAAGGGATTGTTCGTCCTTCATGTCGAAACTACGGGATAGTTTATGGGCCAATTCCTGATAAAGATCAACAATATCGCTTTACACTGTTCATTTTCTAATCGAAAAACTTATGAAACAATCCGAAAACCTTGCTAAACTATATGAAAACACACAGAATTAAATGGACGACATTGACAACTACTACCATAAAGGGTCATGCAATCGCTAAAAAACGATCAAAATAAGCTGTAAATCTCGTGTATTCTTGTGGCAATTTGGTGTGTGTCTCTTTGATTCCCCTTGAGAACAAAGCATGCCCCATGCTGTGTGGACGATGAAAGTTAAATTCTTGATACTGATGTGACGGACCTTTGCAAGGAACGCCCTATTTTTTTTTGTTTAAATTTGTCAATTTCAAACAAAACTACAAATACTAAAAGAAAATCAACAGAACACGAATGCCAATTCGTTTAATTCTGTAATTCTCGAAGGCACAACATATTTTGTACCACAATCTCCCAAAGCCGGACAATTATCAAGAAGTAAGAATTTCGTGCGAAATTTTTGTCGTATTTACAGAAAACTAAGGTGCAAATTGAGTGTTTTTGTGCGGAAATGGGAGTGTGTCAGTTCGTATTTACATGTGCCTCATTTTACTAATTTTATAGATGAGAAGAGTAAAAATATAAATAGGGAGAAAGGCCACATGCTGGAATGGAATTAAAATATAATAGTGCTCTGCAAAGGGCCCTATAAACACACTTACAAGAGGTCTGCCCCAATACCAAGACTTGACTTTCTGCGTCCACCCGCCCAAGCTTGAACGTAGACCGCCCAGGTAACCGCTCTGGAAAATACATGATTCTTCCCTCAATGATTTCGTCGAGTCGTACAAGAAAACAAACAACAAAAAACCGGCAATAATGCGAGCGAAAGAGAGAGAATGGTGTGTGTGTTCAACAATAAGAAGTGTTACCACTTTGAACTTATAGTTGCCTGGTAGTCGAGTACCATTGCGCCCACTAAATGGTACCACCGAATGGTACCTTATTTATAGAATTAACGGAAATTGAAATTTTTTTCAACTTTCACTTGTTACAAAAGATAGTGGTGGAAAATTGGAAAATTTCGGATTCTACAACTGAATTTTTTGGTGGGAATTTGATTAATTAGCAGGCTAGTACAGTTAGAAATAGCGCATTTTAATAATGACTTCCTTTAAAAGTTGCTAATTAAAAACTAATTCTTCTAAATTAATAAATCAACAACTCATGATAGGGCGGCGAAAGAGGGGAAATGTATCACAAAACAAATGTTGTAAATTCTACCATTTCATCTATTTAAATTTACAGTAATTCTACATGAAATCCCACCAAATGTGGCAACCATGTTCAATAAAATAAGAGGTGTTTACCTGGTCCTGCGATCAGTACGTCATTGTAGTTTGTAGTACGGTGTAGTAAGCATGAAATAAAAGAATAAAACCACTATTAATAAACAGGCAGATAAATAACGTTTTATTTTTCGTTAAATAATTATTGATCTGTGCCGCAATATAATTAAGTAAGTAATTTTGGTAGAATTCCTGAAATTGTTGAAAGTTTCGCGCTTGATGTAGCATTGCAGTCTCCGCGATTTTCGTGAAAATTTCAATGTTAACGCAAAAATTCCGCAATAGCCTACAATTTTGATCAAATCTGTTTTTTTTCTACATAAAAATTACGGTGAAATTCGATTATAGTAACAATAATAAAAACAAAACCCGTGAAAGTTGCCAAGTGTTGAGTAAAAGTTGGAAATCATGACTTTCTTTCGATATAATCTCGGTTTTTACCCACACAATTGTTTAATCGTTATCACAATTATAATCTAAAATTAGAAATTGTACTATCATCGCTTATAATAAATAGAGACGCACACCTGGACATAAATCGCAACTATCTTATAATTTAATCATTTCGTTTTTTTTTCTCCTGCACGTCTTCTATTAATGATAAATTAAACCACCTGCATGACCTATTGGCAAGTCTCTATCTAGTTGTTTATCCAGTCGCGATCGACTGGGAATCAATAAGTCATCCGCTATTGTTGATTAATTGACTTTTTTTTTTAATTAAACAAACCGGCCGTGACCTGAAATTATCCAAAAAAAAATCAAATAGAATAACAACCGAACAATCAATTAACAAGATTTGTAGAACAGGTTTTTTCCTTTTGACCGATTTTTCCGGGTTAAAATCCGGCTAAATCTCGACGACTACAAATAATCATCATAATTACACATTGGAGATATTGCGCACGAGATGTTGTCACGTTTACCGGAAATTATTAACCTTTCTCAAAACTCTTACAACTTCTTGTTGTTAGTTTTGATGTTATAGAAAATACCGTTATTGACCTCTGACTGTTATCAAACGATGTTTTTTTGTTTGTTTGTTGTCAGTCCGAGCAGACGACATGGAATCTTGGTTGGTCGATGTGAAACGTGTCCGTATACCAAGACCGAAATTCGGCAACAATAACAATACAAATCACAACAATTCGCGATTCAGTTATCCGATTGAGCCGCCGAAAGACTACCATATTTTCGAGGAGGCGAACCGACAGAGCGCCAATGGGGGACAACTGGCGAAAGCTACAGAAGAACTGCGGCGCGCCTTCCAGGAGAAACTTTAACTCTATTTGTTTAAATCGTTGTACATAGAACTGTGATAATTTGGGTTTCAATAATAATGATAGTAATATAGGATTGTGTTTTACTGCATTACCGAATCGGTGTATTCCTGCTGGTGTAGTGCGGTGGTACTGCCCGATCGTGACTCGCCCGGACTTGAGTGTCGCCGACTTCTCGTACCGGACGGGTTTTCATCGTCGCCGCTCATATATTCCTGAAAATCGTACAATTTAGAACGATTCCTATGGCAATTCTATAAAACGTGTGGTAATTCTGTTTGGTCAAAGAAGCGGCTAAAGTTCTATATAATTCACAAAGAATTCTAATCGAGTATGAGAGAGGTACCAAAGATAGTGTGCAAGTGAATCAGAGAACAATAATGATAGAGATATGTTGGTGCCAGTGCTCTAAATAAGAGTAAAAACAATAACAGACACTAACAAGAGACGAGCCTCAATTATTGCTCAATTCTAGATGCGTTTGTGCGAGAAATATGAGCCTCGTTTCAAGTTTCTACTAGCCTACAAGAAGAGAAGAATAATCCAAAAAAAATACAATAAAATAGTAAAAACATAGAATTGAAAAAAAATCACCTGATTTTGGTGATCTTCGTCGTTTAAAGCCGTTTTTCCTGTAGCGCTCGCTGGGCGTTTTCTATAAAGACGCGATTCAAAAATTATATGTTTACGTCGAGAATCTCGCGTGTTTTTGAGAATGTCTGCGCGATTTTACCTTTGAACTTTATCCGAAATACCCATTCCTAAACCCGAATCTTCGCTTGGTGAACGATACTCCTCCTCATTATTAATACTTACAACAGGAGGCTCAACAACACAATAACCAGTTGCGTACTCCTGTAAGGGATCATTTATAACAATGTAAAACTTTTGGAGAAGCTCCACAAGATTTTGGCAATGTATTTGTTGCGGGACATATTCAGTTTGATGAAACTGGCACCATAAACCTTATCGACTATTGTCTGTAATTGAGCTAAAGATCAAGTCTTATGATGCCAATTTGGCGAGTGCTCGTGTTTCTTTGTTTGTCAATCTACCACTCTCATACAAAATTGTGTATTCCGTCAATAATTCAGCAACAAGCACCACAATATTTCTATCGTTATTATTTGATCCCCCCCGCCTCACAAGATGATTAATTAATAAATTGACTTACATCGTGATAGGATGGGAATGGAGCTGTATGATTACCATCTGCAGCCGGTGCACATTTTCTCTTTAATCAAAATATCGGATATTGTATTGTTGTTTGATTTTAATTTATTCCACTCACCCTAGAATGACGATAATCATAATCTCTAGGATCTCGGAGTCTGGATGTTTCAAGATCTCGTCTATAAACTAATTCATCGAATCTGATACGATCTTCGATGGCTACGATTTCTCTTATTTCAGTCAAAAGTGTGTACTGGAATTTGACACAAAATTATTGTAAAATTATCGATTTTTATCCGAAAAATTATTACTTTTTCTGGAGTGTTAAGTAGTTCAGTCATGACTTGTACAAAGGCATCTATGGTCATATGTCTGGACGCGTACTCATCTGTATAATAGCATAATGTTGTGAATTCAGGTCGTGTTAATAAACATCTGGCTTTTTCTTCAACCATTTGATGGGCGGCCGCCCATTTTCGTGTCGTTTGAGCTGCCCGACTCCTATATTATATGAACCAAAAAATAATTAGAATACAGACAAAATAAATCGAATTTTAACAAAACAAACCCAGGACTACATAAATCCCAATCACGGTCGTATGCTGTACATGAATGTGGTACTTTACCAACATCTCGAACAAGTAACGACATCCGTTTGTGGTATTTTAATTGAGCAACGGCTTGATCATGTGTCACGTCCATGAAGGATTGTCCATTTACTTCCAAGATCTGATCGCCGACCTGAAAACCAAATCAAACGCAACCGCACCTCAGTCTGTGTTTCGTGTTACGTGTCTGATAAGCAAACAAAACAACGGCGCCAAAAAGCTAGTGACCCATCCGAGGAAACTTTTGGTTTTACTGTTTTTAAACGATTAGGTAGACTATTCTAAAGGATACGTAATTTTTAATTTGTTCTCAAATTTGAGAGAAAATGGAAAAGTTCTCCATGTAAAATCAGTTTTTTTTTCAAAGTTCTCAAAATGGCTTAATATAGATAATTGCTGACGGCTCCTAATCGAGTTGCAAAAAAACAATCTTCACTATCCCCTCCAAAACCGTTAATTATTCAGTTTTTAGATGACTGAAAAGTCTTGGAAATATTTGGAGCAGTGGCGCAGCAAACACAACCGGCTCCCGGGGTATGGCATTTCCCCTCCACAAAAATTATATTACAATAAAAATATTTGAAATTTCCCGAAAAATCTTTCTTTAGAATAGTATTATGTATGAAGATTATAAAAATCGGTTACTTCCATCCGGCGTGGTTTCCTTGTTAAGGCCCCGCATCTTCTACCTCAAAACACGGTGTTTCTTTTTTAAGATCTCACAGTCGCATTTCACAATTTGAAGAGAAGGTTAATAGCTCAAATGATTACAAAAGTGAAAATCTCGGTCCCTCTTAAACTTTTTTTTCAAACTTTCTTATCAAATTTAAAAACAAGTGCTTAAGAGCAAATATCAAAAGATTCTTTCTTAAGGTCTCATTTTCGCAAATTAAACCTTTTCGGCAAGTGCTTGTGTACATTAGGTAGACAAAAGAAAGCTTGAGGTCCCTCTTAAACTCTTTTTTTGAAAAATCTTCTAGTTTTTTGGTGATTTGTGTTTGAAGAGATGTTTGTTATTTCTCTTTTTAACGTTAGTTAACGAAAAGTTATCGCTCTTAAAAGTATGGAGTAGTGGAGAACTTGTAAACAACCAATCAGAATTTGCCTAAACACACAGTGTTGCCGGTTTGAAGGTGACACACCAAATTTACCGGCAAGAAAAATAAGGAAGAACTTATTGAAATAAAAGACCACAATTACAGTCGAAAAATTAATTAATTCCCTTTTTTATATCTAATTGTTGTGATAAAATTTTGCTATGAAATTAGTAAATAGTAAAAATTGGAAAACATACATTTGAAATAAAGAATAACGGACACTGGAGAAATGGATCTCCTCAACCCACTTGAAGGAATGGAGAGAACACAAAGGACTGCGTCAGTCTAGGATCTTGATAGAAGGACCTAACGCTAGGCGCAGTAAAGATCTGCTGAGACTTGGTAGAAAAGATCTCAGAACAATTGTGGGACTGCTCACTGGACACTGTCCCATCAATCAACACCTACACAAGCTCGGCATCAGTGATGACGAGATGTGTAGGGCGTGCTTAGAAGAGGAGGAAAATCCTCACCACATACTCTGGGAGTGCCATGCATTGGCTGGCCTCAGAGCAACACCTGGGGCGACGATTTTTGGAACCAGAAGACATTCGGAAAGCCGAACATGGCAGGCTACTGAGCTTCATTAGAGGATTAGAACAGCTGTGGTAAGGCTCTGGTAAATGGAGGGGCACACAATGGGCCATCTGCCTCAGTGTGAGAGCCGACGTAGGGCCCCTCCCAAAATGAAAAAAAAATATATATATATATATAATAAAAAACAATATAAGATACATAAGGTAATCATTGCAAGCATTATCAAATAATAATAATTTTATTGTTCCTTAATCAGATATTTTTTTCATAAGTTTAACGCGAATAAAAGATTTAATTAAATATTCATAGACAATTAAGATTTTTCTACACACTACTACAATTTTGAAAAATAAAGAAAGAGTAGATAAGATTATTTCAGTGAAACGACCTAATACATAAATTGTCGAGAGAGAACGAGAGAGCGAGAGAGAGAGAGAGAGGGAGAAAGCATCTGCGACAGGCAAATATCCCTATTAAAAGATTTTTCAAAAAAAAAAGTTTAAGAGGGATCTCAAGTTTTCTTTTCTCTATCTAATGCACCCAAGAACTTGCCGAAAAATTTTAATTTGAGGAAATGAGACCTTAAGAAAGAATCTTTTGATAGTTGCTCTTAAGCCCTTGTTTTTTAATTTGATAGGAAATTTTAAAAAAAAAGTTTAAGAGAGACCGAGCTTTTCACTTTTGTAATCATTTGAGCTATCAACCTTCTCTTCAAATGGTGAAATGCGACCGTGATATCTTAAAAAAGAAACACCGTGTTTTGAGGTAGAAGATGCGGGGCCTTAAGCTGATCCCTGAAACAAGCCGCTCGAATTGTTGCGTCTTGCTCCGGCCAAGGTAGACACGACGATAAATCGAACCTGACCTGATTTCGCTAGTGATAAATGTATATCGCAGAATCCGTGAACTTACCATCAATCCAGCACGATCGGCCACTGAATCTTTATCAACACCAGTTATGAAAATCCCCAAATTATATTCAACACCGCCACGTATCATCAATCCCAAACTTTGACCAGGTTCAATACACAGATCCACCTACAAATTATTAAAAAACAATCAATTTCAATTATGACGACGTTAAATGGAATTTTCCGCATGATTGCATGGCGGAACTATGACGATAAATTATTGAGGGGTAAATTCAGCAAATATGTGTGTGCGAGACCGAATACCGCAGAATTTAATCAAATTGATCAGCGTTTTTATTGGAAATTTATCGCCAGCTTAACTCACCCTACGTATACTCCTATCTTTACTGGACGGTCGTCCATAGCCGTACCGTTGCGGTGGTACCGGACCAGCTCGGGTGTATTCTAATGGTGGTGATACCGGCCGTCCCTGTCGGTCCATCCACGAGCAAGTCTGTCGCATCTGCCACGGACCGCCGCTGTTTAGATTGGCCGAGGGTAGATTCGGTGAACGTACGGTCATACTTAATTTTCGACACGATTTCAACATCTAGAACGATACAAATGATAATCGATTTTTCTTATTGTGTATTGTTCACGTTTGCATGTTCAACTCGATCTTTAGTTGAAATACACACAAGCTTATAGGAAGTGAGCAGTTTAGCATGCACATTGAAGGAAGTCGACGCTTAAACAAGTCTGATATTATCTTTAAAGCTGCAAGTTGTATATAAAGTCACTTGAACTCGTTGAATAATCGATGGATTTTGTTGAAATGCCGTGAAATGTAGAACGGCATTTCGCCGATTTATTTGACAAAATTAAATAAGATACACAACGAAAAATTCAATCGTAATTATTCAGTTTAGCAGTCGAAATTAAAATAGTCACGACGTCGGCATCGTTGTCGTAAAATATTAACAGAACGACCGGAAAATCGGTGTTATCACGCAATCATCAGAGCTCAAAATAGAATCGACGAAGATAGAGAGAAAAAAAACTATACCAACACAATTCCATGGTAAAATTATCGAAAAACCATCACGAATCACATCAACCCTTTATTCCATTATTTTACTAGTTTTTCGTAAGGCGGCGCAACGTTTAGTTTTTGTTTTAAAATAAGCCAACATTTCTATTTACACGATATGTTATTGAACATTTTCAATGTAAATTTCTTAATAGAAATAGAAATACGGAAAGAGAAGTTATAGTGATCGGTCACGAACCCATAACTCAGTCATTAAATTAAAATCAATGGTAATTTAGAGACAAATTTATGGTAGTGTCAACTCTAATCGTATACAGTAGGTCTGGTTTAATTAGGTCAACTTGACTATCATTGGAATTCAATACCTAGCAGACCACTAAAATAATTGAGAGTAGAGTTGGTCTCGTCTGTACCCAATGCTCAACGCATGCGCAAAAACTTTATTGTCTAAAGCCGGTCTTTGGATTCCTAAGAGAAGCCTTTGAGTATAATATTTTTTCTATTTTGCGTCAATAATAGCGCTATTTTTAAACTTGCTACTGTATCGAAATGAGCTCATTTCGACACATGTGTAAAAATGGAAAATGTAGTACATTTTTTTCCCTAACGTTGGTATTGGCAACAAAATACATAGTAATTTTTGGAAACATATACAACCACTAATACATCAATAAAAAAAATCAAACAATGTTCAATTGTTTTATCAGTAACACCAACTCCCACCAATTTCCCTAAATATCAAATCTCGCAATTTTGTAAAAAACGGCAAAAAATATGCAAAATAGAAAAAATAGTATAAAAAACTCGTGTCAGAAGTCGTCCACTCGTCCGTCTGACACTTGTTTTTTAATACACTATTTCATGATCTTACTGAAAAAGGTCTACATATGAAAACAATACGCTCAAACAAAACTGGAGAGTGCTAAAAGTGCCAACAATTCCTGATTGTCCCGTTTAGCTATGTTCCTGTGCTGCGATGTAAGATCTTATACTTTAATGGCAAAAAATTAGAGGCAAGTGGGTACCTAAAAAGCAGTATACCGTCGCATAAAGTAGAACTAGAATGCGATTCAACTTGGGAAAAACAATTTGAGAGAAATTTTTAGTAAGAAGATATCTTGAGAAGAGGACGACTATACCGTCCTGGTTTTGCCAGGACAGTCTCGTTGACCTACTCGCTTTGACATTTGCCCTGGTTTTCTTAATATTCTTCCTTTTTTTCGCTTTTAAGACAAATCTTTGTCAATGTATAATGTAGGTGGAGTTTAATTTTGTATTTGCGGAAGTCTCTCCAACTTATTGGAGTTTTATAATTTTCAGTGTGTTAAATTTGATCTCAAATGATTATAAGAAAACAGGAAGTCATTTGCCCTTGTCCTGCTTTGATGTTTCGCTTTGACTAAAAATGGTTAACCTACTCCTCAAAAATCAATATTCTCCTTACACTGTAGGTCTGTAGGCTTTTAAGGATTCTAAAACATTTTTTCTAAGAAAAGTGAAACTTCAAGAGGAATGCCCATTGGCGTTTCATAAAGCATCGTTTAATTATGTACGGTAATAAGACGTACACCTGTTGCAGCGCAATAACACACGACATAGAAGAAGAAACAAAATTATATGGGTAGATCCATTACTTTTCGGTAAAAGTGTGTGCGCATAGGTCACCGAGTTGGATGCCAATTTTTTTTCGAAAGCGGGTCAAAAAGGAGGTGATCCTGAAAATTTGAACCAGATAAGCTCAAATCAATTTCAAAAAAAATCGATTTTTTGGCAATTTTCAAAAATTTATATCTCAGCTTCTGTGGGACTTAGAAATTAGTTCGAGCCGGCGTTTTTCTCGGTCAACCCTGTGCTTTCAAGAAAAAAGTATGCTATTGATCCAAACTTTAATGGAGTTTAGCTGTACGCTTTCAACTGAATCACCTATATTTAAAGTCCTGTAAAATCTACAGTTTTTGGAATAGGGAAATGATGGTGATATCAAATTGTTTGTTAAGTTATGGATCTGCTTTTCATTCTACTTTACTTTGATTAAAGCTGTTTCTTTGTAGTATAGCAACGCAAACCTAGGACATTTCGTAAAAATTGCCACTTTGAGACACTCATAACTTTTTTCTATTAACTCCAAATCTTTCGAAAATTTCAGAGAATGTACTTCGTTTCATCCTTAAACAGCCCTGAGAATTTCAAGTTTGGAATAGAAGTGAATTCGGAGCTATGAATTTTCAAAAATGTTAAATTTTCAATTCAAAATGACCTTATTTGGACTTTTACTATTAGTTTTATTATTTTTACGTAATTTTTTGATTCTTATTCAAAATCTTATAGTAAATGACAAAAAATGTACATCTTTACAAAAGTAAAACAAAAAAAAAATTAGGCATCTTATATTCGTATATTTAATTAATTGTCAAGGCAACATCTGCCATTTTAGTGAATTTCTCTTCAGGGCTCATTCGATTCGGAATGACCTCTAGAAACTTTTTGAAAAATTTGAATGTGCGCCGGCAAAAATTGCAAAAGTTATAAACAATTTAGTAAAATTAAAAAATGGGGGTTTGGTTTTTTGCAAATATCTCGGAAACTATTAGAGATATTCGAAATTTGAAAAAAGATCCTTAAAGAGGAGGAAATTTCATAACAAATATTCTTCCTCTCGGAACTCTACCACCAATATTTATAATTTTAATTTTGAGGAGAAAATAGCGCTAAAAGCGGGTGACGCGCGTTCCGCAAGCGCTGACCCACACGGACTCTTGAACAGTAAAAATCATTTTAACCCATTAAATATCAATATTAAGAAATAAAAAAACTCACATACCTTCTAGACACTTGAATAAACGAAAATCCATCGAAAAAAAATTTTTTCCGTAATTATTTTATTAGATATGCTTTTGTTGATTATTTAATTTTTACAAGTTTAAAATTTACATAAAAACTCTGATAATTGTTAAACTAAAAACCTCAAATTTTTTTCACTTCTTGGAGCTATTCATTAAAGGCATGAGAAAAGATCCCCGTCGGAAAAATTAAAAAATGTTGATTTTCCACTTTGTTATTAACAATCTAAGTGGTTAAAATTGTTAATTATCAAATGCGTTTCTAAACAATAATTTTTTTTGTTTTGCTTTTTTAAAGATGTACATTTTTTGTCATTTACTATAAGATTTTGAATAAGAATCAAAAAATTACGTAAAAATAATAAAAGTAATTGTAAAAGTCCAAATAAGATCATTTTGAATTGAAAATTTAACATTTTTGAAAATTCATAGCTCCGATCTCACTTCTATTCCAAACTTGAAATTCTCAAGGCTGTCTAAGGATGAAACGAAGTATATTCTCTGGAATTTTCTAAAGATTTGGAGTTGATAGAAAAAAGTTATGGGTATCTCAAAATGGCGATTTTTACAGAATGTCCTAGGTTTGCGTTGCTATACTATAAAGAAATAGCTTTAATCAAATTAAACTAGGGTGAAAAGCAACAGTCTATACCTTAACAAAAAATTTGAGATCATGATCATCTCCCTATTCCAAAAACTGTAGGTTTGACAGGACTTTAAATATAGGTGAAATTTCGCGAAAACAGTGATTCAGTTGAAAGCGTACAGCTAAACTCAATTCAAGTTTGGATCAATAGCATATTTTTTTCTTGAAAGTACCGAGAAAAACGCCGGCTCGAGCTAATCTCTATATCATGCAGAAGCTGAGATATAAATTTTTGAAAATTGCCAAAAAATCGACTTTTTTCAAATTTCAAAAAATTCTCTAGCGGCCGGATTTGAACTTATCTGGCTCAAATTTTCAGGATCACCTCCTTTTCTGACCCACTTTCGAAAAAAAAAATCGGCATCCAAATCGGTGACCTACGCGCGCACACTTTTATCGAAAAGTTTACTTTTTTGCTTACCATAAATGACGCGTAAGAAAAGTATTCATTTCGAAGCTGACGGTTTATTCTAATTGTAAGAGAAAAACCTTACAGTGGAGAAAGCAATATTAGTATCATCGTGTCTATGATCGAGAACTGCAAATGGCTGACAAAATTTGAGGAATACGATAAAAAATTGTTTTTTTCCTGTATAAATAAGAAATTTTGCCTCGGGATGTGTATAAAAAAATTGAGAAGCACTTAGTTCCGGCACCTCTCTCTTTCCTACACCCGCACCCATAATGTATGACGAATTTAACCTTTTTCGCACCTTTCACATTTCGCCTAAAATAAATCCCTCTCTTTTGTCACAAAAGATTCGATTTTGCCGTAAAAAATTAGAACGTGTTACTATGAAATAAAATAACGAACAAAGGCAATCAAAAATTGAAAGCTTTGTTTCAACAATGGGGGTACCAGGAACTGTCTTGTCTGTTTAAAGTCAAGTAATTCAAGCAGAAGACGAAGTATAATACGTAAATTATGCGAGAGTAATCAAAACAACTTATACCGAGCCAGACAAGAGCAATCAGCGATCGAATTGTAATTTTTCAAACTGAGCGAATAACAAATTGATCTGTCAATACTATTGATAGATTGATTCTATACGATTGGAATGGCTAAATTGTAGAAAAACTACGATTTTCCACAGTACGATAAAGAAAAGAAATAGAACATCAAGAAAAGTATAAATTCCAACTATTTTCCAGTAGAATTTCAAAACACCCCATGAATATCATATGAAATATCCATAGATATATACAACTGTTGATACGGCTTACCTTTAATGCCTCTTCATGTGAGATGCCTGTAAATGGTGTACCGTTAACTTCTAGTATCGAATCACCAGGTCGTAAGCCAGACCGTTCAGCAACACTACCCTCTTCCACACGTGAAATATAAACTCCCACACCTGTAATTAATCGATATAGACCTATTGCTAATTAGATTTAGAGCCACAACTACAATTACCAGCTTCCTTGCCACCTTTGACACAAATCCCAAAACCATGAGTACCATCCTGTGGATCCCGTACCATCGTTATCGTTCGCGTTGTTAATTCATGGATACTCGGCACGTAACTTGTCGGTGATCGATAATTGATTTGATGGGTAGTTGATGGTGGACTACTAGCCGGTGATCGTCTAGGCCGTTCCGGATTCAATTTTGAATTAGCTGGATTACCACCCGTACCAGCACCACCACCACTACTACTACTGCCAAACAAACGCAACACTTGTTCTGGTGATATTGGTCGTTTCTTATTATTAGTCTCTCGACTACTCCCTTTCGTATTAAAATTCGGCGTCGAGCCCAAATAAGTCCCTCTAGGACTGCTTAACGTATTATAATGCTGATAATCCCTGGATGATGGATGGTGGTGCATAGCTGATGACGGCCGTTCAACAATCGTATACGACGTACCGGGCGGCGAATAATAGAGACCGGAACGACCACGTGCACCACCGCCACCACCACCACCACCACGTGGACTACCGTTCGGATCCAGCACATCTTCAGCTTCTGCTGGAATCGTTGAACGATTCCCGCCACCAGCATTCCGTCCAGGGGTGCGTGTCCAACCATAACGGCCACCCAAATATGAACCACCAAATTCGGATAATTCAGAATATTCTTCACCGGTACTGCGCATCGCCTCCAACTTTGTAAAATTTGGGCTATATCTAGCCAGCGCGCAATCGTCACGAATACATCAACTGTAAAGACGAAATAAAATTAAACAAACAACGGCAAGAAGAAGGGAGAAAAAATTGAATAAATTTAAAGAGTTTTTGATGAGAAAAGTTTGATAGTGGATAATGATAGTCGCCTGACCGGCGGCGGCGTCGCGACGACACCAACTTAAATCATATCGATCACAATGAGAAACAGTAGCCAGATTTATCAATTCGCCCACATCCTATTAGAATAAAATACAACAGAGAAAAACAGCAACAAAATTGGGGAAAAACTGGCATTTTTTTTCGGGAAAAATTTAATCAATTGTAGTGGTGCTATTTTAAGTAAATTGGATTTTCAATTATTCAACTTTCGGATCGATTTTGTATACCTGCGAGTTGTAAACACATAATTCTGATCAAATTCGATAATGTTCGCGAGAACTGTATTTATTTACAGTAATAATGAGACTGCAATTGAGATAACGCCGATAATCAGCTGTTAATACGATAAAATTCTCTCAATTATTAGAGTTTCCGCTGTTTTTCGAAACGGCCAGATTACAGTCTTATTCGGAATTATGAATTCAATTCTATTATTACCACCCTCGGTCTAACAAACAACAATGTTGAGCTTTATCGGCGATTTATGTTAATTAACTCTATTTCTCTCTCTATGTGTTTTGCTTATTTCATGCAAAACATGTTCCGCAGATAAATTAATGCCAGTATTATGCGGCATAATTATTTCAACCACAAAAATTTTATTTGTTTTGCCTACGATGATTTAATGGATCGAAAAAATGTAAGAAATACCTAAGATAATTGTAGGGATTCTTCGATTAGCCTACATTGTGTCCTTGTTGTGTCATATATGCTCGCCTACAATAAAATATTTAGGGGGTGATTTTTTTGTGTAAATTTAGATTAACAAAATAGCTAGACGACTGTGCTTTGTGTAACGTACAGGAGCACGCAATGCGTAAACATATTTCCTTTGAACAACAACAACAACAACAAAAATATAACACATAAAGCTCTATTGTGGCTTACAGCTTTATTACGCTAATCGAGCTTATTATAGAACTAATAAATCAATTTGAACGTAAAACTAGAATTTATAGCTTATCAGTAGTTTAAATAGGCTGCTTGATATGCTATTAAATTATTATTAATTTCGAAATAATGATACGTACAATTCGAGCAAAGCTCCTCATGTTATCTTCTGTCCATACCGAACCGAAGGTAATTCCAAATTAACCACATTTCATCAAATTATCAACAGAACAACTTTAATTAGAAACAATTACACCATCACTACAATTTATCACGATTATTGACGAATTTCCTGGATACTATCAAATAATCCTTTAGATCCTGTTAGTGTCCTGGCCAAACCCACATTTCATTCACCACATACACACGCACAAATAACAACAAATCCCCAACAAAAAAGGAAACAAGCCTTTAATGGAATATTTGTAATTAGTTTTCGATAAATTAATCAATTTTTACAGCAGACAAAAAGAAACTGTTTTTCTTATTTCGTATATAATTAATTATTTATTTTTAATAATAGGAATGATTATTTATAAAGTCCGCCGGGGGCGGTAGTAAGGACGCGCATGTTTTCTTTTCTATCAGGACAGTAGTAGTCCATGTACTAAGAAACGTTTTCTATAAATTTTGACAAATATTGGTATACAGTGGTAGTGGTGGTGACGGCGACGACGACGGCGCCATAGTGGACTTGCGTCCTGACGCCGTTACGTCACAATCAATATAGTAATAGGACACTGTTTTGAATGACACTGTGTAGACAGAGATAGATGTATAGAAAAGGGGACGGATGTGAAGGAATCGACCTTTCGATTTTTTTTTCCTTCCTGTAGTTGTTGTTGTAACTGTGTTTCGCATTTTAACTAAACAGAATGACAGGCCAGACGGTCAAATGTCTTGGCATTGTGCCTTGACTCATTCATCACTAATATAGGGTTACAGATTCTATTGCACAATTGGAAATGTTCCAAATTGTCGCCGATTGTTGTATTTTAATTGAGGAATTGTGGGAGATTGTTTAGACACTGATTTTTTGTCAAAACAATGTGGTAGCCAAAAATTTGAAACAGGTGGTTTGGATTTAAGCCCAGTTTTTGCTATTTGTTGTGAATATAAGGTTGCGATTTGGTATCTTTACGTCCAGGGCCGGTCGGAGACCACAACAATACAGGCACCTGCCTAGAGCGGCATAATTTTAGGGGCACTACTTTTTAGTACCTCAGTTCAGTTTTTGGACAACTCTGACAGTCAAAATTTTACAATAAGAACAATTACCTTTATTTTGAACGCACAGAAATCGGCAATCCTACCGTTGAATTGGCTTGGGCCTGGGATTTTCTAAATCCACCCTTGGAAGTGTTTTTGAGGCTTCCAATTGTCTCCTTAGCCCCAGTCCCTTCACCTGTATTGTGCCCTTTTTTGGGAAGCCGTATTTTCGCTTATAAACGACATTTTAAATATTTTTCCACACATTTCAGAATGCTGTCTCATATCAAAAGGTCAATTTTTTATTTGTTTCGTATTGTTTTGATACAAAAATTTTTATGACACTTTTCGATGGGACAACAGGCGTTTCTTTATTACAGCTTTCTAAAATTTGAAATTATCGCAATTACTTTGGAATCTTAATTTCTCGACACCAAAAGATGTAAGCTTGCTTGAAGCGCCAGAAAAGCTCGAGCGGGCTCGGCTTACTGGTAAGATTGTTCAGGTACAACCGCAAAACTCGAGTCCTATTTGGCCGGCTAGAATCTGTGGAACCGCTCTTTTTTCCACACATATACGAGGCAATAGTCTTCATAGTCCCTTACACGGAAAAGAGCTCAATGGTAGCGTGAGCGCACCACAAGAGTTCACTCCCCACAAGCATCAAAACAATTTTGAACGACCAGAAACTCATGGATCATCTTTTTAGAAGAACTTTCGGGGATTTTTCGTATTTTATTTACTTACTTCTGAACGTCTAATTTGAGTACAATTAGTATCGAGTTCTCGACAATCTTTCATAATCGGACATGTAGACGCTGATGTAATTGAATTTTTTGGCAGAATATGTTCCAGTTTCTTGGGTTAGTGAATCGTTTTTAAGCCAGAATTCTTTTGAGCGAGGAGTCAAAGTTTACTTTTTGAAGCCTTGATTTCACGGGGTTAGAGAAGAATGACTTATGCGTCAAACATTCGCTTGATACTGGATTAAAATCGCTTATAGAAGGTTTTTTGTGTTATTTTTCCAGAAATGACGAATTTATGTTTTTTCTATGTAGTTTTGATCGATTTAAGCCTATTTTTTTTTCAAACACTAAGTACGAATGGTCGGCCTTGAGGTTTCTTAGTATGCAAGAGATAGTTTTTGCGTTCCTTGGTGCAGACGAAAGATGTTTCTTTTATTTATGAAATGCATGAAATCGTTAGATCTCGCGAGCTATGTAGTGTGTGGGAGAAAAACTATCAGCTATCATGAGCAAATAATGCCTTATCATACTTTTATACAGTTCAATTTTGTTATGATAAAAAAATCTTGCATCAAAATTTTGCTCAGCGGGCCTGAGCTGCCCCTCTTCTATCAGACTCTCCACAATTGGAACGTTAATTTGAAGTGAGGTTTGCAGAGGCTGAAGAGCTCTCCCTTAGGACCTACTATAACGTAGTTTCTCTCTCTCTCTCTCTTTATCGCTCAAGCTTATCCCCCCCCTAAAACTGCCTTTTACAGCATCACTCTTTTTGTCCATTAACCGCACTTAATCCACCTATACGATAGAAGTTTATTTCTTTAGAGGTTCGGTGCATTCAACAAAGATTAGAAAGAGCGGCTGCCAAACTCTTTCAAACCACCTGATAATATTCATTTTGGACGTTTCATTTAGTTCAATGGAAATCTCTGTAGACGAGAAAATGGAAGCCACAGAAGCGCATAATGTAAAATTGATAATGGATACAAACAAAGTTAGCAATTGCTTCCACAAGAGTAGAAAATCCAACAAAATAGGTCAACAAAGCTGCAGATCTACCTTCAAGCGATATTTATTAAAAAAAAAACATTTCCTTAGAGAAAGAGAAAGCCAAAATCCTATAAAATAAGAGATTACTTTTGGATGTTGCAATCTTAATAATTCAACGTGACGAAAGCATAATTTTTAAGACATACAAATCCGATTATTTCCAGGACGAATATCCGAGTCTTTCTCACATTAATCCAGCACGCCTCAAACATCGAGAGAAATAGGAAAAAATAAAATACGACTTCAGTAAGAAAACTACGTATTGTGATGTTTATTATAAAAATAAATTTACCTAAGATTAAAATGTTTTCTCACAAACAAATTTAAAAAAAATGAGTGTGTAAAACTGGTAATTTTAAGTACAATTTACAGAAATTTCTATGTTACATAATCACATTTACATTAATTGGTCACGGTTTTGTTTTCATTAATTTTAATTAGACAGACAAAAAAATACAATTAAAGCACAATTATTATATAAGCATGAGCATTAAAATTTGTTCCAATTATAAGCGATTGATTTTTAAAAAAAAATCACAATAAATTAAAAAAATATATATATAAAATTCGACAATATCGGTAATAGTAATAAAAGAGAGACTGAGTATTTGTGATTATTGTTTCTTTCATTATCACAGATGTTTATTTTTGTTCTTTGTAATTTTCTTTAAAATTGCACCCATTTACTTTGTTTTTGATGATTTGGTAAGGTCGTCATCTTTTTTTGGTCGTAGAATAAAATTCAAATTATATGCAGTATTTACAGCATAATAAACATTAGCCTTTGGTGGTAATACCATTTCTGTAATTATTAATAACATTAGAAGGAGTACAGGCACCTCAACGTACTGTTGTTGGACATTTTAAATTTTATTACAAGGGGGTGCAGAAGGTGTAATGCATCGGAGCCTCGAAGAAAAAAGATTTAACTTTAAATTGGAGCAAAAAATTTCACATAAAAAATAAATAATTGTTTCCTTCTATATATAGAAACCTTCTTGAGTTTGTTATCGTAAACGAATTGAGCCTCCACGTATTATTTACATCCAGACCCTTTTGTAGAGAAAGCCAGCTTTATACAAAACATTAAGGGTTGATTCTACAATCCGTCCAATATTCTTCATGTTTTCCATATGTTGAAAGAGAATTTCTTTTGGAATATTGGACGGAATAAAACGATCGTAGAATCGGCCCTAAATATTAAAGAAAAAACTATTTTGTGTTCGTGTCCAATGATAATGAGTTGAAATCTCAAATAAAATTGTCTTGCAAAAATCGTTTAGTTTTTCCAAAAAGACGTGAGCTGACCTATTTCAAGTCTAATTTTTCGTCTTTATTGACAGATTTAAATGAAATTTAGGTCAGTGATAATAGTCGATAGTGTGCTTGATGGCTGTATGAATTCCCTTTTCCGAGATTTCCATTTTCAGACTTTTTTTGAACAATTTCTATTAATCAAAGAAATCCATGCAGACATCAAGCTGATTATAGACTATAACTGACATAAATTTTATTCAATTTTGTTAATAAATAAAATGAGAAAAACAACAAAAAAAAACGATTTACATTGCGACAATTTTCACGTCTTACGAGAAAATAAAATGAGTTTTTCAATAAATCTCTATTTGAGATTATAGCTGATTAACATGGGAAACGAATTCAAGAAGATTTTTTTCTTAAAATATTGAATTCTTTATAAAAAACAATAAATAAAAGTCGATGCACTCAACAACAGAAAACGATAGACAATGCAGGTTGAACCTTAAAATGACCTGAATTAGAACGTCCAGAAAGTCGCTTTAATATATTTACAGAGGCCAATCTTAATTATTTGCAAAAATAAAAAAAAACTTGGCGGATGTGATAGCTAAAAAGCTCTGCGATCTATTGAATCGAATCAGTTTCGTTTTTTCAGTTTTAATTATTGTTTAAATGAACTAAAAAGATTGGTCAAGAGGCCTATGTAAATAATTATTACAGCACATTGAAGGGCTTTTTTTTCAAAAAAAAAGAACACATCTTATTTAAACTCGAAAAATCTATAATTTCATCTATACTGCAATTTGAAAACTGCAGCGACAAGAACCTCATACAATAGACTAATAAATATGTTGTAAATTATGATTTCACAATCAAAAATCCAAAAATTCTGTACAAAAGTATACTTTAAAGCAGGGTTTCGAACCGAAGTCGAACCAAAAACCGGAATCGAACTGATATGCTTTATTAATCGGCACGGTTCCTGTGATAAATCAACACACATTCACGAGGGCTACAAATTGGACGAAAAACTGATATTTCTTCCAAAACGAAAACCCGAACTGAAGCTACATGCTTTACTAGTCGAAACGAAAAAAATAACGGTTCGAAGTCCCTGTGATAAATGAGAATATAGTGCATTCAAAAACAGGACTTCGAATAGGAATTGAAGCAAAAACCGGCACCTTACCGACAGGCCTGGCCCGAGACCACAGCAAACTAGGCAGTGGCCTGGAGTGGCATAATTCTAGGGGCGGCATTTTTTAGTGGATTCTATACTGGACGTGTAGCATTTTCTTAAGAGCTGTATGAAAAGACTATAATTTGGAGAGTGCACAAAGTAGCAACCCTGCAATTGAATTCTGGCTAGGACCTGTTTTTGTGAAGTTTCCAATTGGCCCCTTAGTACCAATCCCTTCCCCTGTATTGGGTTCTTCATTTGGATAGCCGCATTTCCATTTACAAAAGGCATTTTTAATATTTTCTCGCTTACTTAACACCCTTTTTAGATTTGTTCGTTTTACGTTGTTTCGAAAAATTGTGATTTTTCTGTTAATTAATAATTAACTAATAATTAATAATTAACTAACTAATAATTAACTAGCACGTCTAGTGCTAGTGTTAGTGACAGTGCCTTTCAGATAATCATGTCGTTTCTTCTAATATTAATGGTTTTATTTTTCAATTTTTGTCGCGGTTATGCAACTATCAACTGGAAGCAAACTGTGAGTCCGTTTTCTTAACAGTGTCTCATTCGAAAAGGTAGATTCTTTGCATTGTTTTGAATTTTTTAAAGCGTAATATTTTATGACACTTTTCTATGGGACACCAAACTTTTTTGTTACGGATTAATTTAACAGAGGATTATAATTATTTTGGATTTCGTTCTTGTTATCAAAAGAAACTATTTTTGATTAGAAATTTTGTTAAAAAATAATTTGATAAATAAGAAAGTAATTAACGAAGACGCCAAAGAATTCGAATACTAAATCTACAAAACTGTAATTATTAATTTCTGGATAGGGGCGTCGAAAATAAGTTTGCCTGGAGTGCCAGAAAACCTCGGGCCGGCTCTGCTTACCGATATACGTTTTACTACTCGAAACGAAACCGAAAACCGGCACGAAAACAATAACGGTTCGAAGTCCTTTTAAAGATGACTTCAAATCGAAACTAAACCGGAAACAACTGATATTTACTAATCACAGCAAAACCGAAAAGTGAACCGACAAAATAATGATTTAAAGTTAAATGAGTTCACCTCATTGATTTTCCTTCTGAAACATTGCTTTTTTGACATTCTAATTCAGATATCGCTTAGAGAAAAACACATACCTTTATCAGGCAAAACTTGCGCCAATGTGTATCTATCAGGATTGCCTTCTAAACCTAATTTATACATGGCATTCCGTATAACTTGTGGTGTACGTTCATTATTACTCAACATAATACTTTTATACAAAACAATACCATCAGTTTCAACATTATCCGTTTCATATGTAACTTTAATTATATAAAAATCAGGACTATTCTTCTGTGATGTAGAATGTGATGATGATGGACTTGTTGCCGTTGATGTCACATTAAATTGTCCAGGTATTTGTAAAAATTTACTACTACCACTATTTGAACTGTTCAATGATATATCTAATGATGGTAATGATGAATTACTACTACTATTTGATAATTGCGATGGACTATTTAAACGTTTATTACGTTCATAACTATTATTTGGTGAATTTGTTATACTATCAATATCATAATAAAATTGTGAACTATTACTACTTGATGTACTAGCAATTGAATCGTTTTTATGATGACCACTTGGTTGTATTGATTGTTTCTTATCTTTAATAATTGTTGTTGATGTTGATGGTGGTGGTTGTGTTGTTGGTGGTTCAATTTGACAACTCAATTGATATGATTCACGATCATCTAATACTAAAATTGAATCGAACCAACGATCGAAATTCGGATCAATATTAAAATGATAAGCATTTGCAGCACCTTGTAATAATTTGATTTGGGCCAATACTTCGAATTCTTTACGACGCTTATCGAAATTTATTAAACTCTCATTATCACTTATTATATAATCCGGTATAGCTGTATCGATCATTGTTAAATCAGTTAGAAATGTACCCAAATATGGTATTGTACCGAATGATATATTTGCTATATGATTATTTTGTTTCTGTATAATCTTTTGTAATTGTTTATCATTCTCACCATATTGATTTGCATATTTAGCTGTGCCTTCTTTCATTAATAATTCACGTTGTATTGATTGATTATTATCTTCACTAAATATCTTCGATAATTCCATAAATAATTCAAATTTCTCTTTTATCAATAATGACCAAGTCTTTTGTAAACGATAAATTGGATTCGATTGTAGACCACTAATGATTGCTTTTAAACTTGAAAAATTCTTAATTAAACGCAATTCTTGTGCTATATCAATCCAACAATTTATAATTTGTGCACGTTCAATTGGCTTCATTTGTAAATCGACTAGAATTGTTGATATAACACGAAATGATACAGCATTGAATTGATTAATTGTTGCTAATACAGTTGCAGCTTCATGACTACGCGATTTGTCACGGCGCGACCAAACCGCCCCTAAGCACTGGTGAGGTATCAATTTCTTAAAAAG
Organism: Epicauta chinensis; assembly: GCA_021725515.1. Classification (NCBI taxonomy): domain Eukaryota; kingdom Metazoa; phylum Arthropoda; class Insecta; order Coleoptera; family Meloidae; genus Epicauta; species Epicauta chinensis. The sequence goes on from JAEDXX010000059.1 coordinate 302,666, forward strand.
ATCCTAAAATACCAAAGAATTATTTAATCGAAATTCAAATTCAAATTAACCGAAAGTAATTCAAATAGGATCACTGGGAACAATTAATATAATTAATAGAAGATAAAGAATTTAGTTCGAGAGATAACTATAATCGATAGCTCAGTGGTTTAGAGCACCTCAACGCCGCGAGAGCACGAGGACACTGAGAATTAAAATGTCTCTTTATCTTCTATTAATTATTTAATTTTTGTAGAATGTTAAAAACGAAAACAAAAACTTACAACTTCCATTCGGGTAAGTTGTTCGGCAAAATGCCGTACAGGTACATCGGGTAGTCTATAGACTTGCCAACCGGGTGTTGTTAAACGGTACGCAAATCCGCTAGCCGGTGATGTTAATACTGAATCACATTGTTGTTCACGATTATAACGTTCTAAACGATGTTGGACTTTTGCATGTAATTCAGTAGCCGGTAAGAATTCTTCACAGAAATCTAATAATTGTTTTAATGTTGAATGATTTGGTGGATCACGGAAATCTTCCGGATAACTATCCAACCATACGTGTAGAGCCGAAATTAAAGTCCTACAATTATCAATAATTAATTTTTATAAAAAAAAATTCTAAATAATAATAATCATACTTTCGATGTTGTTCGTGTAAATCAACTTTACCATTCTGTGGTACTTCTAATAATTCCTCATAGCGTTGTAATAATAATTTTAAAACTTCTTTTGGTGTTGAAAAACTCCGATAAGTTGCTAAAAATACATTAATATATGTTGTTTCTAATTCACCATCATCCGTTGATAAGGCTTCAACTAATTTCTTTAATGTGCCAGCTTTAACGAAACGTACACGTACAGTTTCCCATTCTAAATGTGAGATCTCATCATCTGAATCCTGAATAATGTTCGAATTGTATTAAAATTGAACAGAAATTACCAAAAACAGAAAAAAATGAGCTTACTGAATGAGATGATGATGATAGACTTTTATTTGGTCGATGATAACGGACTTTTTTTAGATAAACTGTGTATAGAGCACCATCGGCTTTTTCCTCGCCCCACAATCGCCATGTGGGCTGCTAGAAACAAATAAATATAATCCAACATTAATAAACGATCAAATTGTTAAGCAATTAACAGTTGACCACCGTTTTATGGCCGCAAATTTTTATTTCAATTACTATTATTCGTTATTTCTGTCGAATTGCTTCCTCTTCAAAGGACTTTAATTGAAGATCCTCAAAACAAACTGTTTTGTAATTTTTAGGAATCGAGATATGACACTCGAAATCTAACTACTTAAAACAGGCATGTGCAACTTGGCCAAGAGCTCGGGCCAGGAAACAAATATCGCGGGCCGGATTCGATGTATGATATACCTATATTAACACAATAACATTTGTAAATAGTTACAAGGGCCGGAAAAAATCACATCGACGGCCGGATCCGGCCCGCGGGCCGTACGTTGCACATGCCTGACTTAAAGGATGCATTTATGTGGGATATGCTTGCAAATTAAACACCCGCACAACAATTTTTTTCTGCCAAGGGATGCATTTCTAGACAGAACCCAAAATATTTAATATATTTCTTGTTCAGGAGGAGGTGCAACTATCACAACAGTTTTCATCTCCTATTTTGCCCCTTTAATTTAAGTATACAGACTGTTTCAACATAAGCGCCTACCTTTCACAACTTCTTCAATTATTAAAATTTTCTTGTGCAACCCCCAAGAACTTATACTAGGCTACCCGAGGACTTAAGGGGGCATAGTTTAAGTTCTTGCACATGAAGATTTTAAAAATTGAAGAAGCTATGAAAGATGGTCGCTTGGACTGAAACAGTCTGTATACTCAGAAAATGTTATGTCATCCCGACAAATTGTGGAACTGTAAAAACGTCTTGAATGAAGCGTAATGTGCTTTTGAAAGACTGAGCACGTTTGCCTCAAAATTATGCTTTCAAAGTCGGCGAGCAAGATGTCTCAAAATCGGGCACAAACTTAATAAGCACATTCCCAAAAAATTTACCGAGGGTCTTCTCTCGCTGATAAATTAGTTTCGACTTTATAGATCATCGAGCCAAAATTTGTCTTGAAAATTGATTAAAAAGCCTCAATTTCGGATGATTCAGGCCTGACAAATTGTTTTCAGAAGAGGTCAAGGAAAAAGGTTATATCAGCATCATAAACCATAATTTTAAGAAATAAAAAATAAAACCTCTATCCAGCAAGAAATTCTTTAAAATCCAGATCTAGCCTCAATAGCTTAAGCTCTATTTAAACCAGGTGTTAGTACTGCTCCAGATGTTTCCAATTTGTTCCCTTCTATGAACAAAAGTCAAGATAAGTTCAAGCAGTATGTCACGTATTACGTTATAAACTCTTATTCTAGGGCAAAACATCAAAAATATTTGTTTACTAGCCGCCGTTGTTAGAAAAAATAATGTCTAACGCAATTAGTGTACGTTTTACGACACAAAGACCATTCGTCAAAATTTTGAGCGAGGAGTGAAAGGTGTATATATTTTTTTGCTAGACACAGAAGGCCCATAGATACCTTTTATTTTATGTTTTCAATTATCCAATTTTGTTAATATTACAGCATTTTTATGTTTATGTTCTATTTCATCGATTCGCTGTCCCTTCTAAAAGACTCCAAATACATCTTTTTGTATTAAAGTGTCTTTATAAACATAAAAATTGAATTTGTATGTTTTTTTTTTTCTAAAATGTCTACTTGAGGAGCATATGTTCATCCGCAATCTATTAATAAAATGATTTTTACCAACAACTTACAATAAAAACGTGTTGTAGCGAAATATTGTAGTTAGAACTAAATAATTAATCTTCAGTGATAATTTTTGGGAAAAGTTCTGTAGTTGTTGGCAAAATGAGTCACTATTACTTAATTTAAAAAGAAAAAATAAACATTTTTTTGTAACGACATCTCTCATATTACATAAAATTTATAGTTGTCACAATTAACAACAACAAATAACTTTTAGTTAGTTTTTTTTTGATAATTTTCAAGGCAAGATTTTTTCCACCAGTCTTCTAGCAATATCCTCATGTCTTTTAGTAACTCTGAATATCGCATAGCACCCGGTATAACTATTTACAAAACACCAACAAATACTGTTGAAAGCCTTATGGCTGCAGAAACGACAATTGACGCTATCCGCATTGATAACAGGTTGCGATGGAAATTTTTCAGTTTACGTTGCAAAACTATTGGGTAAATCCCGACTACATTACCTCACCAATGTCCAAGCAAAACAAGATTCTCAGTCGTTAAGATAAATTAATAGATCCCACACACATCAACCGGAAAAAATCGTAGCGGCAGCGGAAATTTCACACTCAAAAAATCCCACATGGCGTGAACAAATCAAATTGTTCACGCAGATTTAATCCTCTGGTGACAGCATTTTTATCGTTACCCGTGGTATTTAAAACAGAAAAATTGGTAGGAATTATCTTATGTAGATTGTGAAAATTAGCGGAAAAAGGATAAAATCTCGGGTATAACTGGAAAAAAAAAATTAAAATAGTGATTCTGTCGACACGGATTGTTTATCATCGATTAAGAGAAATAATGTTTTTATTCTTCAGTGCTGGATTCAGTTTTAGGCCCATGAGGACAGAGCCAAGACCAGAATTTTAGTAGTTTAAAATTAAAATATACAGAATACTAGCTTTGGAGTGGTTTTGATCAACTCCTGAAATATTTTTTAGCTGCGAAGTCAGGGTAAAGTATTTTAGGAGAAACTGTGATATACAAATTCTTGGAACTTTTATTATTTTTTTTTTATCAGGAGATTTCGACTACAGACCACGTTTAGAGGAAATCTCCTGTAAATAAATACTCTCTAGCATTATAGAATATCAGTCGAGTCCTAAGGCGCCTCCTTAGTGAAATCCTCCACTGGTGCGAATTCATCGCCGCTATCGTTGCGAATATATCGTGTTAATGTGCGAGCGCCTTAAATTTGAACTCTTATTGTTTATTACAAATACCCTTAAAAATAAACAAACTTAAAAAAAAACGGAAATCACGCATATTATGAATGCAATACGAAAAAACTTTACTATTCAACATGAGTCATATAAATTTTCAAATGAAATTTCCTTGTATAACTATAGTAATTAAATTGTAGTATTTTTCATAGAATTATAGAAAATTAATACGATGACGAATCTCTTTCAATTAAGCGAATAACCTTTAATTGGACTTAATTTCGAAGGTAATTATTAACGATAATTTTTATCAGTAAGGCTTCGAGAATCGATAAGTTTAGCCTAATTATTTCTATCATCTTTATTTCAAATATGCCTACGTTCTATAAATAAAATCAAATGTTGTCGCTATTTGCCGACAGTCTTCCTTTCATGCTTGAAGAATTCTTAACAAAGGCGTAGTACCTATTCTCTGTCACAATAATGAAGAAAATTTACGTAATTTCGTCTGTCTGCGACAATATTTTAAAACGTTCTTTGATTAGATAAAAATGGAAGTCATCACGTTTCTGTAACACAACTTTGGATCCTGCTGAATAAATAAACAAATGAATAAATAAATAAATAGACAGATGTTGTTACACAACAGATTCTCTAATAAAGTTATATATTCTAATAGACAGTAAATTGATTATTTTGAAGTAAAGAGTAGAAATTTAATCAAATTATGTTGCACAGATTGGAATTTAGACCAAACATTGCAAGGTCATTAAAATACACCTTATTTTTTAACTCTTCGTGTTATTTTATTTATGTTTACACAGGAAATTGTATGAAACTTGTTCTAGTACAGTGGAAATAATTACAAAAGCTCTACCGATTGTCCCATTGAAATATCCCCCATTGTTGTTTACCATAATAAATATGAGTAATATTTATTTAATTACAATAATGATAACAAAAAATATTATCGATTTCCGGAACAGTTTCATCTTTATTTCGTTATTAATGAATACTGTTTGAAATAATCTTACCTTAACATACCATTTAGTTGTATTTTTGTTGGTCTTTTTGGGCACTGAACAAACACAAAAACGAAATTTACCCCTTTTTATTGTATCATCATCATTATTATTATTACTATTGATAATTTGATCATTTGTATAAAATTTTGATTTTTCTGTGACATTATTAAAGAGTCCTGGTTTAAAATTAATCGAGTCCGATGGTAATAACATTTCAATTAATAAATCAATAACACAACACTTTTATACATACATAAATTTAATTATAATTATAAATAATAAATATTTACAACCCTAAATTGTTATTATTTTGTGATTATCGTAATATTTATGAGTGGAGGAGTTGTAGTGCTTTTGCCTTGGTACAAAAATTCAATTGATGATTTTCAACGCAAGCGCCAGATAGATATATGGTAATGTCTATGACGAAAACAGAAACGTATGTCGTGTATTGATAAGTCATGAATAATGACGACAAACGGGGATCTGTTGTTGATTTTTGTTTTGTTTTATATTTATATTTCCTCTTTTTTTTGAACTAACATTTGGAAAAATAATCGATTTTGTAATTAACGTTTAAATTGGATATTAAAAAAATGCCAATAGTCGACAATAATTGTATATTACTGGGAAAAATTATTGACGTAATTATATGATTAATTAGTTGTTTAATTAGAAATAATTAGGAATAATGTGACAATCGAAAAAGAGGTAAAAAACACAACGGTTGCTTCTAAAGGTGAATTTACTGTTCAAGTGTAAATTGACCTTAAGCAAACAAAAAGTAATTATAAAATCCACCCTAATCAATATGCATGTTTATCGCTGGCTCATGACCACGGCAAAACGGGCATAATTTTAGGGGCGGCAGTTTTAAGTAAGGTGAATTTATACGGGGACAGTAACTAAAGCAAGTCACTAAATTTAGCCACTTGCATTGAGTAAACGTTTGATTTAGTGCTAAAGACAGCAAAAACTTTAGTGCTTTAGTGCTAAATCAAACGTTACTTTCTTTAGTTACTGACCCCGTGTAAATTAACCTATATGCTAAACTTTATGTATAAGAGTATTCTATTATTAATTAAAAAAAAAACAAACAAACGATAGAACAGTCTTGACTCTGATGAATTTGTTCAATACGGGATTGGGGTACTACCTTAGAACTCTTTGGAGCTGCTAGATTCACTTTGGAAATTGTTATTTTTTGAGGAGTTATTTACTGGTTGAAGGTGGAAAAGTATAAGATTCAGATGAACAATTGATTAATTCTATGCAGGTCTTCAAACCTCGTAGATCGTAAAAGAGATTCAGTTTTTGGAAAACTCTCTCAATCAAAATTTTAGATATAAAAATAATTTATTTTGAAAGTACAATTCTACAATTCAATTTTCTCTTAGACCTGCAATTTTCCAAAACCACCCTTGGATTTTATTTTATTTTCCAACTGTCTTCTTAACCCTAATTTTTTCATCTATATGTGCCCTTTAGTTGGGCAGCCGTATTGTTATTTACAAATGATATTTTCAATATTTTCCCACCTTTTTTTTGTTACTGTGGGGTGTCAAGTGCTAGTGTTAGTGTAAGTGCTAGTGCCTTGAGTATAAAAACAAACATCCCGTGCCGAAGGAAAATTCATAAAGATTGTTTTATATTTTTGTAATGTTATACACCTATCAACTGGAACCAAACCGTGACTCTTTTTTTCCAACGGTGTCCCATATGGAAAGTTCGATTTTTAAATTGTTTTAATACGAAATCTCTTCCTTGAATCACCGGACGTTTTCTTTTATTATGACTTTCGAAAATTTGACAAAAATTAGGGCGATTATTTTGAATTTTTAATTTTTGACATAACGCAAATGATCTTATTGGCAAGAAAAAAAACGATTTTCAATCAGATAAAATTTAATTAAAGTATAATTTTTCAACATTTATTAATTCACGAAGATGTCAAAGAATTCGGTTACGAAAAATATAAAAGTAATGCGTTCAATAAACGAAAATAAGTTTACCTGGAGCGCCAGGAAAGCTCGTGCTGGCCCTGTGCTAGCCTAGCTAGCCTAGGCTCGCAATCTATTTTTAATATATTATTGGCCTTAGGTAATTTATTTCCTGTGTGCTTCTATTTTCAATTTTGTATGGAAAAGACTGGTAAAAACAATAAAATGTTGCTTTTACTAAACGCTTAATGAACGTGTTCAGAAATGCCTCATCTAAAATTACACCTGTGCAACGTAAAGGGGATAGACAAATATCCAGTCTACATAGACAAAAACAGACTTTATATACAGTTCGTTTGAAATCAATTAATAAAAACAATCCCAAAAAGTACAGCCAGTCCAGCTCTCCTGGCAGTCCACACAAACTTATTCTCAGTGCCCCTCTCCGATGAAATTTAAAAAAATACCCTGAAGTAAAAATTCCGCCCTTAAAATTGCTTCGCTCCAGGCAGCTGATAAACTGTAAATCGACAATTACAACGTGTAGGTATAATTCCATTATTTCAGATCATTTAAATAGCTTGTGTGGAGTCTCAAATGTACAGGATGAAAATCAAAAGAGTAGTTTTGAAGAGGTATAATATTTTGTTCCAAACGTTCACTGCAACAATTCATGTGGACGAACAATTTTAGTCATTTGTTAGAAATTAATTTGCCTATCAGCAAAAGTTTCCTAAACCTACAAGTTGACAGCTACACGGGAGATGAAAACTCTCGATTTTCATGATTTTTGGTACCTAAAGGAGACATATTTTTTATTCGGGTCCATTTTCAAGTCTAACAATAAGAGAGAAAATGGGAATTGAAGTTCACCGTGTAGTCAATTTTTCCAAAATGTCTCCAAAACGGCTTATTGAATGATTTAAAAACTGAACGATAGCTTTTAAGAGCTATCAAGTAGTGAAAATGGATTTTCTATATCTGACTTGGGTTTAGAACAATAATATGTGATTTTTCTTGGCTGTTCATCCCTTTCAGCACCATAATTAATCTTATCCATATAATATTTTGCATGCAAGTAGCAAGGCAAAAAATAAAAGTAAATGTTATTGAATTTTTTGATATTCTCAGTAATTGAGGGTGTAATACTTATGAAGGCTTGTAAATTATAAGACGATATTGCCACAAAACTTTAATTTGTAAATGTACTTTGTACATGTATTTGATTGTAAAAAAAATAAGGGGGAGGGGTTTTATGAAGAATTTCTGGTTATTTCTCGATGCGCAACATACCACAAACGCAAAAAAATCAGAGGACGACACCCTATCTATGTTAGTCATTTTTTTAAAAGCATAAAAATAAGCAACTTACGTACATTGAGATAATATTTGCTATATTAATTTTTTTTTGTTAAGGATTTAGTTTAAAACAGGCTCTGATTCGATGTAGCATAAATTTTAAGCTTGAATGTCTTGGAGTCTGTTATATAAATTGTTGATTTCTAAGGGATGTTCGTGATATACCTACTCTTATTATTATTCTTACAAGATAAATATCTCTTAGTTTACCAGAACAAAAAATAAAAAACGCTTCATTACCTTTTATTACGAAACACGAATGGTAAAGGATTTTTAGAGATCTAACTTATCATTATGATATTTGTAGTGAAGATACGGATAAATTTTTTTCGAAGAAATCAGTTGTAACAGTGTAACGCTTGGAAATTGAAAATAATCCAACGAATCGAAAAGCGTTTAGTAATCAAATTTAAGTTGACAAGAAAAAAAACAAGATGATGTCCTTGCCATTATACAAATCCGATGTAAGTCGTCAATCTTATATAACAGACTTGAAATTATATTTTCGTACTTATATAACCATTAAAATTGATTATTTTTCTAAAAATATCTTTATTTGTGTAAATAATTATAATCTGAGTTCACGATTGTTTAACTTGAGACAAACATAAATTTAAATTTTTACACACCTTCAAGCTTTCATTTAAATCTGTTCTTAGCTCCACGCCTAATTCGTCGTTTTGGGTGTGTAAATCTGTCTCGACTGATCGTGAGTTAAAGCCCAAATTATTTGTTTATAGTGTCATTTTCCAACTGGACAAATTTTACAAATCAACCTTATTCGAATGCACAAGAACTTCAATATAATAATCAAGAAACTAAACACGATTTTAGTGAAATTATTAGAAATTGTAAATTTCTCCTTAATTTTCAAACCGGACTTTTAAAACAAGTTTCTTTTAAACACACCACAGGCCAAGACCAACTGGAGTACAGCCAGAAAGACTATCAATCTTTAAATAATACCAAAAAAAAGGCAGTAGCATTAAGACAGCATTATTGTGGGGTGAACTGTAATTTATAGTAACTTGTAGCTTTTAAGGATTAATTTCTAATTAAAATAATGGCTGCACTTAAATAAATATTGATATTTACTCCGTTGATGAAGAACGATATAAATTTTGTATGCTACCGTATATTACAGAACTGAACCATTAGTTTCTAATTTTAGTTGAATGTAGGCTTTATTCAACGTATCTAGTCAAATCGAATCAAATTAAAATGTTTTCCAACAATGCATGCAACAGAAAGCATGTGTTTTGTATTTGTCGTTATTTATTGCTTCCTTTCTGTATTATTTTTGTGTTCAACTGTGGTAATGTTTTCTAGTTACGTTCCAAGAAAATTTTCAACAAAGTCTGAATCAAATTTATACAAGAGTAAGACCAAGATCAAGTCTTGGTCTTGATGGTGCTATCAAGACTACTGTTTGGGCAATTGAAATTATTTTAAAGTGGAAAGAAGCACCAAATTTTAGTCTTCCACATGCGATCTTGTTGTTGATCCTGCAGAATTGCGTCTCACTTTTACACATGCGAATCTTAAGTCTTGCTTTGCCACCATAGATATGGTACCTATTGTTCACTAGGCAGATTATAAAACAGAACAGAATCTTAACAAAAAGATGATTTTGGTTGGAAGTCGATTAAAGAGGAATGTGACAACAAAGTACTCAAAATGTTGTGCTGTAGATCTCTTCAAGTCTGACTCCTTTAGGATAGCCACAACTTTGTTATAGTATATTCACGAACCAAAGGGTTACTAAATTTCGGTTGGTATCCTTGAATCTAGTGATATTTCTAGCGATTTTTTTGTTTCCATATGTATCTTTCCTATTATCTGAGATTACGTACGTTGTTTAATGACAAGTCTGTCAAATCTAGTAATCCTTTGCTTCCTGAATCCAGTATACAAGCGTTTGATAAATATAGTGAAGTAATTTTTAATTTACACAAAACCTGGTGCAAAAATCATGAAATTAGTTCTAAAAAAAGAGCTAAGCCTTGACAAATACAATCCTCGTAGATTACTGGAGGGACAAATAGTACGAATTTCTTATTTGAAAAACGGTATCTAGCACGTATAAATTATACTAACCTATAATTCTATTATGTAGTAGCAGCTTTTTATTAATTATAAATAATCACCTGACTTGACTGAAATTAGTAGGTATTGAGAAGGTTAAGGAACTGAACCGTTTGTACTGTATGTCATGAGTTAAGACTTAGAGAAGGTCAAATATAGGACATTCCGGGCAGTATGCAAAATTAAATTTTGAAGCTTCTTATCTCCCAACAAAAAAGGTTCGTAATTGCTATGAGCACAATTATGAAAAAACAATGTCCATCCATGACTTAAATCAGGAGCAAATCGTTGACTTATTGAAAATGTTCAGCCTTTTATCAACTAGTAAACATTTCATAATTTCGTACCTTCAAAAAGAAAAAAAAACAAAGTACTCTAAATCGTTTTAGTATGACGGAGGAAAAAAGAGAAAGCAATATCATGGATAGGTTATCGACAGGGCAAAATAATTATTTAGGATTGGAGAAATTTGCAATGCGTTTAGAACGATTTAATATTTTTCGCTGAGTCCAAAAGGACTTAGATTTGGTCAAATTTTGAGGCTAATTAGTTCTATATAGGTAGTTCACGAGTAATCAGACAAAAGACTTAGAACGTAGTATTGTAATCAAAATATTGGAACTCTTGTAGATGTTATTAGCGCAGCTATACCGCAGAACGACCCGTCAATCCTTAAAATACGAAATACATGTTAATCTCTATCGTTTACTAACGTGTTTCTGGTATATCCTAGAGATGACCAAATTCTACAAAGGCAGAAACACAGATACAAACTTAAGGCATTGAGTAAACAATCCAAGATGTGTAATTCCAAAGATACGAGTTGGTGCTACCGAAGCACGCTACAATGCAATTCCAATGGAACACATTTCAAACACGGCAGAAGCTGTTAGCTGTTTGGATATACAGCCACATATTATGTTACTAGCGGACTCGGCAGACTTCGTCCCGTCCGTTCGTTGCTTTATATTCACAAAATTAACAATATTAATTCTATTAATTAAATGTTTGAACAAATTATTGTACAATTGTAAAATGTCAAAGAAAGTGAGATTAAAATCTCTGTTATTTACATTTTAAAATGAAACTGCTAAATTATCAAAACTTATTTCCAAAAGCGGCCAGCGATGCGGACGGGTACCCGCTTGTCAAAACTTATTTCCACAACCGCCTATATTCCAACATATTGAAACTTTAATGCCCGATTTAACCCCCTTATGGATGAATTTTCAAAAATCCTTTCTTAGTGAGCGCCTAGATCACAAAAGACATACATGTACCAAATTTAAAGTCTATCGAATAGATAATTTCGGAGATATCGTATTGAATAAATAAAATTAATGAATCAAATATTTATTTTCTTATCAATTAAACAAGCAAAACAAGCACATCTAGGATTGACTAGTCAAAGTCAAAAGTGTTTATTTATGGATAGCCTGCTTAGTCATTCTCAAGATTGACCAGAAACACGTCAAAGATCAAAACTAAAATATATTTCTGGCTTTAACCAAAAACGATAAGCCAGTCATCATGTGGTGAAAATGCAGTTTATCGTTTGACCACAACATACAAATTAACGCCAGAAAAGAACCAATTTTTAGGATTTAACCCTATTCGGTATTAACAAAAATATGAGACACCACCACACCTCTTTTTCCCACAGTTTAAAATGTTAAAATATGAATAATAACGCCTAATTAGTACCACCTACATTCCGATTATTTCTCAATAATTGAAAAACAAGTAAACTCTAACACCTTTGTCATGAACATAAAAGTATATCGATGTTTTTGTGCGACTAATTGATTGTGTCCGCAGTGTTTCCACAATTAAAAAAAACTATTTGTCCCTTACTATTCCGTAACTGAAGCTAATATGAGAGTTTTTGTACATAAAGAACGATTTTTCCAGTATGATAATAGACTTTTAACGAATAATTTGTCTCAATTTTCCCCACAATGTAATAGCATCCAATATTGACACAAACTCCATCTCATCACCCTCAATAATACCATAAATTCGCTTCAAAAACCAATAAATGGCAACATATGGAATTTATATCTTTATAGAGACACTATTTTATCAATATTATTATTGTTATTTGTCACACGATCAATTCAAATTTAATCGACCTTATAAACAAAACGAAAACTTTCTCTTAAATTATTTCACAACAATAATAATAATAATAAAGAAAAATCCATCCACCTACAATTTTAACGAATTGAATATAATTTTCTAGAAATTTTCAATTAAAATAAAACGCAAATTCATTAATTGAATTCACGTGTAGAGATACACACACTCCATTCAACGCAATTTTTCATTAATAATAATAATCATAGTAATAAATACGATAAATAATAGACGCCAGGATATTATTTGATAATTATCGGTAATTTTATACGTTTCGACTAGACGCAATTATTAAGTGATGGTACCATGTTTTCCCTAACACCATTTATCGAGAGATTGATATTTGAAACGTTTTATTTCGATATATTATTTTTAGTTTTCCGTGAATTTCTTTAACGTTGAAATATTGATTGATAACAGTGGCAGTAACCGCAATACATAACGTATTGTTTATGGGATTATCAACGTTAATAACGTTAATGTATTAGAAAGTGGCGATAACGCATCAAAACCACAATTATTCATTTGTATATCAACTATCGCATAAAGAAATACCGTACGTTATTGTTTCAATTGTAAATTATGCGTTTTCTTGATGATTTTAATAAATTCTCATCTAATCTCTTTTAATCGAGAACAATACAATTTGGTGTTTTACCACGTTTCAAACGTTCCACAATTCTCATGATCTAACGGATCAAATTAAAAGGTGAATTACCTAAAATTAACGCAAATACATCCTGTATCTCATATTAGTCGAAATTATACAATTAATTTAAACGAATTATTCAAATTTATTGAAATACTGACCAAGCTTTCGGCATCATTCATTTTTTCCTAGGCATTGTGGCTTCATGAGCCTCCAATCGAATTCTGTGTGTGTGTGTTTATTTCTTCTTCTATTCAACCCTTTTCAGAAATTGCTCACAATTCCAATAAATCCATCACTATTTTGTTTATTGTCAGATTTACTAATTAATTATAATTGTAATTGAATTAATAAATAAACAGCCTTCTTGGTTGTGATGTGAAAACAAACATCTGTCAAAAAGTTTACAGCTACCACATGCAAACTTGATTTGAGTATTTTATTCTCTTTCAATTCAATTTGTTTACAAAAGAATCTCGTTTTATTTACAATTTAAATATTAAGTATAAGAAAATAAACTCTTATCAAGGTTAGATTTGATAAGAGAATTTTTTTAATTTCCACACACACACATACACACAAACACGCCGCTTTCACCGTACTACAACAAAACGTGACGTCATTTTTAAATACTGTACTTGTCAAAAATTTTGAGGTTGACAAGTGCATAGTTGCCAAATTGACACTATTCTGAATAAATTATATAGTAATTATTGTAATATAAAAACGTTTAATAGTTGGTTTCGGGTGTAATTTTCGTTTATTTTGGTAATAAAACTGTTTATTTTGTTTCGATTGTGGTTTATTATGGTTCGATATTAACGCGTCGATGGTGTCGGACTTACAAATTTCTCAGTAGATTTGTTGATTCATTTCGTATTTTCTTTACACATAGTTATATAATTTCCAAGTTAGTCAATTTCTTTTGTTACAAAATATAAAAAAAATATTAAAATTTCGCAGTATATAAGAATTATTTTATTATAACCAGATAAATTTGCTTTATTCTTACAATCAATTATTTATTTTCTTAAGTGCCCTTATTGGGGTATAATTATTTTAATAATTTAAATAGTTAATTTAATTAATTAATTAAAATAAGGGGACGAATTCGACTTTAGATGTTTAAATTATGCGCCTTCTTTACAATTGGCAAGGCTGTATATGCTATTTGTAGCGCTATATTTGCATTATATTCCACAAAATTATATTAAAATTTTGAGTTTCTGAAGCCGTTTGTCGTTGTACTACCAAAATTTTCCGTTAACAGTTATTGAATAATCGCATTTATTGCTTTTATTTTATTATTAATAAATTATTAAAGACATAAGAGCTACAGTTAGTTGCTATTGTCAATAACAGTAAATAAAAAACCTAACCCAACTTTTTTATACAAGTTTTTGCAGAATTGTTAGCGCTTGTTTTCACGATAAAATCAAAGAAATTGATGTTACAGATGTTAATTATATTGTACACTTGGACAATGAATAAAATCGTTACGTAATATTTATTATTTGCTGATATTAGTTGCAGAATAATTGGTAATTCAAATAGGGCCCCACTTTGATTTCTCGCCTGTTTCCATTATATGGTGGATTGCGTTGCGGCTGTACTCCACCCGGAATGATCCAATCTTGTTTGTTGTGGTGCAACAACTTGCATGACCTACTACGTTTGTAAGCTTTGAACGACTAAATTAATTGTGAACGCTACAAATATCCTTGTCGGAAATTGCCTTGGAAGTCGCCACAAAGCTCACAGTTTCTAAATGATGAAGACAACAAGAAGAGCAGCATAATATGCGGCTTTGTGATATTGCTGTTCTATCAGCGAAAAACCATTGGCGATGGATATAGGCCCTTGTTTTCTCAGAAGAAAAAATACAAATCTTATCGATAGAATTGAAGAATCGCTCACTGTGGTTCAACCCTAATTTGGGCTTGGCGATTCCACGTATCCGAGCTGGTTGACGAGTGTTGCAGGACTCAACTGGGAGGAAGCTAGCTTCTGCACATCCAACCAGTGATGTAGACTGGTACACTGGAGACCAGGCCATCTTCCCCAGCCCGATCATTTGCGGTTGGACTCGTGGTGGCAGTGCGGAGTAGAGGATCTTTTCCCGTTCTTGGCGGATGAGCTACCTTTTCTAGCTCGACCTGCGAAGTCATTAGGGGTTTAGATACGCCTCCGCTGCCACCGAAGTGTCTGAGGGGTCTGCCGCCCCAAAGGAAATCGGTAGTCGGGTCCGACGTTGATCGGGCGTAATCCCACGCCCATGGGGGCCGTGCAAGTGAGCCATTGTAGCACGCATTGCACATTAAAAATACTAGGCTAATTGAAAAGTTCGCGGAGCGACACCTGTCGAACTATTTAATCTACTATATTTTGAAGTTTCATCCTTCATATGAACGTATGTGAAGTTGCAAGTCGATTTGTCAATTCATTCGTACAAAAACAGCAGCTTAAAGTAAATGTGTCAGTGTTGTTTTTTAAAATGGAAAATATTGAAAATCGTGCAGTGATTAGGTCCTTTGTAAAAAAAGTTTTAAAGGCAATGGAAATTCATAGAGAAATGTTAAAAGTATTAGGACAGTCTGCTCCTTCAAAAATAATGGTTTGTAAGTGGCCAGCTGAGTTTCAACGTGGTCGTGTAATCCCGGATGATGATCCTCGTTCTGGACGTCCCCTAAGTGCAACTACTGAACAAATAATTAATTCTGTACTGATATGGTTATGAATGACAGACAACTGACTTTGTGCTAATGCCATGGACATCTCAACTGAACGGGTGTTTCATATTTTAAAAAAGGAATTGGGCTTGAGAAAGCTATATGCAAGATGGGTGCCCGCATTTGTTAAATTCTGATCAAAAACGACTTCGAGTAAAAGTTTCTTTTTCCAAGAAATAAAACAGATTTTAAACGTCGTTTTGTAACTATGGATGAGACTTGGGTGTACCACTATGATCCTGAACTACGACAACAAACCGCAGAGTAGGCTGAACCCGGTTATTCAGCTCGGAAGCAGCCAAAATGGTCAAAATCAACCAAAAAGGTTATGGCATCAGTTTTTTGCAATGATATGAAGGTACATAGATTGCTAACTTCCCATCTCTCCAATGCTTTAGAAATGTAGCCGGATAGGACAAAATTTGACAGTTCGGCTTCTCTTTTTCTTTCTGATTCGGTCCGTATATTCTATCTCTTTTTTTTTCAGGCGCGAGCCTGGAAAAAAAAGAATAAGAGAATATAAGTCATAGCTCTGTCGCTCTCTAGCATATGCTTCAATAAAAAAACGTAAGATGACGACACTACCATTTTTATACTCCTAAAAGCTTTTTGAATTGCATATTTTGGGTGAAATTTGGATAAGAAAATAATTTTAATTTGTTAAAACGCTTATTATTAAATGCTTCGATTCACTATATATAAGAATAGTAAATTTCTTTTCTTTTATAAGCTTATGAAAAATAGTCTTGTAACCATTTATTAGGGATCCTATGCATGTAAGAAGGATCCAAATTTTACATTCTGTAACAACCAGGAAAGTATGTTTTTTTGTTTGAATGGAATATATAATTAATTAGTTTAAAAGTGATCTCAATTATACTGGGCTTTAAATGGCATTTTTCTCTAAATATTTTTCTTAAACTGGTATTTATGCAACCAAAAATAATGCCGACTGTATTTTGTCAGCAAACCTCGACTTCTAGCGGTACTACTTTAGGTGGTTCGAAGCAAGGAAATTCAATATGGCTGCGCCTAACCCGGCTTCACTTTAACTCGATCGTTAGCAATCTATTTGCGTATATATCATTGGTTTTTTGGGGTGCAAAACGCATTTTATTAATTGACTACCTTCAAACCGGTAAAACAATAACAGGACAGTATTACTCAAATCTTTTGGATCAATTGGATACAAAAATTCGTGAGAAAAAACCTGGTTTGGCGAAGAAAAAAATCATTTTCCATCAAGACAATGCACCGGCTCACAGAGGTGTTCTTGCAACGGCCAAATTGAAGGAGTTACACTACGAATTGTTGGAGCAGACACCATATTCCCGAGACCTGGCCCCCTCTGACTTCCATCTATTACCAAACCTCAAAAAATTCCTACATGGCAAGCGTTTTTCGTTAAATGAAGAGGTTATAGCAGCCGTAGAAGAATATTTTGAAGGACTTTCAGAGAATCACTTCAGAGATGGAATAAATGAATTGGAGAACCGCAGGAAAAAATGTATCGACCTTAACGGAGAATATACGGAAGAATAAAGTAATTTTTTCAACTATAAACTTGTTTTCCGCCCCGCGAACTTGTAATTAGCCTAATATTCATCGGTGGTTGATTGGGGTCAAGGGTAAGCCTCATGGTAAATCCGCCCCTGGATGTAAGAATAGCACAATCGATTCACGATCCATGTGGTAGTTCCTCCAGAAACTCCCGCAACTCTACGCCATCTGTGAGCGACGAAAAGTGACCGTCTATGAAAAGCTCACTATGCGAATTATTCGATTGTGCACTGCCACCCCATTCGTTTTCTAACTAAAATTAAAATTCTCTCACACGGAAAAAATCCCACATATTCCGACATCAAAATATAATTAACCCAGCCCTAGACTTTCTCTATTTGTTTGACAACAACAAAAAAAAGGAATTCCTGAAATACTTTTCACAACTGATTGTTCCATAGAAAAAGACAAAGAGGCTTTTATCAACGAATTTTTCTATTTGTTGAATAAAAAAGGAATGCCTTCTATTCTTGACGAAAATCTATCTATCTTCATCTTATATGTGGCGGTGTATTATTTTTCTATTTCACAAACTTGCATTCTCTTCTTCTTATCTCCATTCACACCGGAGGCTTTTTGTGTTAACAATTCAATTCTAACAGTGGGAAAATGTATTTTCTCTATATTTTTTTCACAGTTTCATATCACATCATTCCATTTGTCATAATATTTAACAATTTGTGTTTTATTTTCAATTATACTATGATAACACAGCCAGGCTCCATTGTTACAAAAATAAATTAAATTTGTTTTTGTATGATTTACAATTTAATAATATACGAATTTTGTACGTTTTCACGGCTTACTATCAAATAAATTCCAATCGATTTAATTCAAATAAAATGGATCTTTATACAATTGAACTTATTTTAACGCTATTGTAACGGTCATTTCCTGTTTTGTGTTCAACACTAGACAATAATTATTAAAAAAAATGAGAGGGAATTAAAAGAGATGAAAAAATTATTTGTCTTAATGGTGAATAGAAAAGCTAACAGGAAGTTTGGAAGTAACAGGATGTACGGCACTCTGCAAGACAGGACGCAACAATACCATTCTTTGCTTTCCTGCTACAATTTCTGGTCGCTATAATTTTCGTTTTTTTTACGTTACACTTTATTTAAGATTTATCTCCACTATTATACGGGGTGGTTTAGAAAATTTTACTCTAAACGTACAGAGGTGGAATAGGGGGTGGTAAGCCGAAACTTTAGCGGAAGTCACGGAAGTTGAATTATTACTGCTTTTCTCTTTCATTCCCTGTCCATTCTGCCTTTGCTCTCTTTTTATCTTTCTCTCTCTTCACTCGCTTTGTTACCCTCTATTCTTTCGGCCTATATCTCTTCCCCCTTGTTTCTTTCTTACTAATCCAATTTATATCGTTTTGTTTTTCTTTCCACCTCACTATCCAGCCTTGGTTGATTTCTATATGATCCTTCCGTTCACATCTTCACAGTACCATTCCACATATCTACTCATTTTTTTTGTAGTCTCAACCGTTCGTCTGTCGTTTTACTCTTTATTTACTACTTGTCTCCGCCTCTTGTACTCTTTTCCATCCTGGCCCTTTCTCGTACCATGTCATCATCACTCTCTTTATTTCCACCTCAGTGCATCTCTGTTTTCTCCTCAACCTCTATCGTACCCTTCAGTATTTTTCTCTGAAGTCTGTGGACAACCTATCTCTACCATCATCCCCCTTTCTCCCATTCAAAGTTCCAAACAGCACCTGTCACCCTTCTCACTATTTTTCTTTTTTGTTTTTGCTTACTACATATCTATCTCCGATTTTAGTAGTATGTCTCACTCTCTGTCCTTATCTTCATTGCCTGACTTCGTTTTTTTTACACTATTTATGACTGCTACTTCTCTTCTTCCTCTTTTGCGTTCAGCTATGCTTCTTCTCTCTTGGAGGCTCAGCGTTTTTCTTGTATAATGCAACCTAGAATGAGAATCTTCCCCGATTGTGGCACACAAAGCCCCAGACTTGATGTGTCAAAAATAAATAAAAGCGAGCGAACAGTCAAAGTTTTGGTTTGATTCCGGTCCATCCTGTATCTTTATAATCGCTTTGTTAATTGTTGGACAGTTTGGAGAAGCTGTCTTTATTCATTTCCTGCCATGAAGAAAAAGTAAGGAAGTTGAGTGTCTGTTTGTGAAAATACTGACTTTTCACGGTTATTTACAACTGTCCGGTAATAACGTAAAGTTCTGTTTGTTCAAGATGTTATACTACCACTATTGCTACCTTCAACTAAAGAAAAACTTTTAAAAGTTTTAAATATGAACTAAAACGTAATTCGTTCATTTCCTTTTTGTTACTTAAAAACTCGATCTTTTGTATTTACATCGAGTAGATAATTTTGATTTATTATTTGTTTTGGAAACATGTTTAAATTCTTGTATTTCCGTATCCGTCGTTTTTTCTATGTCGCCGGTTACGCATTGACTATATCCATCTTTAGAGATTTATTCAGTTCTGGCATCAAGCGATAAAAGCTCTAAATTCGTTCGGATTTTCTTTTTTTCTCACTGTATATAAAGTTATATAAAAATACATCTATAGAATACATGTCCAGTGTTGTAGCGATTCGATTGTGTATGGATGAGCTTCTGTAAGGACATTACAAAGTCGTCCATTATTGAAGGTTTTAATATAAGGCGACAATTTGTTTGGAGAATTTAGTATGTGAAAAAAAAATCTATTACATTAAAATATATAAACTTTACTATGTGTAAATTAAAAATAGTTTATATGTTGGCATGGAGGAAAGCTTTTAAGCTGTTAATTTCTCATACATATTCAAGCTCTTGTGGTTGACTACGGCTTACATCTGCTTTTATCATGTCCTACAGAATAATTATTCAATTTTAACATGTACGTAACGAAGACTGTAGAAATACGGAAGATTAAAATATTATAAATATTACAAATTTTCAATAATCTATATTTTGTCACTATACAATCAGCAATGAAACATTTGGAACTGTACCAACACGGGATGTAACAAGAGAATTACAGTACGGGCCAGATTTAACAAGTAATAAAACTAAAATACATATACAGCCATGGCAGAACATCTAGGCGAGCCATCCAATAACATCTTTCTATGTAGGGACATTTTTCAAATATCGACTACTTTGAAGAACGCTGGTCTAGGCATTTGGTTTCGTGTAGTAGTTTGCGTTTTTCCCCACTATTCAGTCTTTCTTCATTGTAAATCACGCTTTATTATTCATCTCTATATTTGCTTTACCATTTATTTATCACTGTTTAGTTGCTTCTTTAACTGCACGATCTCTTGTTTTTTCATTGCTTTTCTGTATTTCCTATTGTTTTTTACTGTGCAAGCTACTTTTATCACTATTTATTTCTATTTTAGTGCATAAACACTATTTTGTCTGTGTAAATCAACAGTGCTCATCTAACATGAACATTTTCCCTGTAAAGCCTTCAAATGTGTTTTATGAAACATTTCCCTTGTGATAGTAAAAAATTCATACAAGCCTTCATAAATATCACATACTTCGTCTTGTTTTTCATGGTCCAACCGATTTTCAGGAAAAACTTTTGTTTTCTAACTTGTTACTTGAATACAAATATTCTTAAAATTAACCATAAGCCTGAGCTTAAAGATAAGTAAACTTACCTCCAAGCAAAGGCGTCGTCTAGTAGTTCTGAGGAGCTTGGGCTCCCACTTACATCTATGTATTATTATTTATACGTGTGGATGTTTTGTTCATAAAGAAATATACGGAATTCTGTAGAGTAACTGGATTCTTGCATGGTAAAAACCGTGAGATGATTGGACACCCACAGACATTTTGAAAAGTCGGCGCTACTGGTTCCAAGTGCCTCTATTAATAAATGATCCGTGTGTAATTTCCCGGGAGTCTAAATATTGAATGTGTTTTAATACATTTCTGTTAAAGAAGCATATTAAAAGTGCACTTTAACATATCGTATGAAACCCAAACAATTATACTTTAAAACTATACGCTGTGGTTGTTTTCCGATTTCGCAAAATGCAGTTTTTAGCAAGCTCTTCATTCCAATAAAAATCACAAATTGTTACTCAATCATAGCATTAACGCTTTCAACACGAGCTCACCTGATATGAAGCAATTGTGCATAGAATATCTCTTTAAATATTCATGAAAGAACGTTCAAGTTAAATACTCTTGCATGTACCTAACTTTATGGATTCTGGTAGATAAAATAGTCTTCTTTCAAAACTACAAAAAAACAAATATTTGAACAGATTACGGTAACATGACAGACGTTGTCTTGCATAAGCATACACGTAGAAAAACTAAAGCAAAAATGCAGGTTTGTATAACATTTACCTTTAGAAATATTAGGTAATTGGAACTGGTAAACAATATTTGCGATTTTCTTAAATTCTGAAGTTTTGTAAGGATTACTTATAGAACAAAAACTCCCTTAAGCCTTTTGGTGTACAATGCTCTTGCTGAATTATTTGAAATACAATAGAGAATAGTTATCTAGTTTTCTGGTTTTGCCCAGCTATTGTCGACAAAACTGCAGACAATAAAAACTTTCAATTCTGTCGAGATCAAATTGTAAATTAGCTTACATTTCCCCACAAATCCAAACTGAACTAACAATCCTTTATATGAAGTAATAATGCAGAAAGAAGAAGAATTTAGCTTATAACTTACTACCTTCATGATAAGTTAACGGAAATTGCATCTTTAACGTTCAGTGCAACATACGAAATTTGTTTGCTCTGATAGCTTCTTTCGATTTTGAAAGCAATAAAAAAACATTAAACTGCTTTTCCTAATTTCGTCTTTTAAAGCTGAATTTATATTTTACGCTAGTCCTCGGACCAAACCGATGCATAAGAGACGGAGGCGCAATATACTTATTGCCGTTAAAGAACCACCCTCGGTCCAGGGGCGTACAGATGGTTTTATGTGCGTCCTATGGTGGACTTTATGTGTAACGTTTTCTTAAGAGTACTCCATTCGTTTATTTTTATTTTTATTTCAGGGAACGTAGTAAGCGCCTTTTGGGCATAACTCAACAAGTGGCCCCCTCGGAAACCACCACTACCGGGACCGTTCTTCAGATTTCATCGGTAGTGGTGTTTTAACTGCTGTTCCTCTTCGGGCATTCTCTTTTCTTCAACGATATCAACGATTTTCACGCACAATGCGACTTCTATCAAGTTTATTTACTGCCACGGCCACATAAACTAAATAAACAAAACATATTCGTCAAATATGGGATTGGGGTACTACCTCAAAACTCTTTAGAACTGTTGCTAAATACGAAAGATTTGATTCATTTTGGAAAATGTTATTTTTAGATGGGTTATTTATTGGTTGATCAAGTCTGTGTCAGGTCTTCAGGTCCCGTAGATCGTAAAAGAGGTTCAGTTTTTGGAAAACTCTCCCAGTCTTAGGATAAAGACAATTACCTTTATTTTGAAGGTACAGAAATTGGCAGTCCTACAATTTAACATTGCCTTGGACCTGGAACTTTCCAAATCCATTCTTGGAATTTTTTTGAAATCTCCAACTGCCCCTTAGGCCCAGTTTTTATTTCCAAGAAGTATTTTTAATGTTTTTTCACCTCTTTAAAAAAAATGAATTTCAATCAGATAAAATTTAGCCAGAGCTTACTTTTTTAAAAATTTATTAATTCACGCAAGTATATCAATTAATTTTTGGAGAGCGGCGCCGATAATAAGCTGGTCTGCAACGCCAGGAAAGCTCGGGCCGGCCCTACTTAGGCCTAAAGGGCTTAGGTCGGCAAGTTTGGCAATGCCAGCAAAATTCAAATAAAAAGGTTCTGTTACACCCGGTGAAATTGATAGAATACTAGTTTTGCACAATGATTTTTGGTCAAAATCATAAACATTTTTTAGTTTCAAGCTTCGACAAACTGATTTTTGAGAAATTACTTTTATGTGTGTAACAAATGGATCTTCCAAATAGATGTTCTGTAGCAATTCGAAAAGGACGACATTTTAGGACAAGCCTAAGGCGCCATCGACTTTCGCTGAGCTTCACTTGTTCTTGAATGATTCCTACATCAATTAACGACATTATTTTGCTAGAAATCAACATATTTCATTACGGCTGTAATCACTTTTCGCTGTGCAAAAGTGTAAATATGCCTTTAGCTTGATAATAGACGCGACTAAAAAACACGCTTATAACGGCTTTGATGCTGTTAATATTGTAGATTATATGGAATTCTCTTTATTATCAATAAATCGAGCAATTTATTGGTATTCGCTCAATAAGCTTCATGTTGTAAATTGATCAATTTTTTTGTTTTTTTGTTTTGGTTGCGTTTTAATCATACTTCGATCACGATCTTGTTCAAACATCAACGTCCAGTATCAATTAAATGATGTTTTCGTGCTTTCTCTGTTGCTTTCTGTTTTATAGTCTGCGACGGATTTTAATAAACAATCTTATGTTTTTATTAAATTGACTGTCTCTGTGTGTAACTGTAAGAAAGTCAAGTGGAGTAATTGAATAACAAAGAATATTGAAGACAAGAAAAGAAACAGAAAACAAAGCAGTAGAAGCTTGACGTTTCATTCATTTAAATTCTCATTTAATTTTTGTTGTTTACTCTAAAAGAACTGCGCTTATATAGAATAATCGCCTCAAATAGACACCTCGCAAAATGAACATTATCTACTGTCAACATTGACATGCTTAAACTGTAACGTTCAAACGGGATGAGAAAGTTGGATTTAAATATAGTGGGCTTTAAGTGTCCGGGAATTTAATTACATAACAGCTTAAAAATTATTGGAGGCATCCACCGTTTATAATTTAAATAATGAAGTCGTCCTTCCGAAAATGTCCAAAGTTCCTGGGGAGAACAATTTAATCTTCGATAGAGTTACATATTGAGAAAACAAGCACCCGGCGCATCCACCAGTCGTACAACTTAACCATTCTGGCAGCTTCATACTAGAGCTACAGTAACTGGTCGCACATTGTTCAAATTGATTGATGTAACATCAACTGTCCAGACCTGGAACTGACCACACAACAGAGAAATCAATTGACTATGTATTGAGTTAACATGATGTCCAGGATTTGTTGACTCTAACCATTGGCCAATTGATCGTATCACTAGAGACGGGCGATACCGAATTAACTAAACAGTGTATAATCAGTAAATGCTATTTTATTTGTTGTTACAGTTCAACCAATTGTCGTCATCGATTTGTTGTTGTTCCTGTTGTTAATTCGCTTTTGGTCTATCTCGCTCTTTCGTTGTTGGTTGTTGTTTGTTTTTTTACCTTCCATTTATCCATTCCTCCAAATTCAACACGAATTGGGCCGGTTTGACAACAGTTGTTATTTACGATAACAATTGACAGGTAACTGGGTGGCAGTTGGATCTACAAATCTCGCAATACTAATTTGATTCATATGTAAATTCATTAATTATCGCCGGCACCAAAAAAAAGCCGACTCTGCATCTGTTGTTTATTGTTAAATGGTTTGTGGAAAATTTAATAATTTCCTTTGGAATTGAATTACCGTTTTTTTTTTCTGCGGCCGTTGAAAAGTAATGCTATTAACTTTAATATTATCCAAACTATTCACAATGCCATTTTCACATGTCCTACCGTAGCAATAAAGCATAAAATAAGCCGACAATGGCAAGTCTGAAATGCAAAAATAAGTAGACATCTCAACTGCTACTCGTCTAGAATCCATTAAGCAAAACCAGATTGATTAGGGCAAGTTTATCAGTTGGTTTATTAGAATTGTTATCGATCTAGAAAGTTTACAATCCGAGCAATTCTAGAATGTGTTCTTTCGTTTCAGTAGTTTAAGTTAGAGTTAATTAAGAAGTTGAAAGCTTTAGCGATTTCTTTGCGATAAATGCTAGTTACACAAACCAGATTAAAACTTTTATAAACTAATTATTATAATTCTTGATTAATATTATTTACTTTTAAAATTGCAACAGTAATGTGGCGACGCTAATAGAAATTTCTTTCAACTTTTCGATAAATTGAAAATTTTAAGAAACTTTTAACTTATTTTCACTTTATTGAGAGATTAAAGCGTAGAGAATTTAAAGTTTTGCAATACAAAATTGTGGTGATTTCCCAATAACTGGAACTTTCTTAGTTTTGTTGGGAAATCAGTTATGGAAATATATTCATTTGGAATGGAAAAAATTGTACGAAATCCATAAATCTCTCGGTATTATATTTTATTTTGCATTATTTTACGAGATAAAAACGAAATCATAGAAAAGCATATGAGACGTATCTGCGTTATGTGGAGTTTTTCGCATTGTTGTTTAATTAGCATCGAAATTGTTGTTCAAGTGGGAACAACAATGAATTTCTTGGTAGTCAACATTGCTAATTAAAAGTGTGATTTAATGAGCTGCGTCGAACTTTCTTTTTGTAATTAAATTTTTTGCTACTTGATTGGACATGAAAATTTCCGGTCGATCCCACTTTCTAGTCGAAAGCAATTTAATTTTTTTTACTGACATAAATTACGAGTTCTTATAATCAGTGGAATTCGTTCTATTTTTCAATATTCAACTGTTAACAAGATTGATTTTTTTTTTTGTGGGTTGTTCATCTCTCGCATAGTTTCAACAACAAACATTGTTTTGGCGTGCGTTTTATAATTACAAACGGGATGCGTGAAATTCATTTATTGTTGAACGATCCACTAACAACACATCCAAGTTGCATACAGACAATCCCACTTTCCCGGTTTCGTGTAGTTCAACAACCATTATTCTCTTTCATGGAACTTTAGATTCAAGATATTTTCCAACTGTTGGATGCAAAACGGTTTGATAGAAATGAGAAATTAACACAAACGTAAAGTGAAACAAGTACATTACGAAAATTCTCCGAATACATGTGTTTATTAATAATACAAAATGTAATTTTGAATAAATGTAGCGTAGAGGCGGAATTGCGGTCATACAGTCGTGATTTCTCAACTGGGGGAAAGGTGAAAAGTTTAGAGGGAACAGCCACAGTGGCGGTGGTCGGCGTGGTGGTTTCGTATGACAGACGGCAATTCTCTCATGCGTATAATGGGTCTGCAGTAATGTTGACAATTTTGGGGGTTTCTCCCCCTGTATTTTAAGTAATTGCCAACATGTGACACACATATGTTTTAATTCAAAAACCATCCAACTAATGTTGCTGTTGTGGTCGTTAGACAACAAATAGACCCAAAGATGCGTATTGTTCATTAAAACTAGCAGTTTTTCTTTACAAAAATAAATTGTTCCGGCAATCTCGACTCGTTTGAAAAACTCGTAGACGTCTAGTCAGTTTGGAGTGTCCATAACGTTCATGACACAATTTCCCCCATTTATCACCAACAACAAACATTGAAGAGGCACTTATCGTTAGTCTGGAATAGCGAAATCATTACCGCTACAAAAATCTATGTTCGCAACAATAATAGGCCAAACGTTGATTAATATCGAAATATAACCGTGTTCTGTTCGTCTTTTTCTGCGTACATCATGTGTGAATGAAAGATTTGACTTTACTTTAACTCGACCACAAAAAAAAAACAACTTGAAACGATGGTGGTTGTTTGAAGGATAAAAACCAACCCTCAGTTCTTTTCAGTGCATTGAGAAATGACCAGACATTTGTCACTGGTGTTGGTGAGAAACGAATGAACGGCAAGTGGTGTGCCGAAATAAAAAACTTAAAAAGGAACAAAGAATAAGAAGGACCAAAAAAACGAACGAAGAAGACACACAAATAGAGAGGTTGTAATCAGTGAGATAAAGTAAATCGGGAGTGAATAAGGGTCGATTGTTGGTTTTGTAGATGAACGATACTCGTAGGTATGCCAGTGGTGGTGGTGATAAATTAACTTTAAAGACACACGAAACGTAAGTAGAAATTTTTAATCGACCATTTGTTATTTTGATTAATTCTAAAGGAAATCGGTTTCCTATTTGCGCCTGAAGGGAAATCTTTCCACTTCCATGAGAAGGTTATGTATATAGAATAGGATGAATGCTATCGACAGCTCAATAGTTATATGAATTATCAGTAGACATCGCTTAACCCTCCCACCCCCGGACTACCCCCAACATTCATCACCGCCTACCTAAAGTCGTTTTAACCGTGATTACGCCTGATATAAATTTATATTTAAAGCTTATCGTGGTTTTGTCAGTTATCATTAATTTCTGGAGAGTTGTAAAGAAATTGGAAACGTATCGATCACAGATTGGGTGATGTACGATTTTTAATTAGACAATCGGTCCAGTACGCTATAAGTTGGCCCTTTTTCCGTACTGTGTAAATAATAGAGCTGTAAGGGTCACTAGTCTCCTTCACCTAATTCTACTCTTTCAATATTTTATTAAATCTTACCGTTGCCGCTGGCCAATCACGGTATTAGACCAGAGACGAGGAGAGAGAAAAAAAAACGGGAAGGAACCAAATTAAACTGTCATCACGTATTAGTGAGGGTGATGAAATGTACGAGGACGGGAATAGCACACACAAATATCGAGCTTTTCAAATATCAAAACTCAATTTAAGCGTAAATAAAACAGCGGATCAATAGATTGTTGTTAACATGTCCATTTTGATAATATCAAATCTGGTAAACGTTTCTACTTTTCATACATGTTCGACAACCGGAAAATCCGTTATCGGAAATTGTTTTATATGTAATT
Source organism: Epicauta chinensis (assembly GCA_021725515.1). Taxonomy (NCBI): domain Eukaryota; kingdom Metazoa; phylum Arthropoda; class Insecta; order Coleoptera; family Meloidae; genus Epicauta; species Epicauta chinensis. The sequence goes on from JAEDXX010000059.1 coordinate 330,796, forward strand.
TAATTTGATATGTGGAAAATTACAATTTATACAATAATTGAAAATTACAATTATTAATTCGAGTAAACTCCTGTTCTTGTATTGTTTCTTGTACAACGACTGGTGCACGACAACTAACCACACAACGCAGTTTTAATCACTTTATAAAGCTTTCAACGGGAGCTTATATTAATTACACCAACCGGGCTCTGTCCAGGACAAGCAGGCTTCTTACCCTGTCATAGTCGCTATTCAAATTTCATAACATATTACACCTCTGCCAGTTATCGTTTTTTTTTGTTGTATAAAAGCGAGTTTGATCCATTTTCCACTTTTCAATAAATATTTCTAGAGGTGTGCTGAATCCCAACAAACCTACACCGTTTATATTCAACTTGGAAATACGATATCACTACAATGATCGATGATAATGTGAAGATAAAGACTATGTCACCTGGTCCCTGTTTGATTTATTACATGGCACTCAGCTATTTAACCACAAAAATAGAGTAATTACAACGTTTTTGCTATTCATTATAAGCGATACAGGCGAAATTACGTGATCGTGATATTGAACAAAACTCAGGTGTTCGATGTTTTTCAGTCCAACAACGTAAACGCTTTAATTGCTTTAAGTATTATTCAATACAACGTTTTGCGGTGAAATATCTTTGTTATTTTGGCCGGAAATGTTGTATTTAAAATGAATGGGGTGTAGAGTTCGAGTACTTTTCCACGGATAAAAAGACAATAGGGAAAGGATCGATTGATTTGTAGACTTGTACCTGTATCTCTCTTTATTCCTTATATAAACTGATTAAAGTCGCTCTTAAGTTCTAAAGAACTTTTACTTGGTACAAGCTTTCGTATTGTTTTCAATGGCTATACGTGTGTGTGAGTTAAGAGACAATGACGACGCTTTATAAAGCTCCATAAGTTTCTTTTCAAAGAGCATTCTTGACTTTGTTGTTTTTTCCACTGGAAATTTCCATTAAAATAAGAAAGTTTCGTCGAAATGTATTCGTGTTTTTTGTTGTGGAAACTCCATCCGTCGATGTGTGTTTTTAAAACTGTTCAATGGTTACATAATTATGGGACCGACAAAAATACTAATTAATTCATTTGTTAATAACGTTTATATGAAACTATTTTGATTATAATTAAATTCATGCAATTCCATTCGATTTTTGCATCTCTCAGTTGCATGATAATTCTACTATTTTACAAATTTATTGGACCTCAAATTCACATTATCCAATTGATCTCGTTAGACAAACAAGGTCGGCAATATTATTAATTTATTCCAAAACTAATTCTATTGTTAATAATTAGTTGATATTTTCAAATATAGAAATGGATTTGAAGGGTCGGTCAACACTATAGAAAATCTATCAGAAAACAGGTAGGCTGGAAGTTTTGAAACATTTCAACCACTACTTTTGCGTAGTTAGGCTTTGATTGACATTTCGCCAGGAGAGTCGTTGACATTTTCTTGGGTCAAGAGTTTTGCAACTCGAAGGCGTCCTACTAAAACGCTTGACAGTTTTGTGAAGGATATGTGGCGAATCCAGATTTAACAAATTGTTACCCCCAATGGGGGTGGGTGCCGGATGTAGACGCATCCATATCAGGTGCACTCAACGTTACCGTCTGAAAGGTTGTCTTATTTTTGTTTTTAGAGCGAGTTAACGGCTTCTACGTAACTCTAGTTGTTAATTTGTCTATTTATTTATTTATTCGATTTACTTTGGTAACATTTCCGTATTAGCAACAAGACAAATCGAGTTTGTCTAACTAGGATATTCCAATTTTCGTATCCAAACAAGTTTAGTTTTGATACAGTTAACTTGCACATTAAACAAGAGCAATTTCAGTTTGGTAGATTTAATAAGTTGGAATCTACAATTCTATTCAACGGCGATGTGTTGACAATTCAGTTTGTCTAATTGTTAGATTAAAAACCGATCTTGCTACACCGTAGCCGTTTGTTTATTATTAAATATTTGCACGAAATTAACACACCGATCGATATCAAACATAAATACAATGCGAATGAGTCCTTAAAAATGATTTATTAGCCTCAATAGATACCGGAAACGGATTTACTGATGAAAAATTGCCATATTTATCGACACCTGTTATCTTGTTGGATATCAATCACACTTCACCTTGTCCTCTAACGATCCATCAATTCGGGTTATTTTAAGGAGGCATCGATTGCCTTTCGCCGCCGACCATAACAACTATTTTTAACTCATTGATAGGCGATAAACTAGAAAATCACTTGGGATTTTTTAGGAGTCAAATAAAAAAAAAACGACAATTTGCTTGTCTTGTGAGAGTGTTTTTTTCGTGACAGCAAGACGTTAGGATGAATGATTACCATCTCCAGAGAATTATACAAGAAAAATGAAAGTAATTTAATTAGAAGTTTCTTTTGAAGGAAATCTGTTTTTTTTTTACTTTTATACTTGTTTTATCTGTGTAGTGTGTGTGTTGTTTTCGCTTCAAAGAAACTGTCTCTATTTTCGCTCGTATTACGACGAAATACGATAGAATAGACGGATTTTCTATTCGAAAAGTCACAACCATGAATTTAACAATGCAGAGTAAAGAGTGGGCGCTTCATCTGTTCAACGGCTTAAAGTGGAGATTTTGCTTGTACACTCTTGTTTCGTCGTTGAATAGACAATGGAAAGAATGCATCAATTGTGTGATTTTATTCGAATTACTATTGGTATTTATTGAATCAGTAATGATGGGGGACCTACGAAAAAATCCGAGTTGAATAAAAATTTCCACCACAAATATGTCGAAAATTCTAGGGGTTGTAGCCCTGTCGCTTCTATACACTACAACGACTACATCTAAAGTATATACGTGGTGTAGTGTAGAGGGTTGAAGTGGGGAAAATATCATCGATTCTCGGTGCGCGGTAGAATTTCCAGTTTACAGCTTCCATCAGTGATGTTATGGACTCTGTTGTGTGTGTATTGAGACACTAAATCGGCAACAATTTTAAATTATTATCGTATTAGCGAAACGTTAACAATTAACGGTAGTGTTTGTGTTTTAATTGTGACAAATCCGATTTGAAGCAATCCCAATAATGCTGCAAGTAAGTCGATAATCTATTAAAAAAATCTATCAAAATTTCGACATTAAAAAGTTGAGTCGTTTAGAGAAATTTCTAAAGAGATTTCGAAACAAACGATTTATCTTCGGAAATTTATCAGACTTGAACGGCTTTAAAGCTGTAGATTAAACGGTATAACAAATCTAATCCAGCGTGGGTGATATTTTCCAAATAAAAAGACCAATCGGTATTATTTGTGGAAATTACCACTCGATGTCGATTCAGTAGTAATGACAACAATTGGAAAAAAGCCCGGTGGTAATTTTATTGGGTTACCACGGCAACCGACCCCATTAAAAACTATAACGGTGGCTTAACGAAATAATAAAATTTTGTTCAACTTGTTGAATATTTTTTTGGAATATTTTCGATGATTAAAAATGGGACAATATTGATCGTTTCGGCGGAGAAACTGCAATTTGGTGGAGGCGCCGGGCGGCATGCATTTTACCACTCAATCTAACATCCTAGTCGTCAATTAATTATCGTTTCTTCTCGTTATTGTAATAAATGAAGGAATATTGGCAGCATATCCGGCCAAATTAAATTCGTGATTAATCCCGATTTCTCTCGACCGTTACACACAAACAGATTGTTCACTAAATTTATTTGTATTGCAACATTACAATATTATGATAAAGTTATTAGTCGTGTAATAACAACAAATCTACCGACTAGTATTCAACGTAATGAAGAGGGGTTGTGACGTTACAAGGGCAATCTACAAGATTATATAATTCACGAAATATCATTTAATTAATTCGAGTTTAAACCCGGTTTTTTTGGAGGGTTGATAAAACGAACATAAACCAGGTCGCTTTGAAGTTTACGACATCACTAAAATCTGCTGATTTACCTCTTCTTGTCGGTACAGTTTTGACATTTTTTTTTCTTTGTGTGTGTGTGTGTATTGCTGCTTCCTTGTCATCGTCTGAACGTTGTTTTAGACGGGTGAATAGGGTCGTCAATTTGCATTTCTTTTACGTTGTTTTTCGCTCCTCTCTCACGAACAAACTTAAAAAAAAAATCAAATGAAGGAAGTCGTATTTCATTCAAATTTCTTTTCTATTTATGACTGTTTTGATATAATCTCAAAGTTTGTTGTTGTTCTTGCTAATTCTAGTTATACAGACACATATACAATACAAGTCAGCTTTATTATTATCATCCAGGATTAGTTGTGGTTGAATGCAAATAGTAGGAATTCTAGGATTCTCTACATTGTTTTCCGGACGGCTTACATATAAAGTTGGTTGTTTATCGATGTTTTTTGTTTAAAGTGAAAACTCTATTTTTATTATACAAACAATTTAACATTGATAGACATAAATCGGATGTTATCATTGCTGAGCTATCACAAAACTACAGCCGCAATTCGGAATCGATGCTGGTAGGACTTGGTGGTATTGAACAATTGACCTCTGGAAATGTCCGCAATAAAACCACCACCTGTTTTCTTATCAGACCTATCATATACTCTTTGTATTTTTCAATTTCAAAATAAATTGAACGTTACGTTTGGAATTACATTTTCAAAATGGAATTGTTACCATTATTACACCAATCAAGGCTTAACCAATTCCTCCAATCCCGCAAGAGGAAAAGTCTGCGTTCAATTACCGTAGTCGGTGATTATTTCCAGATCGAAATCAATCTTGGTATCGAGCGCACAACTAGTTGGTTCCGTTAATAAACATGACGATTTGAGAATAACGGTAATAAAAATTTATCTTTCATATTTTGTCTAGTTTCAGACAATTTAAGCTCTGTCATTACCACACGAGTATCGCTAGAGCCCCCATAATCGATGTGTTCTATTATAAAAGACAGTTGATATCAAAACTGTCGGGAACATCCAACAACCATACTTAGTTTACTCTGATTACTTGACTCAGAAACTGACAATGAAATGTTAATTCGACGACACCCCGACTGTTTATGAGATAATTAAAAGTTTTCAACACTAGAAACTTTTGGACGTGAAAATAGTAGAAAATCCCGGAAATAGAACAAAAAATAGAACAACTCTCACCTTTTCCTATCAGAGACGTTGTCAGTCAAATTTGAATTGCCGCACTTATCTAGATTCGATAAAGGTAAACGTTATACGTTTCCTAGATTAAATGTCGTCAAGTGACGTGAAATTTTCCACGTTTCCCATCCGGTGCTGTTAGGCGGACGGCCATTTGAGGTTTTTACGGAGAAAAACTCCCATCAAGATTTCATACATGTCATGTGGACATGACGGCAAATCGCCAGCAAAAAAATCGCGCCAATTTGCATGGATTATCCATGGGAAAGTATTGTAGAATTGTCACCTAATTAATGGTTTCTTTGTGCGTTCTTCAGAGAAAAAAGTGACAATAACGATTGCTTTTATTGGACAGATTTACAGATTTTTCGGTTTTTACGTCATCATCGAATCGTTTAAATTTCTGTAATCTTTTCTGATTCGTGCCCGCGTCTCTCTAAATCTCTTCAATTTTGATATAGACGCAGGGAGCGCGTGTTGCGCGTGGATAATTTTATTTGGCGATTATCTCGACTTGAAATCTGAAAAGTAACAACTGACATTTCGGGCGTGATCTTCTTCTTTCTTTATTTCAGTAATGTAGAGCGACTTTTATTTACAAAGGGTGTATTCTAATTTAATTTAATTCTATAGGCATTTGTAAATATTCAACATTGCTCCACTGACATATCCAAACAGTAGAGATAATGGAAACCCGGCAAATACTTGACGAAAATTAAGTTTTTTTTTTCGATTGAATTTTTCAACATTGCAATTTTAGTGGTAACGCATTAAAATCGACAATAATAAGGTATTGTGTTCAAGTTTTCATTATCGTTGAGTGTTTATCATTCCATTCCCTTATCTTTTAATCAATCATCACTCAAATCCACCATTTAACAGGACTGTAATCGTTACAATGTTCAGTTAATTAATCAACGAATTCGAAATATTGTCGATCTTTTCACGATCCAAAGTCGAAATTTCGATAAACTCCCCCGCCGATAGTTGTTGATTGTTCTGCCATTGAATCGATACAGGTAAATTCGGGGCTGTGATGCATATTAAACATCATCAAATATGCAGAATGTGTCATGTTACATCATTGGAGTGGATATTTCCTATAAGTGAAAGAGACTTAGAGGCGAACGTGACATGGAAGGGCGACACACCATTCCACACGACTGTAAAATCACGCCCTACACTTCTCGCTTTTTTCACTTTTCTCCGGAGGCACTGCGTAATGTGGAAATCTGAAATTTATAACCGCTAGAAATTAAAAAAAACAGCAACTTATATGATGGTGGTGAAATATAGATACGGTCTTTATTTTTTTTTCGTCTGGCTGAAATAATGGGGCGAATTATTATAATAATTGACCATTTAGTGATTGATTAATTTGCATACCTGTCTAAGTGTTTGATGGCTCGCGTACATATATTGCGTATAGTGATTGATTACATTAGCGGAATATAAATTACCAACAATGATTGTGTGTCGCATTTGCGTGTTATAATGTCACTGGTAAAGTTCTTTAGTTGCATTGAAACGAAAACAAAATGAATAAATTCAAGGATCAGTGGTGTGGCTTTTTCCTTGGAAACTATAGAGGGTTGACGTAAATGTCCAAGCTGTAGACTCTCCACATAAAGATAAACGAGGCGTAAGAATAGCGAGTGGACCGTCCCCAATTCTTTGAGAAAGTGTCCACTCTGCAATAACACCACAATTCTAAGATCGTCTAGGAGAAATGTCTCTCTTATCAATATTGCAATTGTACAATAAAACTCCCCAAAATCAACCAAATATACAAATGCTATTCGAAAGTATCAGGTTTGGTGTTGTAACACGAAGCAGCGGGTATGGTTGTGGAGAAGGCGGAATTGCGTAAGTCTCAGAACTTAAAGCACTCGTGATATACGATCTACGGGGATGTACAAAGGAGGTGCCTACAGGTTTGTCTTAACGAGATCTTTGTGAGATACTCGGGATAAGTTATGATTTATGAAAGTTACAGTTGTTGGAAACGAATATGTTTGAGCGATTCGGTAACAAATCAAGACAATCACATGTCATACGATTGGACAAATTCTGAAACGATTTTATCGTTTAATGACTTTACCATCTTTATTGTAATGTTTAATTATCTGTAAATCATCATAAACCAGAGATGGGTCATGGGCGCAACATCTGTTCGTAAGAAATTTATTAGGGGAAGCAATAAATTTGGAGATAAATCTAGAAGTCGTTTGGCCATAAAATCGATTTATAATTCGGCGTACTATACAGTTGCTAATAAAAATTGCATATTCAACAGAAAATTTTCTTAACAATTCAACAAATAGTCCAGGCGCTGGAGGTACTTGAGTGTGCATGGAGGGGGCGACGCAATTTTTTTTGAAAATATGCTTCATTGACCCTTAATTGATGAGAAAGTGTTTGATGCCAAGCGAAATTCGTGTTCAATTTTTGTTTATAACAATAAATAAAAAAATAGGGTTATCAGCCCAATAATTCCGTAATTATTTATAAAATTTAATATATTATGAACTAAATCGGTAGAATACTTATCAAATATTAACTTAGAAGTCAAATATTTATCGTATGCCGTATTTTTTTTATAATAAATCCATTTATTACTAAAAAAACGGCCAATTCAATCGTTTTATCATTATATTACTTTAAAGGTATCTACAAAATATGAAAAAATCATAGGAAACAATTTTGTACAAAATTTAATTTCGAAAAAATCATGTCATTAGCTAAAATTCTAAAAAACTAACATTTCTTATGTTATATACACTGTTAAAAATTTCCATAGTAATTTTACTAAATTTGTGTAGGAAGTTTTTACGCACCACATTTTTGAAATTATGGAACTCAGTCTTGTAATTTTACTACACAACTTATCACAACTCAGTTTCAAATTATTACAAATCATCAGTCGCAAAATTACTAATCATTTACTAGAACTATGTTTAGTAATATTACTATACATTATTTTGTAATTTTACTAAGCCAAATGTATCAAATAAATCTAGTAATTTTACAAAAATTCATTGTAATTATACTAGATAACTTATACCAATTTATTTTAGAAAAATTACAAACTTTGTGTTGCAATATTACTAACATTTAGTAGTAAAAACCTGTTTAACAATATTTTACTAATTTGTCTCATTATCATATATTTATCAAAATGAAACAAGTAACTTATCTCCAACACATGGGGGACGACTTCAGACGACCTTTTACTACTTTTACAGCCATGATAAGGAATTCTATTTCAATTTTCACGGTAATTGTAAATATTGTATTTTATAGGCCTTATGGACATGAGATCTACAAGTCGAAGCGACTTAAAACGTTGACGCCATCTATGGTAGTTTTATTAAAATTAAAAAGAAACTCTTCTAACATAACCACTTTATAACAGGACCGTTCTTATAATATATTTATAAATTTTATACTTTAAAAAGTTATAGTTTTGGATTGTTGTTTGCATTACTATATTATGTGCGAAAAGCGATATACATATTTTGTTCACGAAATTAAAAAATACTTTAATACAATCACTCAAAACATTCTTACAAAAACATATACGAAGTTAATAAAAAAAAATATTTATTTAAATCAACGTAAAATAGTATTCATTTGCAATTTATACTTAATTCTAGTAAGTACAATGGACATACCTAGCTCCATGTTTTACTTGTCTATATGGACCTCAGATTTCTTTCATTCAAATGCATCGTTCTTGACAAGAATATTCCTATCAAAAGCTAAATATCGCACCTGACCTGCCTCTACTCAAATGTTTAAATGTACTAGTCTCAAATACTGTGTTTTTGAATCAGTCGATTTTTAGTTGACTTAAACGCGTATTGGCCAAATACGTGGCGTATTTGTTAAGAAAACTTTATTTTTATCAGTGTAAATGCAAAATAAGTATACCAAATTTTATACTTGAAACTACCCAGCAGAATTGGAGGATTACATAAACGTATGTCATTGTAGGAGACACTAGTAAAAATACAAACAAATGTTGTCTAAAGTAAATAATGTTTTACATTTTTTCAATCACTTTTTGCAATTTCAGTTAGTCATTTTTTTTAACAACCGTAGTAAAATTGGACTACAAGTATGTATCAAAATTTTAGACTTGAAATTACAATTGAAAATTGTAAAAACAGATCGCGGTCATGACTAGATTGAAATATTGTAAAAATGCAAACAGAATTTTCAAAAAAAAGTAATGATTTGTAAATTTCCAATCATTTCTTGTAATTGTAATTGCAAGTTTTGGTTAGTAATTTTACTGACAATTGTGGTAAAATTAAATTCCGAATATGTATAGAAATTTTACAAAACTTTAGACTTAATCCTACAACGTAGGATTGTAAAATTACAATAAGTATCTGACGAATACAAAAAAATTGTAAAATTGCAACCTGCTTAGTACTCTAGCTATTACAACATGTAATATTACAACAAATGCGTGTTAAAATTCCAATACAATACAAGAGTTTGTAATTTTACTATGCAATTGCTTACTAAACACATAGTAAATTTACAAAAATTTTTGACAGTGTAGCTTCAAAGGTCAGATTTTCGAGCGCAGCGTCACATTGCGGACAGCGTTTTTCTACTTTGTCACTATATAAATAATTAACTAATTGAGATAATCACCTCATTCTAATTTTATTTTGTTTAGAAATTAATTGATTTTATTACATTTATGAAAAATTTCATGAATTCGATTAATTTATATTTTAAAATTAATTTTAATCTATTTGCGTAACACTTCAAAAAATTGTATTCTCACATATTTTTTTAATATATTCGAGATATTTATTTTCAATAACAATTGTTCGAACATGAGTTATCCAGGTAGAAATATATTTTTCTACCGTGATTGTAGAATGAAAAGAAAGAAAAGGTGAAAATCTTGGACGTTTTTGTTATTCATTTATAATATATCTTACTATAGAGAAAAATGTTTTAAATAATTGATTTTTTAAATTTATCTAACAATTGTCATTTATTTTCAATAGAAGTAACTGTTTTAAGTAAATTTGTCATATAATTAAAAAAAACCTGCTATGTACCAATTTATTCGAATATCGTTTAATAACTAAAATACATTTAAATTGAGAAGCAATAAAGTCTTGACATATTTTTAACAAATTTTGGTTAGAATATTGAATTTTGAACAAAATAAAATTAGAATCAGTTGATTATCTCAATTAGTTAATTATTTGTATAGTGACAAAGTAGGAAAACGCTGTCCGCAAGGTATATATGTGCCGCTGTGCTCGAAAATCGCACCTTTAAAGCTATATTACATGAGAAATGTTAGTTTTTCCGAATTTTTGCTAATAATAGGAATTGTTCGAAATTAAATTTTCTACAAAATTATTTCCTATGATTTTTTCATATTTTGTACCATTAAAGTAATATAATGATAAAACGATTGAATTGGCCGTTTTTTTAGTAACAAATGGACTTATTATAAACAAATATGACATAAGATAAATATTTGACTTCTAAGTTAATATTTGAGAAATATTCTACCGATTTAGTTCATAATATATTAAATTTTATAAATAATTACGGAATTATTGAACTGATAAGCCTATTTTTTTATTTATTGTTATAAACAAAAATTGAGCACGAATTTCGCTTGGCATCAAACACTTTCTCATCAATTAAGGGTCAATGAAGCATATTCCATGCTCACTCAAGTACCTTCAGCGCCTGGACTAAAATGTATTTTTATACAAGAAATCTTGGCACTTAAGGTACAAAGTGTGCGAAGGCCTTTTAATAACAAATGGATCACATTTAGGGCCTCTGATACGCTTCTCACCTTTTTACCAATACAAAATTGATGAATGGACGATCTTCCATAGCTGTATATAAATAGAATGTTTGATAATTCAACAATTGAAGGTGAAGGTGAAATAAAAAGTAGTCAAACCGTTTCATTCCTTTCAGCGTATTGTTCGATGTTTCTGGTCAAACTGTTCTTATAATTTCTTAGTTACAGGTTTTTATTCTTTTCAACGTTTTTAGCAAATAGGGAATAAAGACAAACTGTTGGGTGCTCAATATCAGGTCTCAGATATCCCAAAGAATTTGTTTTGAATCTTCTCAGACTTTTCAGCGTTTTGTTTGCTTCTGGAGGCTCTTCTAATACGGAAGATTGTTACCTACTTACTCTCTCTCTCTCTATCTCTTTTTCTCTTTTCTTGTGTCTTATTTCGAACTAAAAACAGGCTAAACGGGAAGAGATATACCTTCTGCAGAACAGTCGGAAAATGTAAGGCTTCAACACATACACAGACAGGTTAAGCCAATCTTTAACTTTCTTGGGTCTATTGAAAATACTTCCCGTGAAAATTTTTTACAATATATTTAATATGGACTTTAAGCATATAATTTTGCACAATGACGCTTTACATAAATTGAAGAATGGAAGTTTGTATGGCATTTTGTCATTTTTGATGTTAGTTTGTTTATAAATAGAAGTAAATTTTTGGAAATTTATCGCTTAAAATAAAAAAAAACCATGATGAACTGGTGTGGAAAAATAAATCACGAAAAAATTCACAACAATAAATTTCATTTTCTATTCTTGTAAAGCTCGAAATTTAGTACTGATCGACACGTATGAGATATCTGTCTAAAGAGCTCCTAAAATACGTTATGGATTTATTCCAGGTCGTCCAGGCGGAAAGCTCTAAATTCTTTCCAACATTTTATAAATAAATACAGTTTTAATTTTGAAAAGCTACTGCAAAAAGTATTCCAACTGTTTGCGCTTCAAACAGAGAAAGGCAGCCAACAAATAATTAACCTGACTTACGAGTCAAAGCCACAAAACTATGCAACGTTGATTTTAATATTTCTTTTACAGACAACTGAATATTTTTAGAATTTTTTCTCGTATTCGTTTTCAATGGTAATCAGCCAGTATGCTCAAATGAAAATTTATTGGGAAAATTATTCAATATTTGACCCAATTTAAATCCGAATTTTCGTTTTTCTTCTTTATTTATTGAGTGCAATTTTTGTCATTTATAGCGGACAATGTTCTTGAGTCAGCTTTGAATTATACTCCATAATTGTTAATATCGTTCGTAAACCAAGAAGAGAGACCAAAAATTAGATTTAAAGTGGGTCAAACATTTTATTTAAGGCTTTAGCTCATTACCATTGTAAATTAGTACAAAAAAAATACATCTCAAAATATTCAACCCTCTGTAAATAATTAAAAACCCCTCGGGGCATAAATTAACAACAATACGTTGGGGTTTAACCCTAGTATATAATAGACCGACTTCTGTATCGAACAATAAGACTGTTGAATTACAAGGGAATTTAATAGAAAAGAAGAGATTGCCTAAAACTATTAACAGGTCATCTTGGCCTGAGACGATCAGTGACCAGAGCATCTCTCCAACTTCACTGCTGTTCTGCCGGTTTCTCTAATAAAGCTGCTTTCCATTTAAAAATTTGAGCATATATTCTGGTCATCGATCCGGGTCAATCTCATTTCTAACTAGTTGTATTAGGTCAATCAATAACTTCTTTTTTCCATATGAAAGCAGTTTCAATATATTTTCCCTGCACTTGCAATACATGTGCAATTTGTCCCAGTGCTCTTTTAATTTATGGTGCCGAAGACTCCCAGGACTGCTATCAGCTGTTCATTTCTTGAAATGTAAGAACATTCAAAAGTCAGAGGGAGCTAAATCTAGCTAATAGAGTGGGTGTTGCAATGGTTTCTTAAGCTGTGTGAGCGGCTGCATTGTCTTGATCAGACTTTTTTTTTCTTCTGCAAATCAGGTTTCTTCTCAAGAATTATTACATGCAGCCGGTCCAAAAAGTTTTCTTATTTTGGAGCTAGTCAAAAATTTCTTTCCTGTTGCCTAACATCGATTTCTTGACCCCAACTGACTTCGGAGCTGAAGCACCTCGTTCACACCACTCCTTCGCCTCTTAGTTTGATTCAGGATCATGGTGATAGATCTATAGCGATGAAATGACGCATAAAATCCATTTTATTTTTTCTAAAACACTAAGCCTCGTAATTCTAAATCATAAAGTCATCAAGCCATAAAAGTTGGTCTAGTGTAGTAATTTTGATAGAGCCGCTAAAGAGGATCATTTGCGACTCAAACATTACTGGAAGATTTGTTATCACCAATTGCAGCATAGAGATAGTGTAAAACATTGTAGAACAATCAACAGGAAAAGTTATTTCTAAAACAATAGAAAACGTTCGGTTCATTTTCAAAGGAAAAACAAACTAAACCGACTTGAATGGAATAAATTAAACAATGCCTGCATAAAGACTATTAAACTTGTACGAAATTTTAATGCCCAGACATCTTGTACAATTCCATCTCCAATCTTCTCCATATTATTATTATTATTCACTTCTTCTATAAATTTTTAATATTAGATACAAAATTTTCATTAAAATTTCAAATACATTGATTATGGAATATTTTAAACGATTTTAGCATAAAATCAAATTCAACAACAAAACAAACCTCCAACACAGGGAATAAAAGTATACACACAAAAAAAAAAACTATGCTAATTCCACATATAAAATTGAAATCTCCCCCCCAACAAACATATGAACATGTTTTGAATAATTCAAGTATTATTAAGGGTGAATGGCTGGAATAGTTAACTTGAACCGTAATGGTCGAATTAAAATCGCCGACTTTGATGTGGAAAATACAATTCGAAACGAATTGCACATATTCTTGAAAAATCATTAAATTCACCACTAAATCCCCGTATAGGGTGTGTTATTTTTGAAAACAATTGACAGGATATTGGCGTTGTTATTGTTGCTGATGTTGTGGATGATGATAATAATGATTATGATGGACCAACAGGATATGTAATCCTACCCAATTCCCAAATCTAATTCAAACTGTTGTTCGCGATGTAAAATTTAACTAGATTTGTAAATAAAACGTCATTATTTGCAATTTTGCTGCGCTTTAATTGACAGATTTCTTCTATTTTGCCCATTTTGTGCGCTGATATTATTTCCGATATTTGCCGTATCAAAGACAAATAGGATTTGCAATGTGCCACTTTCGATGGATGTTTTTTTTTTGGAAATTCCATCAATTCTCTCGTCGGATGGATTGTTTTATTAGCATATGAATCGGTACACCTGAATGCTACTCAAAATAATTCATATAAAGTAATGGTAATAATAAATAATTTATAATAGGTTCATTTATAACGTTTTACATTAAGAGTATCAACGTAATAATGAAATATCGTCAATTAAATTCGTTGTAAACGTTAAAAGGAACCGTCTTTGTTTTATCATAGTCTACAGTCCTCTCATTTCTTGTTTTTGTTCCAACATTAAGTTCTATCTATATTTTATATCTAAATGTCATAAAAGCTAAATGAGTGTCTTTTTTGCTTTACTAGTAACATGGAGTCGACTGTATATAAACATTAGAAGCTAATTTTCATAAAAATCTCCAGGAGAAAACGCTACGGTTGTTGATCACTACAATCCACCAAAGATAAAAACGTCAAATTCTAGAAAGCGGCAACGATAAAAAAACATTGTTTTCTATCTGTACGAAAGCGAGATTTGTCAATCTCTCCAAGAACGAATGGATATTGATCACGTTCAAATTAGCCGTAAACAATTTTTGCCATTATTCACACGACAGGATGACATTGTTTGACAACGTAAACACACACACATATCGCCCCATAAATTGTGTTGTTGAAATGATTGCAAACCGAATTGAATGAAAATACGACTTGTCTGATTCTAAATCTAATTTGGCAATTGTGAAGAAACCCCGTACCATCCGCAACAGAACAGATCTCCTCCAGCGCTATAGCTAATTTCCATCAACTTTACATTGTTTGATTAAAATTTCTATTAACAGATGTTTAAATAATTGTGTGTTAAAATTTAGTTTGAGGGGTTTGTTGTGCAGTTAATATTTAACTAATCCCTGTGGCCATAAAATATTTGTGTGTTTATTGAGAAATTTTATAGGGCGCATAATTGCAATAAACAAAAATTATCAGTACGAACAATTAATTCAAATAAAACATTGGAATTAATAACAATCTGTCGACGATAAAATCCATAAATTACAATCAAGGTTGATGGGGGATGAGTGGCGAGTGCACCAACAATTTTGGAAGTTTTACAGCTTACAAAAGCTTTAAACTAAAAACGAAAAAATCCACCTCCTATTTATTCAATTTATCGTTGAAGTGTTGAGAGCTTTCAAATAATTTTGCTCCAACTAAAAGTTAAGACGGAAGAGAAATGGCGAAAACACTAACAACAACAACAACAGCCGAATGGTAAATCTGAAGACATCATTTACCGATAAACACAGGCACGAATAAACGATACTACTAGTAAAAGCTGTTTCGATAAATTTCCCACCGTGACGATAAATAAAACAATCGTATCCCAACGAAATGGCCCACCATTTAACAGCACACATTTACTCAAAACAAAAAAAAACGACCCGAAAGAAAGCCGCTCTTTGTTGTTTCATTCGATGCCGTCTTCTCTCGAATTGTGTGCGTATAGATACGATATAGATCCGAATGTTTTTCGTTCGTCTTTTACGATTGCCGATATTTTTGGGAGGTGGCGAGGAAAAACGTAACTCAGCGAACGGAAAACTACTTAAACGGCTTATTATTTACGAGCTATTAAATTTAAACGTTTGGACTGCGTATAAATTCGAAGAAGATGTAGAAAAAAAGTTTCGTCACAAATATTTTATAGATTACTACTACTCAGTATTTTCCACTATATCTATCTTTCTTTTGAAGGGTCTTGATTTTTTTTTATTTATAGACTTAAGAGACGGGTCAATTTCCGGGAATAACAGGACCGCCCTTCCGGCACACCCTGTAGATGTCGCTGTCTAATGCAGCACATCTATGAATAATTCCAGGCAATTCTCTCGAACAATTCATAAAGTAATCAAGAAACACTAAACTATTTATCAATATTTATGATAATAATGTGGAGTTTAGATTGCCAGGAAGTGAAAAATCAACATTAGTGTGTTGAAGTGAAGGCAATCTGGGGGCCGGCTTTATTATTAAATAAACTCTAAAGAGTAGAATGGGCGACCTAGCCCAATCCATTAGGAACTTGGCGGTATTAGTGGTGTTTTTATGTTGTTTTTGTTTCCTGCTGTTGTGGTTGTTTCTTTTTCCAACCATTGAAATCTCTAACATTTACGATTTGTTAGTATTTCTCAAGAAAATCTACGACATATGTGATTACAAAGTTCAAGATAGCAGTTGTTGTATAGTGAACAAAATGAGATGGGTCCGAATTGATAGTGGTGCCGTACTAGTGTTATCAACTAGAGAATTCCTTCCATATTGCTTTATCGTTTGCTATATAGAAATTGTCCTCCTTATTTTCCTCCCAAGTGGCGACGTAGCAATTCGGAAATTGGCTCCGAAGTGGATACAATCTCCGAATTGACCGCACAACTGCTATTATTCTCTATAATGATTTTCATTACACAACAATGGGTTTTTGATGCATTCGTATACTTTTTTGGTCGTCCGTTTTTTTGGTGTGTTTGTTCCGTGTACGCTGTGAGGGTGAACTTAATGACAGATGGAACGGTTGGAGAATTATGACGATGATATGCTTTTATTGTAGCCAGCTATAATCAAACTTTTTTATTGTTACATTGGATCTATAAAAGACGGCTTTTATTTCTGTCTTTTGCTGCCATTTATAAACTTCAAAAAAAGATGGGAACAAACGACAAAAAAAACGTATTTATACATATGTTCGGTAGATTGTAATTTTGGATAAATACCACCAAATTGTCTTAATTAGTAGAACAATATTTGTGAACCAAACAGCTGAAGGTAATTTCTTTAAATATTTACAATGATTCAGTTGGAATGTTTCGGGAAATTTAATAATAACATTCACGCTATATTTAGCCGTCAGAATCGATAAAAATAGCCAATTAAAGACCTACATTAAACAGGGAGAAACTGAGTTTCTCGCAGGGAAAAATAACGAATATTACTCGGCGCATCTATCAATTATACGCCTCAGATTTATCGGTAATTGCTGCTTAATTAACTCTCCAAATAGTCAACATATATATAATTCATATCGTCACACAAATTCAACATTAAATAATCCATTAAACAGAATTTTTAGCGTTAAAAATTAATCGATTCCCGGCGCATCCGCCAGTTTAACACCTCAGATCTAAAGATAATTACTTAATTATTCCATTAAATGATGCTATTCGAGGATTATGTGAAAAGTTGTTTCGACAATTCTGCATTGTTTCATCCTTTATTCAATTATTGCCAAAATTTCAAGTCGCACCGCAGGAGATTATAGTTTTATTATTCGTTAAAGTGGAACAACGCGAAATTTTTCGGAAAGACGGAAAAATTGGAGCTCAAAAAGCGCTTGAGTTGCATAATCAAGATGAATCGAGGCGAGCCACAAAGTGGACGTTCCTCTAATGTGACTACGCTAGAAAAGACTGCAAAAAGGTGTCCATTAATTTTAATTGATCGGCAAACTAAAGTAATTAGGAGAGGCTATGAAGATGTCAACATAGAGCGTCTGTAATATTTTACATTAATATTTGAGCATGAACAACCTGTGCTCAAGGTTCGAGTTGTGTTCATTCACTCTCGAAAACTGCACCGAAAAATTATTTTCAACGTAATCTACAGAAATTTTTGCACCGTTTTGTGACTTCTATTAAACTTGGATTTGCCACCATACTTCTAAAAATAATGAGCAGACAAGCTGGTAGGTCCAGAAAGAACGATCTGCTCCAAAAAAAGCAAAGTTTTTTTGGAGTAATTTGTATTGTTTATCTAAAAAGGGTGAATATTATGCAACCCTATTTGAACGCCTGAGCGATGAGTTGAAGACAAAACGGCTTTGCAGAGGTTCCCTCTTCAGTCATTGCAGACGCAAAAACCAACAAACTGCGCCTGGAGTTGCTTGACAATCCCCTATAATCACCGGATCTAGCCCGGGGTGATTATCACCTGTTCCCCAATCTGAAAATACGGCTTGGAGAGAGAACTACTGATGCAGTAGATCGATATTTGGGCGAGCTAGACAAATCGATGTATCGAGCTGGTATAAACGCCATTGCGGTGCGCTGGATTAACAAGGAGAGGTCACGTCCTCGGAAATGAAGTACGGAACGAGCTTTTGCAGGCTTGTAGTATACCTTTAGATTAGCAACATATTAAAAAACTAAAGTGCAATAGCCGGCCAATCTTGAGAAAGAAGCGTTTAAAGTTTTTCTGCGTCCATTTAGTATTATTAAGTTATTCGGTTAATTGTGACTTGAATTAGCTCAAGTGGTTGCGTCATTATATGAAAAAATAAATGTCACTAATATTCTGTTAATTTGTGTACAACAAATTGAAAATAAAGATAAATTTGACAAATTTGGTTGTATTGCACTGAAAAGAACGGGGTTCAATCCTCATCCCGAGAATTTTTCTTTTATTTGTCGAAACAACTTTTTTATTTATTTTATGTTACTTTATAAATTAAAGAACTCAAAAATTTATTGTTTTTTATTTCTTTAATGTATTTTTTTATTGCCATCAGTTGTCGTTTCCAATTTTCGATAACATGATCCGATGCGCCTGGTATGCTTCTAACAATAAACTTTTGCATGAAAGGTAAATATTTTCAAATGTGAATGAAATCTGTTTTCCAATAGATCTTTTAAAAAAATCCTGCTCTTATGGTTAATCGTCATCTATTAATGTGCGAGATGTCAGAATATATTTTGTTTTCAATGTTTTATGATAATTACCTTTCTGGTAGATGTATTTAAAATAATTTTTGGGTGCCTATTTTCCTATTACCTACATTAAAAATGATAAAAAAATACGTTAAAGAAATAAAAAACAATAAATTTTTCTTTTAATCAATTTATAAAGTAAAATAAAATAAAAAAAAGGTGTTTCGACAAATAACAGAAAAATTCTCCGCTTGAGGATTGAACCCCGTACTTTTGAGCGCGATACAACGACTCAACCACTTGACCTATTTCAAGTTACAATTAATCGAATAACTTAATAGTACTAAATGGACGCAGAAAACTTTAAAGGCGATTGGCTAGCTATTGCGCTTTAATTTTTTAATATGTTGTTAACCTAAAGGTACACTATAAACCTACAAAAGCTCGTTCCGAACTTCATTTCCGAGGTCATGACCTCTCCTTTTAAGTGCAAAGCCCTCGGTGGTGAGAAATAAATTAAAAAAATCCCAAAAGATGGTTGTTCTCTTGTCGATAGTCAAACTAATTTTAAGCGGATGGAAATTGAGCCTCCCTCTAGGAGAGTTAGAACTTCCACCCGGCGCATCCACCAATTCGACTACACTAATTTAAAGATATTTACCAGTTGTTAATTATTTAATTAAAGCAAATTGTACTAAAATCTAAATAGTTACTGTTGATTTTCATGAATTCGCACATGCAGTAGTATGAATGCCGTGAATTCCCTGAAAACTTGTCTAATCCAGTTTCGATTAATAGTTTGCTAGAAATTATGATATATTCAAACAAGACTAATGTAATTCGCCATTGGTTAAGTATAATTTATGATCGTACAATTTATATTTTGTTTATCATTGGATACGGTCGTCGTCCGATCAAATATGCATAGAAAAATTATACACCGAAAGTTGGAATAATTTTTAATAGAAAATTTCTCGGAATCTATCAAAAACAGTATATGCCAGTTAACCATTTTGATATTACAAAATAACGAAAACACAATGAAGCTATCGACAGTCATGTCACGTTCAGTTCACTTCATGTTGCTGTATCGAATCTATTTTAAACCCATTTTATTAAAGACCATTTATTTTAAATCTTCATCAATGGCGTATTTTTATCATGCAGCCAAACAAAACAAAAAATCACGATTCTTTCAACGAAAACTATCGACTTTAGATTAAGTCTAGAAAATTACCTCTTTTTATCGCACCGATAAAAAGATCTTTTCAACGATTACAACCAATATAAAAATAGTGTCGTCTAGTGATGTATTTATTCGTGTTCAACTACCAAGAACAATAGAAACAAAATAGATAATCAATTCTGGATGGTTGGTAATAATAGTTGTATTGGTGTACAAGAGGTGAAATTTGTTGTATTAAATCTCCAACCAGCTGGATAATTGCAAACTATTGCACATCGCAATAACCCAGATAATTGAGATTACTCTCTATCTGCATTAAATAGATACAAACAATAAGTTCCTCTCTATCCGAGCTGTAAAGTAAAAGAAATTTACTAATTATAACTGATCATTAATTAGTTCACAACTGCTAAGCGTCTGGGAATTCAACGTTTTTGTTTTGTAGAAAAACACATTGTAGAATGTGCACCAAACAAAAAAAAAGTGTGACTATTGAGTTTTCTTTGCGTTTTTGTTGTTGGCTCGAAAATTGCCAAGAATAATACTTTCCAATCACGGTCGAATGAGACGCCTATGAAAAACCATTTTTTGCCACCCTAAAACAATAATTCATCCGTTGTCAGAGTACGGTCAAGACACTCCTAACGATTTATTGCACGATTCGCCTTGGCGCTAACGTGCAACAGAAAAAATTCTTATTAATCCTATAGAATTCGGTTGAATTTTATTTTTATTTACAGCCACCGATAGAGGTGATGATTTGAAAGGCATTCGAACGAGACAGTGACAGTGATAAGATTTTACTCCTTTGAAAATGTGCGTTTTTTATTGCGACATTCTCAATTTCCAGCAGTCGGTTATTTTCGGCGAATTTTCTGGCTTATAAACACCAGCATTTTTCAAACCATTTATGAATTCCATCACGTTAACATCCAACTAACCTCAATATGAAACAAAATTGGATAAAATCCGCCCATTAAAACGAGATAAATCATTTAGAAGTACACAAATCTTTCTATAATTAATACGAGCAATCCCGCACTGAGGGAGACCGGGCGTGTAATAAATCTACATTTTCAATTCTGACACGTTCAGATTTATCGATTGTCGATAAATAATTCGTATATTTCGGATAACGGTGGCTCAGATTAAGAGTCACGTTTTAAGTTGCATTCATAATAATCATAATAATAATCAAACGATTAACGCGGTTCTTAATTTATCCATTTATGCTGCAGCACAATTTCAGCAATAATAGCAATAATTCAGATAAGGGTAGAAAGTTAACTTGACACTGAAACATAAAGACAATGTGAAAGAGGAAGAGCAAAGGACATAATGTAATGTAAACAGGCATTGTTTGGATATGCTTCTAGATAGATTTATTTAAATTCTTCTTCTACCACTTTCTTTGTTGACATTCTAAGAGGCGGTTCATTTTAAGATGAAAAGGACCTTTGTACAACTGCTTGACTTGTGCATATTTAAGTGGTGAAAAATGAAATTTAAGCCAACTTCAAGGTTTCCACGGATTAACAATACACGAAAATCCAGCAGCTGTAACAATCGTATTTTGCGTACGTGTGTGCTGCAGTTGTACCACTTTACGTAATTTGATATTTGGTATTGTGTTGCCACAGCATACTCTCCAATTTTGTGCTGAAAATCAACCGGAAGTCTAGTGTGTTTATTCAAGATATTCTTACTGGCAGTAGGTCAATTATTTCGCAAAACGTATTGCCATAGATTTTCAATTATTTTCCGGTAGAAAAACCCAATGAAATCGAATGGATACGGAAACGTATAAATCACGAAATTTTAATTTTTGTTTTCCAAATAAATTTCCCAAATATAGATAGATCGTTAGATAGGAAAAGAATAGAAAACTAAAGGATATTATAACAATATCTATCTAAGGATGTACGGTTGATATCAAAGCAACATATCATAACTAGCGAACCGAGGGAATAATGTGGACGAAGCAGAACGGAAAATCAGATTCCAACTCCAAAGGGTGTAATAAAGCACGCTATGATAGAGAGAGCGAGATAGACAGACTATCTATATAAAAGTAGAACAAGTAACCGAGTACATTGAGTCAACATCCCGCCACTAGTTTTCTCAACGAAATTGTCACCCTGAAGGCGGCCACCATCTCGTGGGAAGGTGGTTGGTTGATGACTTGTATCTTTCACGTTCCATGAACGGAATGTGGAGTTGTGGCACTGGTAAAACGGTCGTCTGGGACACACCGACCGTATAAATCAACAACTGCAAAAAACACAAAAAAAATATTTAGAAAGTAATGGCATTTTGGTGGATGCGCCCGGTGACTATTACCATTTCTAAAGACATAAATGTAGGTAATTGCGGCAACATTATTACTGTGTCTAGTTTTAATGATACAACATAAAGAATCCGTTGAGAAACATTCTCTACATTCTCGTTATTTTATAATGAGAGATAACGTTTAATTATGGAATAATCGTTAAGCGCAACAAAATTTGCAGGATTTCGTCGATGCCACCTGACACGTTCCCCCTGTTGGCTGTTAACATCCATTATTTAGTCAATTACATACATCTACTATCAGATTTTCTTGAACAAACTTGTTCATTTCCTGCTGTTAACACGCAATAAACTGTGTATTTAATATATTTATTCAAGATTAATTTGTAAAGTTTCGAATTAAGTTCAGAGTTTGATGGTTCAACGTTTAGACGAGGAAATTGTTATTGCTCCACAGTATTCTGGTGTGAAAAATCTACAAAAGATGATGGTGGTGATTTGCAAACGATTACCGCCCCCCGGGTGACAACCACCTTCTAAATATGCAGCAGTATCCGAAAAGGCGGTCATAAAAGAAATTTATGATCGCACCGTTATTTGTATGCAATCCGTTGATGTATCACCATTTGAACAACAAACCGACCCGAATACCCTTAGAATAATAAATAATTGAACAAATTAACATAATTGCAACTAGATAGATGGATATAATGTTGACTTGAGACAGTTTAAGATAAATTTCTAACCAGGGGTTATAAATAATGTCTCGTCAAAGTGTTGTTCATCTTACATACACTTGGAAAGTTTGCTAGAGCAACTCACTACCACTACCGCCACGACCATAACCACTATAACCGTCCGTACTAGCCGTAACATCCCTTCTCATCATCCCTTAGTGGATTTATATGGACCGCGATAGCAAATGACGGTTGGTCCGCCCGGAATGCTGGTCTTGCTAATCTGCAACGTGGTTTCTAAACTCACAAAACGTCAGAATTATGTGTGGATACGGAATTGTGCCAGATAGAGACAACATATACGTGTATAGAAAAGATGGAGAATTGGATAATATTTTAGAGTGTCATTTGGGGGTTGGAATTTATTTGAAAACGTTTAGTTGTTAGCTTATCTTAGCTAATGGGTGGACATTTAAAAAGTATTCTAATAACTAAGGATTTGTCAGCTAATTTTCGTCCAACTTTAACGGAAAAATTTGTATGCGTACCCGGATATGTTGTTAATTAGAATTTTAAATAATTGTGATATTCCGTTTCTGTAGAATTGCTGAATATGAGAAACGGAATGGAAAGTAATTAGAATTTCACTTTTGTTTTAGTTCCGGTTTCCAGTATGTTTCTTGTTGACTTGACTGTAATTAAAATATTTTATATAAGTAGAAATTTGAATAATTCCACGTTTTATCTCTTTTCTACGTTGGCTTCGGTTGCGTAGGATTGTGCAAATAAGGCTGGTATTTGCATATTTTGTTAATTCTTCTATTCAAGTTGCTTTATAAAAAATGATAAAAAAATAGTGCTAGTAACGATCGTTCCATGTAATTGAATAACAGTCACCTTTCGATCTTATTTAACGCTTATTGATAGCTTTTGAAGACGACTTACACATACGATAAAGTGGCTTCCAGGCACCTCGAACACCTACACAGAATTTATAAACGACAAATTTTTTTAAACATTCTCCAGCTTTGGCAACCTTCTGACGTCAATAGTATCAAGGCGCACCTACGTACTTTGTTCTGGAGAAGTTCATCATAAATATGTGTACGTAAAATGAAGCATTTCAAAAATGCTGCATCTTCTCCTATTCTCGGCCTGTTAAGTGTATTTATTGAAGTCGCTAGATTGACGACAAAATCAATTCTATTCGCTCGATTTGATTTGAATAGTAGTTCTTTCGACTTCCATATCAGCTATCATTTGTACTATCGAAGTCAAATTATCGCTAAACAGCGTTTTATCTATTTTTGTAATTTCTACGTTGTTGTATTGGTGAATGGCCCAGATTCGCATCACTTGAAACACCAAATGTCCTCCAATAACGACCCAAACTTTTGTCAGACAATAAAAGTTGAAATGCTGTGCGGTTCTTCATCATTATTGAAATAAGGAAAAAAGTTTGACCAACTCCCGAATCACGCCAGATTGTTTATATTCAAATCTCTTTTGGTACACAAATAACCGAAAATCGTTGCTATATTAATAAAAAAAAGTCGCGTGATTTGCTTGAAACTTTGTCGGAAGTAACGATGGAATTCTTGAGATTTAACATCAATTGACTCCAAATTCAACATCAATACCAACGAAACTTTATCGGAGACATCAACGTTTATTCAAATGACGGTGAAAGTTATGTAAATATCCCTGAACACCATTTTTTTGCTGTCGGCGATTTTCATCAAAATAACAACTAAATTTTCGAGAAAAATTCGACCAAGTTTCTCTCAACTCCAGTCTTCCGATAAGTAACAGAACTCTTAGTAGCTTACAAGTACTTGAGATATAGCGTTAATATACTTTTAACTTTGATAAGAAGTATCTTTAAAAGCTGCTGAACTACAGACTGTCGGTAGAAACGAACCAAATTCATACAATTACAGCTAATGGTGTGCTATCGGTATTATTGTGGAATGAAACTACATTAGCCGATTGCAGCTTTGTGTCCTTTATACGATGAAGATGCCGTTTGTTGATAGGCTTTAACATGCAATCACTGAAATTGAGAGATAACTACAGGAAGGGTTGTTACAGTCTCACACCCCATTGGCAATAAAAATCATCAACAACGGTAGAGTAGATGATTCGATTATTAATTGAACCAATTTCGTAAATTACAATTGCTGCCATTTTATGTAGTGATATTAAAACTCTCGATATTGTTCAAACGTTTCTCGCTACTTGTCATCAATTTTATTACAATAAATCACAATTAAGTACATAACAAAAATATGTTGAATTTCAATTAAAACCCGATAATTATTAATACAAACCATCTCTGTCTGGCTCATTAATATTAGCGAAATAGCATTATCGTTTTCAATATACAATCAACAACTGCAGTTGGTAGCCGGAGGGCGGTTCGGCCCCGAAACGTGGGGCGTTTTCGTGATTTTATTGGATTAATTTGTAATAATTCCGAATAGTCTTTTTTAAATGAGGCGATGATTTCTTGTACAGAGCCGTTTGGCTTGTTACATCCATACTGTAAACTCATCGATTTTCTAGTTGTTTTTCAAATTAATTCGATTTGTTCTATTCACGTTTCTGTTGTTGCAGTATATGCTCGAAGACAGATGTTCTTTTCTTAGCTAATGTTGTTGTTGTTTAATTTAAAACGTGAGTACAATTCTTATTACGTATTTAATGATTTATGCACTCTTTCATATCGTATGAAATGAAAATCTACAGAAACTAACAGACTCATAAAAAATTAATAAATTTTTAAATGGAATTTATGGTGGATTTGGTACGTTCTTACACACTAAATTGCCCATGCAACAGATGTTGACATTTATATTTAGTGATTGTGAAGTTGACGTGTTTAACATTTACCGAATTTAACAATCATTTACACAAATGCACTCCCACATGTGTTTATATGTAGATAGAGATACACACAAATCTACAGTCAGTCGTGCGATATGCTTTATTTATTATCAATGACAAATGATTACCCACTTCATCCTATATATATATAGTAAATGAAATTTGTCTTCCATTCGGGAAAATTCTATATCACGTTTTCTAAATGCTCACAAACCACCATTCCTTATAGCTGAAATTTAACCAATTCTTTACTGTCTAACGTTTCGTTATCATCAAAACAGACGTATACCAGTGGTGGATGTTTTTCCCCTTCGTTTCGACCGCCTTCAACATTCAAACATCCATCAAAATCGTATTTCAATTGAAAACAATCAAATGTAGCAGCAGTCGTGGAGACGGGCGAGGTTTCTGTTCGTTTACCCAGCAAAAAAACTATGAATTTCTGACAAGGCTTCCCTTATTTCTTATAAAAACTTGTTCGTTGTTTATTCATAAATAAAATTGCTTATTTGTAAAGTTGTCTTAATTCATTGCAAATGCGTTTTATTCTGTACCAGATTATGGATTACAATTTGTCGGTCTTTTTTTGTGTTTTATCGTTGATCAAACACATCCAGCTGATACTGTTTTATTGGAATATGTGAAAATTTTGTTGCCATTAGTAAAAATGCAGCTCAACAGCAAACAAAAACTACATTGGCTTGTTCGATAATAAAAACGACGATTTTTCATGTAAACAAAACCATAAAGGCACGTCAGTACATTTGAAGCACAACAACAACAATAGCAAAAAAATTCAATTGCATACTCGCTTAGTCAGCCAAAAATGGGATTTAATTTGACCCTAAACTATTGCACTCGAAAATTCGTTATTCTTCAAACCAATGAAGCTTTTTTTATTTATTTCAGCTTTGCTTGATGTGCTGTTGTAAAGGTTACTTTGTAATTTGATTGTTATTTAACAATAATATAAACGAGGTGGAAGCTGCCGATTATCATAATTTCTGGGACATAGAA
The DNA here is from genome assembly GCA_021725515.1 of Epicauta chinensis. NCBI lineage: Eukaryota > Metazoa > Arthropoda > Insecta > Coleoptera > Meloidae > Epicauta > Epicauta chinensis. The sequence continues at coordinate 357,785 of JAEDXX010000059.1, forward strand.
AGGCAGGATTATTTGTGCTCGTCGTCATAATTAAGGGGGAAAATGTGGGTCAGGTGTCATCCTGGGAAGTTAGTTTTTTCAAAAGATCTCCAAAACTCCTGAAAAAACCTAAAAAGTGGCAACTTGGGACATTTCTTTAGGTTGTCATCCCCTTTCTGTGATTTACACTATATCCATGAATATTTTTAGATAAAGAGCAAATTGAAAATTAAAAGCTACCTGTCTTGATTTGCCCCTTCGGCATGAATAATTTTTTAAAGGTAAAAAGGAAAATTGATAGAGTTGACAACTATAAGTTCCTGCTGCTTGGCTTGTGTGGGAAATTGCCATTTTCTCTGCCTATTCTCTTGTAATTTGTCATTTGTAAAAATTGGTTTAATCGCTTGTCACCGAATTCAACTCAAAGGCCAAAAAAAGATGCACCTTTGAGGACAAAATTTGTCTTGTTTTTCTTTCGGCTACTAATCACGTGCGGTTCTTTCAGCTATGTACACACGGTACAAAGGCGTAAACAGTTTCTGGGGCCTTAGAGCCTTGACTAAAAGCAAAAATGCTCATGTTAGTAACTCGAACAGGAATACAAAATATAGATTTCGGTAGAAATCTATAATCATTTAAAAATTATGCCAGAAACATTTGATCATATCTGGCATGTTAAACTTTAAGAAAACGACGGGAACTTAGTTGCCAACTTAATAAATAACTGTTATTTTTTAATTTGGTTCTTGTGTAAAAACAAAATCATCTCTAGAAACTTAATACTGTGCTATAATGGGGACAAACGATAAAAAATGCTTCAAATGAATCATTCCCAAAAACTGTTATATACAGTAGTGGCGAATAAAATAGATGCGTTGAATTAGAAAAAGAGGCCTTTCATCGTTTTATTAAGGCTTTGCTTTTTTTGCTCACCCCCATGTTTTGTTAGCGTTAGAGGCTAAGCTTTAGTAATTCGCAATCAAAAATAAAAATATTTGCAGAGTTAACATGAGTTCGGCTTGAAGGTTTTGGGGATCTCATGCAGTTGTCTAGCTTTTCTAAACTTGCAATAAAACGCTATTCAAGAACAATTATACGGTTTACTCGATAATGCCTCTTCAATAAAGTACTCCAAGTATTCATTCAAGTTTGTACAATAATGTTACTTTCAGTAAATGCGTTTACAAAGAGTGAATTATTGCAATAAGTAAAAATACTGTATAACATACCCCACACTGAATTATACAATAATCACAAGCACTGTACTTCACTACACTGATACAAATATATTTTGAGCAAAAAAAAATTGAAAAACGATGTGAAGTCTTCCATAGTGAGAAATCAACTGTGTTGGAAAATGGTCTTGAATAATTATGTCTACGTTTCTTTGTTGCTTTATGAACTATTTGGGGTTTATTTAAAATTAAAAAATCAGACCTTTATAGAGGGGAGCCTTTTAAAAAATGATTGTTGTGTTTTTCGAATGTTGATCCAGTAATTGCTTTGTTCATCCGATTTTAATTGTAATCCTTTTTCATAATGGAACAATAAAAAATTAAAGGATGTTGAAAACAACGTGGAGCAGCAAAAAATAATCATTAGTGTCGGATTTTCGACCATTGACTCCATAACAATACAGAGAAGAAACGTAAAAAAAAAACTCACGTATTGATTGCACTGCAAATAATTGTTTATATCTCTAACTCGCAACAAAAATATGCTTTCCTACGTGATATCCCTTAAAAGTTTCTCTCATCAAGCGATTTTGGAAGCATTTCGGAAAAATTTAGTTTACACGGTGAACATTTTTTCCATTAAATGTGAAAACGGGCGCAAATAGAAAAATATGCGTCCTTTACAATGAAACGATGTCCTCTCTAATTTCATCAGACTTGATACAAAATCAATGATGACACCGATTCGGGTGGTCTGGTGGAGCTGGGTACGATAATATTGACTTGTTTTTATGATTCTAAGGTTATCCATCTGGAAATAGGATGAACAACTTTATTCAATTAGAGACACTTTTCAATAGAAATTAGACTAAATAATTATGCTTTATGCCCTACATAATTATACATCAGTTGAAGAAAATCCCCAATTTCATCCATCCACAGGTATAAATTTTGGGGTTCCACCAGAAATCGGCTCTCTAGTTATTGGATAGTAAATAACCTCACGGGGTGAACAAATTTGTCAGTTCACTACTGCTCCGCTTATGGACTATTTTATTTATTTATCATAAGAAATTGTTATTGTAATTTGCGTTTATTTTTCCATTGCTGTAGAAAAATCAACAATTTCTCCAACAACAAACTGCATCTTTAATTAATTAATCCGGGACGGTTTGAACAATTGTTATATAAACAATATTTAATTCATTTGTTATATAAACAATAAGATATACACATCTATGCGAATACATTAATTAAAATCACTACCCCCCGAATATACCTAATTAAGTCGTCAAGTTTTAATTAACGTTCCATTGTAAAGGGGCATGCGTGCATGCGTATTATATACGTAAATATGGGCCGATAAAATATAAATAAAAGCAATTACCGGGCTTTATATACCTACTGGAAATACCGTTTATACTATCAAAATCGACCCTCCAATTTTCGTTCAGTTTCCGTTTGATTGCTCCATTTTGATATGTTTGTAAGTAGTTAAAAATTTTCAGTTATTTATGCAATCAAAGTCCGTCAAAGTTTGATTGAATTGGAAAATTATCAAAGGAAATCGATCGAAAGAAAACCCAACAAGTCGATAGTATTTCGAACCGAATCCGGTTGCAAAAGTTGGAAATTTCCCAAAAGACTGGATGTGTTAACTTTTCGTTTTTTGAACAATACACAATAATTGCCACAATTACGCTAAAAATGTCCCTAGAGTATGCGACAATGTACAAGTTTCGAGTTTTTTTTTCATTTTCTATCATCATCAAGCGTAAAAAAAACAACGGTGGAATATGGTCAGGTCTCCAGACGTCGATTCCTGTTAAATGCGCCGGCCACCGTCAGCATTTCTGTATTGTGAAAAATCCTCGTCATCGTCTAAATGTGATAATCGTTAACCTGAGAGTGTTTAGATGTCAACTGAATGATAATAACGGAACATTTCAAACATTTTCGTGAAATATCCGGCATTTCGATGTTTGTTTTTCAGCTTTCTCGTAGTCGGCAATTTCAACAAATTTAAACATTTGACGTGAACTTTTATGCGGAAAAAAAAATCATCAATAACTGACACACATATCGTTCTATTTCGCCGTTGAAAAATGTGAAGATTGAAGTTTTCCCGTGTATTTTCCGGCTGAAAGATGGATCGTTAAAAATTTGGTGGAGGCGCCGGGTGTGGTTTATGACGATTTTTTTTTACGTTATAATTCATTTAATTATTCATGATGTAAGTTGATTACTGGCTTTCCACCGATTTTCATGTTGACTTACTGCAACAGTATATCGAGTTTTCAATTTCATAACGTCAACACTAATTGTTTCTTGTTGAAACAGCAAAGCCATTTCCCATAATATAGACAACGGCGTGTATACAAAGTGGCAGAGATATAATTTAATATTCAGGATCACTACAGAACCTGTATAGGTGTAAGACCATATAATACCGTAATGAATAATTGATGAATCCAACTCTTCATTGATTAAAGCGGGAATACACCAGAGATTTGGAAGTGTCAACGGCAACCGTTTGAATTCACAGATTTTTCTCTTGTGTTGTTGTTGTGATCGTTTGCAATAAAATTTCAGTAAAATTTATATTGTTCCATCAGATTTCTTCAAAAAATACAACAGGATTACATTCTTTTTTATGAACGAAATGCGGAATGTGTAGCATTTCAATTTAAAATCAATTCGAGTTTCAAGTTATACAATTTTTTTTATAAACTTGTACTATTTGAAGTTTGTAATAAAATTGCAATGCTCGTATCTCTTCTATTGTTCACGTTTTACCGTATTTCTATATTAACATTTATATTACCAGATAATCTTGTTTAGAATTATGACAAACATTGTATAAATGTAGCACACTTCATATACTGGGCGCTCGGTTTTACAATGGTCGAAAATCACGAAATTCTTACAAGGAGTATAATAAAACCAATATCTTTATATGATTAAATAATTAAATAACGTGCCTTATTTGTAGATTAACTGTAGAGTCTTCCGGTAGCTTTTATGTATTTTTCTTTGTATAAATAATAAGATTGTGGATTTCCAACCGTAATACAGCAAGACGGGGTGTATGTGCAAATAATATCATTATCTATACGTTTATAAGTACATATAAAGGGATATGGCAGAGTAAATAGGATTACCAAAAGTAGCCTTATTTGTTGGACTATCACGTTCTAGTTTTAATGCACCAGATTATAAGCAAACACAGTGAAAATGTGCGAATCCTATTTAACAACAATAACAATAGCCGCGCCGCGTACAACGAAAAATAATCCCCAATAATAGCAGATTATTTTGTACAAAACATACTCAATCATTATCAATGTTTGAAATTACCAATACCAGTATTTGATGTGAATTTGACGGATATTGCAATTTCCCCTAGACACATTCCGGAACGTCCACAATGTTCTGTTTTCCTTGTTATAACAACACAATAATAATAATGGTAACAAGACAACAACATCCTGTATGTGGGTCCATTTTGATATTGAGAAACCGGCAAGATTATCGATTTTATGTCGTGCAATTCTCTTTAATCTTGCCGTTATCGTGCACACACTATATTCAGTTATTTAATTTTCGTCTAATTGATACCGCATTATTGTGCAAATTTGAAGTCTATTACGAGTTCAATTGGGAATTAAATGAGAACCATATTTGCTTGAATTGTTCTCTATGGTAAATAATTGTTCAGTATTCAATTGGTATCAGAATTATCTCGACATTTATATCAATTCGATTGAAGTTGCCATATATAGGTGATCCAAACAAAAACACGATAAAACTTAATTTATAAGTCGTTCTTAACGTCAATTTCGTGTAAATGTACTCTCAAATATAAAGATAAAGTGTTTTCTCGTAGCGTACAATCTAATGGGATAAGTCGCTGTTTATGCGCTGCAAGAAGAAAATAGTTTTATACTTTGTCTAGTTGGATTTAATCAACTTAACTTTCGAAATAGATTCGTAGACATGTTTAGAGATTCTCAAATACAATTATAGACAATCTATTTGTTTAGATTCGGAATGCAGACGGTGCACTATGGTCACCTAAACTTATACAATTCCGTCTAATCACCCGCTTTCTCCTCGTTCAATCGTCTTACTTCGAACTTTACACCAACAAGGTAGCTCTGATTAATTGGTGGGTTGTTGCTATAAATTGTTGTTAATTTCGTATAGATGCTAAGACTTTATTAGTAACTTGTTGTTTGACCGCAGCTATCATAGGAACGTATAAAGGGCTGAATTCGATCAATTGATTCAGAATGTTCGAATATTAAACGATACTGGTAATTGTGAAAGAAAATTTAGCCAGAGTTAATCCTCAACAAACAGCCGGATGAGGCTCTTAATTCGTACAAACGAGAGACGCAAAATGAATGGTTTTAATTTGATTTCCCGCAGTTTTATTGTTATTTAACATGGTTTCAGATTGGTCCGCAGTTATCGCCTCGTTTAAATTTAACTTCGTTTTGAACTTATCGTTTCCTCCTACCTAAAATATCATGCAATTTGACACCATTTCAAGTCCGTAGACAGATTTTGGGAAAATAAGGCAAAAATTAAGGTGAGTCGTAGGACTCAGATCGTAACGATATCTTGGGATTTGATTGTTAATTTGGGCATCTTCCTTTCGAGTATCAGCCCAGTTAAAAGTAAGGTCAAATTTGAAGTTTTTACACATTAAGGTAGCATCAAGGCGAAACCCAGTTCAGTTCAGTACAAATCCACATAGGATTTTGTCTTGCTGTCAACTTATTTAGCTCGTAATCAATACGAAACGAAGTCGAGAAATCCTGGTTTTGCCTTCGCTGTTGTGAAATCAAGTTGAAACCAAGGCTTATATTTCGACCATGACTGCGGCACTTAAGGAACACGTTTCCGATACAACACGGCATCTTTTCCAGTTACAAGTGTCGAATGAAGTCGAATTAATCGTGTTAAAACGCAGATTACAGATTCAATACTCTTTCTTACAGACTGTTGCCATATTTTCCATGTTTTTGTCTTCACACAGAGACATTCGGCAGTAATTCTTTGGGCGGCATATGAACAAATGATATGATTTCATGCAATCTGGCACCATCTCAAGTCCGTAGAAAGGGAAAGTTGCAAAATTATTTTGGGCAAGTAAGACAAGAAATAAATGAGATTCGTAGCGCTCAGATCATAAGGATATCCTGGGATTTAATTGCTATTTTGAGCATCTTCCTATCGAACAGTTAAAAGTGAGGTCAAATTGGAATTTTTGACACATTAAGGTGGCATCAAGGCGAAACCCAGTTCAGTTCAGTACAAACCCACATGGAATTGCGACTTGCTGTCAACTTATTTAGCTCGTAATCAATACGAAACGAAGTCGAGAAATCCTGGTTTTGCCTTTGCTGTTGTGAAATCAAGTTGAAACCAAGGCTTATATTTCGACCATGACTGCGGCACTTAAAGAACACCTTTCCGATACAACACGGCATCTTTTCCAGTTACAAGTCTCGAAAGAAGTCGAATTAATCGTGTTAAAACGCAGATTACAGCTTCAATACTCTTTCTTACAGACTGTTGCCATATTTTCCATGTTTTTGTCTTCACACAGAGATATTCGGCAGTAATTCTTTGGGCAGCATATGAGCAAATGATATGATTTCATGCAATCGGGCACCATCTCAGAAAGGGAAAATTACAAAATTATTTTGGGCAAGTAAGGCAAGAAATAAATGAGATTCGTAGCACTCAGATCATAATGATATCCTGGGATTTAATTGCTATTTTGAGCATCTTCTTATCGAACAGTAGACCAGTTAAAATTGAGGTCAAATTGGGGGTTTTTGATCGGCCACAAAAGTAAGGTAACATCAAGATCAATTCAGTACAAGTCCACTTAAAATTTCGAATTGCTGTCAACTTGTTTGGCTCGTAATCAATCGAAACGATGTCGAGAAATCCTGATGTTGCTTTGCTCTTGCCTGTCTTGAATGAACTGTGTTGTAACGCAGATTACAGCTCCAATACTCCGATTTGATTGTTCTAAAAATCTTTCAAAGTGACTGGAAAACAGTGTAAATTATCGGAAATTGTGCCGATTAGAGTTTCGCCCCAATTCCAACGATCCCACCCACCTCATTTGTAGGATTATAGATAACAACAAATAAACAGTGTACAGTTGCAAGTCCTTCCCGTTATTATCCATTACTATTACTGTCTTTCGACGAAATTTATCTGTTTTTCGTTATATTTAAACACAACATTAACAGATAACTTTGTGATAGAGATAGTGAACGAAAACGTACAAAAATGAAGAGACTAAAAGGAAATTTGAAAGTGATGTAAGATTAACGAGATGAAAAGCATCGTCGTCAGCTGAATGTCGAAACGTTTTGTATATTCTATATTAAATGTGTGTGTGTGTGAGTGTGGATGTATATACGTCCTTCTCTATAGTCGCCGATAAATTTGCACTAAAATACAGCCGAATATACAATGGCGAGACATTGCAGACTTTCTACAGTGTTTGAATTTATTAGTCTGTGAATGTCGTTAAGAGAACGTAAAAGGAACCGGCTGCTTTCAAACGAACATACATCCAGTTTCGCATTGAAACGAAACTTCACAGCTCCGGGGTGGAATTGTCTAAAGAACTGTCTATTATTTTAATTGTATACACTATTTATCATTAACGGCGATATTGGATGATTTATTCAACTATTGGGGGAGATTTTCAAGAAATCAACAACTCAAACGAAACTTTAATTGTTGATAGCGTTATCAAAGTTATATTTATGTTTATGTGGTGATATTATTTTGTGAGTTTTGCTGTTGGACTTTCCACAATAACTTATATCGAGTGTCGTAAATTTCAGCTGTAGCTTTTGTTGTTCAGTTATTTGTCAGATGAAAAACCAGTTGTTATCCTCACATAGTTTCCATGTTTTTACGTTGGCAAATTAATTAGTTTTATCTAAGATTATTATTGTTGTTACAAATATGTTTATTATCGTTATGAGATTATGGAGACGTGATGAATAATTTGAGACAGCTTTTACATTTCTCTGTAGGTATATACACTTTTTTCCTCTGCTCATTTTTTGGTAAATTACGGTGTCAACTGGTAATCCCTGAAGTAATAAGAACGAGACGAACTTCATTTTTTATTTATGAAAGCAACCATATATCATTAGCGCCGAGGAAAATTAAATGCAAAAATATCAGATTTCTGGTAAATTACCACAGTTATCATCGCCCAGCCAATATAAACGATTACCAAAAGAAAAACAGAAAAACAAACAGCTTCGACTGTGTTTTACAATGATTGAATTAAATGATGTCCAATTTGTCGTTTTCCAATTATAAATTAATCCAAATCGAAGTTCGTTCGTATTGAATTTATATTCATGCAATAATTTCGAATAAATTGACTAACTGATTGCTGGCAATATCAAACTTTAAATGGATAATATCGGATTAGATAACGTTCGGTGATGTCAGTAAGTGGGATTTGGAATGAAGTGCTGTTTTAGTTGGTATGAGAGGGTTGGTCGGTTGGTGGGTAGTTGTGGTGGTATTCGGTTTGATCGTAGAAGTTGTGTGTGTGTGTCTACTTTTCAAATTAAATGATGTTGAACGCCAGTAGCCCTTGTACCAGTTTCAAGTTTCTCTCTCTTGTCGACAACAACTTCAACGATCACAACCGCTAATTCCAATCTGCACTGTTGTAACCGTTGGAACTTTACGGGAAGTTCGGCGAGTATGAAAATCAGGTGGGGAATCGATTCCTGCAATATATATGTGTGCAGTAGAGCATAAGATGGAGAAAGACTTTGGGGTGCTTAAAACTAGCCTTTGAGCGCTCTTGACTGGATTCTTTAAGTAAATAATCTGTTGTATGATTTTCAGGCCTTCAGATTCCCTTGTCCGGAGTAAAACTATTACAAGATCCGAATAGTATCGACTGAAGAAAACGAGAACTTTATTAGTAGAACTGTTGGCATATTTTTCATTATTCGATCACCCCTTTTGTGGATTTTAGAGCGTACGTGGTTGAAGCTAAAACAAATATTTAATATTTCTCGTTTGCACCGCTTTCACTTTGCGCATTGTTTCGTCAACGGAGCTTATTACATCAAAAGGATTAGATTTTATTAGAATGGCAAACAATTTCTATGAATAGCGCGAATTCGCAAAATAGAACAAAAAAAGAAGACTTTTTCCTATTGTAATCCAATTCGAGTGAAATTGAATTTTTAAATTTGCCATAATTTTGCTTTTGTCATTCGAAAACGAATCCAAATTGGCACAAAATTAATAAAGTTTTGTATTAGGAAAATTGACCGATTTCCATATAAATTGTGAACTGCAAGTAATTTTCGGCAAGTAGACAGTTTCCTTGCAGGTTTCCGTGTTATCTCCTCAGGGAATCCGATTAAAATTGTAAATTTTTCCCATTTCATCCATCAAACTCGTACCTGTTTACAATTTAGATTTATACTGTGACAAAATAACAATAAACCAAGTCGAATTGATATTGTTCAATTTCAGACTCGGTTGGAATTCTGTTAGACGCAATTCAATGTCTCTGTCGCCATCGATTATACAATTACTTGGTGCATTCGCCGGCAACTGTCTCTCCGGTAATTTGTTCGTATCAAGCGGTTTTTTTATTCTATTTTTATATCGTACAAATCGTCGAATTCAATCGACGATAACCGGCTATTTATCGGAATATATTGAGTGAAAATCGACCGCTAGTAATTTGCTATTCACTGACTTCTCAAAGACCAAGAAGCAACAGTAACATCGAGCACAACGGCGCAAGAAATGCGGTGGATGTGATGAATATACCTGGAAAATCAAAAGATCCCTCCTTATCTATGCATGTTTGATCCCGCTCACTCTCTCTCTCTCGCTCCATGTGGATCTTTGAATAGACTTTGATTGGATCGGAGACATGCACATACACAGACATTTTGACCGTCTTAGCAGTTAGTGACACTTTAATTAAACGACATCCTTACTATACCCCTGCTTCTCGACTGCTTTGTATCTATCTAAAGGGGGAAATTTTGCATTTCTCTAATTGCTTCCCAGACTAATTACGATTTAAAGATAAATGCGATCGGTTGGATATGAGACTGTCACAATTTGATCTTTAAACATTCTCACATGCCGCAAAAAAGAAATTGTCGTTTAATCAATTTGTGGTATTCTGCAGAGGATATTAGTGGAAATCTCCCACAAAAAAACCCACAGTTGATTAAATCCTTCCACAGTATCGGTGACAATTCTGGACGGTTTTTATGGGATAGCCTTCGATCGATTTACTGGACGGCAAAAAGACCGAATTATCCTGGACTGGTGTTGTCTTCCAACTTCAACAGCAAAGAGACTCTAATCTAATCAAATTTCTATTATTTTTTGTATCAATTAGTTGGAATTCTTCTTGGCAGTTAAAAGAAATAGACGGAAAAAAAACGGTGCATTGTTGCGAGTTGAATTGAATCCGACAATGAGTTGCATAATTCCGCACGTTCATTTTTCTTGTTGTTGAATTGTTCATTGTTTATTGTTGTATGTAATGTGCTAAATTAGACTGAAACCATCAAATGTGGAATTGGCCTCTCCGTAACATAATAGTTTGCAGCACAATTAATGTTCTGCATAGAGTTAATTGAAAGAATCAACACAAAGACATCAAAAATTTCCGTACTAATTAAAACATACCACCGACCGAACCTAGAAATAGCATCGCATAAACGTGGGAATTTTTTGCAACATATTTATCTTTAAGACTACGAAATGTTTAATGTTGCATCTCAAGACTGAACTGGCGTAATCCTTATTTATCTTTCCTCTTGTAAACTATAACGATACACACAACACACATACAAATTCAGGTGTGTTTTCCACAGGGCTAAACAAAAATACGAACGACCTGAAATATTTATCGCATCAATACATAAAACATATTCACTTATCCTACATTCGTTGGATAGTTGAACTGTACTTTATTTTATTTTATTTTTGTCAAGTTTCAACCCCTTAAACAACACCTTTATCCAGATTTATTGGTACAATTTCGTATTGATTACAGGTGGGAATCTCTGAAATCCACCAAATTGTATTTACTGCTTAGTAAAGAGTTGACAAAGAATCGCCCACATCGTTTGTTGGTTTATTAATGGAGCGATGTTGACGAGGCGAAAAGATAAAAGATTCCTATCATTAGTTGAGCAACAAAAAAACACCGCCACAAAAACAAAGAACAAATAATAAGTCGGATAAATTTCATCAAAAACCTTGTTCATATCCGATAACTACCTAATTGTAAAATTGATTGATAATTTAATTAAACTTTAAATAAATTGACAGTTAATTTGAACGGTTTTGCTGGCAGAGAGTGTTATCGAATGAATCGCCAGTACGGGCATAATTCACGGAAAAATACGAATTTTACTAGAGATTTCATTAATTCTGTTATGAACACCGTAATAAATCGACTGGAATTTTCAAAGACTTTGTAAATAATTTAATGTGGAAAATAGACGGGAAAAAACACTGTCACATTTGTGTTTAAATGGAAAAAAAAATAGAGAAAATTGAATATTAAAAATTCTCATTAATTTCAGTTTGTAATATAAAATTGCAGACGTAAAAAGGATTTACGTCCCAACATATTTAATTCATATTGCAATAACTGTGACTAATAATATTGTGCAATAACATTTTTGCAGCAACTAGAATTTTATTTCTTTTTAGCCACATTACTAGGCTCGAATTTTGATTCGCTATTGTTGTCCCTTATCGCTCGTGTCTTGCCTATATTCGATAATAAATTAAGTCCTTTTTAGATCTCACTTAAGGCAGAAGTGTCCGACTTATATCTATAGATATAATAGCATGTAAAAAATAATGTTGAATATCTTTATAGTGATATAAGTTAGAGATGATCAATCTTGCATTTTATTTACAATTATTCAGAAAAAGAAATTTTTGAGGAATTCGTCGAAAACTGTCTTTTAGGGGGCTTGAACGACTTGACGCTTGCGTTTTTCTAAATTTTCGCTTGTACTCGAGACGATTGAAAAAAATTGGGATTGAAAGAGTTACAATTTCAGAAAATGTTGGGAAAACAGAAATAGTTGACTATATTACTGGTGGAACGTCTGCTACAGGGTTTTTTGGGAAAATTAGTTTCAACAATTCTTCGGAATTGTCTATTTCTAATGGCAACAATTTTTGAACTTTCTGGCGACTCAATCGTGCAGAACACCATCCTTTATTATCCATATGGACGTTCTACAGTTCTGTTCGATAGTGACCGCGAGATTAGAAGTCTTTGAAAAAGTAAATTTTCCCGATTTTCTCAAAAATTAATTAGTTTTCCGGCCATTCACACAAAAAATTTTCATTAATAATAGTTGTAATGGTTGATCCTTCTTTGAAGAGAATTCAAGAGCCAAGTGAAAGTAAAATCTCTAGGTTTCCGTTGGCTATTAGGAATATTAAAAAACTGCAAATCGTGCAGTAAAGCCGGAAATTACTTTATATAAAATGTGGCGACTATTTTCAATAGAAATGGTCTTTTTCTGGTGCTACAATCTGGTTTTTCAGTATCAAAAATACTCACAACAGCAACATTCGTAGTAAGACAGTTTACAACTGAAAATTGCAGGTTTCGCTATTAAAACCATTTAGACGGCAAACAGTATTGGAAAGTAATGAAATCGATTAATTTTTTGACGAACTGCAAGTGCTTCTTTTATGAAAAATTTTCGAATCTCTGATCTTAAAACCGAAAAAGCGCTTATTATTGATTTCGTTACAGTGCACAGTGCACAAATTACTGCTATTTTTCTAATATTTCAAAATTACGTACATATTTTAGCAGTCAAAGGAAGCCTAGAGATTATATTTCAATTTATTTAATTTCTCCCAGAATCTGTTCGTAAACAAGCGAGATATTTCAGATGAAAAAGCCAAGCCGCTGTATATTAATAAACCGACTACAAGGAGATTTCTATTACCATTAAATGCATTCTTTTCAATTGGAGATTTAATACAGAAATATCGGCCCAACCGTTAGAAAAATTACTCAGCACGCCAGCATATCAAAAATTTGCTGAGCTTAAAGAGATCCTCCAGCACAGCTCCAAATTAATTTGTAAAGTTGGTTAAAATTCGGTCTTGTCGTCTCTCAGGATCGTTTACCTAACAGTTATAAATAATAATTAATGAGGAAAGAACCAACCATTTTGAACAAATTGTGATTTACGACCGCTATTTATGATTAAATCTCTGGTATGAGATAGATTTTAAATCATAGTCTAAGCCGCCGAGTTTGAGATGATTTTTTCCGCACCGATTAAAGGGATCTCGAATATTTCATATTGTCAGAAATAAATTAAATTGCTATGCAATATACAAGCGTAGGAAACAAGAAATAGATGCTTTAAATAGGGTCAACAGTTGTAAATTAGCAAACAGACGTTTAGAAACAGTGGTTGTCATTTGACCGCAACACCGCAATCTCTAATGACGCCCGCGGATGTTTGTTAATTCACAACACAACATTACTCTATTCCGCCTTCCTTGTATAAAGTAACATGTATTTATTTTTTTGTTGTTGTTTTCGTTGCTAGATTGCAGTCGAGTGAATTCATGAAGAAAATGGCAAGTTCAGATCCTTGGAGAGTGACCTTTACTATTCTATTCGTGCTAAAAGTTCCAACTTTACAATGTGCAACGCAATACAACTACAACAATGTAAAACAGTAATCCTGAACAGGCACAGATGCAAGCAAAACTACCAACTAGTGTTACCAATGTGAATACTAAACGAAATCAGTTGGTCTCAGAAAACAACAACAACAATACCAGCAACAACATTAGCAAAAATTCAAGTTCTTGTATAAATCGCCAACGTTTATTTCAAGTAAGTAGTATACGAATAAAGTTGAACCTTATACAAAAAGTCGAGCCGTATCTTTATTGTACGATTGTATTGTTGGAAACTTGAAGCTAGCATTCAAATAATATACACACACAAGTTTCCGTCTTTATAAATCAACAAAAGAACAATTAAATGAACAACTTCTTTCTGTATTCGTTAAAATTGCGCTTAATTAGTTTTCTGATAGCTGAAATACTTGAGGGCAACAGCTTCAAATATTCAATATGTCATTTAGTCGTACAATTGAGTACGGAGATAAAAAATAAAAGTTTTCCATCTACATCATACGTGATCTGTGTGGCCACAATCGCGAGTTTAGAAAACTTTTTATTTTTGAATAATAACGGAAAGCAGTTTCGTTTTGTCCATACGAAGATTTAATTGTATGTTTCAAAGCCAACGTCACACTTGAACTCACATGGTCTTTATATATTTTGATCTCTGCTATAGTAAGAAAATAGTTATTTACTGTACAAGGTGATAAAGTCATACTTTATCCACGAGCGGAAGTTTGCCTCACGAGGCCGGAGACCGAGTGAGCCAAATCCGCCAGTGGATAAGGTGACTTTACCACCGTGTGCAGTACAAAATTTTTCTCAATACTTACCCTTCAAACTCTTTGTTATTTATTTTATTTGTTAATTTTCTAATAAGTTAAGACATTCATTATTCATACAGTTGTTGGTTGCTATTGGATTTCTCTAAACAACAAGCAATTGTTTTTTTTTTATTTGCTGTTGTCCTACGGAGTTCACTCACCTCAACGGTAAAGTAAACTTCACCGTTGACGTGGGTAAAGTGATACTTTACCATTGAGTTTTTAGTCGATAAGGTGGCACTTTCGGCTGTTCAAGAAAGAAAAAAACGATCCAATGTGCACAGGGACATGGTCCAAACGCCGACGCCAAAACTGGTTTTCAAAGTTTCGACCAGGCAATTTTCATGTTGATGCACCACGTTTTGGAAACGCAGTTCATGCTAATGAAAGCACAATAAAGACAGATGCAAACCGAAGATCGCCGACAGATTAAATTTATCAAATTCGACCGTTCATGGCTCGATATATAGATTCTTTATATCCTTATGGAAATAATTTGTGTCGTCGCGTATGATTTGCTTTTCAAACGTCAAGAAAATGATCCATTTTTGAAAACCATCCATCACTGGGGACGAGAAATGAGTTGTCTGCGCAAGAGATCGGCTCAAACTGCTTAGAAAGCTGATTGCATCAAATAAAAGCGATATTCTCTGTTTGATAAGATTTCATGGGGATGGTTTTTTTCGAGCTTCTACCCAACAATAGATTGATTTTAAAGTGTCGTCAGCTGGAGAAATTGAATGATCGACTTAAACAGAAAAAGCTATATTTAATCAATAGAAATTGTGCAGTATTCCACCAACTTAACGTGAGACAACATACAAGTTTGGTAATTCGCCAAAAGTCTTTACAGCATGGATAGGACGCACTGTCATACTCACTATATTCTCCAGATCTGGTATCTTCTGAATATTATTTGTTGCGGTCCCTACAGAATTTTTTAGATGATAAAATCTTTACTTCAAATGAGTAGATCAAAAATCATTTCGATCAATTTTTTGCTCCCAACAAACAACATGTTCCTGCCAAAGACATGACAAAATCCAAAATTGATGTTATACAGGCTGTCCCACCTAACAGTTTTACCTCAAATATCTCCCTTGTTTGTGAATTGAAGTGGAAAAGTATCTACTATAATGTCTATAGTTAAATTGACCGACACGATTTCGAAAATTACTCAATATCACTAAACCAGTCACCTGCAATAAATACTTGAAATTGTTTTTAAATAGAGTAAAGTAAGTATTATATGAAAATTTTATCATCATTCAGCTGGATCCTAGCGAAATTCCTTTTCTTTTGGGCAGCAAATGAAAAATTTTGAAAAGAAAAGTGATTTTCACAACAAACTTATTTGCAGAATTCATTGTAGGTGATTGATTTCTTCGTATTAAGCAATTTTCGAGATCTTATATTTGACATTTTGAAAATTTTTGAAGGAAAATCTTGTCGTTTAATTGAAATCTAGAATTGTAGTCTAATTTCTATAGATATTTTTCCACTTTAATTTACAAAGAAGCTACATATTTGAGGTGAAACTGCTTGCTGGGACACCGTATACAGAGTATCCCAGCTAAGTGTTTCACCTCAAATATCTCGCTTGTTTCTGAATTTAAATGGCAAAGTATCTAAAGAAATTAGACTACAATGTCTATAGTTTAATTGACCGACACGATTTTTGTTCTAGCTATTTTAGAAATGTCAAAACGTCATATAGGGTCTCGAAAATTACTCACTGCGACTGAATTTGACATGAAGATAATTTTTTTCTTTAAAAAACTCTTTTGCTGCTCAAAAAAAAAATTAGAACTTCTCTGGGGTTCAATAACTTATCCATTGATGAAAAAAGCCGACGTCACAATTGTTTACTATACTTGGAATGCGAATGTTATTATTACAACTGTTGACAACATTTGAATCAAAACAATTGCAAGGCCAATAGTATTGTTTATAAATACAATTATAAATACAATTGTTATGAATGAAATCTTGTCAACAGTTGTAATAATAACATTGACATTGAAACCATTCGTAAACAATTCTGACGTCGGCTTTTTTCATCAATGGATAAGTTATTGAACCCCAGAGAAGTTCTAATTTCTTTTTGAGCAGCAAATGAGAAGTTTTTTAAAGAAAAAAAATATTTTCATATCAAATTCAGTCGCAGTTTTCATTGTAGGTCATTGATTTCCTAAAATTGTATAGTTTTCGATACCTTGTATGACGTTTTGGTATTTCCAAAATAGCTAGAAAGAAAATCGTGTCCGTCAATTCAAGTATAGACATTGTAGTCTAATATCTTTAGATACTTTTCCTTTTCAATTCACAAACAAACGAGATATTTGAGTTGGAACACTTAGCTGGGACACGCCGTATAATTCAACAAAATTTTTTAGTCATTCTAAAAAAAAACGAAATCATTTTTCGAACAACCCAATAGTTTGATAAAGATTTATATTCTCTAGAATTACGAATATTTTAGTTTTCTTGACAATTATTACCTTCTACCGGAAAGCCACTGCATCGTTAATTATTAAATTAATGTTTGTTTCAATAATTAAATAGAACGTAACACGAGTTTAATTATAATTAAACCGGAAACTAAACAATAACCAACAAAATGAGTATTTTATGAATCTTGATAGAAGAAATGAAATGATGCAGAGCTGTCACAAACAAACAATAAAAAGACTGAATAACACTGTTTAATGAAAAATTAAATTCTCTCAAATTCCAGGTGGAGATACATTCATTGCAACGGTAAACGATCAAAGTGATGCTTTTAAAGACGACAACGACGCCAACGTCTCCAGATCATGCTTGCCAGATGCTTATCATTCAGACAACGTACAATCAATATTAACAATTCACCAACAATCAATCAATCACAACTATTACTATTTATATTATTATTATTGATTGATAATAGTGAAAGTGGACCACGTTATAGTTCGCGTATTGTCGATATACAATCAGGTGCGATACGTGGTGTTATTGTTGAATTGAATTCAAGACATTTAGAGCCGGTAGAAGTGTTCCGTGGTGTACCGTATGCAGCACCACCAATAGGACCATTACGTTTTCAATTACCACAAGCACCATTACATTGGCCCGGTACACGTTTGGCTGATACATACGGATCGGTTTGTCCACAACGTTATCCGGATATTACGAATCGTACAGCTGCATTGGAAATTATGCCAAAGGGACGTTATCAATATTTGAAGAGATTCATACCGTTATTGGCCAACCAATCGGAGGATTGTCTGTTTTTGAATATTTACGTACCGGGAAGTGGTAAGTAGGGGGGTGTGTTGGGAAATTGGAACGGTTCAATGGGGTATAACAATTCGCAACTATTTCCCCGGAAATACACGATTATCTATTCGTTAGTAATACGATTAACTGGCGCATCCACCATTTCGATACTCGTCTTTTTTTTCCGAATTGAGAAATATAAAATGCTTTTTATTTGAATTGTTGTAATGATATTAAAGCTACATTTACGTATAACTCTCTCTAGAGAAAGCTCAACGTTAAGACTCTATAATACAGTGGAAATACTCAAGTGTAAACGGGTGCAATAGGAGCCGCGTAGACTAGCGAAAGATTCTATTTTAGTAGCATAGAATCAATTGTAGCGAATAGTCATACATACAGAGACAAATGTTTTATTGTGTGTCTGTAGCAAATAAATATCTATCATAAACTAGTGTTGACGCAAAGTGGCTGTTTACGTGTTTGTACTTTCCAAGACCCATTCACTACAACTATAAAGCCTTTGAAAATTACCATTTATCAATGCTGGACTTGTCGACCGATAATATCCGGCTGCTTCTCCCTTTTTAAAATGTACTGATTATTCACATAATACAAAATATGAGATTTATGTGTAGATGTTGATATTAAAGATATGAACTGAACTAAAATGGGTTATGAGAGAAAATAAGCAATTTAGTGTCTCTACAACTCCAAATCAGTACATCAAAGCAAAGCAAGAGCAATTCTATCTCTTTAACATAAAGTCACGAACCTTTCTATTTAACTACAGTATTAATACGTATCCTAGTCTCTTTCACAATCGTTTGCATCAATTTCGTACTACAGAGAGACGTAAAAATCGACCATTTTCAGGTGCTTTCACTATAATCTATTCTAAAACCACTACATTTATGTTTACTTTGATATAAAGCAACATATCAGAAAATATTAAGTAGTTGTAGCTTATACCCGATTTTAGTAACTTTCTGATTCACCGAAAGATAGTAACAATTTCGTTAAGACTCCATTTACATATTATCGTCCGTTTAAGGCACTATAGACATAAAAGTAGCACTTTATGTGCCCGAATCTCTTAGTTAGTTACATAAACTCCAATCTACGATAGTAGAAAACAGATTCACATCGGAAATGAACGTTTAAAATGCCCCCTCGTCTTTTGAATTAAATAAAAGACCAAAATATCGTCCAATAACAGTAAAACCGAGTTTATCTAATGGATGTTGAGCTGTAATTTCTTCTTTTAAAATCTTTTCAACATTAAGTCCCCGTAACGATCGTTCTCTATACAGTTTGTTTAATTATTTCGAATGTTAGTTAAAAATTAACTTTATTTACGTCTCCGGTAATGGAAATCGATAAATTTTAAACAACAACAGCAACTGGAAGAGGATAGATTTTTTGTGTGCTTTTTATTTAATGGTTCAATTAATAATCAGAGCTGTATTTGGAGTGTTCTCCCTGTTGTACATTTCACGCCCTTGTAATCAAAAATAAACCAACAGAATTGGTGTTTTTTTTGTTACAATTCGAGAGCTAATTTTCCGTATACATCACAACACAATACGCACCATTAAAAGCTTTTTAATTTCAATCACGATCATCGGATTTGCATTCCACGTAAGATTTCCAATTTTTCCTCTTTTTGTTTCGATGCAATAGTAACCAGGCAACTAGTACTGATCGTATTGGTGGTGGATGATGGTGGTGTAAGTATTTGTGGCCTGGGGTGGCAATAACCGGAGTTCAATGTTTCCACCGTTTGCCTCTCCTCTCTCTATTTGAAATGTTGCACGAAAATGTGGTCGTAGTAACGATTGCGGCAGTACCTTTCTGTCGCCAATGAATTCCTTTACTACAACCGGAGGTGTCCTACGTTCGGTTGGAATTATTGTTTCCGTATTGATTATATGTGAAGGTGTTTTGCGGGAGCAATCGATGCACACGCCGATTCGAAAGGGGGAATGTTTGGTGAAAGATGAGAATTACAAATTTGATTTTCTATGCGAACAAAGTTATGAAAGTGTCTTGCCGTTGCTGGTGGTCGGCGGGTGGCGAGAGAAAAAAGAACTACACAATATAACGAAATTATGGGGGCTTATTTCCATAATATTCTCTCACCAGTTTTTAGAGAAGTGCACAACAAAAAATTGTGCGGATTTTTTGGAGGAAATTAAATAAGCGTTGATTGAATTACGCGAAATTTAAATGAAAAATTCAACTAAATCAGAGCTATGGAAATAATAGAGAGAACAACCATTTTCCCGTTTGCTAACATTACTATTGTACAAGTCTAATAAATTTGAGGGAAAAAAAAACAGAGAATGAAATTCATCAATTTAAACTTGTAAAAGGATTGCTGAAGCGATCACTTCAATCCATCGACAACAACGGCACAAAATCCGCTTAATATATTCAAAACTTTTCAAAACTAAATTGTTATAATTTGATGAATACGAATAGAATAACACAAATAATCCGTCAAATACCGAATAGTTTAACAATTGTTGTTCTCGTATTCTATGCGAAGCACACAAGAAAAGTTGAGACAAGCAAAGGATAAATGTTTACTGAAGATAATTGGAATAGTTTGTTATTCGAGTCGTGTTTTTTTTCCTACGTTCTACCTTGACTTGACTACCGGATCTAAGCAGGAAGTTTATTAGAAGATTGCCGCTCCTTTGCAGATCTGGGTAAAAAGCACATTCCTCCTTCCAGCTTTAATTATGCTTGAACATAGAGGATATGAAACCGCCCCTTTTGTATTGTTATATTGTTACTCGGTGGTCGATAATCTCCGATAAATAAACAATTCGAATTAATTCAAATCTCTCTGTCTCTGTCTCCATCATATTCCCCCTTATTGCCGATTCACCTAAGAGCATATGTCTCTGATATACCTCGAAAGTTGTAAAGTTTGCGAGTGTAATTTAACGGAATTCATTTGAGAGTCGTCAACGACCCAAAGTCCCTTTTCTCGACTATCAATTTGAATTTTATTTAAATGTGTACAGTTAAAAGTTTTGTGTTAATTAACATCAACCTTGACGATACGAGTGAATATAATCAAATTCAAATCGTCCACAAATTTATTCTTTACATTTCCAACGTTGACGGAAATGTAGTGTTTCGTTGATTTGAGTAGTTGTAGGTAGAGCTTTTCGTAAATGTGCCAATAGATCACTGACGATGCTTACAAAAATGTTAAACTAGCATGTCAAGCAGAAAATGCAATTTTAAAACAACATTTGCTAGCTAAACGTCGAGCAAGTTTGTTTGCACACGACGCGAGCCAGGAGCGATTCTGCAAAACAAAACCACAAGTCTCCGTGTTGGTCTAGCTTTGCTCGTTTATAATTTAAAGTTCTCGCAAGAACGTGAACTAACTGATAATGTCTGTGTCTTGATATTGACAAGTTGGAACAAACAGGGTATCGAACCGTTATAGTTTTTGTTCCGGTTTTCGGTTCCGGTTCGATCAGTCCAACGTAGATCGGTTCAGTTCCGGTTCTCGTTTGGGAAAAAATATTGGCTTTTCGATTTTCCGTTCAGTTGCGATTTGAAGCCCTAGTGAAAACAGTATTTGCTGATTGATCACAGGTCTTCGAAACATAAATTTTTTCATTCCGGTTTTCGATTTGAGTTGTCGTTCCGAGAAAAGATCGCTTTTTTCGATTTTAGGCTTCAAACCGTTATTTTTGTTTCGTTCCGTTCTCCGGTTTGTTTCTATTAGTAAAACGTACAACGGTTCCGGTTTTCGTTCCGAAAATAATATCGGTTTTCTTCGGTTTTCGGTTTTCTGTTCAGCTCCGGTTTGAAGCCCTGGTGAATGCACTATGTGCTAATTTATAATATGGCTTCGAATCATTATTTTTTGGCTCCGGTTTTGGTTCGGGTCGATTAGAAAAACATATATCGATTCGGTTACGGTTTTCGGTTCAGAAGAGATATCAGTGATTTTTTGTTTTTGGTTTTCGGTTCAGTTTCAGTCCAAAGTTCTGATTTTAAGTTCAGTTCCGGTTCGTAGCATAGGTACAAGATTTAAAGGGACACAATTTTATGTCTTGTGTTTCCAAGAAAAAATCTAGCTCTGATGCTGTTCTCTAAATTTTTAATCATTGGATTTTAATATGAAATAGTTCCTGAACCAGCCGAGGACCTGATATGTTCAACCCTTAATTTATCCCCTAGAGGGCCTAGAGGATAAATTTATTTATAAACAGAAGATGTCCATATTTCTGACGTAAAAAATGACAAACTTCCTCGCAAACTCATCACCTATTTAGTCCCCTTGAAAGATGAATTTTCAAAAATCTTTGCTCTACTACATTATATAAGGACCTTCTGGGCAAAATTTCATGCTTCTAAAGCAACTAGCTTAGGCTATGCTTTATTTTGTTCAGTAGAATATATTCTTATCTTTTCTAGAACATTTCCCCACAGACGCAATCAGTGACAAACCTCCTGCCGTTTATCTGTCTTTGATGAACAAAAACCCCCCAACAGTACCTTTGATCCCTAATTTGTCGGTTTTTTGCCCTAATCGAGAGACGGGGGTTTATATTGAGGATGAAGTCGTTCGCAAATAATGTAACATCACGTGACTTCCTAGACAGGACGAATCAGATAAATTCATAATAGAAAAATCTCCATTATCGCCTTTAATTCATATAAGTGTCACGATTACTTGGATGACGTGCCATAGCTGTAGATGGCGATGTCATTAGGCTGTGCTTGTACTCATTTTGCCAACGTGCCCCATAAAACGTCCCGATTTTTTTTAAAGCGGCCCAAGTCGTAAAACAACGTACTTCCGGACGTTATAAAAACGGAAAAAACTCTACTTGCCGGTCGGCCCATATTAAATCAAAATTTTATCTCAACAATGTCACAATCTCCACCCTTATATTATGTATACGATATAATGTAATTAACCCTGAAGATATAACCAGCCTACTATTTATCATAATTAGAAAATTATTTATCTCCTTGTAAAATAACGATGATGTATCGCTAGAAAGTTTTAATTAAATTTAAACTGTAGAACATTTTTCTATTATTTGTTCACAAATTGAATGAATGCAAAATTTTTCGACATGAAATTAATGTTGTGGCCGAATTGATAGATGATAGTGAACTGTACAGCCCCCACTGAAAAATACAAACTAATTTAAACAACCGCACACATGCGACCCCTGTTTGTGTGTCGTATTCGTTGTTTTTTTTTGCGATTAATTTTTCCGGTAAATTTCCGTGATACAATTAATGATGATGGTATTGTTTCTTGTTGCGTATTTCTCTCGTTTTCTCTGCCTCCATTTCTGGCTAATTTTAATAAATCCGTTTCAAAAGAAATTACAATAAAATAAACAAAACGAAATTGAAACGTTACGGCTCCCATTTGGATTTGCGAATTAATATTCCTACAGTGGGTAGATAATTGTTTTGTAAATGGTACAAAGATAAAAATACCAACAAAAAAATAACAACAACGAGAGATACAACCATCACAAATTACTCGTACAGTTGGAAAGCATACACACAAAAAAAAACGTACACTAAACTAAATCTATTGGGAAATTTGTTTGATTCAGTCCATGTTTTTTCATCATCTCTACGATGGTTCCTAACATTTAGAATCATAGTAAACCGTACCAATTTATCATTGATTAAATGTTAGAAACGAGAAGATTTACAATCATGAAATATACCCCTAAGTGATTTTCAATGTTCACCGCCATAATATATGTGGAATACATAGTTTTGTAGGGAAATTTGTAGAATCTAAATTACCGAAAGTTGAAAATAGTTTATAGTAGTTTTGTGAATAAACGATGATAAAAAGAAGGGCGTCTAAAACATGCGCCCTCAAGGTACCATAAATAAGGTCTGATAAAACACAACATTCTGGAAATTGTGTTGATCGGGAAGCAACGTAAAAACTCTATCTTGTTTACACAAGATCATCGTACAGTCGAGCAACTTTGACTCGATTCGCTCGCCTCCATTTGCATTAGGGCTACATCTAATAGATTGTGATAACATAAAAATCGCTACAACAAACAGGGAAGTTTGACTGGACTGTCTTTGACACGAAACTCCTTTGATCTCCTAATTAGTGGCGTCTATTCTGATTTAATTGCTAGAGAAACTTGCTTTGTTTCACGAAGCATGTGACACCCTGTACGTTGTACAATTTAAGTGATATACAATTGTGGATGATTAAAGACGACACTTTTAGATTGAGTAAGTGTGCAACTATAAAGATAAAAATAAATCTAAATAAAAGGAGTTGTACGGAAAATCCCTATGAGAATTAATCTTGTCGTAGACCGTATTAAATCAACTTTTATTTACTCTATTTGAAGAATATTCAAGAGCTGAACATTATCCTGCTGTAACAGATACTTACTGTGGCTTTACTTTGTAATTAGTGCTTTTTTTTTGTACTTTTTGTACTCCGCCTTTAATCTAACTAAAGAACTAGAATAATTAAAACTTTACGTTGAACTTTCAAACAATTTAGAAAAATCAACTGATAAAACGATCAAATCTATTGATTTCAATGTTGCCAATTTAGATTAAATCTAATCGAATTCACGCTCCTATTACCTGTCTAATTAATTAAGCGACAACGATAGAGATTGTTAAGGTGGAATGTTTAATTCAACAACACAGTCGATCGAAGCTAGATCTAATCGTGTTCAAATATTTCGTCTCGTACTCAACAATCATATAATTACGATTTGATTGTTTACTTTATGCGGGAGTTTCTCAAAAGCGTGGCATATAGGAGAACAGCAACAAACTTTTGAGGTTTGCATGGCCTAAACAAACACTGAGTGTTCGCGTCTTGTTCTTGATTAAATCAATGAAACCGATATTTCAAATTTGCATGATCTAACAATTGTGAGTGACTAAAACCAAATTTACTATTCTTCATTATTAGACTGAAAATTGCGCTCTATTAGGTTGTTCAATAAGTTTTGTCGTTCTATATGAGAAACACGATTTTATGGGTTCAAATCCGCTTTATTATTCAATATACTCTCCCTGTACTTCAATATATTTGTCCCAGTGCTATTGTACGTTATAGATTCGATCGCTGAAGTGAGAATCCGGAAGACTGACGAATTATGCTCCCACGGCTGCTATTTCCTCTTCATTCGATGGAAATCGTTTCCCAGGCATGGATTTCTTGAGATATAAGAACAGCCACAAGTGATAGTTTTTGAGCTGTGCGAGAGGATGCGTGATCTTGATGAAAAAAGCCTTCTTCTCCCAAATTTTTACACTCAACTGGTCCAAATATTACAATAATAATTTGAGTCTATTGTTTTATTAGTTTGAAGGTAATCTGCCTAATCGAAATTCCTTTTGTTTCAAAAATAAAACTGATGCAACTTTTTGATCGATTTCTCGACTCTAACTCGCTTCGGAGCCGAAGGATCGGGTATCACATCACTTCTTAGCCTACTGTTTTGATTCAGGGGCATGGTGGTAGACTCAATTCTCTTCCACACCGATAAAACGAGGCATAAAATCCATTTTATTCTTTCCAAAAGGTTCCAAATGTTTTTGAGAACTTCGCATTCGAACGTATTTTTGCTCCACCGTTAGCGAATGCGGTGCAACTTTCTGAAACCCAAAACTTCAGCCAAAGTGCCTAATGAGATCCCCACAGCTTCTACTAAATTTCCTCAGTTAATCGATGATCTTCCGAAAGCATATCTTGTATTTTTGCTTTCATTTCTGATGTTGATGCACTTTTTTGGACAACCCTCACGTGGTTCGTCATCAAATTTTTGTACAACAAATCAGCAACCCATTCTATTGTTCTAATGGAAGGTAAAGAATCCTTATATACTTTTAACAACCTCTCATGAGTTTGTTTTGGTGCTGAATTTTTCCTATTGTAAAACAGCATAAGGAAAAGTTGACAAATCTACATGAAACTTCGCTAGAGTCCGTCAAACAGTGGTACCATCCTCAGCAAAAAAAAATGACGCACCTAATAGGGCATTTCTTATCGCAAAAAGGACTAAACTCATTGATAACGTCCAGACAATAAGAGCAAAGAGTGTTTGAAACAAAATTAGGTGTTGATAATTAGTAAAATCTTTAATATTCTGCAGGCATTTTCAATTTGATTAATTCCAGAAGTCAATTCAATAAATATTTGATGAAAATTCAAGATTCTAATAAGCTAATGTTGCTAATTGAGTGTTTACATAACTCTTAATGTAAGATAAAAGCCTTCTTATAGATCGCTACAATCTTCAATAGATGACGATGGAAAATAAGAAATAGTCGTTTGTTAAAATTGGAATACGTTACAATTTGCGAATTGTCTCAATTTTCGCATATTCAAAAACGTATTAGTTTTCCACATTTCGTTTGAAGATAACAAGCAACGCCGTTCACGCTCTAACGAAATTGCACACAAATACGAAAAACTACAAAGGCACAGTTTCGAGTGTCAACCGAAAATTCCCCAACACGACCTGCACTGTTTAACGTGTATAGGCAATTTAGTCCACCATCAAATTAATTTAACCGTTTGCACCGCCAAGTGCAACACCCTGTACGCCGATATATCTGGAGAGCACTACGGTAATTTGAGAGAATCTCGGCCAGTTCCAGCCGCTTATCGATCCCGTTCCGAATATTCCAATGTAGAGAAGACTCGAAAAAAAAATAGTATAAAAAACCGGAATCTACTAATTGCAATTTGTCATCTGTGAAATTTATTTGTTTTTTTTTCTCATCTTCCCCGATGAAAAATAAAACAGAACGCGAAAAATAGAATGAAAACGAACATTGAAATCTAGTGACCTGTATAACGTTCTTATCTTTATGGTTTAAATCGTATTATATCATTTTATGCGATTTTTTTTCCTATCCATTTCGTTGTCTCTTCCTTTTTTCCGACCGTTTTCGTGTATGTTTCCCTGATTTTTCGTTGTGTGCCGTTGTGTTATTGTTTGATGCTGTGGTTGAAGCGAACTAGATACGGAATTATTCCACTTCATTGAATTATCTGTATAGGATTTTCTTCACATTCATGCACGACTTCATTCTTAATGTTTCTTCTTTTCAGCTCGTTCATTTAAAAAAAGCCAACGTGCATAGATCGTGTTCGTTTTTAAATGAAACATTGATGTGGAAATTTCGTAAAGACCAGCTGTTGGGGGATATTAAGATTGGAAACTAACATCGCTAGATTTGAGATGAATTTTTGGTTTTATGCAAAACGAGCATTTCTGACTTCGATCTGTGTGTTTTGTATTGGAATTTTGATCGATTAAAAATGTCACGCTTTCTGCCCATTTTACTAGAGAATCCTTTGAGATTTTACGTTGCATTTCCGATGGAATTTTTTTATTTAACTTCAATTCAAAGTAGTTTTCCTCGACGTTTAAATATTAAAACGGATTTTAATTTGTGGCAAACTCTAAAGTTCTACTTTTTCTACCGAATAAAATATTTACCATACTTTTTATTGAGTTTAATAATTTTAATAATTCTTCTCTTCCAGTTACTGCCTTGATTATATATTAAAACTATAAGATATTCAAATATTATGAAAACTTACTGAGGTGGGAAATTCGACTACAACTTCTGCTAACGGCGACATTTTCCAATATTATTTACGTACATAAAACTTTCCATAAAGACCAGTAAACAAATAAGAATTAATAAATATATAAAAGCAAACTTGAACACTACCTTAAGTCAGTTTGAAAGACGAACATTATGCAGCTTCAAAGTTAAATTATTGAAGCTCCTATTTTATATTCGACATTGATAAATCTTAGTCGCAAACGATGAGAAAATGTTTAAAAATATTGTATTATCCGAGCTTTTATCCTTATTAGTTTGCTGTGCACAGATCCTCATCGTACATTGCTTACACCTGTAATTACTTGTGGGAAAAAGCTGTAAGTACCAATAATATAACTGGCCTTGCATTGTGTAAGCACCAAATGCCTCGAAATGAAATGGTCAAAGTGTCATCAGCCTTATTATGTTCTCTAGACAAGCTCGTGTGGCATTCTTGAGAATCCTCATGTCATTAGAGTACGTAAGACTATCAATCTTGTGTTTTTCTGACGCCTGTAGATAAAAATGTACAACATCTGGTAGAAGGCAGTCTAAACAATAGTGTTCTTTTCTTTATAAATCTTTGGGTCCTCGTTTTTCCGTTATTACTATTTGAAAATACATTTATATTCAGATGTGTTTTCCACAAAAAAAGAGCACAGTGCACATGTTAAAGACAGCTTTTCTAACTCGTACAAAAAGTCCAAGACAAATACAAATTGTTTAAACTTCTATGGAGTTAAATCATTTGAAACATGAAGCAGGTGCTGCACTCAAAGTATCCAAATAAAACAGCGTACGAAATGATCACTTGCATCTCAACGTGCATCCTGCTTCTTGCCAGGTTATTGACGAAAGAAGAAACTTGTCATGTGGCCGCTATTTACTGAATACATTCCAGAATATTTGTAATAAACGTTATTTGCCACTTGACATTATTTGTGTTTCCATATCCACTGCAGTCTTCTTGGAGACGTCACTTTATTCGAGAAAAGTTTGATGTACTGTGTTTTTGCCTTATTTGTAAACTGGAATAAATTCAACAACTCATCAGCTATTCAAATGGCATTGCAAAAACCACAACAAAAAGTTATAAAGAGTCTGATAATGAAACAACGGTTTTTTTTACCTTTTGTAAGGCTTGTAGGGCCGATTCTACAACTTAACTTTAAGTTGACCATCCGCTACTTGATTCTATTTTCTAGTTTTCACCGTCCTTGCTAGCAAAGAAAGAGAGGTGGAAGTAGATTAAAGTTCAGTTAAATTTTTCGCCTGGAGCATTTCAGGGCTTTATTCTCGACTTTTCTCTCACAATATCCGGCGGAATTATCCGACTTTATAACGACATTTTCCATTATAATTTATCCAAACCAATAAAAATCGGTCGAACTAGTGGTGCGCTGTGTAGCATAAACGAGCATTTTTGTTTAAGTTGAATGTAATTTGCAAGCCGAAAAACACTATAGCCGGCTAGAAACTATATATTTTTTTTTAATAATTTGATGTTGTGCATTTTTCCACTGGATTTATATTTCATCAGTTGCCAAGTAACTAGAAAATCCGGAAAATGAACCGGTTTTATAGGAGTATACGAAGAAGTGTTTTGAATATCAAAGACTTCAACTTCTTTGTCAACATACTACGTAATCCGAGAAGCTTGTTTGAATGTAAATTCAAAAATATCATCACATTTGGTGTAAATAAACTTTTATAGAAGATTTTTTTCTGATTGTAGACGTTCGCAAATTTAAGAGAGGAACTGGACGTATAACGTTAGTTTTTTCAAAATGTCGCCCATGTTTTTTAATATTTAATTTAAAATTGAGAAACTGAGGCTCTTAGGACAGATTCTCTATATCTTCAGGTTGAATATATGAACACTTACAGCTTGTCAAATCTAGCATTGGGGGTGAAAATTTCAAGAAATGCGCAAATGAAGAAGTGAGAAAGTATTCGGAATAGAGAGATGGAAATATAAGAATTCTGTTCGATGAATTGTAGGATATAATTAGAATAAAAATAATATGTTTATAGATCAGTTAAATCATACTTATTATATAATTATAATTGTTTCCATAGTCATTAAATATCTATAATAATTTAAGGGGTGATTATGCGATTGCTGCAGACGATAAGAATCGTACGGGAATCTATACACAAATGAAAAAAATACAATAATACTTTTGCTGTTGAATGTACTTTAGTCACATGCATCAAATTTTTCTACCACGCAACTAGGGGCGGGACTATTTCACCCGCAATGCTAGATTTGACAAGCTGTACTTGCATTTTTTCAAGTCCATCACCCCATTCTGTCCCATTATTATTTGAAAAATACAAGTTATGTGGTTTTAGTTCTTTTCCTATCTTTATTGCTTGAGGGTGATCCTAAAGTTGGCAAACGTGAATAAATGATACACTCTCAACTCATAACTGATTCATAACTTGAAAAAAAAGCAGAAGCAGCTAAACTATACAACAAATATCAGCGCTGAGGGGCCAAAAAGTTTAGAAAATAATCACCACCCAGGCGTGAACGTTTGCAAAAAATGAAATGTATAAAAAACTAACACACCATCTTTCTTTGCCTTCATTTTCGAGGCGTTATCAACTTACAAGGAAAACAGTTTGATAGCAAATAAGAAATAAAAAATCTTATTACAACTTTATTCAAAAAAAAGACGAAATGAAATAATATTCTGAATTGTAAACAGTTTATTGTTTTTTATTCATTTTGGCCTCTTTTTAATCATTGCAATAATTCGTTGCCTTGGGTAGTTATAAAAAATAATAATGTAATGTAAATAATAATAATGTAGTATATTCCTTGTTAGTTATTCAAAATAATGTGTTTTTTCATATATAAAATATAAAAGTAGATAATAAAATAACAGAACAATATTATACGACAAAAATAACCGAAATAACAACAAACAACTTTATTATTTTATTACGATTACAGATGCTCAATTGAGTGGCTATCTGGTTGTTGTTATCCATTTGTTATAATAACTATTGCTGTCTCTGTTTTTTATATCGTTGGAAAAATACGTAGAACCCCATAAAACAACAAAATCTAAACGGTCAAGACAAAGATAGACTGTACGATCGTCTTGAAACACGCTAGGAAATGGAATTATATTTTATTATCTGCTAATCTTAATTACTGGATTATGAGAGTTGCCAAAAAATTTTGATCAACCAGCCGCCTGTATTGCCCTCTTTCTAAAATAGTGCTTTCTTAGTCTTACTCAAATCAAGTCGATTATTCAATTTTTAAGCCACTGAAGAATATTGAGCCGTTTTGAAGAACAAACTAGTTATACAGGGAACACTTGAACCTCTTGAACAAGTGTCCCTTAAAATCGCCTCTTCTATACAGGGCCCGGCCACACCTTCCTAACGCTCCAGGTAAACCTATTTTCTCCGCAAAAACTAATTTAAAAGAAGTTACCATTACAGTTTTTTTTTTAATTAATAATAAGAATATTGTGATCAAAATGCTACAGGTAAAAGCGAGAATAAGGTGAACTAAAAAAATGCCACCCCCAAAATTACGCAACTTTAGGCAGCTGCCTTTTTGTTGTGGCCTCGGGCCATCCCTGCTTCTACCTATGTAGAATCATTCCGACCTCTAGGTATATTTGCAAGGCGTGTCAATTGAGTTTTACATTGTGTTTGTGAAGAAAGGGCGTAAACATTAAATGAAGGCCAACTAGACTATTGCAAAATGATACTAGGCAGCGAATCGAGTAAAATCCTGCTGGTTATTCCCCCCCCATTTAATGTTCTACACTATTTGTACGCTAACGGTCGACATTTGTTTTCTCAATATATTCCCATCTTCCATTTGGGTTGAATTAATGGTACCAAAAATAATAAAGTTCTCGTTTAGTTTGTCAGTATAAGTGTCGCTTGTTCTGCAGTGTATTAAGAGTTTGCATTAAACTACCGTAGTAAAATCAACAAACTAAAATCTACGGTTCTGAATTCTAAACTTTCAAATGTTAACATTTATTTTAAATAATCACACTAATCACACTAAAACTGTATAATATCGGTGTAGCGAAGTTTCATAGTATTAATAATAATCGCATGAATTCTAGATATTTCTATTAAATCTTATTATTTTAGAATAAAATTTTTGAACCGGTCTCTTAAGTTAGTGCCTCAACTGTATCGCGATTAATTTTCCGAATCTACAAATTGTCGCCTTGTTAGCGATATTTTTGAACCACTGACACACCATCGCCTTATGACGTACTTAAGTGAAACGATTTTTTAGCTCTCCCCTGCCATTAGCAACCATTATGCTTAAATGAACATCAAAAAAAATATATACCGAAAGAAAGAACGACATTGAGTATTCAAAAGAGGCAAACTTTTCATAAGTACCAAACTCAATAAGCGTCACATTTCGAATCGTATTAACAAATCAAAGTTAATTAAATTTGGAATTCTTCCACTTCGATCGCTAATATTTTAAATAACACTTACAGAAGTGAAAATTTGTCTCTTTTATGTGAATATATTGCAATATTAAATTGGATGTTACGGTATAAAATATTATTTCCTAGTTTTAATTTCTAATACTTACCAACGACGCCACAAATACTTATTAATTATTTATGATCAATGGCCTGTCGCTGTAATCATCCAATAAAACAGCCAACTTAATTAACTCGAACCGGATCTTCTCTACATCACCACAACCGTTTTAAATAGATTTTTGCGTGTGTGTTGTGTGATTGTTGTGTCATTGTTACATAACGAATGCATTGTGAAATCGGAAATATCGAATTGTAGAGCTGAATAATTTGATTGTTGTTGTTATTATTATTTTTGGAAACAAAACGGAAAAATGATTTGATTTATACGTCTGTCGATTATCAGTTTGTATTCCCTAACGAAACAATAATGTGTTTTTCATTGTAAAACGATTCCTAAATAATTGGATTTTCAATGATATTTAACTAGAATCTATTGTTAGAATTTTATGGAACACTTCGATTAAACACCATGAATGCGGGGGGGCGGCATCGTGATACACAAATCTGCACCAGTTGTTACTATTTCAAAGCCGCATTGATATATTCCATTTAGTTATCATCCCTTTAAAACTTGCCCGACAGAAAAAAAACACCGATCAATTATAACGAAATTAAATTTCTCCGCAGGAAATCGAGGCTTGGAAGCCCCGTACGCTGTGCTGGTATTCGTGCATGGTGAAAGTTTCGAATGGGGCGCCGGTCATCCGTACGATGGTAGTGTCCTGGCCTCGTACGGTCATATAATTGTAGTTACGCTCAATTTCCGTTTAGGAATACTCGGTAAGTACTCTAAAGTTGTTTTATATAATAAAACCAATGAGTTTGTTCAACTTTATTAAAACTTACAAATTAAAACACAATCTAAAGTTGACTTTATGCAAACATTATGAGTTTCTGATATCGTCAAGTTTCAAGAGAGGGTTGTGGCCGAAATAACGTAGACTTTATTATTTCAACTACCACGAACTACAGTATAAACCGCACATGAAGATGATGATCATTAGTGTTGCCGTGTGTGTGCTTAAAATATTAGAACACTTCCGCGAATTAAGTTCTTTAATGTGATTTATGTTGAGTTTAATTAGATAAAAGCGAGAAAGACAATGGAGTTGAATCGAGTAAATAGAGATGGATTTCACTTAAACTAGAAGAATTAAAGAATCTCGTTTTTGTTTTTTTGTTTGAAGGCGTAATAATAATAGCACTTAAATCTGGTTGGTCTCTCGTAAATCGTTCCGATAAATCAAATAATAACGTTTCGTGTTTATATTAGGATTGTAATACATAACAAGTAATTATTAATGCAAGTTGTGTATATAGCCGGATTTATGCCACTTATCCAACATGTTCTTGTAAACTGGAAACTAATTTATAATTCTATTCAGTTTGAGAAGGTCTCTTAATGCGTTGCACATCTTATCCCTTTTGGAACATTTACTTTCATATAATAAAACGTTAAATGACAACACGAATGGCATTTAATTTAATCGCGATTTCTTGGTAAAGATCCCAGACGAACTGATTTATTTACCGAAAGTACATCGCGAATTTCCTTGGCAACCAACTAATTCCACCTGAAACCCACATACCATTCGGTTTAGTATCGATATTTGACTGATTTGTAGCAGCAGCATACTCCATACAACAGCTACCAGCCTATATTAAAAAAAGACCCCTAAGAAACAAAATGCAAACAAAAGATCGGAATCGTTGGTGATTCTTCTAGCGTGCTCATCTCGAATATCACACCCTCCTTTGTAACAAGATCGGATGGGGAAATCGGCAACTTACAACAGTAATGAAGTGGTGCCAGTTGATAAAAATTTTTAAAAGCTGTTAAGCGTCAACATCGTTTAGCGAGATCGATTGGTGGCTGTTACCAGCCAACAGTAATACACTTTGTACAGTTCTCTAGCTACACATTAAATTATAGTCAAGTTACATTTCCCATTATATTCCCCAATATTGCTATGAATAATTTCCACTAGACCAATCCTAATATATGTATATTACATATGTAGTCATGGGAGACGATAATATTAAGAGAAACTGAATTAATTGTTACATACCTAGATATAACACTTAATGCAGACGGATAAAGACAGGACAATTAAATCCCCTTCATACAATTCCAATTGCGATTTAATATAAATTCCAACATTCAAATGTACTCGTGAATTCAATACAGTACAACTTGATGCAGCAACACTTTTCATAATCCATTCGCAACTAACTACTTTCGAATTAGCTCTATAAAAGCTGCAAAACTTGACCTGCTTTCAGATCGATTTGTGCCAATTCATTTAATTGTAATTATCTTCGGAATTTGCGTATTCTTTTCGAGGGATTATGATAGTGTCATGTGTACATCTATCGACGATCACATACATAAATGGTGGTATGAATTGCGCTGTGAATTTCCAGTTGAAGTACGCGACACGTAAGGGATTTTCGTAGCGTTAGTAGACCTGTCGACGCCACTTGTCAGAGCGTCTGTCAGGGCGTCGCTACTCGTCGACGCCACCACCACCACCACCGCCACAATTCCTACAACTACCACTATTCTCTTCTATTTCTGCCTGCATTGATCTGACAGGTTCAACCCTCTATATAAAGAGTTTAAAGTGAAAACATCTAAAGGAAACCCATCGGTTTACCGGCTCCAATATATTGGTATTACCCGCGTGTGTGTGTGTAGACATGCATTTGGCTTTCACAATATTTTGTTTGCATAACGCTAGACTGATATCCATCTAAAGCATTCTCAAATAAATAGAAAGAAAAATTGAAGGCATTTATCTCTCCTATCTCGTTCTATCTTTAAATTGTAAAAGTCTAACAATAAAAGTATCTATCTTTCTCTGTTTTTTTTTGTGTGTTATTAGGCTATAAATAATAGGACAAGTGACATGAGTGCCCGGACCATAAATCACAACCTCAACGGAAATTTGAGGGGGGGCGCCCCAATGCTTTTATTTCGCCACAATTGTTTCATTGAATTGAAAATACCGAATACAGACACGTACACATAAACAGATTATTACATCCCTATGTTGCTTTTGAAAGCTTGAAAATTATTTCTAAAGAGAAGGCTACATGTAGTAAAAATTTAATAATAACCAGCTCCTCAAAATGTAAATTTTAAATTTGTATGCAGCAGGACGTTGCCTTATGTTCACTACCATC
Source organism: Epicauta chinensis (assembly GCA_021725515.1). Lineage (NCBI taxonomy): Eukaryota > Metazoa > Arthropoda > Insecta > Coleoptera > Meloidae > Epicauta > Epicauta chinensis. Next base: position 393,122 of record JAEDXX010000059.1, read on the forward strand.
GTCAATATAGCAAACACACACACATACACAGACATAGACAGTCAGGGAGAGAGGTGGATAAAGGGAAAAAATAAATGAAGACGAGAACGGAAAAAACCTACCACACAGAACACGAATGTATATGGATTTACTTCGAAAGCACGTTCTACACGATATTCTTCTCTGGGTCTTCTACAGTTTTTGTGACCGTTATGTTCTTCAACATCTATAAATAGATACAGTTCCTAGAACAAATATCAGAAAGTAAAGTCTCTACAACACAATATAATGTTGAACGGTAATATTGCGAATTTCATATACGAACATTTTCTGTGCAAATAGAAAAAATATTAGTCTTCTCTTCTATAACAGGAAATTACAATAAAAGAATTAAATACGAAATTGAATCGTCATTCAAGCAATAGTTAATGGACGTATTCAAATAGAAATAGAGCTTTTATAGTGAAATTCAATAATTTCTTTACTCGAAATCCTGTCGTCAATTTTAAATCGTCTTATGATTTAATAAGTCTCTCTCTCTGTAATCTGGCGCATCCGCCTTTTTTGAATATGAAACTCTGATGAACAGGCGAATTGTATGACACGTTACCAATATTAAGTATAAATTTCCGTCCTAAAAGTTATTATATTTCCAAACTCGAAACACAGTGGTAGTTGAAGTCATCGTCATATTGTAAAAGTCAGCCGTTTATAAACTGCTTAAAGTCGAGCTGGCTAGGAGAGACTGAAGCTTACGATTTTTATTGTCTAGATTTACATAGAAAATAGGTTTCAGAACCATCTGCATATCAGTTTTTGTTGTTTCTAACTAATTAAAGTTTAGCTCCTTTTTTTATTGGTAATTTGATCATATGGAAGAATTGTAGGGTGCGTTCTTATATTTTCAGAAAGTTCGTAGAATTATTACTTTTAAAGTGGATCGTCGAACAAAAGGGTTGAGAATCCCTGTTTGAGTTCATAGTAAAGCTCACAAAAAATGCACTCGTGACTAAATCTAGTGAGTTTAGAATAGAATAAAAATGAAGAATCTTATAGCTGCTACATTCTCTATTAAATCGCTAGAAAATATTAGAACAAAGAGTTACTATAGACCCCGATTTAATAAAATTTAAATCCATGAGATTTAAGATGAGGCAGAAATCAGAAAGTCAGATCAAAGCCAGTGTCTGGCGTCTCAGGATGTTAGCCGTATCGTGAAGAAGACTGCCAAATTCTGTGCCACAATTTATGCGAATAACTCTCCTTAATAATGGAAAAAATTGTGGTCAAATTCGTTGCAACTGAAGACGTTTTAATGCTTCTCGAAACATGCTCAAACCGGTTTTTTATTTACACTACAGTATGCACCTTCTGGAAAGCATTTGTGAAACCTGCAACACTGCAGGTTTAAGGCTTCAAAATAACTTCAAAAAGGAGTATTTTCAACTCGTGACTTCAACACTGGAAAACTTAATCAGCGCTACAAGACTTTTCATAATCCATCCTGAAATAACCAAGTACTCTTGAATTAGCTCTATAAAAGTTTTGAAACTTGACCTGCTTTCAGCGTTACGGATTTTTTTTCAGAGATGTGCAAATTGCATCACATACACAAATGGGATGAATTGCATAGTGAATTTTTAGACATTTTAGTGTTTCTCAAGCCATGTCCGCACGGTTTCCTGCATGGACCTTCTTGAAGATCATCTCAATACACAATTTTCTTTGTGAACTGCCAATTTTGTTCCAGTTTGCGATTTATTTGTGAAACCTGCAACACTGCAGGTTTAGCACTTCAAAATAATTTCAAATAGGAGTATTTTCAATGTACTCGTGAATTCAACACTGTAAAACTTAATCAGCGTTACAAGACTTTTCATAATCCATCCTGAAATAACTACGTACTCTCGAATTAGCTTTATAGAAGTTTTGAAACTTGACCTGCTTCCAGCGTGACCGATTCGATTAGTTTTTCAATTTACATATATTTTGCGGGAAGAAATATACAAATTGCAGTCTGCTTAATTATGGACGCATCCTGCATAAATTCCCGTAATTCTGTCAACGATCACATACGTAAAGAGGATGAATTGCGCGGTGAACTTTTAGACATTTTAGTGTTTCTCGAATCGTATTAAAACTACTTTTTTATTGACTTTCCTCCTAGGAATTCCTCGAAAACCTCCTCCAGGCACAGTTTCTTTCTGGACCGCTAACTTTGTTCTTGCAGGATCCGCCTATAATTTACTTGCGAAACCTGCAACTCTGCAGGTTTAAGTACAAAAAGTATTTTCAATGTACTTGTGATTTTAATACTGGAAAACTTAATCAATACAACAAGACTTTTCATAATCCACCCTATTGAAGTTTTGAAACTCGATCGGCTTTCTCTGTGACCGATTTGTCTCAGTTATTTTTTTTTTTCGGGGGAGAAATATACAAATTGCAGCCTGCATGATTATGAAACCGTCTTGCGTATACGCCTGTAGATCTCCCAACGATCACATACGTAAATGGGATGAATTGCACGGTGAATTTTCAAACATCTCGAGGTGTGTTCAAACTACATTTTATTGACTTTCCTGCAAGGAACTCCTCGAAAATCACCTACAGGCACAGTTTTCTTTCTGGACCGCTAATTTTGTTCGTGCAGCATTCGTATACGTTTTGTTTGTAATACCTGAAATTCTGTAGTAATAATGTTAAAATAACTACGACAAGGAGGATTTCTCCTTTCGAAAACGTTTCAGTCCACCCTTTTCCTATTGAATTGGTTCAATAGCCTCCAGCTTCCTTTGCTATGGACAGTTTTCGATATTTTAGAAATGGTTCGGAACTATTCAACCCATTCTAAAGCAAATCTGATTTGTCGTTCTGATGCTGTGCTTTATCAAACAGAATAGATTAATTAATGTCATGTATTTGCAAGAAAATGTCAGAAACTTATGGCGCTAGCTATGTGTCTAACAAAAATTATCAAATTCTGCAGTTTTCTCACATATTTTACAAATATTCTTATTTATCGTACAATAGCAAGACTCAACAGTAAGTTGTGCAGTTCACAAATAAAACGAACTTTGGACGCATTTGACTATAACGACTATTCGATTTATATATTGCCTTGAATTTTGTTGTTGGCTAGACTTATATTAAAACATGATTTTACAAATAAATTTGAATCTACCGACCATTTTTGCATATGGAAATTTATAGAATTTTCAAAACGTATCTGGATCTCATCCAAAAAAATTCAGTAAATGATTGCAAGACGCCTCCCAACAGAAATTATTATAGTTTATAATTGAATTAAGCATTTACTAATTCAAACTTGAACTCCTCTTGAAATAGGGGCGATCACAGATGTTTTGAAAGTGATATATCTCTTAATGTCGGGAACATCGCAATAGAACGACAATTATATTCATTACTGACCTCCATGCCTGTTATTAATTCCATCTTCTGATACCGCACAACTTATTACTATTCTTCCAGTTGATATTCATTGAATTCGACGATATTCTCACATTACGCACCCCATCCTGCAACGTATATATTACATTCTGTTTATAACAATAGACCTTTGACTTTCCAACGGTATATCATTTGCCAGTATCCGCTCCTTGATTGTTGAATTATAACTTACGATCAATTTGCTAACGTTTCTACGTCAAAATAATAGAGCCGATTCCAACAAAAAGCTCAACTTTATACATGAACAACTCCGTTTGTGAGTGTTGAAACGAGCTGAAGTCGTCGGAAACTGAACAGACAACCTTCAGGCTTTGACAAATCATATTTAATACAATTTTGAAATGTAACACAGTTATTCTAGAATAACTATAACAAAGGTTCTGATCCCTCTTCAAATTTCAAGAGATATGGGTTACGGGTTATTCCGCCACACTTGCACTTAACATAAGAATAGTCGGGATTTGGAACAGAACAAGCCTGTACACACCAATTTCGCACAAAGCGGAATTTAATACTGAATAATCGAATGTTAATAACTGTTAATTGTTAGGCGCACCCACCATTTTCGACTAATCGAGAAGTGTATACAATTATTGTTCCATTTGTCAATTGATATCGGTGGAAAAAACGAACGATTTTCTTTCGTTTCCAATTTTATGCGACACTCTCTCCCGAACGAACAATAAAAATCAGTCCTACTGTTTGTATTAAAAAATCCTTAAATTTCCGTTGTGTTTTGTTTCCATTTTTGTTTTGTTTGCCCCAAACTAAACACAATTAAAATTGTATGATTTAGGATAAAGCAAACATGGAAGAATACCAGGTTGTTGTTGTGAGTATTCGGGATTTCTAATGAGATTTTTCTTTTAATTATCCAAGATTTTTGGATCTTTGCCATTGTTGTGGGTGTCGTTCGATATTGAAAAAAATTACAATATTTAAAACATCATCGTAGATAATAAAAGTTCCTCTTTTTTCTATGGAATTCTCCAACATCTTCGCATTCTTCTCATAAATTTACATCAAGATCTACATTGCGTAAATTTTAAAATATATACGACACTAAGAGAGAGTTTCGCAAGTTTTCTTTATAAAACTTCTCAAATAACAATAAGTTTAAAGTTGTCTCTTTCCTTCTAATTAATTCTTTTCTATTTAAAAAACGTTTAATTTGAAAATCTAATTACGCAAGCATGCTTTGTAATCCTTTTAAATGCTCGTCCTAAAGATGTAATCAAATTCAAAATTAATCAATCACTGTGTTGTTGTTGTTAGACTAATGACAATTAGTCGCCTTTCCTGTTGTTCCAAGATTAAAGTAAAACGGTTTACAGTACAAAGTTTGAATCGATACGATAACGCCAAAGATAAACAACACACCTTTACAATAATGTTTACCCGCTTAAAAGTCGTTTTTTCCCCGATTGTCTACAACAACCAAATAACTATTCTATTTTGACACCACATCACCATATGATGGAATCGGAAAATCGAGGAAAAAGTGCAATTCTTCTGTTGGTGGCGTTGTGTGTTTTTCCAGTCGCTCTATGATTTTCATGAATATATGGAACACGCGTCACCGCCATAATGGAATTGTGATGATATTAGAATAGACAAGTAAACGTTACGTTCATAAAGAATCAGTCGGAGAAAAAATATTCTTGTTCAATTTTGATAAAATACATATTTCGAATAGGCGGCAAGCGGGGGAATACGGAATGCCATCAACAATGGCAACAATAAGAACCTACCCAAAAGGCAAGGGATAAGGGTTGTGAGCATAGAACAATACGTAGAAATCCCTTGTAAAATTTAAAATTTAGCATTAACAACAACAGAACAACTACAATTCCAAACATGGGTGAGTAACATGCAAGAATATTAAATTAGAAATATCAGAACAATTCGCATCACAGTTTTGATTAATTTGGGCAAAAGTGCGTACGGGGAAATAATACGATAAAGACCTTAAAACAATTGGATTTCATCAATTCTAACTTAACAAATTGAAAAAGTGGTTTGGTGTCAAAAACGAAAAAAACTTTGATTTGGGTAGCGCAAGTTTATTAAGGCGAAATAATTTACGGTAACTTTTGTCTTTTAATTGGTTCAATATTAGAGTCGAGCCCGGCTTCAAAACAAAGTAATTACGGGGAAAAAAAACCATTTTATACATCAAGCTATAGCGAAATCGGGTGGATATTGATTGTTAAACACAACTCATATTAATGGTGGACTAGAGAAACCAATATGCCCAGTTTAATCCTACAACTATTGGAGTAACTACGGGTGGGCAAGGCGTGCCAAACACACGGGTCCTGGAGACAAAGGGAGTTCCCATGGGAGAAAGTTTCACTCTTTGTTATGTCAATTAATATGTAACAAAATTGTTCTTGAGAAATGGTGTAATCGATTAGGATCTTGTTTCGTTTTATTGTGATTTCAAATTGAGGACTAAAAAACAATATTGATAATACACTAAGGGTGCGGAGAATATTGCAAATGGAATTGAGGCTTGGGCGTCGAAATATTTGCTCTTTTATGGTGATTTCAAGGAAAACTTGTGTATACAAAATTGACTGAATGTGGTCATTGCCTTATTACATATTTCCCAGATTTGTTCTGCTGATGTATTCTTAAATTTCAACTTTCCACATATCATTGAAAGTTTCTGCCAAAATATTTTAAATCATTCGAAAGAGGATAGTTTGTTCTAAAAAAAATATATTTTTCTTGTTCGAGTTGATTTGAGTTAATTTTAAGATCACTCTCAGCAACTCTTTTGCTTTTAGTCAACATTTGTAGTGTATGAAGAGTGTGCCTTAGTTAAAAGATCCCCTCGTTAGAGGTATGTTAATTTCAAGATTTTGAAGTCAGACCTCGTGCTGGCATTCCTGTTCAGTTCGATAAAGAGCGATTATCCAACTTATATACGAAAATCCGCATCAAACGACACGGCAGTTGTCATAGAAAATAGAAAGCTTCCATACTGCTCTAGAGAAGTCAACTTTTAAAAAATTAAAAAGAAAATAGCAAGCGATTATAGCTAATGCCTCTTGAATTGTAATTTCCACAATTATGTTTGATTATTTCTTTGGCAAGTTTAGAAGACAATCAATCACCATCTGCTTTGCATTTTTTGCTACTGGCCAAATTTTTGTCTATTTTAAGTGTTATCTCTAAAGTTATTGTGCTCACTTTAATCAGTTAGACTGAAGAATGAGTTGTCTGAAATAAACAAAATTGATCGATCAAAATTTTATCGGATTGCCTGAGTGTCTGTATCCTGTGAAAACTGAAAAAAAATGTATCTAAAGAGCTCTATGTCTTTGACAGAACCAAAACTAGAGATTTAATTTATATTATTATATATTTATATTGTTATTTACCTTAAGTCTCACAAAAAAGCTTTGCCTTTGTTCTTTTTTTTTCTCGTACTTGCTGCATTCGTGTATCAATGCACTAGCGATATTGAAGCTGAACGACACAAATTTGGAAAATAAGTCCGCAAGAAGTAGTCGCCCGGGGAAAGCAGAAAATTTACTTAATCTGCTTTTAGCTTTATCGTAAAGGTGTTGTCAACTTGATGGGAAAGATATTTAAAATGTATGGGAACATTATTTATTGCATTCAAAAAGGAAAAGGCTAATCACAACTTTACTTGAGAAAAATGAAAATTGCAATGACAACGAAAGGATTTTGTCACTTTGGCTTGTCTGTTAACTTTGACGGTTTCATCTTAATATTCTGTACTTTGTAGACCTATGAGCGCCAATAAGTAAATTTATGGAAAAATAATCTTTGCCCTAACGTCATCTTTCGTCGAAATTACCGCTTTTATTCCCATTATTTGAGACATCCTTCCAGCGAGAGATCTGTGAACACGTACTGCAAAATTTTTCAATATTGTATCCTTTAATTGTGCATTGTTTGTCAGATGTCTTTTTCATATTTCATTAGCCTAGTTTCCACCGCACATTTAAGTCGCTGATTAAGTACTAAATTTGACCGAACATGGAAACTATTCGAAGTGTCCAACTCCGATTTTTTTGCGCTTTTGATATGTTGTTGTCCATCGAAAAATAAACGATGCATATTTTTTTAGCGGCGCTTATTTCGTTTTAAGGGGTGAAATGGACCCTCAAAGATTCGTCAAAATCCGGGTCATTATGTAGTTTTGCATATAAGGACGATAGCAATCAGTACCAAACCAATTTTACGTTACGTTATGTACGCACTTAAGGGATGAAAAAATCAAAAATTATTTATTACATTATCTAAAAATTATTCTACATTTGATTTATAGCGGTTTGGTATTGGATTACTCTATAAATATTTACGTGACAAATTATTTAATAAAACCTCCTGCTTATAATCAGTCATTCTCATGAAAATATAAAAATAAATTTTCATCCCTTAAAACTGTATTTTTCAGAAAATCCAAAAACAGTTATACTTTATTTTACTCTGCTCTAATAAATGACGTTATTTTTATTAAAATCGGATAATGCAATAATTTTTTATGGGGGATTAAAGTCTTTAAGCCAAGGGGTGGTTTACCCCCTTATAATAGGGGTAGGTATCTGAAAGTGTGTATTTTTCTTATTTGATATCAGGAATAACGTAAAATTGGTTTGGTACTGATTGCTATCGTCCTTATATGCAAAACTACATAACCACCCGGATTTTGACAAATCTTTGAGGGTCAATTTCACCCTTTAAAACGCAATAAGGACCGCTAAAAAAAATATGCATCGCTTATTTTTCTATGGACAACAACATATCAAAAGCGCAAAAAAATCGAAGTTGGACACTTCGAATAGTTTCCTTGTAAGTGGTATAATGTAAGCACTCAAATAAGTGGAATTTAGGGTATAGATCAGGTCGCCCCAACAAGCGGACTCACTTAAGTTTAAACCGCCACCTATAAAGTCCGCATGTCCACACCTAAATAAAAAAGTTGATTGTTTTTCCATCAATTGCGACAGTTTTACAAGTGGTTTTGACTATGCATACCTCATTTTTGCATGATTTGAAGTATATTACAACCCAGCATGCTCTTTTTTATTCATCGTAAGTAATACTTTACCTAACCTTCTAATAGTTGAGGCTAGCCTTTTATCTGTCATAAAACTACTATTACAATAGAGTTTCAAAAGGTGGCACAAAAACACGGAATAGATTAGACCTAAATTTGACTTTTGGTGAAGATAGAACTTCGAAGTGTAAACGGTACGCGCCACTAACCTACGAAGTGAAATTAGGGTAAGGGCTTAGGTCAGGTCGTATGGTGTAAATTAGGCTAATGAAAACATACGTTTAGCTCCATAAAACGACAAAATCTGACGAACATAGACTGTGACGCTAGACTAATGTACTAGACAGTAGGGTAATACTTTTTTCTATTGATGTTCAAAATCTTTGATTTTTATAAACTAGGGCATTTTTACTGTTACTCATGGGTTCCCTATGTCCTTAGACCGTTGGTAAATGCGGTATAGTGTTTTAAGTAAATCAAATAACTGACTATATTGAATTTAAATACATTCAAATCTGAGACAACTAAAATTTTTACAGATGCTTTCATAAAAATACCTTCTACGTTCTAGTAGAATGCCGCTTAGTATTCGATAGCTTAAAATCCTGCGGAACTAGTCTTATCTAATAAAAGAGCAATTGCCAGTCAAACTATTTAATAATTTCGTTGGAAAACGACTGTTGACAAGATCGCACAATGAAAACTTAATTGTGTATAAAGAATGGTATCTGTCCGGCGCCTCCGCCATTTCTATCCACAAAATTTATTTTAAAAATAAATGTTTTAATCAAAATTCCCCCATTCCACACAACGTACAATCGTTGATTTGTCGATTTTTGAAACGTATTACATTGGGGAAATCACCACCACCTAAATATCAAACACACAACTATACAATATTGAAAATTTCTGATCTGTTAACGGATAACCACCAGGATTCTGCTGCACTGCAGCCATTTCCAATTTTTAACAACAATTCCAAATCGGTTTACAACTTCTTTTTTTTTTTGGAGGGGCGAACAACCAGATCCACAAGTTTCTCAATTTATTGTTGGAATCGAATTTTATTCGAAATAAACAGTTTTACTAACATTATAGATTCGATAATCATGGAAATGGTGGCATGGAGAATTCCGATTTATATCGCACAAACCAACAGCGGAAGATACATTCATGTTAGAGGGTATATTGTATTCCACCACCCTTATATCTCTGTGGATTTTTCACTTGAGAATTGTACGCGAATCGGTTATTTTTCCGTATTTGTATAAACACGATTTTGATTGATTGTCGGGTTTATTTTTTATACCTAAATAAATTTCCGGCGGTTGATAATTATGTTTCTCAAGGGATGATAAATAATGTTGTGTTGATTATGCTGCATCGAAAGCACGAAAATGTTAAAGAGACGATTTTCAAAGTAAAATCGCCTGTCTATCGTCTTTTGTAATGGTGAAACCTTTCAAGTCAAAGTTAATAATATATGCGTACTAACGATCAAAGCTTTATAAATTAACTGAACTCCATTTGATGATGTTCTTTTAAAAAAACGCTCAATTTCTTATAACTTCCCCATTAACTTAATTAGTGAATATTAATTAGAAATTGATGATTTTCTTTTGATAAATTGAAGAGACACTCGATATTTCTCTTATGTTACAACAATGCGAAAATATAAGAATTTCTAGCGTTATTCGTGCACGCAGACAGAGTAGAATTTTTCAATACAACAAACAACAGAAGCTTTCCTTTCCAGCAACAACAACAGCACCAGCAGCAAAGAACAAAGACGACTGTCAGACGAGGATTATTAATTTGGCAGCACAACAACGCCCACACTCTACACGAACACGGGGACGACAACTAGTTTTTGATGAATTTACAAATGAATTCTCACTACTTCAACAACACTTAAGACCTACTTGAAATGTCTTAATGCGAAATCTAGATTACACGGAAAGTAGACGGAAGTGAGTGGAGATTAGACGAAATCCCGCTTTTCACATTATTATTCCCAAACGTTCCAATCACAAAACATATATAGAGTGAGAGGGGATAATCTTGTTTCAACAAATCTTAAAAGGTAGAGTAGAGGGATGATGAAATGGAAATGAACGTATAGTTTATGGCGTGGCATTTTATATAAAAGTTGAAAGTCTCGACTTACACGACCCAACAAAAATTGGCTTTGATTAAAGAGTGGAGATGGAGCAGCTTGTACAGATAATAGAAATTGTGAATTTAGAGTTGAAAGAGATGGGGCGGCACAAAAAAAGGGGTTCAATTTAAACACCACCAGCCGAATAATGGTGTAAAAGAGAACAACGATAAACCATAGGTGATGCAATAAAGGCGCTTTTTTCGTAAATTGCGTGGTAAATTTGATTGTAATTACACGTTTAATTTGTTTATACTCATCCAAAAACAAATCGGATAATTTGCCAATCAACTCTTTCTTATTTTTTCAAAAAATTGTAATCAATAAAACAATGGTTTCATCCGGATTATAAACGGATTCGTTTGAACCAATTCCCGGATTTTGTTCGAATTTATCTCGAATAAGATAGAAACAATAGAATCTAAAGATAGCAAAAATATGAATAATTCCTAACCAAACTTGTGGAATATGATCGTGACTGGATTCGAGAATTCGATTCGTTGTAACTAATACTGCAGGAAATTGCAGGTATTTCTGACCAATCCAGACGGATCAATATTGTTGTATATCTATGAAATTATCAATTGTTTGATTAAATAGAATAATGGAAAAGCAGCGACTAACGAATCAGTTAGTTGGTGGCTTTAATAAAGTTTTCCATTAAAAAAAAACTACTTTTATTCTATTGAATAAAACATCAACTTCGTTAAAATCCGATAGAATTCAATGAACAATTGTCGAGAGTCTGCTGGAAAACCATGGAATCTCTTCAATAATAAAAGAAAATTAGATAGATATGTAACGAGAATCGATCATAATACAACCAAAAATGAATACTATTTTGAATTAATCATCAAAATAATTTACACAAGACCATCTATAAACATTTATTATAAATAATTTATTCATGAATCGACAGAATTCTGTTTCTGTTGAATTAATCAACACGAAAAGAAATATTGATCCGTTTATTAATTTAAAATTAAAATCGAATTAATTGTTCTTACGCACGACGGCCTAATTCAATTTTATTGATGAATATTTTTTCGGCGTTAATTATAATATTTTTTCCTGCAACGTTCGCCACTGAACAATGAACGTGATCAATTTGGCAAAAGATCAGCACAGCTTGTCAGTGGTTGTGATGATGATGATGATGATGGCGCCTTCCATAATCATAAAACTAGAATTAGCGAAAAAAACTAGAAATCGATAAGTTTGATATTGTGATATCGGGGACGATTGTGGTGAGGGTGGTGGTGGTTGTTATAACTTTCACAAACTATAACGATATGTCTCTATCTATTGTAAGGTTGTTGAATCTAGTCGGTTCAAATGTTAAACTAACTTATAATTGCTTCTATCATACGTGAGCACATGTTCTTTAATATTGTTAATAAAAACAGAATTGCGATAGTTGGAATTTCTTAGTTATAAGGGCCGGATCTAGGGTTTGGTTCGCCGGCTAAACAAACACACAAATTAATTGTTGAGCATTGGACGATTGCACAATTGCAGGAAGGCACAATTCAGGGACGGCAAATTTTGGAATGTAAACAGATTTTAGTTAAAGTCCGAAATATTATAAGTTTCGATGTTTGGGAGACTTACTTTAGGAGTTTCTTTGATATATGGAGCAATTGGAGTGAATTTTTGCTATTTACTGATTAGCTACAAAATCCTCAAAACACCCACAGCTCGAAGGGTGTGATTATCGACCGTATTTACGGAGAAAAATGTTTTCTCTAGCATCACGAAAAGGGCGGCATCTCAGGACCTAAATTCTATACCAAACTAGTATTTTGTATTCAAACCCGGTCCTGTTGTTCTCCCTCTTATTAGTTTATAATCTTAATCTTCAACAACATGCTTCTGCAGTTAAACTTTTAAACTCTGTCAAGGTATAAACAGTAGATACAACATGGTGTTGAAACTTTTGGCGAAACGTTGACAGTTATTATCAGATAAAACACGACTTGGAACTTTCTCCTCATTAAAAAAACACACAAATACAGAAAAATAACAATTGCTCGACAACATCACCACCACCATTTAGAATTCTCTATAGAAACATCGATAAGTCGTTAGAATTGAAGTTTGCTTTAATCCCATGACGACGACGACGACGGCGACGACATCAACTGCGCGAGGAAAGGTCGTGGCACGGTGCCAAGATGTGTGATCAAACGATAGACCAAAAAAAAAATGCGTAAACAATTTTCAATTTCGATCGAAAAGAATTGACGTGAATTTTTACTGTTAACATACGGAAATTTACAACAACATTAAGTCGAGACAAAATTGTATATATTGGGTGTTTTACGAGTCTCAAAATGAACTTATCCTCCAGACACTCCGAGTGGAACGTGTAAATTGAACACGGATTTCTTTTGATTCTTCTTCTATTTTCCACCTCATTCGCCCCCAATACGATCTGTTATTCTTTTTTATGATTTTTTCTATCAATATTTACACATTGTTGAGAGAACGATATGTGTCTCTGGAGAGAAAATGGCACAGCAAACATAAAGTCTTTTGAGTTTATATCCAATTAGCATGAACATCGCAGCGATATGTATATAAAAAAGAATAAAATAAAGAAAACAAAAATAACATCTAGGATTTGTATCATTTTTATTTGAAGGCATATAAAAACGATCGAAAGAATTGCGACAATACGACCGAAAGAAAAACAGAATGTCAGCCAGAATCGATCAGGTTCATATTCCTCGGGGAAATTCGTTTGTTCTTGGGTTCTGTACAAGAACCCACAATGGTCACAACTGCGTCTAGACGGCTGGAATTAAGGCAAAAAGTTCTCGTCTATTTCTACAGCCCATATAGCAGATACTCTATTATTTATGAAGAGACAAAAAAAACATTTAAACAATAGGTGATCGTTACCACTAAACGAGAACAATTCAACTAGTTCCAAAGTTGTCAAAATAAGTGTATAATTTACTCTTAATGTTTTAAGCCTTCGATCACACTTGGCCCAGACACCGTGTACATACAATTCCCGCTTGATTTGTCTTTTAGTGTTGTTATTGTTGCTGTTGTATATTTTATAATTATATTGCTTTTTGTGCCAGTCTTCCCTCTTTCTCTGTAATCGTGTTTTTGTTTCAGGTTTCCTACGTACGAAGCCCAGTTCTGTTAAAAGCGAATCCTCGTCGGAAAACTTGGGGATTAAAGACATCGCTGCGGCTCTACGTTGGATTAAGATTAACATTGGTGCTTTTGGTGGGGACCCGACTCGTGTAACATTAGTAGGTCACGACACCGGTGCCGCTTTAGTTAATTTACTCTTTGTCTCATCGAATTCCAAAGGTACATATTTGAATTTAAACCGACGGGGATGAGGGAAAAACAAACGGACTAGTAGATACTTGTGTAGTTGTTGACTTGATTTGTTTCTTGTACACGAATAAAGTTGGGTTGTTTTTTTGTTGTCTGGTAGTAAATCTAATCAAAAAAAAAATGAGAGAACAGACAGTAAACTTTTGTAGAAAGTAGAAAATAATGTAATAAAAATGTATATACACGAGTATATTACCGACAATTCCACCAAGAATAATAGAAACAATTCTAACGATATATTGCTTCAAGAGAGAACAACAATAACACCTTAACTAGTGTTATTTGATTTTTTTTACAAAAATAAAACATTTTTCTGATATTAAAAATCGTAAAAAAATGTGGATAATCTCCAAGATAAATTGCCGCAATGTATTAGAATATGGAAGAGAAGACAAGAAAATGCCACTATCGAACCCGAAATGGGTTATGCAAATTGCTAGATGTACTCCTCAAATAACATACATTCGCTATCTTTATAGATTGAAAGCAATAGAAGCTTTATAGCCGCTCGAGAATACTGCACACTTCTTTCGTGTCTTTGTTAACTCAATTCGGACTTAGCTATTTAATTAACAAGTCAAAGATAAAAATCCTCCTTTACAATCAGTGAAATGTTTGAAGAATCTCCCGTTTGTTATCTGTTTGAGTCTAATTGGGATTTGTTCATGCCTGCAGGACTGTTCAGACGAGTGGTTCTTCTTAGTGGCACAGCACTTAGCCCTTGGGCACTTATCCATAATCCGGATAGCTTGCGTGTTAGTGTTGGCAAACAAACCGGCTGTCTACTATCAAATACAAGTGAAAACAACAACCACAACAATAACAACAACGACACAGAAGATATTGCGGCCTGTTTACGTTCAAGGTAAATCATTGCTATTGCAATATTGATATTAAATCGAATATTCACACTGTGTGCAATTAAATGCAGATAATTTGAATTTAAAACGTATATAGATCTATATATTATCAAGTGATAATATTTAGTGTGTATGTGATGTATTTATAGGCCACTGCAGGCGTTACTCGATGTCCGTTTGGAAAGTGTACGATTTATGCCAAGGATAGCACCATCATTACCGATCGATCCAGACACACCAGATCCGACATACGCAATGGAACATACCAGTGAGAATTTTATAACATGTGAAGTGATGTTAGGTACAACAACAACAGAAAGTTATAGTGATTTCAGTGCGAACGATATCCAATACGGTTTTGAAGAGGACCAACGTAATCGCGTATTAAGGACTTATGTACGTAATGCGTACGTTTATCATTTAAATGAAATCTTCTCAGCCATACGTAATGAATATACTGATTGGGATAAGCCGATACAACATCCAATTAATATTAGAGATTCCACAATGGAGGCATTAAGTGATGGTCATACAGTTTCACCATTAATTAGGGTCGCTTATTTGCATGCCCGACGTGGTGCTAAAACGTATTTCTTCCATTTCGGCTATCAAACAAAAGACAGTGAATATCCACAGGCAAGTCGGTTTTATTTTATTTCGTATATATAGCCGTTATCTAGGATAGTTCGAGTTTGAATTAAATCGAACAGACGAAACATGACCGTCTTTATAAAACAATACGCAAAGAATTCTAACTGGAAGTCATTAAGGCTTTTGTTCTGATGTACGCTCGAATATCATAGACTTGTTGAATTGATAGCGAAATCTTCCAGGTACAGTCTTTCATAAAATACAACCAACTTATTTCTTCTATATAATACAGTTATTTGTTTCGCATAACATCCAAGCATCAGATTAGTAAACATGAAACTTGTTCAACAACTCTTCACATTATGTTATTAGATTCCAATCTAGTACAAAAGTTATAAGATTCTATTACGCCCTATATTTATCAGAAAACATTTTATTGTAATCGATTATTTCAGGGAATTAATTCGTTTTTATATTTTTTAACGTTGGCTTTTGAATTGATCGTTCCGAATTCACTTCGATGTAAATTTTGAATTGTAGAATTTATTGAAGCTCTCATCTGGCCTAGCTTTTATTGAACGTTTCAGAAATTGTAACATATCGACAATATGAAATATCCAACTTTGAACCGTTCCATCCCCCAGCCTAGATGTTGCGTCTACCGTTAGATCAATAATTCATCACCATTATTCCTGCTATTATTGCAGGTCACTTTGGATTTCTATCAATACTAAATAATAAGCTTTGACAGGATTTTAATCTAGACTTTTACAGCCCCGACCTTTTCGATACGGTGGCGGTTGTGATGATGATCTACATAAAGTGGTGTACAAATTTAATTGAGGGTCTATAAAAATAAAAGGAGCACATTTGTTTGATCGTTAATTTTTATTATTGGCAGAGAATTGAGAACTGTTTGTCTGCAACTGATGCGGAAACGACAACAAAAGTTAATTAATGCATTATTAAAGTGCTCCTATCACTGGCAAATATGATTACAGACCAATCGATAGCGGATTCTGTTAGAATCATCGTAGGCAACTTGAGAGAAGGTCGTAATTCTCTTGGTTTACAAAATGATTTTTCGTGGAAAAATACGAGCTTCATTTACGAATCTCTCAGTCTACGGTGACCGGTCTTCAAACGGGAGCTTCATTTACACAACGAAAAATTTACACTGAACACAATTCTCGATCGCTTGATTTGTCGCCCGTTTATCTCCTTAAGGTTAAGCCGCCCGAATCAGTGTAGCTGTAGGATCGAGATGTTCAATCAAAATTTATGAAAATTTTAATCCGATTATCCAAAAAGAAAAGTTAAAAAGTTCGAGCAATATTAATGGAATTTTACCGCTCTTGTTTTTATTTTGATTGTTCTCAAGTCTTAAATAATTCGATTACAGTCGACGATCTCTCCTTGGATTAATAAAATTACAATTTGAGATTTTCTTTAGACTTTATGTTGAACAAACGAGCACGTATTTTTCACGAAAAACTCAAATTTTAAAGTTGCAATAAAACCGTAATAATAATAATCTTGTATTGTTTATTTGAAATTAATAAAAACAGCGACTGGGCAGCGTTCGTGGCGAAGACGTAACCTACATTCTCGGCCTACCATTAGTTGGTGGTTCACCGTATTTCGGCCAGAATTTCAGCCGGCAGGATATGGGTGTCGCCGAAGCTGTATTGAATTTCTTTAGTAATTTCGCTAAAACCGGCGACCCAAATGCCCCCGGCACCATCCATAAAGATATACCGGATTATGGGACAATTAGAGAAAAGACTCGATATCGTGGCTTAACATGGGAACCCTACGAGATTAATACACAATATTACCTTAGTATTAGTAAGTATTAAAATTGTTTTCAGTAATTGTTTTAATGCGATTCTAATTACGTTGTAATTTAAATTTAATTTTAAAGTTTTTCCAATGAATAAGAATGGCTCTTGATGGGTTGTTGTCAAAATTGAAAAGTTAAACTTCAATTACGATTAAATCTCTTTATCAGTTGTTGTCGATGTTTGAAAGTTTTAAGGCGACGATGAAAGTAGGTCGTTTCATTAATTAATCATTGCTCTCTTTTCAGCTTATCAATGCTGCTTATAGATCTAAGAGACTCAATGGTAGACGTTCATTTCCGTGCTGAACAATTTTAGAGAAAAATTCAAAAAAAAACCCGTACACAGAGAGAGGGAAGGATTAAAAGTTGTAATAATTAACACTTTAAACAAAGTTTTAAAACGGCGGAAATGTGATTAAAGAGTTTAATTATAATTTTCAATCAAGCTGTGCGATAATAAAGTGTATTAATGCGAAAACACTCGACAAACCGGGAAGTTTTTAAAACACCCGAAACGGCTTTAATTCTTACCTGCTTTATAATCAGAGTGTGTACAGCGTTCAGTCGTAATTTTTCCAAGTTTTTTTTTCCAACTCTCCAGACAATAAACTAAGAAAGAAAGGGCAATGGAATAAATTTACTACTTTAAAACGTATTTCTTCTTGGTTTTCGTAAATTCTACAGTCGAGCAGAAATCTTAATCATCATCATTATTTATTAGAAATTGTTGTAGCGATCGGCATATGAATTGTAAGACTTTTATGCTAACATACCATTTGTCTTGTAGAATATATGCTAGAAAAACCAACAACACGAAATACGCAGCAATTCAAATGAATTATGAATTGTTCTCGTGCTTCTTCACGCCAGTAGCCACAAGAGAAAATTCTATTTTATTCCAGTTCTTGTTACATGTCTCGTTTTTTCTTATTTTTTCGTTATTTGTTGCGCAACACAGTAAAGCACAATTATGGTTTTCTTTAAATAACATCACCATGTCGGCCGTTAAAAAGCTTTTCAGGTCAACTTGCTTGCAAAGGTCTTATTGGCCTCTAAAATACAATAAACTCCAACCACTTTTTGGAGGTTTAACATTAGCAGCACTATGAACAAATATAATTGTAGAAGAAAGATAGAAACGGGCGCTCGGTTCAGTAAACATTTTCTAAAATTCCAATCATGAATATTCAAACAAACATCTATTTATTGATAGTCATCAGAGCTGAAGTTTGGACAGAGTCAATGCCGTCTCTACATACAGAATCAAATAAATAAAACGGTACAAGCGAGTAAGGCTAGCTAATGCCTCGTTTCATCTGAAATTATTTGTATTTAGACTTTATCGCCGGTTGCAGCAATTATCAGTTGTATTGAACTATTGAACCCACTACCTACGTTTTCTAATACCTCGATCCTGTGGCTTGTTAAGGCCAAAATATTGTGGAATAAGATCTGTTTTCAGATTTGTCCGTTTGATTTTCATTCAGAATACGTTACGGACAAGCGTTTTTCATATAGAAGAACTAATTCTTGTAAAAATTGGTTTTGTAAGAATTTCACGAGTCATCCAGTCTTATCAATAGCTACATTAGGGTGAGCCAAAATGACTAACCTATCGAATTTATGGCCTGAAAAGGGCCTATATGTTGAAAAAAAAATTCTCCCATTGAGAAAACTTTTTAGGTCAATTTTAAAGGTGTCGGTGGCCATTTGAAATTTTTGTCCATTAAAAATGCTATAACTTTTGAACCTTTTGAGATAAAAATTTTATCCAGGCATATTCTTGTAGAGCATTAAATTCTCTAAAAAGATGTTTTGAATCTGTTTTTTAACTCAAAAATTCATATACTTACGAGCTACAAAAGTTAATGAAACATAGATATGTTTTTTTTCAACTTTCATAGCCCGTAAGTATATGAATTTTTGAGTTAAAAGAATCAACTTCAAAGTATTTTTTTATAGAATTTAATTTGCTATAAGAATATGTCTGAATAAAATCTTTATCTCAAACGGTTCAAAAGTTATAGCATTTTTAATAAAAATTTCCATAATAGCTTTAAACTAAACATATCTGTTTTTCATCAACTTTCGTAGCCCGTAAATACATGAATTTTTGAGTTAAAAAAATCAACTCTAAAGCATCTTTTAGAGAATTTATTGCCCTACAGGAATGTGCCTGGAGAAAATTTTTATCTCAAACGGTTCAAAAGTTATGGCATTTTTAATGAAATTTTCCATAATAGCTTTAAACTAAACATATCTGTTTTTCATCAACTTTCATAGCCCGTAACTATATGAATTTTCAAGTTAAAAAAATCAACTCAAAAGTATTTTTTAGAGAATTTAATGCCCTACAAGAGTGTGCCTGGATAAAATTTTTACCTTAAACGGTTCAAAAGTTATAGCATTTTTAATGGACAAATTTTTTTTCGCGTGTTATTTAAATGGGAAATAAGAGAATTTTATTTAACATATAGGCCCTTTTGAGACCATAAATTCGATAAGTTAATCATTTTGGCTCACCCTAAGCTACATAATATAAGCAACAAATAGGAATTTGCCTTGGCGCACTCCCCGGTTTTTATCCTTTTTTTCTAAACTTTACAGACACTACTTTCCCAATTAAATTTGGTTGTTAAGAGTTATATCTTCGATCTACCTCTAAGCTGTGGTTATTTTTTGTTTCGTGGCAAAATACTTTCTCAACCTGTTCTGATCACCTGAGAAGAGGACGATTATTTCTACAGTAAAAAAAATCCGATATAAGAAGATTTTAAAACTTTGATACAGTTGAATTGATTATTATTTCGGTAGCCCGACCTCAGCACCCACTTGAAACATTTGAAAAATTCAATCGGTTTTCAGGTTTACATTTGCAAAAACAAAACAAAAACTGCACTCGATGTCGGCACACATTAGTGCATTACTTTGTCAAATTGCTGGTACGTGGACGTTTTCAATGATGTTCGACGTGAAACGCTTTTAAAACTGTCAGCTCTTAACTTAAATGATTGGATATTTGATTTATTTGCAACAATATCTGGAACTTTCTGTCGCCCAACACCGAAACGTCCCGATAACACTGCTTTGAATAGTTGGTCTAGTCTCTAGTGACTTTCATATTGCATAAGTTTGCATTTATAATTTGCAGCGCGTTGCAGCCAAGTACGATTTGATGTATGCATAATTAAAGTTGTTGGCCGACCGGATAATTGAGGTTCTACTGTAAGAGGACGTAGAAAAGACTAAATTAAGGAAGATTTATTATTTATAGGAACTTTTGTTTCCTTTTAAATTAATCTGGTTTACAGAGAATTCTTCGTGTAAAGCCTCAGAATTAAGAATCTCCAAGGCGTAAGCTATTAATTGCCAAAAGAACTGATAAATCGGTTTGTATCCGAAATCTCCATCTAACCGAAATTATCAAAGACGTAATTGAATGGCAAGCAAACAAATTCCTCTATTCTACCCCAACTGAAATTTGAGCATTAAAAGTAATTGTAAATACAAGGAATTTGGAATTTGGAAGACACATAAATCAGTTACGGCATCAAGAAAAAAATCTTCTTACGTGTACCTTTTCCTCACTAAAATCAAACATGGGAGTAAATATGTACTCCATTGAATGTGTTGTAATGAAACCACTAAAATGATTGAAAATAATCTAAACATCCCTGTATACAAGCTTTGAATCAGGAATATTCAAGCATTGATAAGCACCAGAGCTGAAATAAGATAAATCTGTTTACGTTCGACGCAAACAAACCCTCCAACAACGCCATATGATCGAAATCTCCAAAAGCGAGCCAACATTCCATCTATTAATATCCGTTTTTGAAGGCAGTTGTAAATATAATCAATTCCACGAAATCTAAGCTATAATAAGTGAATCATTATTAGATGAAGGCGTGTTGTTTACTCGCGCTCTAAAAAGTCGTCAAAGCATCATTAAATCCAAATTAACGGTATAACAGCAAGATTGATGAACTCTGCGAGACAATATCAACATATCGTGCTGATGTAATTATTGTACATCAATAATAAAATGTTAATCAAGACGACAACTGGCACAGAAATTGATTAAAACGAGACAAAAACACAAGCAAATTTCGAAACAAATCGCAAAGGAAATTATTTTAATTTATTTGAAATGGAAAAGCTAAAAACTGACGGGAATAAAATGTGAAATCTCCATCTATTCTATTCACTTTTATCACACAGAATTGCCCATTTGTGAAAGAACAAACATAAGGGAGATCGACAGTTGAATAATTAATACGACCCACCGATCTCATTCCGTTCTGTTGTTGTTATTTCCACTATTTACCCAGTATTATCATTTCAACAACAACGGAAATATCGCTGTTTCGTGGACATTCTATTGTTAATAACTTTAAAACAACAACATAACTTATACAAGTCGAAACAATAAATCAACATTTTGTTCAGCAAACACTCCAGATTTAAATTGACATCTGTCGGTTGTTTGTTGGCATAATTATTAAATTCGGAAATGGGAAATTTTAATTAAAAATTCATTAAAAACAATTGTCTTCGTAAAAATGTTGGAGCGGAACGAACCCCGAACAAAAAAAAAACATGGTGGCGATATTGAATATTTGGGAGGTTCCTCGATCAAATATGCCAGAAACTGAACACAAATGTCTCTAGTTATATGAAAAATAATATGGTTTATATTACCCATGAGTTTAATAAAATATTCATTGACAGTGGGGTTGGGAATGTATGCGGTTTCTTTCGCCCGGCGCCTCCACCAATAGTTTGGTGTATCGCAAAAAACCATTTATATTTTGGTAAAAAATTCTTTGCATACAAAATATCGTGATTATGTTTAAATATTAAAAATACGTTGAGGAGACAAGAAAGTTCCGGACACGTAACCGTACCGTGCCAATAAAGTATTTTAGACGAATATCATGTGTCAATTTCTGTCGACTCCAATCGTGAGTTGGGTGTTTCTCACGAACTACGCGCAAAGAATCACAAACTACAATCGGATATCAGAATCTAATTTTTCTCGAGTATTATTGTTGACAAACTAATGCCATTGTTGTCAAGTTAATTACTGGGCAAAAAATAATAACAATCCATTAAATGTTGAATAATTTAATCGGCTTACAGTCTCTCTACAAACAATCCATCAAGAATAAGTCGTTTAATTTAGGCAACAATGCGAATTTTCTCTCATTTATTATATGTATTCCTGCTGGAATTTAGTTTAGGGAATCTGTGAAATTCACGTATATTTCGTCACTTAACGATGAGATTCTATTGCAGCATTAAAACCGAAGATGAAGAGCCACTATAGAGGCCACAAGATGGCCGTTTGGTTGAACCTCATACCACAATTACATCAGCCCGGCGATGATGATGTCAGCATGCGACATCATCATTTCCATGAAAGAGAACCTCATTATTATGCCGGTAAGTGTTGGATTATGTTGAAAATGTTATAGGTAATGTTGTTTAAGTGAAAAGTGGCTTTGATCTTTACGAATTGCTAATGGAGAATCGAAAATTTCGCTGTATACACACATTTCCTTATAATTACCACACTAATAGAAATGGTCGTTGATTTACAAATTTGTGTACGTACACAAGAAGCGTTTTAGAACAATTCGAACCGGAGCGATGTCATTTGCGACAATAAGACGCTTCCAGCTGTATTGACTGTAAACGGAGATTGATTAAGCGGATATCACGGGGTTCTACTTAAACGGATTCTATCAAGTTGCGTCCCCCAATTCTGTTCAACTAAACGCTATACAGTGTCATCTTAATCCGTCTTACCCCCGTGTATAATACCGGATTTAGCTTTATTAAAATAATTAAAAATAAATACTAATTTTTTGAGAAACGTTGAATAATTGTCGGAAGTAATTGAAACGTTGTAGATTTTAATTATAACAGTAATTAGCCTGGAGCTATTAAATCAATTAAATATTCAACAGATCTGAAACTTTAACTAGTAATGGAGGCAATTAATTTACATTACCATTCCATCAGAATTAAGAACAACTCTCGACTATTCCAATTATTTGTGTTGTAATAGAAAGAAGTTGGGCTGCAGGTAGAAGATTTAATAGGAAAGTTGTTTGTTGATTTGAATATTTTCACAAAACTGTTATAGAAACTAAACCTTAGAAAACGCTCAAAAAAACTTGCATTGTGTCGATTTTTTACTCGATCTTATTAAATTCTGCTGCTACATAAGAAAATTCAATTATTGGCTTGTACGGCTGAAAGAAATCGACAAAAAATCCACCCGAAAACCATTTTATAGATTTACCGAAGAGAAATCACCAATTTACTGGATTCCTTAAAGATCCCCAAAGTTGTGCGTACACGTCCGTACATCTATCTCTTTCTAGTTGTACAATGTTAGATTGTTGTGAACGATATATGTAACTAACTTGATAATTTATATGGCGCTACACCATCCACCGTATTCGATCGTATCTTTTATGCGTACAGTTGTTGAGGAGTTATCCATCTTTTCACCTGACAAGTTTTTTTTTTGCTTTTTTCGAATGTGATCCAGTTTGGCTGTATTTTTAGTGATATGGGTTTTTTTTTGTATGCTAGGGTCAGTACGTGCCGAATCTTTTACACGGCTTCCACCATCATTACATCCGGCCTCAATAACCGACTCGCATATGGTAACAGCCGAAGGTACTGAATGTGTACCGAATGCTACCAACGATGACGAACCGACTAATCAGGACGATCTCAATTTAAGTGAGTTGTTCCTTTACTAATTTGTCGATTGATACGAATTGTGTTGGTGTTTTTTTTAGCAGCAGATGATGAGGCAGGTGAAGAATTACTGCAACATTTAGCAACTCGTCACTATTACAGTTACACAGCAGCATTGGGCGTTACCGTTGGTGTCGGCTGTCTGCTCTTAGTACTGAATATGCTAATATTTGCCGGTATTTATTATCAACGTGATCGTGGCCGACGTCGACCCAATCACCATCAACACGATAACCATCAACATCATCACCATCATCATCGTTCATCACGTTCAACAAACTCATCTCCATCAACCGAAACGATTCCAATGTCACAACGGCCATCGACGCCCGGCAGTTCGGCACGTCAATCACCGACATCATTCAATCGCACCAGTTGTATGGGTAAAGACCACCACGAATTACCACCATCTTATTCGATATTACAGCGCAGTCCATCACCACTCAATTTACCAATCGTCGGACACGACACGTTGAAGAAAGAGAAACCGCCGCCACCGTTACGGACTAGTAGTAATTTAACGAGCAGTAATAGTGGTACAATCAAAAAACGTGTCCAAATCCAAGAGATTTCCGTATAGCAAAGAGAGAAAGAGGCGGTAAATCCTAGCGCCTCTTCTGCAACAACTACATCAACATCAACATCATCATCATCAGCAACAACAACAACAGGAAAATTAACAAACAAGCCGGATGTTACACCTGAATATGAAACATACGACCAATGTGATCTTGTTTCAGTTCAATTATAACACGAGTGTGATTGTGTATTAATTTTGATGGATACTAATTAGGGGTATAATCAGTGTTTGCCAATTCTACAAATATCAAAATAACTGTTAGAATTTTCAAAAAATTTTCGTGTAATCCAAATGTGTTTCATAACAAAAATTCCGGGTCAAATCTACTATCAACTGAAGACTTTTTTTCCAAAAAAAAAAAACAAAAACCAAAAATATCGATCATAGCTCAATTTTCAATCAAAATTATTAATAATGGTAGTAATCAACATAATTCTTGTATCATTTCTAGGATAATGTAGTTCAAGCTGATATTGTATTTTATTGTTATATTTGATGATATATTTTCTACGGGTGCATTATCAATCATTGATAATGCTTCCAAATTACTATCTAAAAAAAAAAACGAACAACAAATGTTGTTGTTTATCTCTCCTAATGTAATAAGAATATATCAAAAGAATGGAAAAGAAATTGAAATGGAAATATGTGTACTGTTGTATACTTCATTCTACTATTGTCAGTTTGTTCTTATTCCTATTTGAACAATGATTTTGTACATAACTTAATAAAAGAAAACGAAATATTGAATTCTGTATGTGTTTGATTTTTATATTTACTTGGAAATTTTCAATTTAATTTTATGAATTATGCCACAACATGGACGAACTGATCAACAAAAAACAGGGTCAAATGTACAGAATTATTTATTACAAAACGTTATAAAGTTGTTTTTATCGCAGATTAAAAATTAAAGTATATTTTGATAGAATACTGCCTAAATGGGTAAAGTTTTTATGAACCGTTTTTATAAAACCTGCTAACTGGTACTTGATGCAAAACATGCTTTACATGCTCTCAGAACAGCTTTGCCAAGAGCGATCGATAGAAGTCCATTTGCAAAATTGCCTTAGAACAATGCAGCCACAAAACAGAAGGAATGTGGAGGAGGGAACGTATCCTGTCATCTTTTGACGCAGAACATACCGAAAGCCAGGCAGATCTGAGGACAGCATCTCTTAAGCTCGGTAAATCTCATGCAATCCAAGGGTCGCCAAAATTTTTCGCTTGTCGAAACTCTGAGAATGATTGAATCTTGTTCAACCTTTTGACATTTTGTAAGATAATTAAGGAATACTTCATTGTCTCCATGATGCTTGAGTTAAACCATGCAGACGGTATTAAATCAAGAATTTGTCTAGTCTTTTCAACTCTTTTTCCCTCCCAGTGCCGGATATAATTGCGCTCTAGGGCTGGCTTGATATGTTGCCTTTCCTGATACCAAAGAATCCCTATATAGCTAGCCTGTAAATTATTTGCAGAGCCGGCCTGAGGCCATAGCAAAGCAGGCAACTACCTGGGTCGGCAAAATAAAAAAAAAAGTAACATAATTATTATTTCGGAGAGGTGTGTCAAAAATACGTTGGCTTAGAGCACTTCGAAATTTGCTTAGTACCTAAATTTTGCAGACCTTATTGTCCTCAGCCTAAATCCAGCACTGTTCCCTCTTGAATCCAATCTGAGTTTCTGTAAACTCTGCAAATTTCTATTGATCTTTGCTATGATTTCATTAACGCCAAAACGGTCTTCATCTGCATATCGATGTAAATCAGAAGAAGGTGAGTAATATGCTTCTTTTCTCAGAACCAGGCAACTTTGTTGGCAGGCACTTTTACCCGCTAAAGAATCATTTTCTGTTGCACAGGTCCGACAATGTACTCACGCTTTGATGTTATTCATATCGTTGCAGATTTTTGCACGTTCATTCAATGAAATAGGAGAATTTTGTTGACGTTATAATAGAACACACACGACATACGTCTACGTTAAAAAGACGGTACATAAATTATTTAACAGGTCAAGTTGAAATGTAACGTAATTTATTGTCAGAGTTATTTCAAGAAAAATAACATAAACGGAGAACTTTTCATCTTACGCATAACCTACTGCAGTAGATGAATTTAATTCTTCGCTTCGTTTTCCATATTATTTTGGTTGTCCTTTCGGTAGGCGTTCTATGTTCACATAAATAAACATCGTTTGTTATTTGTCGTTTTAACAATAACGAGCACTGATTGTGAGATGAACCCTTTAAGCGCTTATTTCGAGTGTATTCGTTATGAAAGAATGGCATTTGTTTGTTAGCAACCAAATTGAATTTAGTCACTTTTATTTGGAAATTATTTGAGCTTTAATTGTTTTTAATCGTTTTTGTCTTGTAATAATTTTCTAAAAAAAAAATTATATCAAATTTCAATCATTTACTGCGATTTCGCCATCTAAAAATACACCAGTGCTTACGGTAAAAACGAAACAAATCGCTTAAAGGGTTAATTTTACCCCACCTAGGTTCATTATTCTTTAATTTGTTATTGTGGATCAAACGGTGTAATGATTTTCAAATATTTTTTTTTCTTTTTTTAAATCCTTACTTCTTAAATTTTACCCTACGTAAGTCTTGATTTAGATTACGTAAAATTGCCACGCTGAAGAGGTCTTTTGGGGACGCTTTATACCCTTTCTACTTGATATTTTAATGTTTTACGTTTTTTATTTTTTCTTTGGCCAGGTTAGGAATTTTCCCTGTGGCCTAAAAACTTTATATTTGGTCCTCTAATTGTAAGTCCTTGGTAAAGACATAGGCTACTACGAATTGTTAAACGCACATACAAATTGGTGTGGCCTCTTATCTCATTTTGACGGCCCAATTCCACCCCTCTGGCGACCAAATCAGAGACATCCTAATTAATTGGAAACAGGAAAGTTTTGCCCTTGTTTTGCCTCTTTTCCGTTCGTAGTATGTTAATATGAGGAAGAGACAAAACTTTGCCTTCCTTTTTATAACGTAATTTGGATTAAAGCTTGATCAATGTTAGTTGGATAAAAAGTAGGATATTTTACAGGTCGCCAATGGGCCTGTGGAATACCATAAAACTTATAGTTGTACCTTCTTCCAATTGGGGACAATCAGGAATCTGGCATCTTTCCGTAATATGTTAGTTTTGGATTATTAATCTGATAAAAATATGACCTTTTGACACTGATAATCGCCTAAGAGCTAATCCAAAGACTTTCACTTTTATCATAAAAAATTTTGTGCGATCGACTTGTTGTCGATTTGTTGCAGCCTAAAAAATTCATACTAATGCATAATAAAATTTCATTAGGAAAATTGTGTGGATTAATTCAAAAAATAAGAATACTCTTAAAACAAGTAATAATAAAAAGGAGCTACTACCATATGCCAGTTCAGTTAAATAAATACATGACGAGTCGAAATTGGTTTGGCGATCGATTTGTTGGCCACTCCTAATCTACAGGACACTATTTTTTTCTACCATACAAAAACCAATTCCGAATTCAATCAATTAATCACAAACGATTTTTTGTCCGATTTAGTTACTATTAGAAAATAATGAAAATAAATGATATTTTTTATGCAATTATAAGTTTAATGAATACTAAACTACCAAACCGTCAATACTGCGAGCGATACAGAAAAAAAGTTGATAAAGAGCTTTTTCAATTTGTCTGAAAGAAATGAAAGAGATGGATGTCCGTTTTTTCTATGTAGCCAAGAGCATCAAATAATACCGAAGGATTGATATTACTTTCACGTTCAGACGGCTGTCTATTACAAAATAAACAATAATCAATTAATTCACGATTTTTTTCACAACCCTTAAGCAACCCTCTCAATAAATTGATCACGTTTCTATCGACTATATTAGAAAAAATATCATTTAAAAGTGTCGAACGCCATCTCTTCAATATCGAATGAAAATATAGAAGAGATCTAGACAGCTCATTCACAAAATCGAAAATTCATACACAATTGTTGCTACCACAATAATGAAGCCTACACAAAACACCCCCGTTACAATAATAGGCCAGAGTCGTGTATGAGAAGCAACGTGGAAAACTACCCTGTAGCGAATTTTTCTCGATTCTATAGATTCGATTGTATTGTATAAAGAATTGGAGAATATCAAAAATTTCCTGCAACGATTCGTGCGTTAATTGTTATCAACGATTAGATTAATATTATAAAAATATGTTGTAGGCGAGATACGCCCCTGTAACTTAGATATTGCGCATCCCCAACAGAATCGCCCTATATACTCCACACATTCACTCCCGTACACTTTACTATTTACACGAAAATCAATAGAATAATGGTGGTAAAACGTGTAAAATTATCACAGGCGTTATAATATTCCGGCTAAAATATCGTAAGTATTAACCGTAAATAACTATTGAAATCATCAATAATTGTTAATTTATATCAAATTCTATAGAATTAATAAAAATTGAATTGTTGTTATTTCATAGATTTTGTGAAATCCGTAAACATATTCGGTAGAAAAATATATCAATGACAGATACATGTGGGCGTAAATCTGTCAAAATTCCAGACGTTTCCCAGATAAAACTCTACGATAAATTTAATTAATTTTGCGTTATAAATAATTCCAGTGCTAGCGAATTTCACCGGAAATACCAAGCGCCTTCTAGATCTTTCCGAGGAGATCTGGGCCGAATTTTTGGAAAAAAAAATTCAAAATTTCCGGGAGTGTATCGCTTTATGTGGGCAAAACTCTGGAATTTCGGTGTTAAAAATCGGCACAATTTCCAAACAATTTGTTCGATTTTCAACTGAAATTGCGCTACTTTCAAAATATGCTACCATATGGTAGGGCTATTCTTGTAATTTCTAACAATTTTATTCAAATAAACATTATTGTTGGTGGGGAAAGAAGTACTGAAATGTTTGCATGAGAGTGCTAATACTGGCGCCATTCAACAGCACAGATAATCGCACCAAAATGGCCTTCAACCCGCTGAAGAATTCCAACCGTACCACGATTTGATTCGCAGTTTTCTAGACAGTTCACTTGGGGATTCTAAAATAAGATATTTTGTTGTCCAAAAGGAAAACCACAACATATATGTAGAAGAGAAGAGTAGTAATAGCATCAACAACAACAACACCAGCAGGAGCAGTCTGACTTGTTATTGCTAAAAGTCTTTCAAACTGGT
Source organism: Epicauta chinensis (assembly GCA_021725515.1). NCBI lineage: Eukaryota > Metazoa > Arthropoda > Insecta > Coleoptera > Meloidae > Epicauta > Epicauta chinensis. Next base: position 422,978 of record JAEDXX010000059.1, read on the forward strand.
TTTGTTGTATGCCACGAAAAAAAACAGTTAAAACTTGGTGATTTCTATAATAATCTTCGATAATAAACGATCGTTTTCCTCTGATATTTTCAGGATTATCCCGATTACCGAATGGTGAAGGTAAAGGACGAAGCGGTAATGGCGGAAACAAAGCCAACGGCCGCTCTAACAAGCCAATCAACAAATAATAACAACAATATCTACATACGTAAATCACGCAACAATCACAATCATAATCATCATTTGCACCAAACATTTCATCATTACACATATTATCATCATTGTACGTATCCAACGGAAAATATGGAATCTACACAAAATAACAACAATCACCATAATAATAACAACAAAACATCAACGATTACCACAACAACAGCAACATCAACAACAACAACGACAACATTTACAATAAATAGCACATCAACATCATCATCGTCAACATCAACATCGCCGGCAAAATTCTATTTTGGTCCCGGTTTTGAACCACAAACGCAAATATTGAGCGGTAATAGCAGTTATGGGCCAGGACCTAGCCAATTACAGAACAATTCCGAATATGTTGTATTGTTCCATGTGAATCCTGGTGTAACGATCAGTTTCCAAATTGGTGATAATATGGAGGTGTTAAGAGGTGAGTTTAAACAAATCCTATAACATAATGTTGGAATTTTAATTGAAACGGTCATGATTGATGAGTGCGGATTTTTCTCCTATCGAAATGTAAAATTGTTGCTCATCAACAACTTGCGTCATTCGTTCTGTACAACAACAGATCATCGGTTTGGTTTTATTGTTATTGACGACGTGACATCGAATATTTAGAAAGACGATACATATTAGAAAAAAACGGTCATATTTAATGGTAATAACGGCCTCAATTTACCTTGATATTTGATTAAACCTTTTCACAACATTTAATAGAAATGTTAACGTTATTATTTAATAATTGTCTTTCTTATTAAGTAAAAGTTCAAAGTAATAGTAATTGTTAGAAAGTTAGATTCTTAATAGAACAATTAGAAATGCCTTGACAACTTATTTATCAACTTTAAAGTTAATTTTTCGTAATGAGTTCATTGAAAGATAATTGTGAAACAACCGTACAGCCACTGTATCCAGTTAGAAATTGTTTCGACTTTATGAGGATAAAGGCCGGTTTACCTTGCCATGCTCAAACTCGACCCAATATCGATACAGTAACTATAAATGTTGAGAGGTCTTGTTGATGTGTGGCGTAGCCCAGTATTTTTCAGTCGTTTGGAAATGGGTCGCCAAAGATACGTTAGCACGGTAAGAGTCACTTAAAAAAATAATAATAGTCACTAAAATCGACAAGCTCAAAAGTATTCGTGCTGGCAATAACATACCAATTACTGAAGTGCTTAAAAAATAATTAATTTTCGGATTTCACTAGTTTTTTTTTACTGCACAATTTTTTATTACTGCGCATATCCTTTATTGCTTTTCAACAGCGTTTTTTCTTTACGGTTTTTCATTCTACCAATGCATTATCACGATTTGAGGACAGAAGCATCCATATTTTAGAACTTTGAATTGGGGAACTATTGGGGAAGTTGAATCAAGGATTCACAATTGCATCCATTTCTGTTGTCTTTGTAAAGTACATTTTCAAAAACTGAACCATTCGAAAAGTACCAACATTTTTTGCTCATCAGCTCCGAGAATACGAAACGTGTTCTCTTCAAAATTACTGTGGCTGGTGTGTAGAAAAAAGAGTCAGTATTATTCGACAGAAATACTAACCACTGGCGTTTATGAACTTTGCTTGTGCAATATGCTCTGTAAAGTTTTCGGGAATGCAAAAACAGAATCCAAAATAACTCATACCTAGCGGAAGATCGAGGATGAGGTTCTCTTTAGTCTTACAGATTTAACTGGACTTATCATGACTTTTGTAAGCCAAATTTTATTGCTTCTCCACAACTTGACGAGCAGCAAAAACTTTACCTAATAAGTCTTTTGGGCTCCAAGAAGATAACGATACTTTAACGTCTTTTCAGTGTAGACCTTCCAAATTATAAGTCTAAGCCTTGAATAGGATACAGAAAAAAAACTTAAACATATCCAACCATTTAGAATTACTACGAAGACTTCTGTTTTATGAATGTTTTCTTTTAAAGATGAGTCCTGTGTTTCTACAATTTAACAGAAAACTTATTTGGTGGTTCTAAAAAAACGTGAGAATTCTGTGCCTGGCCCGTTTTAAATCCAATTTTCAAGCTCTCTTGCCTGTTTATTATCGTAATTGAGTAAAATTTATGTCAGTTATATGCGTTAGTGTGCTCGATGTCTGTATGCCTTCTTTTTTCCAAGATTCCACAAAACTTGACAAACAGAAAGATCTCAAAAGCATTACTGAAAAATGAATAAAAATGTAGAAAATGGAAATCCATACAGATATTGGACATATTACTCTCTATCATTCCTGCTAAACAGGAATAGAGAAAGACGAAGAAATTGATTAACATCGGTCCAAATATAAATTGTTTATGGTTTGTTTTTCCAAAAAGATAAACAATTCTTGCGAAGTTATAAATGAAACCAAAAAACTTCAACCCCTGAAGAAATAATAATAATAACTCATCGGTGCGCAACAGGGTTGATCTTTGAGATGATGCCACAATTTGATGTCAGACCTCGAAACTTACAATTTACATGGGATAATTACATCAAGATCTGTAATGACTCCCGGTCAAAATGTAGGAAGCGTTTTCCATTTAAATGTGAACGACCACGGTTCCTTGACATTTGCTTCACTTTTCATTTATTGTTGATTTATCTGATAGAAAAAAAAACCTATCAATTTGAAATGGTCTTACAAAAAAAAATACATTAACATAAAAATTCCTTTCTCTTTCAATACGTAATTTTTTCTATTAATACCATTTATTATTACCATTATTATTATTAATAATATTCTTGATAGTAACAAGAAATTAATCAATAATAGCGTTTCTCTCTCAAATTGTTTTCCTTTTGTAAGAAAAAATACGTTTTTTTCATGATAATTAATCTGTTTTTGATTAGTTGTTAGTTAATAATTTAACAGATCTAGTATTTTACAGGGAAATAAATCTCTTTTAATATTCAGTTAGGTATTTGAAAGGGGGTTAACAAGCTGATAAAGACTAGATTAATGGTCGATGTATAAAATTAGAATAATTCCATAAATAAATAATTAAAGAAATTTATAAATAAACATTTTCATCAAGCTTCTTTAAACCAGTGGCGTCTTATCAATATGTTTATTTATAACTAAATGAATACAAGCGAAAGACTAAATACAGCTTTAATCTAAAATATTATTTCTATTAATAACTGGAGACATTATTAATAAATCTTCAATATATAAGCAAATTTATGTTAAATGAAAAGTCTTTCTTTATCGCTCTTTTTTTATTTATTTACTTATACATGCATGTAAATAAATAAAAAATATATATACCTTTATATAAGCTAGATCACATCAACATATAGTTGTTTAGTCTGGTATAAATACGTAATAGCTATATCCTTTCACTGTTTTTAGTACAAACACAGTGTTTTTATTTTGCAATTTCCACACTAGCCAGCCGCCGTCACTTTTAATAAATTCCACAAAATTCAAATCAGCTAAATATATTTATCATATTAACATGTTATAAATTGATAAATACAAGAGAGATCATTTCTTTTTGTACTGGGAAGAAAAATAAGAGTTTTGAGAACGTGTAGAACGACACGTAAGCGAATACTCTAAACTGGTATAGTTCTAGTCAATCTAGAAATAACGACAACTAATTTCTGCCCCATAAATCGACCATAAAAGTGACTAAATTCCAGTTAAACGCCCTGTGTCACAATAGTGTACCACTTATCATAATGTGAACAACTGTGTCAGTTAAGAAGCTAATTTTCTATTTAATTAATGAACTTTCATAAATTAACTTATGCAAATCTGTTAAATTAATGTTGTTTTAACAATTCCGGGTTAATGAGGAAGTTTTGTAAACGATAAGATTACTTTCTATTTTCTTCAAAAATAACTGAATACACAAGCAGAGTACATTTTGTTTTGTCAGTGTACATAGAATATTTTGAACTGCAAAAAATGTAGCATTAACAACGAATCAGTAATGGCGAAAATCCTGAGATAAGAGAACAAAAATTTCGATTTAATCCATGAACCGACTGAGAAAGGTTGTTCAAACTTGACCTTTAGATAGATTTTCACCCGCGTAAAAACGGTGCCGAATCTAGGAACATTAAGTGTCTCCTAATGAAAAAAATATTTGCAGAAATATAGAAAATTTCGACTTTTATTGAGCCCGCATTTTCAGTTGTGAGCGGCACAGTACTCGCCTACTATGCTTTGCCTTACGCAAATTGACCCACACATTTGAAATCTCCTAAATATTAGCTTTTAAATGAAAGCGCAACAAAGCATTAATTTTTTGAAGTGTAAAGAGCCAAAACTCGATCGAGTTGAGCATGGATTCGAATATATCTCTTTTGCTGTGCTTGGACTTTCTCATCCCTTTGACTTTGTAGATTTTTGTTAAGGAGGCGCAAATTAGGCCAGAAATTTCAACAAACGATGCTTAACGTCTTTCCTGGCTAGCAAAAACCACAATCACTAGGAATGCTTCCTGTTTTTTTTTTGCAAAAAATGTCAATTATGATTTGAGAAAATTGCCCAAAATCTGGCAACCTTTGATGCAGTAACATTCCGTTCATGCATTATTCGTGAATTTGTTGGCAACTCAAGAGCTCACTCAGAGCAAATTATTACAGCTAGAAACAGTCTAGGATCCGACGATATTAGAATTTCAAGACAACTTTTCTTGGTCGCAAGAAACAAGAAATTTTCCCTAGTTCCCTTGGACTTCCGAAATCCGGCCCAATCTTGAAGGGTCTTGTACTTGGGAGAATAGGGAAGATCTGGGCATAGTTCAATAACATTTGCTAACATATTATAATTTTATAAACATTTGCAAATGATCTTTTTGCACTTTGTTCTACTGCTTTCTTTCTCGTGTTAGCATAATTACAAGGAGAATTGTTGGACTTCCTCCAATTTCTCCAGTACCAAAAGAAAAGTTTCAACAATTCTTCTGCCTAATTTGCCCTAAGCAAAATTAGATATGATATAAAAAAATAAGATAAATAAATTCAAATTATAATAAAAAGCGTATTATCAATAAATGTGTACGTCCAACAATCAATAAGAACGGCTTCTAAGCTCTTTGAGTAATTAGGAAGCCGAATTTGACGCAAATTACATGTGTAATTTTCAAATTTCCACCTAAGTAGGAAGCCTAATTAAGTACGAAATCGGCCACTGCGTTATGTTTGTCGGTTCTAATATGACTGCCTCATTTGGCTCATGTATGGAACTCCAATGCCTTTTTCGGGCCAAATCAAATCCTAACTAAAATTTCTACACGGGCAAATCTGGAGATTTTCAAAAGAAATCTAATGAAGTGTAGAATTTTCGAGCGGCAAAATTTACTCACAGTTTCACGGAAAGGCTCTTCTTGTTTTTCCAAATCCATTCTTGCCTCACGAATTATTCAAATAGAACCTGTTGTATAAACAATATGCAATGTTTGGATAGTTCTAATTATTCAATTTTAATTAGTTGATAAGGGAATCGATCTGTTAATAATGATGGTGATAAATCTAATGTGAATATGTAAACGTGCGTGTTCATAGTGCGGAAAGTTCCCCTTTTAGAAAATTGAATCGGTTACAATTAATTGTATAACGAATGGGTATTTTAAACAGACATTTTGACACCATTATTGATGATAATAATAATAATTAAAGGGCATTACTTTCAATTGTTTCTGATATATTCAAATAAAATAGAAAATGGGATTTTAATTGAACAAAACAATCGAACAAATCAGATCGATCCAATTCTTTATAATAATAATAATAATAATGATAATAGCAACAATAATGATGATGATAATAATTATTATGTTGAAGGGGGGAAAAATAGATAATTTTATCATAATATAGAGTTATAATTTTATAACATTTCCGTTTGTTATATCCGGTAATTATTTTTGTTCTCTAATCCTCTTTTTTATGTGCAATTTTTTTCTGATGATTTCCTATTTATTTAATTATTTATTTTTTATCAATCAAATTAATTAAAAGCGTGTATATACATTTAATTTATATCAAAATAAAAGATGTATATTTATATGTGTGTGTGTGTGTGTGTGTGTGATTTAATGATAAAATTATAGAAGAAATATCCTTGAACATTATTACCAATCGCTCATTATAAAATTACAAATCTACACTATAATAAAAAGATAAATCTAACAACTTTCTATTGAACTATTTAAACAATGAAAACCGTGCGACCGATCCATTATTTGTTCATTAATTCCATTTCTAACCCGTATAAGTCAATTAAAATTGATTTTTTTCTATTCGTATAATTTTTTTTTTGTAATTCTTTCGCAAAACAATACGTTTCGTAATTTGTAATAGAACTTTACATCTTTCTTTTTAACAGTATTTTCTTTCCAATGATTATTTTATGTAGGTGTCGGATGTTGTAATATAAAATTGTTCATTCTTTGTTATCAGAATGAATTTTACTGAATTGAATAATAATTTAGAGAAAAAGTTTTTGTCCAGAAAAAGTTGTTTTGTTTTTTTTGTTAAATATATAAAAACAAGGAAATTTCTAAGTTTATGAGGAAGGATTGTTGAAATGATGGAATAGATCTGTGTGTAACAATCACGTTTGTAGGTTGATTTGATTATTACAATTATACAATAAAATATTTCCATTAAACAAAAAATAACATCAAAAGGAGGTCTTACAATTAGACTGGATTTAAAGAAGAAAAATTAATTAATAATATTTTTAAATTACATCTAAATATAAATTTCTAATTTACAATAATTCTATATCTTTTTAAATTATGACCCAGATCGACTTTTACTAAATTTCGATTTTGATAGACCACTTCTACACCAAATTTTAGTTTGGGCGCCTCTTAAGGCCTCTTTACACTGTCGTGAAGTAACTTCACCGAGAATCCTCGTCGAAATTGTACGGAGCGAGGACTGGCATTCACACTCTCGTGTAACTTCGCGAGTTCCACAGTACTGGTGCCTCGTGTTCCTTTAACTCGTATACAAAAACCGCTCCCAAGACGAGAAAAAGTAGCACAAAGCGGGGCGAGGAAACCCTCTCGTTCCTCGGTCAATTTTGTGTTACTTCCCATGCGTGTAAAGTAGACTGTGTAAGAAAAAAAAATTGTTTTTTTTTTTGAATAAATACATCTTAAAAGTTTCTTTAATAGATAAAAAAAATCTCCTAAAACTTGAGCTTGATATCTTAAAAATTGAGCTGGCGCATGGGAGCTCCCCTTTCCCATTTAAAATACATTGAAAAAAAAACAGTTTTTTGTTTTTAATGTAAATCATCGATTTTTTTTTTCAAATTTACGTTCTCATTATCTTATAAGAAATTAAATTCTCTACAAAAAAGGTTCCTTGCATTTTTGCTCAGCCTTATAAGAGCAAATTAAAAACATAAATTATTTTCGACTTTTTCTAATTTTCATTTTTTTCCACTTTTTTAACGCTCTGTAACTCTTTTCCTATAAGGCTGAGCAAAAACAGGAAGAAACCTTTTTTGTAGAGAATTTAATTTCCTATAAGATAATGGAAACGGAAATTTAAAAAAAAAAATTCGATGATTTACATTGAAAATTTAAAAAAAAAATTGTTCAATGTATTTTAAATGGGAAAGGGGAGCCCCCATGCGCCAGCTCAATTTTTAAGATCTCAAGCTCAAGTTTTAGGAGATTTTTTTTATTATCTATTAAAGAAACTTTTTAGATGTATTTACACAGTCTAGTGTAAAGGGGCCATTAGAGGTAATCTTTTCTAAGAGCGTGAATGTTAGACGATTTTAAATATATTTTGACAATAATGCTCTTAGAAGAATCGTCTAAAATCGTCCAGGAAAAGCGGGTTGGCCTGACTGCACCCGACATATAAATTAAACCTGACTTCTTAAGGCGATGTCACGACGGATAAAGATCCCCACTGTTGTTGAGTTGTGCAGCGTTGACTTTTAATTATTTTTTGTACAAAAAAGATTTAACATTTTAAGAAGAAAATCCTTTCACATTCATTTCTAATAGTCTCTAAATGTATTGGAAATTTGATTTAGTTTTTCCTGATGTTGAAGTTTAATGACATCCCAATTTAAATCAATCTTTGCGTCTTTCTGCTTTCTTTATTAACAGAATTGAATGAAATTTATATCAGTTAATTTTGTAAAAATAACGCTCTACAACTTTCCTCTTGTAATCATATTTTCAACCGTATTGCTGATCAAATATACGCAGCGCCGACTTTTTTAAGCAACATTCGATTGGTCAATAGCTTATCAGTACGAAGATATAAAATTTTCTTGCTGTAAATGTGGTTTAATTCGTAGGTGACTAAAGATTTTGCCAGCTGGTTAGACACATCGGGAATTCAACTTTGTTCTTAAGGAAAAGATTGATTGGGATCGAGTAGATCGATTGAGGTGTAAAAAAGCGTCAACGACCCAATCATCCCAGTAGTAGAGCCTACAATTCCAAAGGGAATCGGTAGATGAACTCATACAGTGACGATGACGCTGCTGATCAGGTAGAAGTCCTGATCATCACATGTGGTCGCACCTTAAATCCATAAACAACTTGAATTGAGTACACAAAATGCGCAAACCATGAGCATCTCGATATGGGACTGTTGCAAAAATTGCAAAATTTGTTATATTATCATTCTTTTGTTTCAGGGGAACATTAGTTTCATTTCAACTGACACGGCCTGTTTAGTATTTATAAGAACAACATCCAAAAATATGGAATTTTTTTGTTCTAATAATAATGATAATAATAATTTCAATGGCCTCTATAATTTTCTAAACAACAAATAATTACAAAGGTCGTTAGATTATAAATTCTTATTATTATTATTAAAAAATATAAATCATCAATACTTCCTAAATCTAATAAAAGTTGGAATTTGGTGTATCCAAATGGTTGTTTAGATTGAAAAATAATAATACGACTGTTCTAATCCAAAGAATAAAATTTAATAATTTTATAATTTATCAATATTATTTGATTCTTTGGATTAGAACAGTCGTATTATTATTTTTCAATAAAAGTTGTTCAATTAATTACCGATAAACTCCTATAAAACTTTATAATAAATCTACCCCACAAAAAATTATGAAAAATTTTAACAATCAACAAAACCCCTCTTAACATATCTAACATTTCAAATTATTTACGCACCTGTTTGAAATTAAATATACCTACATGTATCACAAGTATTTTGTACTTATAACTACAGAGCGGAAACTTACCTACACGCCGACGAAGCTCTAGATGAGTAAGAACCAATTAATTTACAATTCATAAAATTCCCTCTTACGTTTTTAAATCTATCATGCTCCGCAAGAATGTTTTTGTGGTATAAAAGCAGGTTTGATTGGAAAAAAACAAACCAAACCATTAAATTGGCCGCATCCGTATCTTAATTGTACTGGAAAATATCACCGACAAATTTCCAATAATTATACAAATTGTCAATAATTCCAATGAATGAAACGAATTTCCCAGAAAAAACAGAGAGGTTATCTATCACTGGTCCATTGATAATTAGAGGCCAGTCCTAAGGTCTTTAGAAGTTCCCCAGAGAAATAACTGAAACTATCACATTAGAGCGGCACATTAACATCTTTTATAAATCTTAATCCAATGTTTCTGAATTTTAACAATTGCACTGCAATTTTGAGCACTGGGGACTCTTAATTTCTCGGTACCAAAGACTAGCGTCTACTCGTATGTTTCCCAAGTAGTTTATGATTCAGTAACATGCTTTTCTTGTTGATCATTTTATGGTCGAACTATCCGCCGTTTATAACCCAAATATGGAAATTATCACGCACCAACAATTTAGCCGCCCCTTCATTATAACCTACAGACATTTCATTTTGGTTTGTCTTAATAAAATTGTTAAACTGGTCCGGTCAGTAGCCTAATTATACCCGATCGTGATTGCTTGCCAATAACCCCATCGAAAACTGCTACTTTGTATTTTGATACATTTGTAATAAAGAATTAAGTCCCATACAGCTAAAAAATACCGAGTCTAGTGTGAATCCAACTAATAAATCGAATTTGTAGCGATTCGACACGTTATCAGTAAAGTTTGGACTTGGGGACTTTAAATTAACAATTGAAAATACGATAGAGCGGCACATTAGTACCTAACAATAAGTAGTTTATAGAGCCGAACGGAAGTTAAATTACGCGCGCCAAAAAGGTTGCCATGCGCCCTTTTTACTGTCAATTAAATAAAATCCTTCATACTTATTTGATTTGGTGCCCCACTAAAAACGGCGCCCGGGGCAAATAGCCCCAAGACCCGTCCACAGATCGGCACTCGATTGTATAGGAAAAAACAGTCAGAATAGCGAAAGCAGGGGTGCTGTGACGCGTACTCAAAAAAATATATACCTACCCCATTAGACTGTAACAGAAAAATGGACAATTTTTTTTTCATAAAGCACCCTGCAAATATTGGTCAGGATGCCGAAAAAGTGAGTCTGTGAAAGTATCAGCTCCATTTTCCATTTGATTAACATGGGAAAAAGATTCTATTGCACCTTGGAATTTTATAGCTCACGTTGGGAACAATATTTGGAAATGACTAAAATACATTTTTATAGGAAATTTAACGCTCTACAAAAAGAGTCTCTTACAATTTTTTGATATATTTAGTCCCTCAAAAGTGATTCAGGGTTAAAGTTGGATTAATAGTAAATTTTTACATTTTTCCAGTTCTTTGACAGAACCATCAACTTTATGGAAACATTTTATAGAACATTTTTTGTAGAGGATTCTATTCTCTATAACTTATCTCTATAAAAGTTTTTGATATTCTTCACAGGTCGAAAATTATTTCACTCACAGTATTGGATAGTTATCGATGCAAAAATATTACTAGAAATTACTAGAATGAAAAAAAATCATTTCTTTGCAAATAACTTACGACCTGTAAAAAATATCAAAAACTTTTATACAGATAAGTTGTATATAATAAAATGCTCTACAAAAATGTTCTACAAAATTTTCTCATAAAGTTGAAGCTTGCGTCAAAAAACTGGAAAAATGTTAAAATTTACCATTAAACTTGAACAACTTTTGAAGAAATAAATATATCAAAAAATTGTAAGAGACCTTTTTTGTAGAGTGTTAAATTTTGTATAAGAACTAAATTCAGTCATTTCGAAATATTGTTCCCAACGTGAGCTATAAAATTTCAAAGTCCAAGAGAATCTTTTTCCCATGTTAAACAAATGGAAAATGGAAAATCGCGATGAAGCACCTGTTAATATTAAAATTAAGAGCTGATATTTTCACAGGCTCATTTTTTTGACATCCTGAACAATATACGCAGGGTGCTTTTTGAAAAAAAAACAGTCCATTTTTCTGTTACAGTCTAATACCCCATTAACCATTTTAAGGCTAGCCACCCTGTATTTTAACTTCCAAAACTCATTTACGTAGACGGCTTTAATAGTGGATTCAAAATGTATATTTCGAATAAAACAGCTGCAACGCCATTGCAGTTGTGGTGTGTAAGATTTCCCTGAAACAAACATATTTCAAGAAACTGAAATTATCACCAAATCTTTCCAGTAAATTTATTGCAAATTTCCAAATAATATGCAAATTGTAAACATTTCTAATGAATGAAGGGAATTTACAAAAATAAAAATCGGGTTATCAGTGTTAATTTGATAACAATTCGAATTTCTACAAATTCTGATAAGACTACAAAATATTTTTAATTAATACTACCACATTATAGTAATTTTAATGGCAATTATCATTGATTAACTTGTGTAAAACATCCTGGCAGAGCCACAGATTTGTTATAAACAAAATAAACTAAAATTATACAGAGATGGCAACGCAACTAAGCGAATCGAAGATCAGCTTTAGCACCTCTTAAACTTGTCCGTTGCTTCTCACTTGAACATTAGATATAACTCGTGCGATAAAGTTAGATCTTCCATTTCTACATCTTGACAAACAGAGCCGGCCCTAGCTTACGGAATTCCTTGGTATCTTCGTTAATTACTTTCCTACTTATCAAAAATTTTGATAATCCTCTGTTGAATTGTAAATAAAGCCATAATAAAAAATCTGGTGTCCCACCAAAAAGTGTCATAAAAGATTTAGTTTTAAAAAAATTGAAAACAATGAAGAAATCGCCCTTTTCATATGTGACACCTTTAAGAAAAAGAACTCACTCGTTACTTCCAATTGGTGGCTGCATAATTTAAATGGCACTGGCACTTACACTGACACTAGCACTAGACACAATGAATTATTAATTAACAAAAACGAAACACAATCTTTCGTACACACCACAACGTAAATACGCGATTAATCACAGCAACAAAAAAAGATGGACAAATTTTAAATGAAAATACGGCTGTCATAAAGAAAACAATACAGATGAAGACATTGAGGCAATTGGAAACTATATAAAAACCTCCAAGAGTGGATTTGGAAAATTCCAGGTCCTAGCCCCAGAATTCAATTGCACCGTTGCTATTTTTTGTTCTTTCAAAATAAGGGCTTTTTATCCTAAAATTTTGACTGAGAAAATTTCTCAAAAACTGAATCATGGGGGGGAATGGCCATCGCCCGGTTGGACGTTGTTTTTTTCTAAACCTTTGTTATACGGTGGTGTATTTGCCAGTCCGCCCCTGACTGATCCCTTTTACGATCTACCAGGACTGAAGATCTCGCCTGGAATTCCGACTTCTTTAACTTCTTTAACTTTTTTCAAGCTGAATCATATCTTCTGTATTTAGCAGCAGTTCCAAATAGTTCTAAGGTAGTATCCAAATCTCATATTGAACAGTTCTATCATTTTTCTTTCAATTATACTTTAACACTCCTCTTAGAAAAATGCCTCCCCTAAAATTGTGTCGATCTAGGCAACTGCCTGTTTTGCTGTAATCTTGGGTGGTCCCTCTAGACAAAATTTGCCTGAGTCCGGTGCTGCTTCTAGGAATTTATTATATCTGAGGACATTCCGAACAGCACGGCGAACTTTTATGGGACATTATGGCACATCTGCCGATACATGTATCAGATAAAGATAGGATCACACTTTGCAGTACAATTAAGTGTAGGCTTATTTTTAAAATTCAAAACTTGGGCGGAAGAAATACATTTGAAAACTGCACGAATACACAATACTAGAAATAGGGAAGAAATTAAATTACGACCCAAATTAAAGTACGCCCCTGATAGTAATGTTCTGTACTTATCTAATTCTTTATTAGGTGTTTGCTAACTCGACTTGGTGGTGATATTACCTCAAAGACCTTAGGTGGAATGCCATCGCTGTATAAAGTAGTCGCCTTAAAAACTAACATCTGAAGTTGTTCTTGTTTACTAATTAATATTATTAGTATTATTGTAATCATTATTACCATCACTATCTATATTATTATTATTGTGATTATTATTATTGTTATTATTATTATTGTTGGTATTACCGTTTTTTTTACATTGGAATGAGCACATTCCATAACAATTTGCTATTGGTTATCTAGTTAACTTGGCCATTCGTTTAAATTCGTCCATCTCCGTCGCATATCTATAGTAACGAATTAATACGACTATTAAATATAATAAAAAAAGATAGATAGTGTAACTATAGTAACTGTTGTGAAATAAACTGTTTCCATCTCTTTTTCAACACTGATGACTGGTCGTCCACCCAAAAATCTAGTCAGTTGGCAAAGTAATGTTGGCGTTGTTTTATGTGTGTTTTGTTAATTATTACACCGATTGTGTTTTGTTCACCGCCGGTATTATTCAATTTTCTTTTTGTCGATTAAACTAATTTCACAGAAATTGATCCAAAAAAAATAAATAAACTAAAGAAAATCGTGCCAATGTGATCAAAATTATTACAAAATTCTAGATTTAAAGAACTTTTCACAAGTAAGTTGAAATTTCCCATGAGAAAATTCCATGTACACACTTTACACGAATACGTGTAGATGTGTGAAGAAAGTTTCGGTATAATTTCATCCTACTTCAATTTGTAAAAAAATTGTATTTTTTATCTTTTTTCTTTAAAATTTTTTAGTTATTTAAAAATTTAAATGTCCGAGAAAACCTCGGTAACCTTTTGTTTTTTCCCCCGTTTCATTTGTTGTTTTCCGATGTTAACTTGATTGTAATAACATAAATGAAGACACCGAAACAACAAAAAAAAAACAAGAATAAAAGAAAAGAGAGGCAATTTGATTTTTAAAATTTAAATTTAAAATTGGTTTTCGCAAGTGCAATTATTATTTGAAATGTTGTTGTATAGTTATGAGGATATTTAGGTGGTGAAAGTAGTTCTTTTTGTAGTGTTATTATCGTTATTATTACTATACGGGGTCGTTGGCTTTATTTGTAGAGTAGTTTTCTATTAGAATTTCCAGTAAATTTCCCGAATCCGGATCTGGGTGATTCCCCCACTTAAATAACAACAACAACAATTTAATTTGCCCCCACCACTATTGGAATATAAATTCTTACACGCCACCCTTCTCCTATTTGTTGTTGATGTTGTTCAATAAAAACAACATTTATAAGTTGACGTGTCCACTTTTATATGCCACGTTGTCAATTATTTCTCATTAATTTCGATTAAAAAAAAAATACAAATAATTATTATAAATTCGTCAATTTTCCTATAATTAGCTAATTTGATTTATTCGACAAGTGATTATTTGTTTATTGATTTATTTATTTTTTTGTTCGTTAATTAAAATTATCGACTTGTTGCTGTTGGTTTTTTTTCTCGTTTTCAACTTTCATGTAAAATCTGTAAGCCGACGACCTTCACTTATAAAGGAGAAAGCTCTCCCATCAACATGATCTTCATCATCATTAACTTAATCATACCTACTTCCGCTTTAAAGATCCGTTCTCTTATTTTTCTATGCAACTACTACTATTATTAATTAATGAATAAGGCATGGAAATTTCTGAAAACTGCCAGTGGCGTAGTGATTTGTCTGTCCTGGAATCCTGCTGTTGTGGGGCAAAACTATTAAAATGTCTAAAAGCTCATAAGGTCTAATTCCTTAAGGTCTAAAGACCTTATGATCTTTAGATTTACTGCAAATTGCAAATGGCAACAAAGAAGTTGTAAATCACTAAAATTCAGAATAATTTCTCAACAAAAAACAGATGGCTAATGGTCAGGCAGTCATTAGGCTACAAAAATCGATAGAAAATTTGACGGACTATAATGCTATTTGTTGCTCAGTAGATTCGGAACAAAAAATTTTTTAATTTTCCAGAAAATATTAAACCTGCACCTTATTTTCCATATGAAAATAACAATCTGCTTTATTACTGAAAACTTCTGCAAACGTACAGACGAGATTGTCTTGATATTTTAGAGTTAAAATCCTATCAATAATGGCAGTAAGCGCTGAAAAATCACTTTCAACAAGAGTCGCATTTTCATAGCAATACTATAAAGATATTCGTTTTGAAATATGATCCAAAATAAGCCAGACTTTTGTTACAAAAGGCCAATATCTACTCAATTATGTTGCACATATAATAATTAGGTACTTATAAAAGATTGTTTTGTCCAATCAATCGTCGCTTGATGCCCTGCATACTTACCATTTTGTAATTTAGTAAAGTGCATTTAAAGGGTTTATATGGGATTGAAGATTCAAAACAATCGATTTTCTTAGTGTTTTCTTCTCCCAAAGTCTAGGAAATAAAGCATAGAAAAAAATTTTCTTCTTCGTGTGTCAACTAAAAACTGTAATCCTGTTTATGTCAGAACTGCATTTATGACACGGTTTCCCAAAAATTAAAAAAAAATACGATCTGGTTCAAACTTTGCATACTTCTTCAACATACGATTGACTAGTGCTTGAAGGAAGAATTTTCTTTTTCCTTTATCACAACAAATTTTACAAAACAAAACGTGATGCTAATTATACCAAAAATAGAACCTTTTAATTCTGCCAAAAGTCCAAATAATTTAATTTTTCAATTTCCGATAAATCTGTCATGAGTTATTCTGAAATCGACTTTATTCTGAGGTGTTACAGGAAATGAGGTATGAAAGCCTAAATTTTCAAAATTTTAAAATAAAAATTTCACAAAATGTTTATCTAATGTTGAAAAGTTTGAATAGAATATGCCTTTTATTATATTACAAAAAAATTACAGAAAATAAGCTTTTTTAGCCTTCGAAAGCTATGTCATAAATTTATGGGTATGGTGTGGATGCCTTCAAATAAATAGGCAAAACATTCCCCAAAAACCCCCGAATTTTGATAAATAATCATACTTGATTGACTCTTGAATTTATATTATCGTTTGTTGTACAAAAAAAAAATCAATTAAATCGCTGTAACAATAATTAAAAGATTAATGGAGAATATCTATAATTAAGTGATATTAAAATGAACCATCAGGTGTTCAATTTAAATTTACATTGTTTTCTGTTATAGTTTATCTATTATTAGGTTGCTTTTTTAATATTCTTAAATAAATTAGAATATCCTAGTTTCTTTGTTTTCTTATAAAATTCCATTTCTATTTGCATGTTGTTCTGTTTTCTGTGTATTGTTGTTGGCGTTGACAACAACCTGTAGCACCAATAAATAACCATTATAATCATCTTCAAATAGTCAAGTAACAACTAAAGAGCGGATGTACAGTCGATTCATAAAAAAAAACCATTCACTATAACTAGAGCGTTCAGTAGAAGTAATTGAAATCATCACATAGGAGCGGACATTGTGACATTCCGCTCTCTAATCATATGCTCTCATATGATTAATTCTGGCAATGATTAAAATCACACGATTAGTCTTTAATTAGAATATAGTTCTATGAATTATTAACGAATTTGAAATGTAATGTGTGATCTAAATTATTCTCGTAACTTGATTCGTATATTTTAAAAAAATGATATGTTGTTATTTAGGTTGAATCATCTACAATTTCTTACAGTTTTCTTTTAATTCATATAATCCCCTAATCTTTAATATTTTTATCACTCTAAAGAATTTCAATATTATTAAAATAATGATGATAATAGCGATGGTGATCATCATTATCATTATCGTCATTATTGAACCAGCACGATTAACGGGACGACGACCAAGCCACCAAAGTTGACATTCTTGATGTGTGTTATGTTTGGTATACACCTGTGTGTATAGGTGTATATAGTATATAAATGCATTATGTATAGGTAGATCGTCTTCAAAACGAAGAAAGTATGTCGAAGAACAACAAACAAACAAATCAACAAATAACAACATTCTTATATATGAACAAAAAAAAACTAGTGCTACGTACTACGAAATCAAATCAAAATTCTTTTAGATTAAACATAAGGCATATGTTTATTTGGATTTAGTCATTATTATAATAGAAGATTATAATAGAATTATATAAAAATTGTGATAAAAGCTTATCTGGAAATATCATCAATGTTTCGTATGCTATTATCGAAAAAAAAATGTTTTTTTTTCTCTTATTTAAACAAAAAATAATAACAGGATGTTTGTAATAGCCGTGTTATTAACGGGTCATCTCAATTAGTCAAATATCTGGAACTATTTATAGTTGGACTTGTAAAAGGAATTTTAATAAGTCGTAAAAATCTACAGGATTGGCATTTGATTTGAGTATTTATAGAAAATTCCCAGTAAATTTCTTTCCAACGTATTAGAGGGTTTGTCCATGGGTCATCTTTGGATTAATCGCGATTTACATATAGTTGAATATTCACTAATTTGTTAAAGTTTCCAATAAGTCTAAGGATCGATACAAAATTTGATCTACCATAAATATTGTTTTGTAAATTAAGTGTAGGTATTCCAATAGATTTATTCGATGTAGTAGGTGATTTTGGCTTCCCTAAGTAGAGTAAAAAACAATCTTGCGCCTACGATTGAGGAAAATTTAAGTGGTCCACAAATTTTGAGTTTTCTGTTCAAGAAATGTCAAATGTAGGCTCATTTTTTCATGATTAGAGAATGCCAAGTGAAGGCAAAATTACTGCGTTTTTACGAATTTATTGTGATTTAAAATATATCAAAAACTGGGTAATTATTTGGCGGTCAATAGGGTTGTTGAAAAATCAACAACTAAAT
Source organism: Epicauta chinensis (assembly GCA_021725515.1). Lineage (NCBI taxonomy): Eukaryota > Metazoa > Arthropoda > Insecta > Coleoptera > Meloidae > Epicauta > Epicauta chinensis. Next base: position 441,246 of record JAEDXX010000059.1, read on the forward strand.
TAAATAGTGATGCAAACGGTTGCCTGTACTTGAGAAATAGCTACGGTTGGTTCGAATATGGCTCAGTAATTGGAATTTGAGTTCTTATCCCGTTGAATATCTATCTGAATTTTTTAATCGCAATTTACAGTTGTGCAAGAATTCCTGCTTGTATTTTTTTGTTTTGTTTGTACACATACATTGATTTACAAATAGTTCTGTTTCAAATCAGAGAAAAAAACAACGAACTGTTGTAGGTGTTTGAGAATTTTACGAAACTTTTTATTTCTTTTTACGCAATTTTTTGTAATAAATTCTTAGAACAATACATGAATGATTAAAAAATTATTTCCTTTAATTACTTATATGTATGTGGATACGTGTACGGTTTTTAATACTGAAATTAATTGAATTTTTATTGTTGAAAATGATTAAAAAAAACATTTTTTTTAAGCTAAAATTACGGTTCTAGCGACCAACAAAAGAACAAGAACAAAGAGACTGTTAATATCTCTCTACCAATAGAACTTATTTCACCTTGAAGATACATTCACTTCTCCTCTCTTCGAAACTATGTTCGTTTCTTTTTTCCAATATTTGTTTTTTTTTTGTGAGAAAAAAGTTCTGCTGCACTTTAAAAAGTCTTACAACGATTAATCTTAAATAATCATATTAGAATTATTCGAGGCATGTTTTCGCCGGAATTTTTCCAGACATCCCATGGTATCCTGTTTTGTATAAAATTTGATTTAATGAATTTTCAATTAATCGTATACAGATTTGATATTGCTCATAGGCAAAGAAGTGCATAATGCATTTTTTATCATGTTTTTTTTTGAGAAATATTAATAAACTTTAACTGTAATTGTTATTACTGGACTTATCACACAACATTGTAAAAATACTTGGAAACTATCAATATTATTATTAAGCATTATGCAAGTTACTGATAATTACTTTTTATCTGTTTTTATTATCCATTTCGTAAGAAAACGTGCAGTTATAATAAATTTGATTTAAACTCGTAAATCGAACACAAAAATTCAGTTCGTATTCTGGTGACGTTTATAGTAGTCGTAATGACTTAAGAGATTGCCTTCGAAAATACCGTAAGTCAGGTGACCTCCCGCTCAGTAGCCGTTTTCCCCGAAAATTTACATTTTTCGTTATTTGAAATCGTGTGATTTCCACTGGAAACATCTGTTTTAGAAATCAATGACTCAAATAGTATGTACGTGACAATAATGTTAATATTGTGTAAGGAAAAAATAACCGTTTTTCCTCTCCTTTAATGCTTCTGATATGGAAATATAACGGTAAATTGTTCAAATTCAAAATCCAGACACATTTTCAAATGATGTCATTTGACCTTCTCGATATATTAAAATTATTAGAAGAGGCAAGAGCGGAATCGAAATAAATATGAAAAAAAAACAACAACATTGATGATACTTTTTAATAATTAATTTGCATATAAATACTAACATATGTGTTGTCTGTCGGTATCTATTTGAGTTTTAGTTGTTTTTAATTGAATAAATGAAATTTATAATAGGGTGATTGATCAAGTTTGTTAGTATTTAATTGAGGTGCCCTAGAAACTGACCGACAGACTGGCGGAGAAATCGCACAATTCCCCTCTATTTCGTTCGGTCTCTTCCAGTTTTTATTTATATTCTCTTTTCACAACACAATATTTCTGGATTAGAACAAAAATAATAAAATTCAGATTTTGTAGCAATACAGGAACTTAATTGATTGATTGATTGATTGTTAACATAAATTTGCAAATCATATAGTGAAGAAAGAATGATTTTATAGAAGAAAGCAGGGAATTGTGAATGACCACCCGTTTTGTTTCACGATTTTCTCTCATGGCAACAACCACAACAAGTTAAAAGTTAAACCAACCAGATTCTCTTTTAATACAAAGAGTTGTGTTCTCATATTCGTCGTCGTCTCTCCTTCACTTCTATCCATTATTATTATTATGAGAATATGTGTAGTAAAGTAGTTATAACTCTTTCTCTCCTATATAGATTTGAACTAATGGAATTCGCAAATGCCTTCAACAATCAGTGTTGACCTTTCAATAAAATATCTGTTTGGTCGGGGAATGAATACACCGCATTTATGTTGTACACTCGTTTTACTGGTGTTTATTCTATATAAATTTTATATGAGCGCAAAAAAAAAACGAACGAAATCAAACATACTTCAAGTTGACTCAGTCAGTATAATGTTTGTTGATGTGTCTATCAAATTTGATCGTCTTGAAGGCAAAAAAAGAAACGTCTATCAAACCTCTTAAACGTCTAATATGTTAACAACCTGTTATTTACACTCTTTTGCTTTTTTCGACCAAAAAAAAACACACAGTTAACGTGTTGACAGATGTTTACTGGTGCACAATACTAACAAAACAACTACCGAAAAACGACGACCAGTAAAAGAAATGATGAAGAAAAACTGGCAATTTGCCATTAGGCAACAAATCCCAACTTCATTAACAAATCACATTTGAACGAAACAGAAAAAAATGGAATTGTTGCGGTTCTTTTTTTTTGTGCGACTACAAAAGAGAAATATAAAAGGAAAAGTCCTTGCGTGCATATCAAGGCTGTTTCGTTAGCGAACTTGCAAATTATCAGCCACAACATGTACATCGGCTGAGAGAGAAAAAAATCGATTTTACGACTACAAGATTGCCAAAGACGACGACAAGAGGAAAAAAAACAAATTTTAAAGCCGAACATTAAACATAGTAATTAGTTTTAAAATATTGACGCTATCATTATTTCTCAAGGTTTATAGATGAAACGATCCGTCATACGATTATTAGTGAAGACTTACGAAAATAGGAGATAATCTTTGATTTTAGAGTTTGAAATTTAAAGGTATTGTTGCATAAGATAGGAGTTTGAGCGTTTTTGGCAGAGTTTTTATTTCAAAAACTGTCACTGGAAGGCATCAAAATGAAAGCCTCCACAAAATTTATTCTTCCTAATTTGACGTACTTGAAAGTTATGAGTTTTAGCTCTTCAAACATTTGTCTAGTTAAAGTACCAGTCCTGTATATGGCCAATTTCGTCAAGTTAACTTTTCGTAAATTATGCAAAGTTGTGGTCTACCAAGGCGGAAATTAATTTAGTTTTGCTTACTCAAACAATGGTTCTCAAATAGTAATATCTATTCCGAGTAATCATTTTTTAAAAATTCTTATAGGAACTGAATACTGATTGAACCATATATTCACAAGAGTCAAAGAGTTCAAAGGTTTTTAAATTTTTTGTTTGAAAGGATCTTAAATTTTTCCATACCGCTCGTCTAGTGTTTGCAATTGTCTAAAAATCGAATTTTTGTTACTTCCTGTTAATTTCAATTCATCCAAAGATCCGTTTTTTGATTCGCAGACTAAAACCGACAAAAATGTACCTACTTTTGGACCTAAGCTTTTGAATGACCATAAATTAATCTTTGAGAGTCCAAGTTTATAGACTAAGAAAAGATAGGGAGAATATTTTTCAAAAATAATAACGTGCAAGATCGCCTTACAAAGTCTATAACGATCATTAGTTGGGAAAGATATTCTTAATGAACCTATAGAGAAGATAAAAGTGGAAGAAAAATTTTAAATGAAGATCATATGTGCCTAAAAGCTTTATATCAATCGTTATTTTGACTTAATAAAGAAACAAGAATTTCAGCTTTATTCCTGTGAATAAAAGCAACGAGAAATGCCCCTTGGCAAAGTCTTGTTTTACAGAGTTACTAAGAAGTTGACAAAAGCAAAAGCACCATTTTAGAGTTTTTGTAGTAAAATTTTCCATTAAAAATTCTTCTTCATATATAATATTAGATCTTCCTTTCATGAGCCTAAATTTTAGCTCTGCCTATATTTTTATTTGGCTATTTTTGGCAACTAAGGCTAGCAAAATTTCAGAGGCATCAACCGATAGAATTTCCAGCACTCCACCACAAAATAATAGACAATATTTCATCATTGAGGGCGTTTGAAGAGCATTTTAAGCTTCAGCAATTTTCTATAGATATGGCCTTATTAGTTAAACCAAATTGCTTATTTAGCTAAAGCAAATTGCCTACGGTAATGATTTTTGCATTTAAACCATTAAAACAATAATTACCGTACAAGTATCACTAGCAGAGCACGACAAATTGATTTTATCGCACACTAAACACCTTAAATAATTTTCTACAGATCAAAACTAATAACAAAGACCCCCTAATAGTTGAGGTAATTACAATCATTATTATTGTTGAAATAATTTCCAAAAAATTTTTGCCCAAACAAATTGAATTTGTCTCGGAAAAAATTTGAATAGATCCATGATTCTTTCACAAAACCGGAAATATGGTTGTTGATTTTGCATGGTGTCTGTGTTGCTGTTGTTCGTTTATTTTTTTTGCGTTATTGTTGTTATTGTTATTGTTGCTGGTTTGAAATTTTTTAAATGTTATTGTGAAGAGTGAAAGTTTGGAATTTAATTTTCGAATGTCATTCTGTTACTGGAATATTCTCCGATTAGAAAAAAACACGCAACAATTCGACGGTGATCGGAATAATTACGATCAAATTTTGTAGAGTTTTTGATTCTGTACGGCCGGAAATGGTCGAAAATTCTTTAGTGCTTAGTCTTTTCGTACACCTATTGTGTGTTTTTTCTGGAATTTTTCAATCCATTGGACGGTAAAAGTGATTCACAAGCGGCCTTTCAAACTTTCGTATTCTGTCGGTGAATTTCTCGAATATTTTATAAAAAAAATTATTATAATTTGAAAAGTATTACGATAGAGCAGCAGTAAAATTCAGCATTTTTAATTTGTTTAATAAATTATTGGTAAATACGTAGGCAATTAGATATAAAAGTTGGGTCAATGATCGCAAATCGATTATCAACCAAATCCCCATCAACTTCGCTGTTCGGATAATTGTCAATATTGAAATTATTCGAAAAGTTGGATTTGTGAAAGGTAAATATACTGTGTAAGACCAAATAACAAAAGACGATCTGAACTGTAGTAGATTATTATAATAATTTAGACTTTTATCTAATGATAGTGTAAATTAAGTAGATTTAGTATGTCCTGTTTTCTCTTCTCTACAAATATAAAACAACAAACTAGTCATAAGGTCAACTATTTGTTAAAGCACGTGGGATGGAACGTTATGCTAGAAATGATGATAAACTCATCAACATTATTATTATCATTTTTTTCTTGTACATTGTTAATTACATAATCGAAAAGCCAGGAATTCGTTTATCATTGGACGAGGACATGAATGAGAATTTTTGTTTTTGTATTTTGATAAAAACCGATTTTTTGTGTTAATTTCCGTTTGCTTAATTGATGAAATTTCATCAAATTAATTAATTAAAGATAATTGCACTTGCTAGAGCCAAATTTTAATTAGAATTTCAGTCGAATTATATGAAATTATCATGATTGTATTTTCCTTCTAGAATTCCATGTCAGACTCATCTAAATTCTTCTATTGTGTTTTATGTTATCCAATTGTGAATTAAGTGTCCATTATTATTATTTGTTCTGATTATTTAAAAAGTGTACAAAAGTGTCGCGTTATCATTATCAACAACAACGTGGTGGTGGTGGTGGTGGTGGTGTTGGTGGTAATATCTTTTATAATATTTATAATAATTGTGTGTGTGAACAAGAAGAGGAGGAAGAAATTGAACGTAGTACAGAAGACGAAGAAGTGGCATCAACATCATCATCATCAGCATCGGGAAGAGGTATGGTCGCTAGTCAGAACGTGGACTCCCAACAACAGAATGCTGATATGTATTGTACCCATTACGGTGAATATTATCCAGATAATAGTCAGTATTATATGCATGGACCAACACCAGAATTATGCCATGCCCATGTCTGTGCCGTTCAAGGCGAATTCGGTGAGGACTCAATTACAAAAAAAAAATGCAAAAAAAAAACTTGCAATTAACATAACTAACAAAAGGTTCAAGATTACTAATTTTAATTAACAATTCGAGGAAATAAATACGGAAAGGAAGTCAAGGGGCGTTGATATTAGTCATATTGTAATGTCACAGTGACATGCTATTATAGCATATTACCATATGGTATGCAGAAGAAACCGATACTCATTCATTATGTTATCGTTAAATAAAGCCAGTCGATTTGGGTTTGGTCGACTCAACTATTTTCAAAAAATCCTCCAAATTGTAGCTTATATGAGCAATTATGTTATTTTCTGCTCCTTATTTAAATTTAGTTGACGTCGTTAATTGTTTAAATACCATTTTTGTTTCATAATATCACCATCATTAATCATCAGAATAATAAAACATGTCAATTTAATTTATTATTTATAATTACAAGAGAAATTGAGTACGAATGTCTTAAATATAGATATGAATAATAATGGTCCATATAGACAAGTAAAGTAAACATTGATGGCAAAAATTCTAATCATTACCGGTTTATCTGACACAGTTTCTACAATTTTTTTCCAGGCAGATAAGAATAGATGAAGTTTAAATATCTTTATCATATCAATTGTGATTATTTGTAATTTTCAAGTGTATGCAGAGGAATTTTAAATAAATTAAAAAAAGGTGGGACTACATTCCATAGAATGTTATAAAACAAAAAAAACCAATGCCAATTTTATACTTTTTCTAACTGTAATTCCTGAATTAAATTATCGATTTTGTGGTAGAACGGTTTGGACCAAATTATAAAATTATTAAAACTAATGGAATAATAAGAATAAAGGAGTGGTGTCCTACAGTTTATGTTTAAATCCGCGCCCTAGTGAAAAGCCAATTTAAGGCCTATTTTGTCGATATTTTAGTAAAACAACCATTTTCAAAAACCAATTATTCACGCGTCCGTACGTGCTCTATTTGAAATCATAATAAAAACAAATCAGTTGCTATTTTAATCCAACATGATCCAAAATTAAACATAGAAAGTAGATCAGCCAAGTTCGTTTTAATTCGCTTTATAATTACCGTTTTTTTTTTGTTTGTACATTTCTAGTTAATAATTAATGAATTGTATCTCAATGGAAATACCTACCTCAATTATTGCATAATGACCTCTTCTGAATCTCCGAAAAAATCACGGATACATAATGGAAGAAATAAATAAACACATCTGTGGTTTTTCCCATAATTTTCTTGGTATTTTACAGTCAGCTGTTTCCTAGATTTTTACAAATTAAGAAACCGAAAAAAAGTTGGACTGTTTTTTCTCTCGAAATTATTTCTAATATGACTCTATAGGCTTTTAATGGTTTCAGTAGCATTGAAAGGACAATGGCACCATCAAGGACGTCTTTAGACTGGTTGGATGGTTTTTTTCTCGAATTTTATTTTTCAAAACCCGTTGGTACACACGCCACAAATTGGCGACGTGTCCTGCTGTTACCATTACGATTCTGGAAAACAATCGGGTTTTTTGTCGCAACTTTCTCTCCTATGCTCTGATTTTTTCCCCGTAGTAGAAAGGTCAGTTTGGTTCGATTATTAAAAATCGATTTTTTTTTGTTGTTGTTATTAGCACGATAATCGCTGGCATACCAAATTGATTCGTCACCAAAAACCCGGTGAATTTTAGTAGTTTTAGTTTTGAAAAACTGAAGGTTGTTGGTTATTGTTTGAAAAGTGTCCAAGGATACAAAGCTAATGCACTTTTGTTATTTTTTACGTTTTGCACCGATATCTTTCTAATTCTTGAGATTTTCAACGTGTAATTTTTTTTTAATCAATCCACGTCAATAGCGATTTTATTGTTTTCTAATTAAAATTATGTGCGGTTTATGTTTCTTCCTATTTATTATAAAATCATAGTAAAGAATGTTATCTAGAAATGTTTCATTATGTTGGTTTTAAAGAGAAATCTAGAACACAATAATAAAAACAATTCTAAAGTCCATCAATTGTGGGATTAAAAGATTAATTAAATTTAGAAATTAATCATTGGATTAATAGAAAAATTCTAACTATTCTACTTATTCTTGTTGTTGTAAAAGAATTTCTAATTATTTTCAATTTGATTAGAATTCTCCTAATTTTGAAATCTAATAAGTTTCACTTAATGGAATTTATTTAAATAAGTCGATTACTTAATGATTTACAAATTAATGGTAACTGACTTATTACATACGCTTTATAATAATGTTAGAAAATTTGATTATTTATTTAACAAAAAAAACAACAAAAACAGGAATAATTTCTGAAAGAAATAAACATTAAAAAAGACTTATCGGCACTAAAGTGCCTCTTTCTAGAAATAGAGAACCTGTTTTCAACAAATTTTAAAATGTCAACATACAAACCAGTACTATTATACGTTATCTGTTGTCGTTTGGCCGGCTTGACCTCCAAAATGACACATGTCTCGCCCAAATTTCACAGGTACTTCGGGTGAAACGGAAGTTGATTCATCAACTAAACACGCGCAACTTCTGGAGCTTAAGCTTCAAAAGGAGCCTCGTTGTGATTGAAAAGGAGTCTGTGATTTTCTTATGTCTTCATCTCAAAGGCACCGGTTTCCAAACTTAATTATTATTGTATCTGGCTGAAAAGTTTCTGAATTTTAACATCATTTAAGCATAGACTAAGTGCAGACTTAGGAGAGAAGATCCAATTCTTAAGAAGCTTTGAATTTTAGATGAAATTATGGCACTCTTTAGGAGAATTTTCCAAGAATCGCCACTAATTTAATAAAGTGATTAATGAAAAATGTCGTTTTTCTTGAAAACGACCACATAATTAAAGCCCATTTGTGGTAAAAACGATAAAAAAACTCATTATTTTAACGAATTAATCGCAAACGGTGTCTATTATCAGTTTGATGATACAGGAAAGACTGTTCTATTTTGAATGAATCGCCTGGTTGTGCGTTCGACTCTTTGATTAGCTCGCTTTTCTAAACATCCCCCAAATTCGGTCCAAATTTTTCGAAAGTTTAACATCAAAATGGCGCAAAATTCTCCCGACTCCATTGGAGGCAGTACAAATGTGACGCACTGTAAATGTGTTTTGTTCAAAGTGACAAATTAGCTAAGACCACTTGCGATAAAAGTGAGTACTTTTCGGCGATAAAAAACTCATTAATTTACCAAATGAATCCCATCAAACCGACAAAATAATGTATGTTGTTTGTTATTAGTTTGATATGGGAAAATTTTTGGAAATTATGATAATTCGAGAACTAATTAGCAATAATTTTTCTGTAACACACGCAGACACTCACGCAGAAAATATAAGGTCATTCACTCTTCCTCTGTATTATTTTATACACATACAATTTTTTTTTTATTAACATAACAATCTCAATTTTCAAACATCTCACTATTTACCATAATAGTAACATAATGATAATAATAATTGTCAATAATAATAGTTGTAAATAATTGTGTTGGTGTTAGGTAACCATAATTCGATAAATGCTGGTGTAGAAAGTTGAATATATTTTTTTCCTAATATCTTATAAATTTGTTGTTTTTTTCTTTGTCTGGTATTCTGCAGGTCCGGTGACAGTTCCAATGGTATCGACCAATTCATCACCACCAATTGCAATGCCCGTTCAAGTACCACCAGGTCATGTTGTACAACAAATTGTCGATGAAAGCGGCACTTTAAGACATGTAATACTCTCACCACAACATCCGGCTGGTCTTGTACATTTACCATCACACAATACTCAACATTATGTAAGTATCAAGCTATACTAAACGGGAAAAAAAAATAAATAAATAGAAGGGGGATTTAAAGCAAAGACCAAATATTATTTGTACAGGATATTCTAACAAATCGTGTATACGTATACGGATTTCAATGGTGGTATCTACGATAGAATTAACAAATAGGTTTCGTCATTGTTTTTATTGTTAGATTGAGGATGTTTGAGAGAAAAGAACGAAAAAAAAATGTTTTAAGCCGGATCTGATTCAGGATTGTTTTTGTATATTTATTGTTAGAAGGGAGGGAAATTTACATTTGACGTAATGAAGTTTTTTTTTAATTATAAAACAATAAAGAACAGGGAGGATGAAGAAAGCTTTAAAAACAATTACACACACATTTTTATTAACAATAATTAAAATATAATAAATTTTAATCGTTTTCAAATTGGTTTTAATAAGTAGGTTTTTATGGTTGAACATTAAAAAAAATCGTAATTTCTTAATATGTGACAAATATAGTCTTTGAATATTTATTTGTTTAGAAAAAAAAAACAATCAACGTTTATTTAAATTTTAATTAATTTTTCTTTGTTAAAATAAATTAGAATCACTAGTGAGCGGATAGTAAATTTACCAAAAAAGTTTACCCTTGTGAACAGCAATTATTTAGATTTCGAAGAATTTAGATTTGAAAAGGGTGCTAAAATGAAGGGCGGCGTGTTGCGGATGCTAACTTTTCAAAAATCCTATCTATGGCGTGCTAAATATAAAGAAAAGTATGAAAACTCTTATTTTTTTGTCTAGGGAGTTTTAATTCATAATTAATCAAAATTTTGGCTTTTTTGTTTGTTTTTGCTTTGGCACTAACTCCACACGGAAGCATTGTAGGTATCAAGGAACTACCAAAGACCGAGATTGTTTTTATTTAGGTCTGCAAGTAATAGTTAATATAATTTCCATAAAGCTTAAATCTCATAAAATATCGGGTTTTTAACGAAAAGCATCTCAAAATTGGCTCTTAAATCGATTAATTAATGCAAATTCGTTAAGTGAGGAGCCCAAGAAATGATCTAAGACGCATTATGAATAGGATAATAACACGTCTCTTTCAAACTACCATTTATTGTCTTCTTAGACCCTCAACTTGTAAAGTGATGTCAAAAAGTAACTGAAAAAGTGCCAATTGTGCAATGATCAGTTCGTCTCGATTCCTGGAGCTCACCTAAAGCGCTTTTCTTCCATTTTGTGTATCTTATTTTCCTTTTTATTGTTGTTAACCGTTTGAGTTCCAAGCAGTGATTTTGCGCTTTTTCTGCTTGGCCTGTGAAGTGTCAGTGCTCTAGGCTACGAAGTCGGCACTCTATCGGTTTTTGTATGTATATGAAATAAAATATTTAGATGATTTTTTATATAACTTTGACACTTATACTCAGAAGAGTATTAGAAAACACTGGATTGAAAAAATTACGAGGTTTCGTATATGAAAACGGCGCAAAAGGGCTCCTTGGACAGGGAAACGTAGTACTCAAACGGTTATTATTATTAGAAACAAAAATATTCACGCTAACAAGTATACTCTGCCTAAAAATTAAGTATAAAATTTCAAACTATCGATGATAGGTTATAGGCAACTTAATGTGTGAAAAATTCCTAACTTTTACATGTTTACATGAACGAAAACAAACATTATATAGTGGCACTCCTGTTTGAATAAAACCCTACGCATTTGTTTACATATTTTGCTGGAAATTTTTTACTATTAACCCTGAAGTTCAATATTTTTTATTTCTTTGGAGATTGTCAAATCCTTTTCGAATCAATTTTCTGTTTAATACAAAAAAGAATTTAAATTTTCGGGGTCTTAATAGAGGAACTATTTATCGTTGCGTAGGCTAGCTGCATTTCTGTCATTTGAAATTTTATACTTAATTTTTGGACGGAGTATAGCAGCTTTTTTTGCCTGTTTCTTGGGCGGTCTTATAAAACTCTTCTCTTGAATTTTATCCTCATCAAAATCCTATCTTTAATTATTTTCGTAGTTTGTTGTGATTTAAAAAACTCTGCTTCAGTTATCTTGTTAATCTGGGAAATTCCAAGTGTTATGTGAGGAAATTGCAAAAAAATTGATAAAACTGCACATTTTCTTTATTTTATTGTGTATACAGTTTTTTGTTGTTGTTCAATTTAGATCAATTTCCAACATTTCCGCAATTGTAAGGAAGTCCATTTTTTATGCTTATTCAAACGATGCTTAGATATTACCTTGGAAATGCTAATGTGTTTCCTGTTTCCTCCACAAATACAGTAAGGGTGTTTAATTGATTGAATGAGTTTTTCTAATTTCCAATTAAATATAACACATTTTTTTTATTTTCTTTTGCAAGGCGACCCAATCTTATTGTTAACTGTTTCCTTGTTTCGATGTTCTTTTTTTTTATCAAAAACCTCCTAACGTCACCTAATGATTCATATGTACAATTAGTAAGACATGAATTAATTACAGGGTGTCTCAAATATTATTCTATTGAAACAAATTTGATTAACGACCACCACAACCCATGATTATTTACAATTATTATAATATTAATAATAATTTGAGTGGCCAGATAAATCCGGATTATTTCATGCATTATAGTATATCTACAGCAATCCAGTCAGCGCGACTGGAGCTTAATTGTTACTAACAACTTTATAGTTTCGTAAGTTTTAGATTATGAAATTAGTCACTTGTGTAATTTCTATTATTCATTATTGTTATAAATAGAAAAATGTCGATAATTTCACCATTTATTTAATTGCTTATTGTTAGAGATAAAAACGAGAATTTAACAGCAGCTGGTGTAGCATTTTTTTCGTAGAAATAACGCACTGAATTTATGGTTTATTTGTGGAAAATTTATAAAATTTTCGAAGTTAAGTTGACGTAATTGGAATAGCCAACGTATATCGATTTTCCATTCGATAAAATCAAATTCAGGTGATGATAGTTTTTCCCGCATTTCATTTTAACGGTTTAAAAATGTCATTTCAGGTTTTGCACGTCATCTTCATCCATTTGCACATCAAATTAACCCTTTACAAATCAAATTTCGTGCAAATTAATCATGGATAAATTTGATTTGTGACTGCATATAATTGGCAAACAAATGAATCGGATATTCGAATTATTTCCGCTTCTCAGGTTGTTGTAGCAAATTTTGCAAAAAGATTGTTTTCTCTTCTTCTACCGCATTATTATTTAATATAAAAAAAAAACGGGAAAGAAAAAGTAAAAAAAGAAGGGCATTCCTCAAATACCAATACAGAGTCGGACTGTGTGTCCCTCTCTCCCGTAACTGGCCTCCGGATATCTCAAGTGTATAACGTCGTTTTATAATATACGTACCAAGTACCGTTTTATAAACTGACTCGAATTTGATTTGTACTCATTAATATTTTAAATTTAAACTAAAGAGAAGCAAAAATAACGCAGTCCAATAAAATTATGTAAAATTTTACGATTTTCGTCTTGCACTCTCTAATTCAATCAATTCCCCATAGATATTTCTCTCTAACAACAATCAAATAGAGAAATCTGTGGTATTTTAAATATTTTTATTACATTTATATTGTGTTTGTTGGGTATAGTTAGTAATGGGTTTGAGAAAGTCAAGTAAAAGACCAGACAAGGCTCGAGGTGATTGACCAGCAGCCCCACGATAAAGATATGGAAGTTGATTGTAGTTTGCTTGTTTATATGTGGTGTTTCTATGTGTGTGAATGTATATAATGAACATATAAAATCTCGATTATCCCATCTTAAATCAACAGGATTTGACAATTGATAAATTAACAGCAAAAATTAGCTAAACAAATATAAATTAGAAATGTTTAGTTTTATCTAACAGAAAATATTTTAAATTATATCATAACTACGTCGCACAAGTCTTATCAATTGTATTTATGAATGAATCTAGTTGTGAAAGAGAGAGCAAGACAACTATAGAATAATTAGAGGAAGATAGTGAGAAACGTAAATACTCATTGAGAAAAATTGTCATTATCTGTTGTGAATGTTGTTATAATAAATATATGTATGAATTACAATGATAATGGTAATAAGATAAAGGAAAATCCCATAATTGTTTTATATAAAATTATAGTAGGGAACATGAACTTTAAAGGATTCTCTGTTAAATCCTTCCTCTTATTATTATTATTATTTTTATTATTATTATTGTTGTTTTAATTATAATAATGAGTAATACGGAAGTTGTTATCGTGAAATAGTAACACATGCTTGAAATGGATAATAACATTACAGATGGCAGATAAGGATGATATCATTTGCAAAACAATGCAATATTGTTGATTTTCGGGATTTTTATATAGAAACTTTATATGCAAACATGACTTATTCAATCGTAAATAAAAAAACATATAATCGCACAATTGTACAGGGTGTCTGGCTGAAATACGATCAGTGAGCTATATCACAGAGCATATGGCGATAGTTCAATATTATGCAACTGCAGATCCCTCTCCGTATACAGTGTTGGCATTACAAGTGAATACGTAAATATCCGTTCCACACTCTTTTAAATAATTTCGAATCTTGTACAGAAATTCCTACAAACCAATTGTCATTTTTTATAGAAAAAGCTTTGTTCCCCAAACTCATCAAAATTATACATGAGGAAATGTTTTGAATGCGACATTGTCTTGTTATGTTTATGCTTGGAGTCCCTATTTCTTTTTCTTCTGGAGACTTGTTGTTTGCACAAGAAATAAATACAGTCACAGTCAAAGTTTGCTATGTTCAAAAAGTTTCACAAAATATCGTGTGAGACATAGATAGTACTCCATCTATAAAACAACAAATTGCTATATTAACAAAATTTTTAAACATTTTTGCCGAAAAGATCAAGGAAGAAGTAGATGAGGCAAAGATCTTTAACTTCTCACATTCTTCTTTTAACTCTTAGTATTCACTGGGTCCCTGTAGGACAATTAAGTGAAGCCCAAATTTTATTAATTGTCTGTTTCAAAAAAATACTGCAAGATTTTTCTGTTACTTATCACGCCTCAGAAACTGAAATGTAGCACAAAGATACTTTTCAATAGTTGCCACTACTCTCTTTTAAATCTTGTCCCTTGAGACGGCAAATGAACAATTACAAATCGGTTTTCATATAATTTCACGACAGCTAAAAACAGACATTAGTCGTTGCTACTATTGTAATAAACATTTCAACATGAAAATAAATATTTTGGCCATTTTTATTACAAGAATTTCTTGGACGCTACTGATACATTATTGAACGAATGTGCCTGACAAAGACAAAACTATATTCCTTAAATCTCTTAAATCTTGAAGTCTTGAAACTGTTTAAGCGCTTACTTCATTTGCCTTCACTGTATACGTTTAGAGAATGCTTGGATCTGTATCAGTGCTGTGATCGATATAATTAAAGCAGCACACCCTGTATTAAGAAAACATTGACTTAGAAATGTACATAATAATGATGGTGATGAGTAACAAAATGTTAAATGATTATGAATCATATCTAAAGAATACAGTGTACGAATTAGAATTGCAGAGGCGAAATTTGATGGAATGTTACAGTTATTTGAATGATTTAGAACAGCCTTAGGGCTTGAATTTTAAAAAAAAATTCAGTGTAATTCAGGCAACCTTTTATACTTATTTTATTTGTACAAGAAAATGTAGTAACGCCCCTATGATAGGGTGTCAACCATTTCGATAAAATCTCTGACGCTATTCGAAAATTTACAATTATAGATAAGCTACTGATAAGAATTATTAAAAAAATACCATTTCATGTTTGAATCGTTTAAAATAATTATCGTTTAAACAAAAACAATTTTCGTTATTATCACAAAATTCCACGTCTTCATTTTATAAACAGATGTTGTGTATTGAATACGTGTACACCATAAATAGAGATTTCTTTTGATTTCATTCACAATAATTAATTTTAAACAATAGAAATGGGTGAAATCGGAAAGTCAACAAAAACGGTGTTTATTGTTATTGTTTTATTATTATTACTATTATTTTGTTGTTGTTGTTGTTGTAATAATTGTTGATTAATTTAATTATGATTTGTGTTGCAATAGGGGGCAGGTAATGGTACGAATCAACAGTTTTATCAGAGTTTAGCAACCGGTTTCCCACCACCTCCACATTACCATTCGAGTATACCACCAGGTCATCCGGCTGGACCGAGTCCAACGGCACATTTAGGACATTCACCACCACCACCACCACCCCAACAACCATCAACAACAACAACAACATCGACCAACCAATCAACAACACATTATAAAGATGAACGTACACAGAAACAATATATTAAATTAAAAAAGAAGATTCACGATAAGAAATTAGATAATATGAAAAAGGAATTGGTGAATGGTTTCAAACGAACAACACCAACGAATTTGAATAAAGAGAATAGTAATAAAGAGATGAATAGTGTTGGTACATCTGAAGATGGGGAGGAGAGTAGTATTGCCGATGAGGAGGATTCTGTTCAAATTGTTGCCGATATTCTATCGTCCGTCCAGGCGCCCAAGGTATAAATCTCAACAAAATATTTCAATGATTTTTGATCGTTTAATTGTTGTAATTGTAGGTGTCTGAATTGAGTTCCCGTAGTGCCTTATTACAGTGGGCCCCACCCACACGTCTCTCAGAAACTGCAACTAATAATAATAATAATAGTAATAATAATAATAATAATGATAATAATAGTAGTAGTATAAACGATATCGATTTATCTGATTTACGTTATGAGGTTTTATTGAGTGATAAAAGTAAAGAGATGAAATTTAAATCAATTTATAGTGGTTGTTCATTATCGTGTCGTATACAAGATTTGCGACCTGGCCAAGAGTATTCGGTATGTTTACAAGTACACTATGAGGAGATGCAAGGTACAGCCACCGATCCGGTGAAATTTCTAACACCACCATGTGAACCGGATCAACCATTACCACCGAAATTACATCAACGCCAAAAGAATTCGTTACATTTACGTTGGAATCATTGTAACGATAATGGTGCACCAATCAAACATTATTTGTTAGAATATGATGATGGTCGAAATAATGGTGATTTTATTGAATTGTATCGTGGTAAAGTCAAACAACATATTGTTAGTAAATTACAACCGTCAACATCATATAAATTCCGTTTAGCGGCAATCAATGATTGTGGTAAAAGTAAATATTCGGATATTGTTATTTATAATACATTGAATAATCCACCGTTGAAGCCGCAACCGCCGAATCTATTAGAAAAAACCATCAATAGTTTATATTTGAAATGGAATTATCGTGTAAATGATGATGAGTTTACATTACAAATGGCCGATTCGAAAACCGATTATTATATGGCTGTATATAATGGTAAAGATACTGAATATTTATGTAAAGATTTAGATTGTTTTACAAATTATAAATTTCGTTTACGTGTTGAGAATGATGGTGGTATATCACCGTGGTCGGAAGAAGTCGAATATAAAACATTACCCGACCGTCCGGGTCGACCATCAAAACCAATTGTTAAAGGACGTATACATGCGTATTCGTTTAAATTGAAATGGGAACCACCCCAGAATAATGGTGGTGCACAAATCGATGAATATATATTAGAAATCAATTCGGGTAGTGGTTATGAAAAGATCTATAATGGTATTGAAACAGAAGCGATCTGTGATAAATTAACACCTGGTACAACGTATCAATTACGTGTTAGTTGTATTAGTACAGGTGGTGTAAGTAATTATTCAGATCCATGTACGGTAACAACGGAAGCTATAAATCCAGGACAATGTTCGATACCAAAATTAATAGGTAAACCAAAAGCAAATTCAATAACAATTAAATGGTACGAACCGGATTATAATGGTGGTGCACCAATATTAGAATATGAAGTTGAAATGTTAACATTAATAAATTCTAGTCGACAAATTATCTATAAAAATAAACAACAAGAATGTACAATTAATAATAATAATTTAATAAAACCAGGACATGATTATATATTTACTGTTAGAGCTGTTAATCGTATTGGTCCTGGTATATGGTCGGAACAATTGAAAGTTACCAGTGGTCCAGCACCACCTGAACAACCACAAACACCGATCATTTCATGTAAATCACCATTTCATTTATTTATTGAATGGCAACAACCGAATTGTAATGGTGCCCCTATCAATGAATATCGTTTAGAAATGAGTACATTGAATGATAATGAGGACAATTTCCAATGTATTTATCAAGGATCTGAATTGTTTTATGATATTAAAGGATTAACACCATTCACCACATATTATTTCCGGGTGCAAGCCAGTAATTCTGCAGGTAAAATTCAACATTATTTATTCATATTGCTTCTAGAAAAAATTGTTAAATTTATATACAGTGTGGGCGTTTCAACTTAGCTCTTATATACACAAAACTACTTCTTTTACAATAATAGTGTTCTCTAATAATTTGTCTCGCATCTTTGTATGACAAATTAGGCTTTAGACTGAATGCCTTCACTGTATACAATCTTCACATTTGCGGTACCGACTTACGCAAAGCTGTCCCGAGACAGAGCTACCTGGAGCGACATAATTTTATTGACTTAAACTTGATTTTACATGTAGCTTTTGCTGAAAGTATATTGACTAATATTAATTAAAAAAACACACTAGAAAAGTCTTAAGGGGGTCCTCTGGTTTAACAGATTAAAAAAATCGAATTTGCATAAATTGTTTCCTTAATGTGTCTAGAATGTGGAAGTAAAGTGATTTTTCGATATTCGAAGCCATTAAAAAGATACAGCAGTTAGAAGGGACAGGTGTTCGGAGCGTTGAGCGGAGCGCTTGAAACTTTAAACGCGTTTTTCTCAAAACCATGTTTTTCAAACTTTCCTCCATCATATCTCAAAAACGGCTTGGCCGATTTACTTCAAATTTATAGGGTCTACTCAGTACATATAGACGCATGGAGTGGACTATTATCATCCCAAAATTTTGAAAATTTCTATTTTTTTTTGTTTCAAAAACTTGACAAAAAATACATGAAATTCGAACTTTTTTGTTCCGAAGTCTGTCAAACATCCAATTTTCAAAATTTTTTTTTGATCGTAGTCCACTCGATGAATTTAAGTATACAGATTAAAGCCCCGCTGGATTTTTTTGTTTCGGATAAGCCTATCAGCTGATATCATGGAGGAAGTGGGCGTCCATTTTTTTGAGGCGGGTGTCTTCAGACCACTATAACTTTAATTCTACTAAATATTTTCAGCTAAAAATTCAACTGTATATTCTTGAAATATGTATAAATAACTGGTAAAAAGTTCAAAGTTCTATCTCTTCATTGGTCTTTACAAAAAAATCCCAAATGTTGCTCAAAACTCAGGACGTCAAGCCAGAGGACAAAATTCGCATTTAACAAAAGCACACCTTTTATTTAAAAAATCATGAAAAGACATGCTTAGATTAATAGTTTTCGGTTCGGAGATACAGGTGTCGAAAGAAGGTACCGCGCCGATGAACTACCTATGGGAACTCCGTAAAACTATCTAGTAATCGAATATCCAGAATAGTCTAGAATTAGAGAATATTTTGACTATTATTAATTGAAAAAACAAAACAGTAGTTTTAATGGATTAACTTTATTTATTATCTTTCCATCAAGGAGCGCCCAAAATAACTTTTCTGGGAGCGCCAGAAAAACTTTTGCCGCCGCTGTACATACAAAATTCGTATTTGGTCTATTAATTAATAGAATATAGGACAAATATAAAGTTATATGTAAAATAAAATAATAGACCGGAAAATACACATTCAAATTAATATTGTGTTTTGGGTTCGGAGATATGGACTACTTATGGGAACTCCGTAAAAGCATCTGATAGTAGAAAATCCAGAATGTTCTAAAATGTTCCAAAATGTGCCAGAATATCCCAAACCTGTGAGGGAGTCTTCGGGTTCCGGAATATTCGATTATATTTCCAAATTTTCCACATAATTCTGGATGTTTGATAGAAGTTGGCTGACTTTTGACTGAAAAAATAAGTAAAAAACGCGCATACTAATTTTATTAAAATATACAATTTTGAATGATCGACCCATCGGTAGCCCATCGCTCATGGCGCTACTTATTGGCTTTTCATTAGTTTACTCCCGTAGATTATCTTCATTTGTCGCACTTTAAATTGATACCTAGCATATTCCAGAGTGTTCTAAAATGTGACAGAATATCCCACAAGATTGCAAACCTGTGAGGGAGTCTTTGGGTTCTGAAATATTCGACTATATTTCCAAATTTTCCACATAATTCTGGGTGTTTGATAGAAGTTGGCTGACTTGTTACTGAAAAAATAAATAAAAAACTCGCATACTAGTTTTATTAAAATATACAGTCTTGGATGATCAACCCATTGATAGCCCATCGTTCATGGCGCCACTTATTGTCTTTTCATTAGTTTATTCCGATAGGTCATCTTCATTTGTCGCCCTTTAAATTGATACTAGAACATTCCAGAATGTTCCAATGTTCTAAAATATCCAGGAAGATTGTGGACCTGTGGGTCAGCTCCACGTTCTGGAACATTCGACTCTATTTCAAAATATTCCACATAAATCTGGATTTGATATGAGTTGGTCGACTTGTAATTGAAGAAATTAATAAAAAACGCGTGTACTAGTTTTATTAAAATATAGGTACAATCTTGGACCCATTGGTAGCCCATGGGGCTACCTATAGTCGTTTCATATTAGTTCACCCTGGTAGATCATCTTCGTTTGTCGCACTTTAACTTGATTTTTTATCACCAGTCAAATCTTCATACTTGATTCCGATTATTGATGATTTCTTCTAATTTCTTTGTATTTTATTCAACTTTAATAAATTTGGTTAGAACTTGGAGAGTTAGCTTCTCTTTATCGTCACTTAATTTGAATAATTATTGATAATTTTATTAATCTTTTGCAAATCAGACTCACCCATTTACAAAGCAAATCCAGCTTGTGTCAACGTACGGCGGTAAAATAGATTCTAAATTCGTAATTGATTTACAAATAGATTAAAAGGGAGATATATGCAAGAATCTTTTGGAACAACTTAGAACCGTTTTCTGTAGTTTTTTTTTTCGATATTCAGTTGCGCCCATAATATAGCGGGTGTTTATTCTAAGTGTGGATAGTAAGCTCTTGTTTAAAGAGAAGGCAAGAAGGCACTTGTCGTATAGATTGCTCCTCAATGTATGAATCCAAATATGTTTTTTTGTGTTTTCTAGGTTTTAGCCCGTTCTCTTTGCCATCAGTAACAATAACACCAGCAGCTCCACCATCACAAATCACAACGATACGTAGTGAATCCACACCGACAACAATCAAATTGTATTGGCAAGAACCGATCAATAATGGCTCACCAATATTGTATTACAATATAGAAATTGGTGATAAATTAATCAAAACTGAAACATCTCAAAATGAATATACAATAACAAATCTACAACCGGACACATTATATAAAATTAAAATACAGGCAATTAATACAATCGGTTGTGGTTCATATTCATCAACAATTAAAATAGCAACATTACGTCTACCACCACCACCACCAAAACTAGAATGTGTCTCGTACGGACACAATTATTTGAAATTGAAATGGGGCGATGGTAAAAATATCGATTATACACAATATCAATTAGAATTAGAGAATATACGTACACATGAATTTCAATGTATATACAAAGGTACATCGTTCATCTATAAATTAAATAAATTAAACGAATTAACGATTTATAAATTCCGAATAAATGCAATCAATGATGCCGGCATTGGTGATTATAGTGATATTTATGAATTTCAAACAACTATAGCACCACCGAACGTGATCAAATCACCGAAAATCATCGATATTGAACAGAGATCATGTACTCTAGAATGGTTGTCGAGTAGAAATAGTTTTCCAGATCCTATCATCTATCAGGTCCAACTATCGAAAGCTAAAGATCAACATTTCAAACAGGTAATCTGTGATTAATTTTGTAGTTGATTTTGGTTAAATTTCGGTGGTTTTCAGATGTATAAAGGTAACGAAACGAAATGTTATCTTGATAATCTGGAACCGGGTACTGATTATAATGTACGTGTCTGTCCGATACGTTTGACGACCAATAATGGTGAATTACAAGGTGTTTGGTCGAGTATAGTGAATTTCACAACAATTCCAGAGACGACGACACTATCAAAAGTCACAACAACACTACATCAACAACAACATCATCAACAACACCACCACCACCATCACCATCACAAGAATAGGAATTTATTGTCGTTGATACAACATACAGTACGTTTAAGGACTTTATCCGATCAACCATTCTTTTATGCCTTTCTAGTAGTGATAGTAGGTATACTAATTTCATTCTTTATCATATGGTTTTTCTAAACGATACATTGAAAAGGGGGAAAAAAGTGCAATTGGTTGCTTTGCTCATTTCTAATTGAATTACATAAATATATATATACCAAGTGATATCCTAATGCGTCTGATACGATCAGTTTGTATTAGGATTAATAAATTAAGTATTAATTAAACAGGGCTTTTATTACAATTATTGATAATTAAATTTAAAAAAAAAATACAAAAAAAAATAAATGATAAAGGACCAAAGCGTAAGTTTTGGTGGATTTTTTTTATATAATGAATTAAAATAATTTCCGTACTTGGCGGTGGTGCTATACATTTATTATTATTATTAATTCAGATTAATTGTTAATAATTAATTAATTAATTAAATGTGATGATGCGTATGGCCTGTTTATATAATATTCTATTTTACTTCTAATTACATTCAAAATTTACACGTGTGTATGTTATATAGAATTCCAGTCATTTATGTACAGTTATGGTATAATTAATATATTTGAATGTTTACATGCACACATTTCAAAAACATGGATTTTGTATTTATCTAATGGTTAAAGGTATTACAATTAAATTATATTAATTAAATAATTATATCAAATTTTGTTATGTGGCTGGAACGTCAGTTGTACCTATTATATAAAAAAATTATATATACATATTATATATATTGAAAATATTATGTATTATGTTATGTATGGAATATATAGAGTATATTATATATATACATAATGTTAATCTATTAAAACCTAATCAATTATTTTAGAAAAATAATGGCTAAAAATTATTGGAAAATAATGGGATTATAATATAAATATAAATGTGCATTTGCACTATCAAAAAACAGAGATATATTAATATATTGTAAGTAAATATATATATTAAAGAAATATATAAATAAATTCATTATATTTTATGTAAAATTGCATTTTCATTCGCTACTCAACGTTTCAAATTTAGCGCCAATTTGGAAAGGGAAAAACAGATAGTATTGCAGTGATGCCAAGTGTACAACAGTCACAACCTATTTTTTAATATTAAATTGAACGGTAGTAATTATAGATAATAGTAGTAATTATGTGGAAATTTATAGCAATTTAAACGTCACTGCATTTGATATTGTGTTATTATCGTTATTATTAATCAAAGAAATATAAACTATAAATTTGAATTATAGTATAGCGACAATTTGGCAACATCTATTTGTTGCACGTTGTTATACGCATGCGCGCATAATTCGTCAAATTAGGTGTTTGAAAACGAATTTAACCTGAAATAATGTTGTAAATATCGCCCGAAAATACGATTTGTTATTATTTCATCGTAACAAAATGGTATTGTATGTAAATTTATTCGTTTTTTAGTAAATAATTAGTTTATTTTTTAGGTTATCTTCTAATAACAGTTGTTGTCTCTGTCTTACACATCTATTGACATATGTGCTGTGATGTGTACTTTATAAATGGTTTGCATAACAAATGCTTGTTTGAAGGTTCCATTTGTGTGCTGTTAGTGTACTCGTATCGCTCGTAAGTTGGTACCATGTTTTTTTTTTGGGAGGGGCCCTACATGAAGGCCGCACACTGAGGCCCTCTGACCCATTGTGTGCACTATTATCTATGGTGTGCAGCTCCAATTACCGGAGCCCTTAACACAGCTGTTCTAATCCTCTAATGAAGCTCAGTAGCCTGTCGTGTTCGGCTTTCCGAAGGTTTCCTGGTTCCAAAAATCGTCGTCCCAGTTGTTGCTCTCTGAGGCCAGCCAATGCTTGACACTCGCAGAATATGTGATAAGGAGTTTCCTCCTCTTCTAAGCACGCCCTACACATCTCGTCATCACTGATGCTAAGCGTGTGTAGTTGTTGATTCAGTGAGCAGTCCCACAATTGTTCTGTGAGTTTTTCTACCAAGTCTCAGCAAATCTTTATTGCGCCTAGCGTCAGGCCCTTCGATGAAGACCCTAGTCTGACGCAGTCCATTGTGTTCTCTCCATTCCTTCAAGTGGGATGAAGAAGTCCATCTCTCCAGAGCCTGTTTCTGACGAGTTTTGGGGATGGGGAGAGTGGGTTCCGGCCCAAAGAAGCCCACGTCAGAGTGCCCTGGGACCCAGCATAGCACAACATCTCTGTTGCGCCCTGCCAATTGTTCTAATAAAGAGTGACACTCTCAGACGAGTCCCGGTTCGAGTCTCCACGCGTGGAGAGCTCTTAGCGCGGCCTGACTGTCCGTGAAAATGCAGATTCGTGTCACCATGTTACCACAACAAAAACACTTAAGAATTATTGTAAGTAGTTTATTTATAATAAAACATCTATATTTTAAAAGCTCCAATCGTTTTCTTCTTGGCAAATATCGTAGATAGCTCTATGGGGCTCGTTTAAATCGATATATTTCAAATTAACGAACACCTGAAAGTATACCATTAAAAAACCCAAAAGTATACAATTACCACAACAATTACCTGCCCTATAACGTTCCTATTAAAAGACAGTTTCTTGAACGTTTTTATTGTTAATTCTAGCTTCTGTTCATAAACGTCCGGTTTCGATAGTAAATACTCGAATGTCTCATCAAATACAGGATCACATGTATCCATTTTGACTTTGGTTTTATGTTTCAAATGATGTCCAGCTGGTATTAGTTTGAGTTTCACGTACGGATCCGGTATATCTGATGGGTCTTTTAATGGTAAATTCCTAAAATACCAGATAAATTTATATGGGAATTTGAGAGACTCTGATAAATTACATAATTCGGTGGATAGTTATGAGGAGTTTTTGACGCATCTCGCTGTATTCTAGTGTGAGTTCTAAACGACCCAAACGGTGCTCTCCTACCGACCTACAATGGTAATCAATAATTTACCGTTTGATTTTAACGAATTCAATAATACATTTTGCTTAATGTTGGAGACTGTTGAGAGGTGGATACGGTGGCTTTTGTTACTTTGTAATCTTCTACAACGGTTTCGGTTTGGTTCGAATGGTCCGATTGTGTGGAATTTTGGCGTGACAATGAAGCTTCGGAATCTGATTCGCTCTCATTCTCTTGTTGGAAAATATCGTTAATTAAAACCTACAAATATCAATTAATTCTAAAATTTGACAAAAATTGGAGACTTACACGCAATTGTAACGATAACGTTAGTTTCGTTTTATTCGTACTAGTTAGAATGAATTCGTTTTTGCTAAACTCCAAATTCGGTTGATTTTTCAAATCTTTAATACGATAACTGAACTGATCTAATACAGTATCAGTTTCTTTATCTTCAAAATTAATATGGAACACATCATGTTCTGGATTAGTCACTAAAAATACAAAACCTTGCTCCCAAACTGGATCGGTGGTGAATCGTTTCACACGACTTTTCTGTTTCTGTTGTCCAACAGTTGCGGTAAAGTAAACGTGTGGTTTCACGAACGGTTTCGGCGGCTACAATTGCAATAATTTTAATAATCCACACTAATAATTTGGCAACGAAATACCAATAAATTTTGTACAGACTCGACGTATACAATCAAAATAGCTGTAGAAATTCGTTCTGCTTTCAATAATCTCGTCTCCTCGATTGCCTGAAATTAAAACATTTATACTCGGTTTGATTCAATAAGTTTCAATATACTTTTTCAAAGTTGTCGTAATCGTCTGATAATGAAAGCCATGTGAAACGCAAATGGATCTTGCCGTGTTTTATATTTTGCAAATCTATCCATTGATCCGTTTTACCTTTTATAACGCTACTAATATCCACATCACCGCTACAATTTCGCGATTAATTTCAATCAATAATCAACTACGCGATTTACCTTCCTAAGAAATCGTCTTCATTTACGTTATCGTGATCGAACACTTTAAAGCTCATATGTTGCGACATTGGATCTAAAATTACAAACTATTTTGGGGCATTTCATTAAAATTCTTCCAAAAATAAACTACTTACTTCACACCAATAATCCCATTTCGGGTTCAAATTCTGGTTAATAGTAGGTGTTCGTTCCTGTTGAGCGCCCATATTGAGAACAACATACGGATCCGATTTACCTGTAATATCTTTACCGATTAGGTTCTTGGCTTCGGCCACGTGCACCCTTAAAACACCCTAAATTCGATAAAATTATTATCGAGAAAATTTTGATTTTGTTAAAAATAATTTACAGCCGGTTCCAGTGCTTTCAATTCGGATGCTTCAACGGATTTCGAGAAACGTTTCGTTATCTTGTTGGGGTAAACAATTTTCTTCATTAATTTCTCTTCGATTTTCGCCCGTATAAATTGACTAAAACCGGGTATACTAGAAATACCCTCCAAAATAAAATTGATATCGGGTGTATTTAGAAAGAATATCTGTACACCACCGATTAATGGCATTTTGGCTAATAACGGCTTCAATACAACACGTACTTCAACACTCAATTGAAAATCACGTATACCACCAATTTGGGCACCGGACAGTGAGAAATTTATATCACAATTACCGTCATAACTAATAATTAATTAATTAATTTTGTTATTGTAATAAATTACACAAAAAGCCCACTTACAATACATCAAAATCAATAATGATCGAATCCTTGGTTTTGGCACAATCGTACACTTTGATTCCGTCGATTTTCGGCGGCTAAAATAAATAAAACTTCTGTTTGATTCTACAGAACGAATTCTAGACTTACCGAAGAGCCGAAATCGACATCTTCAAACCGAAAACCATCATATTTCCGGCGAATTTTCGGCTCAATTGAGGCTTTGAATTTTTTTACAATAAACGCATTAATTGTCGGCCATAATTGACGGATAATCTTGAAATAATAATCAAATTAATTAACAGTATTTGTGCGGAGAATTTCAAATTACTTGATTCAACCATTCGGCACGTTCTCGATCAGGAAACATCACCTAAAATACGATTCGTTTTGATAAACGTATATTGAGTAACGTGTAGGGAAAGTTGACTTTTCCTACACGTTTTTTGGAATGTTTATGTAGGTACCCAAGCTGGAATCTCATTGATTTTTCTATAAACATCCTGTTGTTTATCAGAACAAGCAGCGGCTCTCAATTTAATTCGTTCGTTTTTGTGATTATCTTGATCTCTCAACCATATCACACTCGCTATTGTTATCAATGGTAGCCATAACGACCATGACATGTAACAGATAATATAACCAAAAAGGACCAAACCTATCTGTGTTTAGAGAATTATTAATTATTTAGATTTAATTAATAAAAAACTACCTTTGGGAGAATTTTGAAAAAGATTCGCTTCTCCATGAAGAAAATCTGTTGTGTTTTAATCTTGTTTTGCGTCTCTACAATTGTTTCTGCCACATGTTGTTGTTGTGTTTGATGTTTATCATCTGCCATACCTTTCAGCAAAATAAACTACAATTAACGTTATGTTGATTAATTGACCTTTTGTAAATTGCATCTATTTTAGATAATTAAAAAGTCCCGATAAAAATAGGAAATGATGTCACCATTTGTTTCTATCGATTTTTATACAGCAACATAGAGATAGATAGTAAACGAACACACCCTTGATTTGGTGGCGATAAAATTCACCATTTTTATAGCGATACCTTCGTACGCTTTCATAATTTTGGTTTCTACTAAACTTCATGACTTGAGAAATCTTAATGGGAAAAACGTCGAAATTCAATAATAAAAAATAAAAATAAATGATAAGATAGTATGCTTTGGTAAATAAAGTATTAATTTCCAAATAATAGGTAATATTTACAAATAATAGTGTGTGTTTAAAGGGCGACTGATAGACCACTTCTTAAGGTCGTGTATAATACCTATTTTCGGCATGTTTGTTGTTTGAAAGTAAACGAATACGTTGCGGGTAATTAAATATTAAATAACCGCTATTTACTGCTGTAATCATAATTCGAAATGTTAACTATTCAAATTGACTGTCTCTGGAGTATTCAATTTAAATATTACCTTGAACTTTGTGTATGTTTTTATGTGATTATTATTTAATATAAATTTAGTTCGTTTTAATTATTCACTTTTTGTGGTACTTTAATTTTCATATATTTTATTATTAATCATCAGAAATTAAAGTAGTTTTAACTGGTGCACTGGTTACAGTTTACAGCTATGTTTACGACTGAAAATCCAAACCCAAATCGGAAATAAACAAGCGACTAGGAGCCAATACGATCGACAAGGTTGTTACACCTTCCTTTTTGTTATAAACTAAAATTATGTTGTTTGAAAATTTTTGGTTGTTTTCAACCATTGTTAGGATAATGTATTTATTGTTGTTACTAAAAATAATTGTCTAATTTTAATATAATTGTTGAATAGCTCGTGATCCCATTTAAAGTGAAGTATTTTTTTTAAAGTAATTTTAGTCATGATGTATGTGTTACATAAAAAATGACTTTATTTATTATGTTATTGAGTGTAGCCTTGACTTCCCATAACATATTCAGCAATTTATGTTTTTACGTCTCAAATCTTAAAAGCGAATCTTTTAGTTTTCTATCTATAAAGATTTGTAAAGTTCAAGATTTAGAAACCGTTAAAATATTATAATCCGGATTCGGATTACATACTCGATAGTGAAGTCATTATAGGATTACTATGATCCGGTCTACTTGCACAGATGCAGTGTCGTAACTACAGACTATTCAGCCCTCTGGGTACATTTATGGGGCGTGTCAGTTGATTTTATATATGTTTGTAAAGTAAGACTGTAAATATTGAATGGAAGCGTATTGGAGGCTTAAAATACGATACTAGGCAATCAGAGCGAGTTAAATCCTACAATCGTTTCATTGTATGTGCTACTTGTACGGCATTGGTCTGTTATCTCGTTATACTCCCGTCTCCCATAACTAGATGTATTTTATACGGGATGAATTTACTGTAGGCACTTGTGAGTCCTGCTGGTACAATGATTTTAACTCCTCTCCCCGGAAATGTCTATATTTTATTTTCTTCAGAGAACGATACTAAATTTGATGGCATTAAAAAAGTAAACATATCAATAACTTATATCAATATTTGTATATAAAAGACAGAATATTTGAAACTAAATTCAAGAACAAAGTTTCATTCATCTGAGTAAAGTTTCACTGTTCTTATCGTTTTTGATGTAAATTTGTTTGGTTTCCCGAACTTGATGTCATTTGAACAGCTCAATACCTAAAGCAAGTAATTTAAGCAAGTCACGAAAATTTGGTAAATAAGATTGCATTCTATTTACTTGACCACACTTTGCACTAAATTTTTCACTTTCATCTTTAATACTAAATCAAACGTTTACACAATGGGATAAATTTAGTGACTTCCTAAAACTACTTGGTTTAGCTACTGTCCCCGTGTAAATTCGACATTAATTTCGGTATATCTTCATAGATAATTGTTAATAAAATTTTTACCAGGCTAAGATCTATTTTTGAATTCTGAAGTTGCTTTCAGACACTGTCAATATTTTCCAAAATTTTGTTTTAAACAGCTGCACTTCATGAACCACGGAACTGTCATTTTTTAATAATATGATTTTAGAAACATGTTTTTCTCCTTTTTTTTTCGTTTTCAATAGCAGATAAAATACCCTATTTGTCGATAGTATGGTCAAAAAATACATACAAGCTCTAAAAGATTAAAAAATGAAGCCACACGGGAAACATTTTTTTACTGATTGTGAGTCAAATTGTGACTCGAACAATGAACGTATCTAGCAAGAGCACATTTACTCCCAAAACGTATTCTAACTTCACTAGATATTTATTTACTGCTCCGTTATAAGCTTGCCCACGAAATTTCGAAAAAGTCAAATCTTCTGTCTTCTAATGTTTTAATTATTAAATCAACTCAATCTTTAGCTTTTTGAATAGTTATTTCAATAAACACAATAAATTCTTCAAACTCTGGTTTACCTGTATTTGAGTATAGCTATCGCCTCAACTTAACCCAAATTACTTTATGGTTGGGGTGCACAAAGAAAATTTTCTACCGTAATTTCTATGAATAGCAATGGATAATTTACAACTCATACCAGATGCCGACAACATTTCTTTAAAAGCAGGTATTTCTACCCCTACCTATTCATACAAATTACGGTAGAAAATTTTCTTTGTGCACCCCAACCATAAAGTAATTTGGGTTAAAAGTCGAAATTCACTAAGTTGGGTCGATACCTATACCTACGTATAGTGAAAATTTCGAGCTAAGAGATTCGGATTTTAATGCACAAAACCACTAAATTACCCAACAAAAGAGTCAGTAACAGCAGAAGTGGTATATTGACCCTTGTAAATCTTCCAAAAAAGAGGTCGTATTTGAAAATAACCAGATGGATTTTGTGAAATTTACAAAATGTGACGTACCTACTACCCAAACAGGTACTGGTTATTTTCAAACAACATTTTCACTATACTTCCCAAGTGACGCCAATCAGAAAATACCACCTGATAAAAGCAACTTTTTTCTCCATAAAGACTTGTACAATGGAATCAAATCCATAGTGGGCCCCTTTATGTAATTGCACCGTACTAGTTACGCCACTGTTCAGAAGTCCATGCCTACCGCTTAAAGCTTGTTATTAACACTTTCTTTGTCTCGTTATGTTAATTCATTCGGTTTTTCCTAGATCTTGATTTAGAAAATAGAGTAAATTTGTACGAATTTTTGTCAGTTTCAAATAATCTACGAAGGCACCTGTAAGCGCATTCTATCTGTTATTTAGCTACTCATAATTGGGCAATTTTGGCATAGTAAAAATTAATTTATTAATTTCTCAAATCCAGCAGCCTCATATTTAGACTAAAAAGTATCTACTAATATTTCTAAAATCTTAATTAAACTGCAAAATCTTTTACTACATAGCAACTTCTCTATCATCCGCGCCACCGAGTAGATTTTATTTCCATAATGAGGCGCGGCGAGATCAACATAGTCAAAGAGCGGTTTCTACCTGATCCTTCACTGACTTTATATTTTTGTACAGGTCGACTGTGAAGGGCCCCAACAATTCACCTCACGTTCTCGTCAAAATTTTGGCTAGCTAAAGTATTGCAATTTCGAATGAATTATGTCAAAAGAATTTTTAATCGTAAAAGTGACGATATCTTATCTTCACACGATTAATAGATACTTGAAACTACAAATAAACAATATTTATCGGAAATGAAATAGCAATAAATACATTTTATTAGTTTTTAATAAAATTCCAGTGGTTATAATAAATGTCACATAAATAAGGATAATGAAGTGATTAGAGTAAAACCTACAGAAATGGTACATTCGTGGCTTGCTTTTTAAAGACTACTCATATAGGCTTTTGCTATGGTCTTTTGTTTTTGAATTATTTCAGTTTTCATTTTTTCACGATTTTGAAAATATCTTAAATCTCGAACACTTTCAAAAAAACATCATTTTGTAATTATTGTTTATAGTGTACAGCTTTTAATGCTGATTCTATTTATTTAATTGAAGTACCTTTTACCATTTTCCTTTATATTTTGTCTAAATGGAACCTAGTTTTGATTTATTATCCATTAAATTGATTTCAAACAAATATGGTTTTCTGTGCGTATTTTCAGATCAGTTGAGCTCTTCCCAAAATTCCCACTTTGCAGGTAAAAATTGCAAAAGTTGAAACACTTCATAGTCCTATGAGGCAATTGATGCTTTTGGAAACACCCTATCACTATTTCAAATACAATTTTATATTTCTTACCTGTGAAATCTAAATTTTCAAAATAACTTATATTACTGATGATCTTCAGTTGTTTTGTAAGGGCTTGGCATATAGGAGATGCCTTGCAAGACCGCCCAAAATGGACCACTCTGTATCTTAAGTTCGTGAATTTTTTAAATTCCTTTCACAAATCAGCGATATATCCGAGGACAAATAGTTACAATACAACCAATATAAGTAATTTTGGAATTCCTATAAGTTGTTATGAGAATTAATAGGTATTCGTAAGTTTACGTAAACAAACAGGTTATTATAAAATATAATTACAGCATTTCTGTATAAATTATTTGTTTATATTTATGTTATGTATAATTTAAAATCATATTTATTTAAATAGTTATAATTATTTATATTACTATTATTGTTTATAACGCTGTCTTGGTCCTAATTCAAACCATCCGCTATAAGTTTTCGTTAGATCATATTCGGCTAGATCAATTGTTACCTGCCCTAGAAAATTTTTACCAATACCAAAAAGTTTCTTTGCTGTAGCTACAATAATTTCTAATTTCGTTTTATTCAAATCGTACAATGAAATTAGATATTCGAATGTTTCATCGAAAATTGGATCACAATTATCCTTAATTATCTGTGTCTTTCGTTTATTGTTTTTATGTTTACCGGGAAGTAAATAGAGTTTTACGTATGAATCCGGAAGGCTCTCATGTTTTTTTGGAAGATTACTACAACAGAAAGAAACGGTAGTAATAACAGTGATAGATAAAATTAGGCAAAATTTACATGATTTCATGCACATTAACTATGAGCCGTTGACGTTGATCGCAATATTTCAATGTTAATTTAATACTGCTGCAGTTTAAATCGTATGTAGATTGTTCGCTGCAAAAAATCATCATTTGCATTAGGCTAAGCACATAGTCAAGCTGATACTAGAGCAACGAGTTCGAAATCTGTTTGCACATGCACAGTGGCGCGCAGAGCTCGGAGCTGTTATAAAAATAGGTTGTGATTTCGGGGGCTTTGCTCTCATCAGCTTTACTAGCTTCTATAGAAATTATAGAGAAATCTCAAAATAATTACATGGAAGACAATGAATTCCTGGGTGTTGAAGGAAGATTACTGCTTTTTCCGTCATCCGAATTGTGCGTTTTTCGATCACAGCTTCGTCGGCTAATATTTGATTTGTTTGATCTTTGTGATAAGCTAGAATTTTGTTTTTTAAGCGGTTGGACCTCATTAACTTTCTCTAAAAACAAAACAAAAATTACCGGAAATATCTTATCAAATAGCAGCATATCTACCGGAAGAGTCTTCGGAAGTTGTATCAAAAAATTCATCTGATTCTTCCTTTTTGAATATCTAAAAAATGTTGTTATAATTGTATTGATTTGTTGTCGACAAAAATTTTGAAAACTTACCCTTAATTTGAGGGAGCAAATGATGGTCGATTCAGGTCCGGATTTCACCAATATAAACGGTTGTCGTTTAATTTGTAAATTTGGCCAATCGAAAATATCACTAATACGATAATAAAAATAACCTATTTCATTATCTGTTTTCTTATCAATTACATTTAATTGTAATGTGGCCGTTTTTGGATTTAATAACATAAAAATAAATCCTTTCTCCCAAATTGGGTTACACGTATGTTGTACAATGTTCGTTTGTTTTGAATCCGTTTCAATTTGTATGACAACATACGGGTTTGGATCTGATGAATTTTTAGCTCTCTTGAAAATTTCAAAAAATTAGTTTTTTGCTGCAGAGAAATTGACGAAATTTCAAATACCTACTTTGATTTTTTTTGCTGAATCGATATAAATAAAGAATAGTGCTGAATGTAATGTTGGGCCTAATAATTGAGTCTCTTTCAAAATCTGGAAAATAAGAATTTTAAAGTTTGTCTCCTTTAATCTGAACGTCTAGACCAGTGGTTCTCAACTTTTTCTTGTTGCAGTACACTTTCAACATTTTCAAGATTTGGTGGCACACTAACAATAAAATAAGCTTAAAAATAAATGCAAATAATTTGGATTTCTAAAATTTAACGGCACACTTCAAGAATTTGACGGTACACAAAAGTGCCGCGGCACAGTGGTTGAGAATCACTGGTCTAGACTTTGGAATAATAAAGCTCTCAGAAGAGGGTCACTTCAACACTCTGCAATACTACTGCTTTTAGGTAGATTCCAGACAAGATCAAGATGAATTGAGCCTTGATTTTTTGTTTAGCTGCTTCCATAATTCAAAGCCCAAACAGAGATAGCTTTTAACTTACGGCATCTAAATCGGAAATTTCCGGGCTCAACGATAGCCAAGTGACTCGTATATGGATCATGCCGTGCATTACATCTTCTAATGGTATCCACTGAGATAATTTCCTTAAATTTTTGTGAAATTTAATAGAATTAGACTTACCAAATCGTCGTGACCCTTTTGGGCAATTTTTTCTACACTAACAACGGCACTATAATAGTTTGTTTATTAATTGACCGAAAATTTGGAATTTTCACGATTTACCTTCCCAAAGTTTCATCTTTTGATCCTTCATCTTGATCCCACACATGAAGTCTTAATTCTGAATTTATATCCGCTGCAAACTATTTTTTGAAAAGAAAAAACGAACGTTTCAATATATTTATACAAAAAGTACATTGCTGAGTCATCAGCGAACAGGATGTCTTTTGCCATCTTTCTTTAGATAAGCCTTTAAGTTTCAGAAGGTTCTATTCACCGATGCCTCATGAATTTTTTGGTTGCGATATTACCTCACACCAAAAGTCCCATTTCGGGTCTACTGTATTGTCAATTGTGGGTGTTTTAAATTTTTTCGGTCCTACTGTTAGAATTGTGTAAGGATCCGATTTACCATTGCCCATAATTCCAAAGTCTTTCTTCATTAAATGTTTCGCTTCAATACAATGAACACGTAGAATTCCCTAAAATTTCCTTAATTACATTAGGGCAAAACAATTTTTCTACAAATTACTTCCGGTTCGAAAACTTTCAATTCTTCAGTTTCTACATTATTACTCAATTTAATCGGATACGTATTTGGGAATAGAAACATCGAATTTATAGTTTCTAATACGGATTTTTGTAGGATATTCCTTAATCCTGGCACAGCTAAAACTTGTGCCATACCAACTAAATCGAAATCAATCTCCGGTTCTTCCATAAAGAACACTTTCAAACCACCAATTATCGGTATCGTGGATATTAACGGTTTCATAACGACACGTAAACGGCCACGTAATTGGAAATCTTCGATGCCGCCAGTCATGCCCGCTATCTGGAAGGTGACGTGACAATCGCCGGCGTACCTTGAACAAAAAAAAACCTCATCGGAGGCCCAAATCATCCCCAATTTAGGCTCATTTTAATAAATCACGATCAGAGATCTCTCCCGCCAAGAACTTGCATCAAACTCTGAGCCAGTTACAAAGTTTCCGACCGCTAAAGTGTCATTTAAAGCACTATCCACACTCTCGCCCTTGTTGTCTTGGCGAGAGTGTGCAGCTCTCGATTGAGTGCAAGCTTAGCTCGGGAAGATAAACTGGGTCGCGTCTCTACGTTTTCACACGCTGCATTTTAGCGTTAACTTACGAAATATCCATGTCCATGACGATTTTATTTCGCGCCGTATCCTCATCGTAGACTTTAACACCATCAATACGTAATGGCTGGAAAATTCTTAAGTCTTAAAGCTATCAATTAAAAATGATTAAATTCTACCACATGCCCGAGGATGACCTCATCAAATTTGAAACTTTTAATATAACTTTGAACGACTGGTTCAACCAAATTCGGTACTAGATCACGAGTATAGTTGTCTACACGTGTCCAAGTTTTCCTAATTATCTATCAATTATTTAGAAATTAAAAATTATTATGGAAAATTTTTTGGGAACTTACACGATTCAACCACTCGACTCGTTCAACATCCGGAAAATGTACCTTTTGATGTATGTGTGTAAAAAATCAAACAACTGAAAGAGATATAACTTACCCATGATGGTAAATGTTTGAAATTTGTCAAAATTAGCTCTTTTTCTAGCCCCATGGCTAGGGCTCTTGATATTTTCCATTGTTGTTTCTTGTCGTCTGATAAACGATTAGCTATTGTAAATACGATTGTTAAACAATAAATCCATGCCACCGACCAGCCGATATAACCAATGAAATAAATAATTGTTATAATTATGAACTGTAAAATTAATTTCAATTTTATTTGTTTTCTACTCATGTTTTGTATTGTTTTTAATTAAAAAATTGTTTACAATCTTCGAAAATTATATAGTTAACTTTTTATTGTTGTTATGTTAACTAGCACTACTCTATTAAATTTGATCTAATAATAACAAGAGTGGGATAGAATCTTGATCCCACAAGAATATCAATCTAAAAATTTACCTTTTGCAAGATATCGAACACAATTCCAATGACTGTCGCATCACTTTTCGTATATTTTTGAATACGTTGAGATTTCGTATCGGTTTGATTATTGCACATTATCGATAAGAAAACAATTAAGTCGTTTTTTGATTAATCGTATTTCGTACACACACCTATTTTCATCGACGTTGCTCTATTTTCTTTAATTCTACTAGATGAAATTGTTTAACAAATATAGGAAAATTTTAATTAATATTTCCTTTCACCGTAATTACTTGATTAATCGTTTTTTTTTGTTTCCTAATTTTTATTGTCAGTGTTGAAATAGCTCTTATCAAAAACGAATAAAATCTGTTTGTTGTGGTTTCCAATAAATATTGTTTAATCTATCGAGTATATGTTGGAAAGGTAATAAACATTTCTAATATATTTATACGGTGCTGATAAAGTCAATGTTTGATGTATCTTGTTTTTTATGTTTGCGCACTGATAGAGACTAATATTTGATCACAAAGCCGCCTCTGTAGCTAAATTACGGACTAGTTCTTAATGTACGTCTTTTAACTTTTGCTTAAAATAAAGATTTAAATTTTGTCAAATTTAAAATCTTGAGATATCGCCTAAAATTTTGAAACATTTTCCTTACTTCTGTGGTTTGAGATTTACATGATTTGGACTGTTTTATCTCAACCACTTTGACTTCACTTTAACGGAAACGCTAGTTATTGAAACTATTGAAAACTATAGAGTTGTGTCCAAGTCAAGTCAAGCAATTCGACCAAGACGTGTTATAATTAATCGAAAGAAAAAATATTCCTAGGAAAGTATAAAGCTTCCGTGATATTGTTTTGATGATTCAGAAAATTAATGTTTCTTTAATTTGTTACTAATTTAGTTAGTGGTTCCATTAGCATTGGTAAAATTAATCATTTTTCATCGCATTTCTATGTGTTCGCATGAAAACATAGAAATGGCAGCTAGCCTAAAGGGATTCGGATTAATTTTAACAAAATTCTAGTTTTGTTAATTAATAAGGATGAGAACAGTATTCAGGGTCAGTTTACTGAGTTATGTGATGCATATAGAGGAATCCGGGGGCGGAATGGGATAACATCGTTATCTAGTATGAGGCCGCAACTTTTAAGGATATGTTGAGACCACACGATACTCAGACTCTAATATTTCTTTCCCGACTATGATAGTGGTTAAGAGGTAAGAAGGTTCTTAATCTAGCGCTGAGGATAATTACTGAGCCTGATTTATTGAAAAAAACTGAATATTTTACTATCCTTCGTCGAGTAGCAACCTGGAGCGGTAGTATAACCTTGTGTGTTTTTTTTATTAAGCATTAAACATGTATCCAATAATCTATCCGTAATATTTCCTTTTTGATAAATCAATACCCACGTCACTGAAAACTTAGTTTTTAATTTCTTCAAAAGTCTAAATATCACCTTTCTCTTCCCAAATAATATACCTTCCATACAAACTTTCGTCCCTTATTTTCCCCATTAAACAATAGATTTCTAAAACACTGGCTTTTATTTATAAACAGAACCTTCAACCTCTCATTTCCTGCTTAAGGCTTTTAAAGGCGAGCATTTTTAAAAGTTCCATCTTAATGCCTACCGATATTTAAGGAATTTCTGTCCAAATTTCATGCTTCTAAATACTTTCTAAACCTCCAGTTTTATATAGAAATTTGAAGTAAACAGTTAGGAACACAATCTTTTACTGTTTCAAATACAGTACATACAGGACGGGCAAACCATCTAGGTCCTGATCGTTTACTAAGATATTCCAAAATTCTTCGTTTCATCTTTGTTCTTCTCCTGCCGGTATCAGTCAAGAAACAAATTTTTATTATTTGGTTATGACTTTTTATTTATGCCGTTGTTTTATTAATATTAAACATATACAGTGGTGGCAAATGAAGTAGCCGTATTCTCTTTCTATCCTATACACAAAATTTCTATTTACCTTGTAATATGCTTATATCAAATAGCAAATCTGTGTGTAGACACTCTAAATGTGAAAATTGTATAGAGTGGAGGTGTGTGCCACTTAGATAAGGCGCCAGCACTGTATGTATAATTTAAACATTTATACAAAACCGACCGTTAGAAAAGGGTTCCGGATCGCGTGCTGTTGGACTCAACCGCAATTTCCGGTATTTCCCGACGATTAAATTAATACAAATGTTTAATTAGTTAATCAAAAATGTACGTTTTGTGAAATGAAACACTAAATAACTGCACAAAATATCGTATATTCGAATAATTAATAATAACATTTATAAAATTTATTTTAAATTCCATAATTAATAAATCTGATTAAGTATAATTGTGCTTCATTTGTTATTAATTTATATAAGCATTAGAATATTTAATAATATAGTAGCCACACTTATTAACGACACAAACATAAATCTTAATCGTCATATTCCGATTCTGGACTCAAATCGAACCAAGCGGTATGAGGCTGATTTAAATTCAATGTGGAAAAATCGATAACCACCTAAAATACGAAAAGAAAATCAAACAATTGTCATCTCTTAGAAAACGGGATAAATGTACCATTCCTAGGACGTTACTTTTACTATAAAACAACTGCTTCTGTGTACCGACAGTAACTTCCAATTGTTTCGTATTCAATTCACCTTGTGACAGAACATATTCGAAACTCTCATCAAATACCGGATTACAATTATCTTTAATTACTTGTGTTTTACGTTTCGTATCTTTGGCACGTTCCGGTAACAAATACAATTTCACATAAGGATCCGGAATATTTACTGGATCCTTCAATGGGATATTAGCGATTTTATGGACGACAACAATTAGACGTTGCCGTTGTACACTGTAACGAAGCGTTAATTGAATACGGCCCAAATCGAAAGCACCACCAGACCTGTAAATTATATAAATTACTAATTTTCTTGTAACAAATCAAGCCAATATTACGAAGATTGTGTTGGACTTCGATGAATCAACGTTGCTGTAGTGCTTTCAGCTAGTGGCACACTCGATAATACAGGCACTGAAGAATCTTCAATTAATTCTTCAACAGGTTCATCATTTTGTACGGCTTCGGCTTCTTGTTTGGACTCCGAAACTGTAGGGATTTCTTTGTGAGATTGTGATGAAGAAACCGTTGAATCGGTGCGTTGTAATTCGCACGTTTTCTGCTCAACCTCATCTTTTGGTACCGTAGATTTCACCAGAATTCTCAAATGCATCGACCAAATGATTTTACTCTCCGGTCCGGATTTCAACAACGAAAACGGTTCTCTATAGATCTCCAAATTCGTTTTCTCTGCCAATTTATTGATATTGTACGTAATTTGTCCTAATTCATTCGATGTCTTCTGATCGATTATCGTTAGATAGAGCGTATCAGATTCAGGATTGGCTACCAAAAATGTGAAACCTTCCTCCCAAACTGGATGGATTGAACGCATTATAACGTTTGTTTGATGACTAGTTTTACCGACTTTAAGTACTGCATAAACATCGGGTTTTGTTGCAGATCGAGCTTGCTATAATTGAATTCATTGGAATCGGTGATTATTGAAGAGAAATCAACTTACAGGTAGATTTTTGGCGGAATCTATAAAAACCGATAGGAGAGCAGTACTCATCGATGTGACACGCAATAATTGAGTTTCAGCAAGGGCAGTTTTTAAATTGGCATAATCATTACTTAAGCTCAACCACGTCAAACGGAGATGGATCATTCCGTGTTTGGCTTGTTCCAACGTTACCCACTGTTATTGAAAAATTGTTAGTTTATTGGAGAATTTATTGGCAGACTTACCATATCATCTTCGCCCTTCTTGACGATATTCGCGACTTCTATGGTAGCCCTAAATTAGACACGAATTATTGTTTGATTTTCGTAGAAATTGGAGGATTATTAGCGGCAAGCTAACACATTTTAGAATTCAATCAAAATAACTAAAATTAGTGGAGAGAACAAACACACGAACACCAGAAAGAACATGCGAAAAACAAAACCTTACAGTTTCACGTTTATTTCGAATTTTTCTATCTGTTTTAATGAGAATTTAATAGTGAATAAAAAGACAATAATGATAAGATGATTAAAGAAATAGATACCTTCCGAGATCGTCATCACGATGACCCTTGTCTTTATCAAATAAATGCAGTTGTAGCTTGCTACCCTTAGTACTTTCCAAGACAGACTATATATAACAAATGTTTTATCAAATTTACATATGAAAAACAAAACGATTAAATTGGCCAATTAAACAGAAAAAAAAACAAAAACAACATATGAGGCGTTTAAGCGTGAATATGCTCAGAAAAACTCTCTCAATAACAGCACCTAACCTTCCCAAATAGTCATCATTCTGGACGCCGGTGATAGCCGGATCCCAATCCCATAATGTGACTGTCAATAATTGAGCTTCAATTGAGCTTATCTCCGCCTGTCGTTTAGATTTAAGTGAAACAGAAATAGAAAAAATACATTAAAAATCATGCAAACAATTCGAACGAGAAGCCAAGCTTTAAAGCTCTAAACACTCTTGTGTTAATTATTACAAATTTTAAATCACTCCGGAATCCTTTATTTACAGTTTATTTGTGAATGGGATTTCTTTGATTTTTGAACCTTACCTGCCGAGTTTCTCATCATCTGAAGTATCGTCCCGATCCCAAACGTGTATATAAAGCTGTTGTCCGTTGGATTCCGACACAATAAACTGATAAACCAACGAAATCAAATCAATCACAAACGAACAAACAAAAACGACAAAATTTTTATGTTAACTACTAATAGCAGTATTGCTGGAGATGAAGCTCGATCTGTGTCAACTGGTTAATTCTAAACTATCTATTTTTAATTATCTGATTAGAGAAACTTAAAATATAACAAAAATCATGCAATAATCGAGTTAACTATAAAGAAATTCATAGGGGAAAAAATCGGATACCTCACACCAAAAATCCCATTTCGGATCGACAGAATTATCAATGACTTTTGTACGGAATTCTTGTGCACCTAATGTGATAACTGCATACGGATCGGATTTGCCTTTACCTAACATTCCTATATCTTTCTTCATCAAATGTTTGGCCTCAACAACATGTACACGTAACACACCCTTAAACAAATCATTGTGTAGAATTGATAATGGTAATGCAACAAAATTACTTCAGGCTCCGGTGCTTTCAGCTCCATCACCTCGATTTCTTCACTCAATTTTATTGGGAATTTATTCGGCAACACCATCATCGAAGCCACAGTCTCCACAACGATTCGCCTCAAAATATCACTGATTCTCGTGTTATGTTGATTCGTATTAAAAAATTACAGGATTACCTCAATCCGGGCATATCGAGAACATCGGCAATTCCGACTAAATCAAAATCAATGTCTGGATTATTCAAGAAGAAGACTTGTAGACCGCCGACTAGGGGAATGGTGCTGATTAACGGCTTCATAATGACGCGCAACATGCCGTGCAACTAATAAAAATTATTAATAAAATTGTTTGTTGGTGTTTTTGGAATGTTTACTTGGAAATCCCGAATTCCACCCTTCATCCCGGCTAGATGGAAGGTAACATCGCAATCTCCGGCATAGCTGTTAATTGAATTTTGTAATAAAATATGATTTCGGAGGGCGACAACTTACAAAATATCCAGATCCATTACGATTTCATTGCGGGCGATATTTTTATCGTAAACTTTAACACCGCCAATACGAAACGGCTGAAATTGTTTAAATTAAAACTGCAATATTTGAGGAGAATAAAGGGAAATCTACCACAGTTCCTAGGATAATGCGTTCGAATTTGAAGCCGTGCAACTTGTAAGCTTCCAAGCTTTTACGCAAATTCGGTTGGATCGTATCGCGGATTATATCGCGGGCATAATGGTTAACATTCGGCCAAACTTGTTTGATTATCTAAAATATTCATTGTAATAATAGTAATGGTGTTATTTTGATGAAAATGCATTTATTTACTCGATTTATCCATTCGGCGCGTTCCACGTCTGGGAAGAAAACCTATAAAAATTCAAATTTCCGATTACATAAGCTCGAAATTGAATTCATTCCATTAAGCAATGTTTATTGTGTAAATATTTGATTGTTTAGCAAATTGTACAGGTGCTGATAAGAATTTTATGTAAATTATTTGATTACTCGCTAATGATTCAATTTGAAATTAGCGCCTCTTTAGACCAATCATTTTACATATTTACAAACAAAAGGCTATCACTTTAAATTCATGTTTATTTTTATCAATTTTTTTTTTTGAAATATTTATACAAATAAGCCAAAGTTTTTGTTTAAACTGGCGTATGACTTTGTATCAAGTGATAAGAGTTTAATCTAAATTATGTTGACCCATTTTCGAATGCATAATTAATTAAATAATTTAAAATTGGCGCTCTGTCGATATTACGCTGAACCAATAGTTTTGCAAGTTTATAAACAAAACACTCTCATTTTGTAGTCTGATTGGTCAATCACAACCGATTTATAATCCCAAAATTATTGTAAATAATTGCAATTTTTTCGAAATTCCATGACTTAATCGCTAAGATTTTACTGGAAATAAAGCGGTTTATTATCTAAAATTAATTAATAATAATCTGTGTTTGGCATCAACCAATATTGGTGTCGACCAATAGAATTGAGTTTTGTATAAACAAAAGACGATCATTTGCAATTCTAATTGGCTAATTGTGGGGGTAAATTTTGAAAAAATCTAATAAATTACCCAAGCTGGTAAATCGTCTAAACGTGCCAATACAACATCTTTTTCATCAGTTAAAGCGGCCGCTTTGGCTATATTCCGTTTCCTATCGCTTGTTTTCTTCCATTGGTCTCTAATTACCAGTAAAACAACAGGACCAATAAACCATGAAATCGACCATTGCATATATCCAACGAAATAGATAATTCCAACTGCAGTAGCCTAATGGAATTTGAATTAAAATCGATTTGGTCGGAAATGTGACGATTACCTTTTTTACGGCACTAAATAAAATGCTTAAAATGCTGGAATTATCCGATTTCTTTTCACTTAAATTTGTTGCATTTTCTTTGCTGACACTCATTTTTCCGTTGAGTATTCACTTAAAATAGAAATTTCCCACGAAAATTGATTATATTTTTTATATTTCACTTTATTTTTAACCTATTTAGGTCGAGGTAGAGTTAGCAACTGAATGGGAGATTTAGTCGAATTTCTCACCGACAATCAAGACAACACCCAAATACAAAACCAAACAACAATATTAACACGTTCTTCATGATGTCATACGATTATTTTATAAATAAATTATTACGCATACGGAAATTCTTTCGAATTAAAATAGGAAGGAAACAGATTAGAATTGTAAGACACAGCTGGACGTATAATTGGTTGCATAATTCACTTGACAAAGTTAATTGATTCAGTTGTTCGCTACATAGCCCTAGAAACTTATAATTTAAAAAATTTTCAAAACTCAACTACATCTAGAATCAGAAAATTTTATCTGATTTTTTTTATATTCAGCTATTTTTTTTTGTTACATCTCAATTGTTTTCTTTGATTTTTCTGTTTAAGTGTTCGATTAGTAGTTCGAAGGTGCGCGAACGCGCACCCATGTTCTCGTAGCCTTAGATTTTGACAGAATTGTCAAAACTTTCTAGAGAAATCCCGATTGACCTTTCAATTTTCCTATATTTTTTTAGTACAAATGTACATAATTAATTTATAG
The DNA here is from genome assembly GCA_021725515.1 of Epicauta chinensis. Classification (NCBI taxonomy): domain Eukaryota; kingdom Metazoa; phylum Arthropoda; class Insecta; order Coleoptera; family Meloidae; genus Epicauta; species Epicauta chinensis. The sequence continues at coordinate 485,175 of JAEDXX010000059.1, forward strand.
AAATTAACAGATTATTCTAATTTATAATTATAAACCAAAATTGTTTAAATTACTGCACTGAAATTTTTCATATTTTGTATTAACCTGACATAACCTCAAAGTTGCTATGTCGTAATTTTTTCCTTAAAAAAACAGCCAAATGAGTTTAGAAAAAATGCCTCCACTAGCCGACCTGCGAATAGCTGTAATATGTTCGAGTAACATGAATCGCAGCATGGAGGCTCATGCTTTTTTAGCAAAACGGGGTTTCCAAGTCCAATCGTATGGTACGGGCGATAAAGTAAAAATACCGGGATCAGCCGCTGATAAGCCAAATATTTACGAATTTGGTGTATCCTACGATGAGATCTATAACGACTTATTAAATAAAGATAAAACTTTGTATCCTTTACGACGATAATCAAAATTTTTGTAGCAACAATTATCGAAGACTAAATCCTTAACTTTATTTCAAAGGTACACACAGAACGGCTTATTGTACACGTTAGACCGCAATCGTCGCATCAAATCCCATCCGGAACGTTTCCAAGAGACTGACGAGAAATTTGATATTTTGATAACGTGCGAAGAGAGAGTCTACGATCAAGTTTTAGAATTTATGGAGAATAAAACACCGGAACACAATTCAATTGTACATGTGATTAATATCGATATTCAAGATAATTTAGAGGAGGCTACTATTGGGGCTTTTTTAATTGGTGATATGTGCGCTATGGTAACAGTATCGTATTTGCAAGACACTTGATTTTAAATTTGTCTGTTTACAGATAGCCAAAGCTGAAGATCTAGATAATGATATAGAAGAAGTACTGCATAATTTCGAAGAGAAATGCCAACGGCCTGTTTTACACAGCATTGTTTTTAATTAAGCCACAAGCGTAATTTTAATGGTTTTTATTTTAAAAAAAAGAAAGTGTATTTTTTTGTCTTCCCTCAAAAGAACAATATGAAAATATTTTACAATTAATGCTGATCTAAATGTGCATAAACCCGCCGTAATTTCTCTCGTTTACATTTGTTCTCGTGCTTATTCAATTTCTTCCACGGTTTCGGTCCTAAACTCGCCAAATTCTCACCGCTGCAAACACCAAAACAAAATTAACAATTAATCGAAACGCATTTATACAACACAATTACGGTTTTAATCCATTCGGAATAGCCACCGGTTTTCCTTTGATGTGCACTGTTGAGCCCTTATTGAAAAACGTTTTATCCACATCGTCTACAGTATCTCTAATTTGCTAGAATTTATCGATTAATTAATTAAATTTGAGATATTAAATGTTATCTTACTCTAGCCGCTCGCACTTCACGTATCGGTCGCGTATAATTAACCGATCTAGTCTTCTGCCGTTCCGGCCACGTGTGATATTCCTTCTGATCAACAGTAGGCGGTGCATGGCAATACAATAATCTACCATTCATGAAATCCTTGAGGATATAACGGGATGCTCGTGGATTATCCGGTTGGCCGTTTGCCGTCATAAAGCCGCGATTATCTACAAAAATTCAGATATTTTTATAGATTCATCAATTTGCAAAATAAATCTACAGACATGCGTAAGTGTTGAGTAATTCTTCAGCAGTCGGTGGCCGATCCGGATCCTCGCCTTCCATCGGTGGCGGCAACATAATCCCGTAACGATCCTCAATAACGTGTCGTGGTATTAGATTTGCGACCAAATTCACCGGCGGTACATGATCACGCATCTGATCAATCGGCAGAATGCCATTGATGATCATTTCGGCTTTCGTATAAACGAAACTGGGCATCACTAAGCCGGGACAATCGCACAATAAAATGTCTTTATCGAGAAATAGTGTTTGGAAATGTTTTGTTTTGCCTGGCGTAGCCGATACACTGACTTTTTTCGATGAAAATAACGAATTTATCGTTGAACTTTTACCGACATTCGGATAGCCAACTAGACCGATTGTGGTCACATTTTGTGTGACTTTCGGGCCTTTATGGATATTTCTAAACAACTCAATCAATTGGTCTTGTGATAGTATCGCAGATGTGTTGGAATGATCGGTTAGAATTGTCGGTAATTCCTCTAATTTATCCGTAATTTCCTTCAAACGTTCCGCAATTTTCTCCACGTTCTCCTCGAGTTTCTCTACTTCATCTTTTAATTCATCAATAGAACGAGTTGGTTGTGATTCCGTATCGTTTTTCTCAGCCGTTTCCGCGTTGTCATTATCGATAATTGCTGAATAAAATACCACATTTACATTGATCGTTGTGAAATAATCGGCCCAGTACTTGCGTTGGGTCTCGTTCAAGAAATCGGCTTTATTAATTAGAATCACATTGATTTTATCATTGGAGACTTCTTTAACGTATTTCTCCAGATCTTCACAACGGAATAGTAGCGGATTTCTTCCATCAACGATCTGTACAACAACATCGCTACGCTCAACGACACGCCACAATTGTCGCCAAAACTCCAAATTCTTCTCGTACGGCGTCAACAACAAACCGTCCTCCTCTTGGAGTTTGGCAAGCGAACGCCGCCACCCCAAAAAGTATTCGCGTTCGTTACGATCGAGTTCCTCGGGTGTTGTATTTCGATCCCAAGCCGGCCTAAAATTGATTTTATTTAAATTTGGAATAATTTGGATTTTCAGTTGGCAACCTTCTTGGAATTTTCAATTCATCCCGATACTTCTCGTGACTCTCTTTAGCCTCCTTCATCTCATCTTTCGTCAACAGACCCACATTCGATTTCGGATTAACAAACTTAATGTTGAGTTTTTCCGCTTGGAATTCCGCGCCGGTCAATTCGGCCGTCGATAGGAACTCTTGGAATGACGACTCTTCGGTTACTGATTGTAGATTTAAACGGCCCCAATCGTAACCGTCCTGGATTTCAGCCGTGTGAAGCTTCGAAAAAAAGTTACAGTTTTGATGGGTTTTTTTACAAACAAATCAATGGATTACCATAGAATTATCAGCCACCATTTTACGACCCCTATTGGCACCACCACCAAATCGACTTTTGATCAGCGCCCGCCCCAAATCACCCCCCGATTTCGATTTCTTCCCCATGGTTCAACACCAACAAACTCACGTGTCAAAATTCAAGGTTATGTAAATGTCAATATCAGCTGCCGCAATGACAACCATTGCTACCAATAAAACAACATTAAAATCCACAATGATTAATTAGTGATAATTTCTTCTATAACTGTAAATAGTTGGATATTTTCGACTAATCTTATCAATAATTGGGAATAATGATAGGTTTGATAGTAATAACAATAAATGTTGTGTAATTTGTTTATTATTAGAGTTCAAAAGTACAATCGGGAAGTACAGAAATACCCTAGATTCTAGTGGATTTTGTTCGTGTAAGTTGGTACCAGATGATGTATTTTGATCTATAATTCTACGTTTTCTGGTTGATTTTTTTCGAAAATAAAACTTAAAATAAAACGGAAACAAATCGAAATTCAACTAAGAAATCTCAAAATTACAACTCTAATGTATAATTAATTACAAGATTCGATAATATTAATCTATAAATACAGTACAGGTAACTAATTTCTAATGTGCTAGTTTGCAGGTGATTAGTGTTGTTTTTTTCGTTGTTAACAACAAGAAAATCCACAACAAATACAATTCACGCCTCTGGTTGGATACTGTTCGAGCGTTTCAACACATTTTTCCCGTTAATATAGCAAATTATCGTAATTGTTAAACGATTCAAATTGCCGAGACTTAGAAAGACTTCTGTTAGAGTATCGCTGTTGGTGGTCGTGTTGTAGATTAGATTCTTTAGAAATTGGTCGACAATCAGCGGCAACCATAACAACACGAATGCTAGTAGGCAGAAATTGTGGTGTTTTTGTTGTAATTTCAATTGAGTTTGTCGGATTTTCACGTAGAGTATTGTGAGGAAATACAGTACGATTACAGTTGAAATTACAACTTTTTGCGTTTGAGAAATCGTACAGAATCGCATCGATTTCGGTTGACGCACATGTACACGATTCGTTGTACCTCTAACGATACGATAAACGTTCGATACAATATCATTAACTTCATGTTGGTGCTCATTTGTTGTTATATTAATCGGTTGTTTGATGATATCGAGAATTGTTGAATTTTCTTGTTGGAAGATTGCGGGATTCTTAAAATCCACCGTTAGACTCATTATAATGACCATTATAATCGGTAGAAACGATTCTAATAGAGTTTTTATGATTATTTTCGATTTGTTGTTGGTATTTTGATAAACAATCGAAACAATTAATGATAACACACAGTGCAGAAATGAGTAGAGAAACATTGAATCTTTCATTAATAATGCATTGAAACATTGTTGATTGTTTATTGTTTGATTATACGGTGATTGATTGAAATTATATTGGCGCGATTTACGACTCGATTCCTCTTGTTGTTGTTGTATTAAATTATGCAACAAGTTTTGGTAATTTGTCAAGAATTCGTCAATATTACTCACTCGTGTTGTTGTCGTTATTGTTGGAATTGTTGATAATGCTTGGAATTCTTCAAATATCGTTGTAATTTGAGGGATTTCCGTTGTTTTCTCTTCAATGATAAACACATCATCATTACTCATTGCGTCCAAGATTGCAGGTGGTTTGGTTGTTGTCAAGTACATTGTACAAAAAATGTAGAAAATTCCGATAAAAATCGTTATAATGCACTCATTTAACGATGTAATTGTGATTGGATTAAAAGCATGTTTTATGATTAATTTCAAAAAATAACAACAACCCAATAAACCGATTATTATTAAAAATATTCCGATTACTAAATACGTTTCAAACATTTCTTTTCTATTATTGAATACCAAATGAATTCTTCTATTAAATTGTAAATTTCTATTACCATTATGTGGGTTCTGTTTTTCCATAATACAGTTATATTCGGTTGATTTGATAAGAATTACGGTTTTCTGTTATAGGAAAATGCCATTACGACGAATCGCCAATCCCTTATCAGTCCAACATATATGGGATGCTATACGTTCAATAATTTACCATCATCAAATGGTTGAAAGTAAACGTATTGTAAAATATTTACAGAAAGTCGAGAATTGTACAGTACAACAAGCCGAAATAGCTATACAACAAACAATACAGGATGGATTTATTGTGTTTGTATCATATATGTTTTTTGTTAGAATTGAAAGAATAAATCAATAATTCTTAGGGCATTGCCGAAAGTTACTGGTAAGGGCGAACATGTGGACACTTTCAAGCTACCGACACAAGACTTGGTAATTATCTTTTTTAATAATCAATTCTCGTCTTTTAGTCGCATTATATATTCCAGTATCTCTTTTAATATTCAGTCGCGTTTGTTGCACAATTGAATTTTGGGCTGTATAATTAGTTATTTCAGTGCAAATAAATAAAATTCCTGATAGTGATAGAAAAGTGCAACTGAAAGATTGAAATTCCTTCCCCACCCGTTATTGATAATATGAGTAATTTTATAGGAAATCATAACATAAACATAGTCAATTCGTATTTATTAATCTGAACATTTTCCATCATTTGATTTCTAAAGTTTTGTGTAAATTCTTCTTTGGCTTTGCCGTTGAAACTAATTATTAGCAATCGAAAAGTAATTTGGTTATATTATTTAAATTAACTCTCAGGTTTTGTTTCATGTAAGTTCTTGAACAATTTGATATAACTAGAGACCGGATTTTAGATAAAAAACAACATGGAAGAAGGTCAAAACGTGTGGCAAACATTGTTTTACAATTATGCAATTTATGCACTGTCATCTTAAAACATAAACAATTCAATAAAGAAAAATCCGGTCTATAATTATAATATTATTGATTTTTCGAATTTTCAATAAAACGCCCGTTGAAATACGCTTAGAAAAATTTCTTCAGGGGTGGTCTTAGATGTAAGCCGTTTATATAATTAATATCGACATTAATAAGTGGTTAATTATATGGTAGAATTCTAAAGAAAATTAATATTAATTGAAAAATGAAAGATTTTTCATCAAAAATCGCTTGAACTTTGTTTTTCTTTTTATATTACATAATTTAAGGAGCATAACTCAATCGGGAGGCCTAAAAACAGTGCCGTAGTTGAGCGTCCAAGGCAAGAACGCTCTTTTTTGTGCTATCGTCAGTAATTTACAGTATTTTGTCCCAGCAATCATAGGCTACAGTGTTCGGTACATCTTCACATTTGCGCCCCTGCAGTCGCCCTCACGGCCGCTTACTCACGATTTTTGCCTGGATAGACGTGTTAGTTTATCAATATTAAAATTTATATGTATAATCTGGCATCTTTTAGCTTTATTTTGATATTATCTATTTGTAAAATAATGGTTTTTGATGCTGTTATAGTCGAATGTTTGAGATGAGGAAATAACGATTCGTTAATCTAAGTAATTATCGTGAATTTGGTCGAAGTAATCAGTAAAATTGATCAATTCAACCGTTTTCGAGAAATTTTACTGTTCGAAGTTTCAAACACATAGTTCTAGGCGTGTCTACAAATGTACGTGTAGCTTCGAGAATGTTTGTCGATTTCACATGATATTTTTGTATATGTATATGTTACTGTGAAAGTCCGAAATTGGTGAATGTCCGAAATACTTCATTACATTGTTGTACATTCGGACTTTCCATGAACAATTTCAAATTCTGCATCGCCACGCGTCACAGGTCATTATTTCAATATAAAATTAAGACTTCAAAATTCCTAAATTGCATACCTGATAGTGTAACTAGAAAGTGGGATTCTAGAAACCAATGTAGATAAAGTGGGGAATATTAGGCAGATTACCTAAATCTATATTAAAAATAACCTAACTGAAATATATTCTGCGCATCATAGTAACCGCCCTAACTCAGAAATAAGGGTATTTAGCAAATATTTCGGACATACACCAAGCGCCTATGTAAACATTCACCAAATTTCGGACATTCACAGTAACATATACATGAACGTATAATTTTTTGATGATCCTGACTGTGTATAACCCCTCAATAACATCACCGAACAAGTATATTTGAAGCGAAACTAGTCACAACAAATAATTGTCCTAAAAATCGGTATTATTCGAGACAAATATTCGAACCCTGTCGACCAGTGACGTAGCGAACATAACTGGCGTCCGGGGTGCGAGACTTTATTGGCGCCCCCATGTTACGATTATTACTAATTTAAAATACACTTCAAATTTGTCTTGGAGAGTATTTGGCGCCCCTCGCTACGCTACTGCTGTCGATATCTTCTATTTTAAATATTGGACAATAGAATAATTACACGCTTCACAATCGGGCTTGGGAGATTCCGAGCCCTAGATAAACCATAGTCAAATCATGTTTTTATGTAAATAATTTTCTAGTGTCAGTAATTAAGCCACATTTTTTTTTAAATGCGTAATGAAAATTGATCTTAAAAAAAAACACCCTAAATGTTGTAGTGTCCGAGCACCATTTTGCCTTTTAATTTATTCGGCCTTAACACGACTAGGCACTCTTGTTATAGTCTAGAGAAGTACAAGGGCTTACTAATTGTAAGCGACAATAGAGATTGAAAAAAATTATAAGCTATGCGTAAAGCTACATCTATTTTAGTGAGTTTGGGAAATTATTTGACACTTACAATCAATCTAGCTACTTTACTTAACAATTCTAGTGCCGAACGACGATATATCGTTGTTCGCTACACTTGAGAAACGTGCCAACGACGATATATCGTTGCACATGTGATAGTACCTTATTCTTCGCATTGTGAGAGAGCTTTATCTCAAAAAAATATATAAAACGTTACAAATGATCTAGTTTCGTTGCAAAGAATGTAGAAAACTGTTTTCAGTTTGACTTTTTGTACATTCTACGCCGGTTGGTGCTGAGACTCTGTTTATGCTGTTTTGTAACAGATAATCTGTTTGTCACTTGCAATGTACCATAGAATTATCCTTTATATTTGCTGAGCAATATCAGTAATTTTGTTACCAAATAAATTAGAAATGCAAACGATATACTCAACGTTTTGGTTTATGCAAAATTATGATGAAACTATGAATTTTCTTATGTGCAAATACGTTTTGAATTGCACAGCTTTAGCCTCTATTTTGTTCTTAATACGTTGCTTTTTGAATTATGTAAATATCATTTTTAGTTTGGTTGTTATAAACTTTTTCCCCCAACCCTAGTAAATTCGCCAAATTCATCCGGTTAACTTTTTATAGACACCTCTTTTTCGCTCGTCACTAAAACGGTTAAGTAAGTAAATAGTAGCGCTAAGAGCGGATTTGGACTTACGCGGGGATTTGAAGATACTCATTTCAAGGCTCTTATTTCTCATGGGAAATATTCTATGGTGCCCTATGATCTAGATAATTATGTTTGGCAAGCTATAATGCTTAAATCTGTCTGCAAATCTTATTCGTCTCGAGCAAAACACTTCTGGACTAAGCCTCTTAAAACAAACAATTTGTAAACAAACTGAAATTTTGTGATGTTTTTCAGCCGCACATGGACGACAAAGACTGGTATTGTTTTGAATGTCATCTAAGTGGTGATATTGTGACATGCCAACAATGTTTTCGTGTCTATCATACAACATGTATTGAAAATGGCCAGAAACGATTTGATGAATTTAAAAAGATTTTAAATAATAATCGACAATTTAATGAAACCACAACAACAACAACAACAAACATATCATCATCATCAGATAATACAATTGATAATAATTCAACAACAGATAGTTTAAATTCATCAAATATCTTATTGAATAATAATGAATTATTAACAACAATAAATGGGGCACAAAATTTATCACAAATCCAATATAATTCTAATTTATGTAGTATATGTAATATAGCGAAAATTTCTATTGATTATCATGATAAAAGTGAATTAAATTATTTATTAAAATTCGTCCTACATCGGATACAATCTTGGGTAAGACACATCGACAATTGGACGTGCTTGTATAACAACGAACAAATTGATTCAGGGTTACATAATAACGTCCTGTTATTATTTATTAATTGTTTTAAACTAAAATATGTTGCAATTATAGTTACCTCCTGTTATAACACATAAAATGGGCAATGAGGAACGTCCAGAATGGTTGACTGATAAAGAATTGACATGGCGTTCAAACCAGTTGTTCTATCAGCATAGAGATATGTCTATTGTTGAAACGAATCTAAATAATGAATTTTATAAGAATTTACACGAATTTCTCGCTGATATACTAACAATACAACATAATGTCGGTATATTCCATGGAAGTAAGTTCAAAATTTATCAATAATTTATTGAAAATTAAATTGATTAAAAGTGAAATAATTCCCTATTAGTTGAATCACAAGAATTTGGTGCTGCTGAATTAATGTTACGTGATTGTTTATATGATTTAGCTGAAATTGTAACATGTCCAGATTGTTATCGACATAGTAATGAGAAAATCAATACGAAATGGTTCTGTTTACCATGTCGTATACCACATCGTTTAGTATGGGCAAAACAGAAAGGCTATCCATATTGGCCGGCGAAAATTATACGTGAAACACAAACACAGTACGATGTACGTTTCTTTGGTGGCAAATATGAACGATCGCTACTAAATAAAACATGTGTTAAACCGATTGAAACACCCAAAGAGAGATTACAAGTAAACAAATAATAATCTTAATAGGTGTTGAATTAATTTTGATTTATTTTTTTAAAGATCAAATCATCAGCTGCTTTCAATAAATCAGTAGAAGAGTTACGTTTCCATCAGAAATTATTGGAAGATCCTATCGAATTACAAAAATTGATTGATTCGTCTAGACGACAACAACAACAACAGCGGAATTTTAATAAAACGCCGAATAAATCGAAAAATTCCCCATTAACAACAAAGAGTACAAAAACAACAAATAAAGATTTGAATAATATTGAGAATAGCGTCAATAATAATGATGATATCTATCGATTTGAAGATGATCCATCAACGCTACCATATTCACAAAGTACCCCATTAACTTATCAGAGATCGAAACGGAAGAATTCCGATAGTAATTCGATTGTAACAAAACGTCGATCATCGACAAATTCAAAGAAATCAACAGAACATAATAGTAATAATGTAATTCATATAACATCAGATGGTGAAGAGGAATTCTCTTATCGTCAGAATTATCCAACAGCTGAGAGTCTTGAGTAAAATTCAATGATTAAATGTAATTTTGTAATTTATTTCAATTATTTTTTTTTATTGTAGATTTAATGGTACTTATGATCAATGTGATAATCTTCAAAATAATAATGGTATGCAAAAATTGGATCATCCCTATAGTGATTCAGTTGAAAAGGTGCAATCAATTTTGTTTTCTGATTAGTTTTTGTTAATTTTGCTTGTTATAGATGCGACGTAAATTGGAATTATTAAATGATAAAAACGATATAATCCGTTGTGCAATGGATTGTATGCAAAATGAAATTGATCGGATCACAAACGATCATAATGAACATTTGAAAAGACTGTTTGAGGCGCATAATGCCCAAATATCCGAAACTAAAAAGAAACAATGGGTAATTACTTGTATTTTATTTAGTTTGTTGCTCTTCTGGATCCCTTTGGATCCAGATTTTTTATTATTAATTTTTTCGTCTCCTGAGAATCAATTTCTTTGACTTGAACGTTTTTCGCACCGTCAACAACGACAAATTAGTAAATTTTGGAAGTCTTTTGTTTTACAGTTATCGGGGGAAACTTTGCTTTTTTCTTGTTCATGGAGAGCCCTTCTTTTTACCAGAAGTGCTGCTGTAATGTTTATATTATAACACTGATGATCGGACTTATACAAATCAAAACAACTTGACCACCTCTTAGAGAGCCAGAGGCGGATTTAACTATAATAGGCCTAGTCTGATATGTCTTCCTTTGGGTAATGCTCGAGGACGGGGTATTTCCTCTGGACATGAAGAAAAATCACAATTAGTATGCCCCTTTTTTAGACTTCAGAAATAGAATGAGGATCCAGTGCCGTATTTTCTTTGGCACTAAATAGCGAATAGAGAAAATTCGGTCCATTATTGGATTATTCACCACTGAAGTTCCTAGGATTGATCTCAAATACGTCAGAGCTCGAAATTGGACTTTTACAAAAAAAACTTTTTTTTATACACTTCATCTGTTATAAGACTTAAGTTGCTGTTAAAATTTTACTAGCTTAAGTCTAAATCCGCCATTTCCTGTTCTAAAGCTTCTACATTCGCGTTGTGAGCATGTCACTTTTTGCAAATCAATTTTACCTATGATATGTTGTTTGTGACATTGAAAATGGCTTGCTAAAAGGTTAATTTGATTTGCAAAGGCGTGCATTTAAACGTAAAAGGCTGAATTACTAATGCAAAATCAATGCAGATTACCTTTTGTAGTCGATTTTTACTCAACGGGGATTTTCCAATTTTTTTAGTCTGTTTTAATATTTGGGTCTTTCTAGTATTGTCTCATGAAAGGAAATTTATAACACAAGAAAGTTCTGTCTGTTTACCAGGTTTTAATAGCGTCTTTTATTTATTTTTTTGGCTTTTGGCCAATTATCTATGTTCCTCCATTCGCATTCTCATATTTTGAAGGCTAACTTGACAATCCTTGAAAATGATTTGCAAAGCGAAAACCCTGTAAAATTGATCAACTTTGAGAATAGGAGGCTATTTTTACAGTGTCTACAGCTTATTAATTTTAAAAACTTTGAGGTCCTTATCTTGGTCTAATGGAGCTATCTTCATGATTCCTTAGTGGTTTCTCCAATCTTCTCGTTACAATAGTTTCGTGAAAAAAAAAGTCTCCTTACTCACGACAAAACTTACACAAGTCTAAAAATGTCACACCAACAGTGATTCTGAAGTTTAATGGTGCAAAACACCTGATGTATTTCACCGATTCTTCGAAACTCATTTTCTCGTCATAATAATAGCTTTTATAATTTAAACCCATCCTTAATAGTCCCTTTGACTGGGAGAAAGTTGAAGATGCTTCGCAAAAAAAATTTATTTGGAGTGCAAAACGCACACAATCCTCCGAATCTTGTTTCAACCCAAGCCAGTCCATTGATGCCCCATCTCGCTCCACTTTTTGCGATGGCCTCAACAACATCCCCATCTTGTTGCGCTTCCTCTCATTGCTTCGTATCAACTGCTACCCTTTTGCAGTTCGCCACGTTAGCTTAGAATAGTGGCGTTGGTGGTGGGAACAGTCAAAAATGTCGAAAATAGTACAATATTTTAAAGCCCAAAGAAGTCCTAAGGAAAAGACTATTGTCTATGATTTTCTAATTATTTCGTAAACTCTCTATAAATCCAACTATGGGTATGTCAGCTAATAATCTGCACAAAATATAAATTGGAATATTGTTTTATTTTGGAAACTCTAGAACAATATTGTTACGAATAGACTCATGTTAGTGCAAAATAACATAATCAGCAGCCTATCTGACTTTAGTATGAAGTTTTAAAATTAAGCGCTTGAAGTGTTCATTTTTGAAATGGCGGAGCTACAATTTAATTCTATTTTCTAATTCTTTTAAATCTTTTCCTTGCCAACCATTCTCATATACTCTTTGCTTCAATTGGTAACAAAATCTTTCAAAATCAGCTGGGATACATTTACAACATTTTCTGATCGCTTAATATACGAAACATTATACTTTTCATTAGCGACTATAGCAGCGACACCGTAATGGTATGTTGCCATGTCAGGCCAGAAGACATAATTCCCGTCTTCATGATACTTTTTTTTGAAAAGAGCACAAGCCTTTTCTTTAAACGCTCGTTTGTATAGATATTTTGATTAATTTCAAGTCCTGTCGGAGCAATATAATAAGACAACTTTCCTTTGCTGCTAAAGGCCAACCAAGCCAGAATCTTAGCATGTCTTTTAAATTTCACTTCTCTGTCCACCTCAATTACGTCTTCATAAAAATATCGATTACAACAAATCGCCGATTCCTAGGTTTCAGATCAGATTCTCAAAGTTTCCTTAATAACGAATGACCTTCTTCTTTTAAAATTTTCCTGACGTATTCACGTGATATTGTGAATTTCCTTCCAAGTTTTCTAAGCGATTGTCCAATTCACGACCCTTTCAATTGATTCATTCATAGATCAACTGTTGCAATATTCCCCGATCAATTCTATCCGCTCATCCAATCCGTCGTGACGGTGCGAAACGCAACTTTTCACACGCATATTATTACTGTATTTTTCTCCAATCAATTCTATCCACTCGTCAAATCCCTCGTGATGGTGCGAAAAGCAATTTTTCACACGCATATTATATATTGTATTTTTCAACGATCTCTGTTTGTTGCAGTGTTACAATTGCGAGCAGGACGCAATCTATCATTGTTGCTGGAATACAGCTTATTGTTCACAAAGTTGCCAACAACAGCATTGGCAAGCTGAACATAAAAAGGTCTGTCGACGTAAACGTTAAAATTAATTATTGAAATTGTTGATTCTCATTGAAGAGAAGAGAATATTTTTACATTCTTACTATCTATTTTTTTATATATATAAATATGATTCTTTTAATTCTTCATACACGTACACACCTACACACACACACACACACAATTATATATGTTTTTAATCAAATAATTTTAGTAGATGCAGACAGGCAGGCAACTTTGGGATAAAGTAAAAGTACAAAATTTTAGTTCTCCCCCAACTTAATTTGTCTTTTAGTTTGTGGTTTGTTATATATATATTTTTTTTGTTTCAAATATTAGTATTGCTTTACTATTTGTAATTTCTTAAACGAAAACTAGAGCAAATTTTGTAATTTTTAGTGATTTATTGTAAAAAAAATTTTAAAATACACAAAAAATGGGATTTTATGTTAACACAAATTCGTTTTAATCATCTGCAACGGCCACAAATTCAACATTTTTAAAACTATCACTAATATCGTTGAAATTCTGTAAAAATTGTAGCTCTTCGGTCGATAATTGTTCACCCAATTGGCGTAGTGCAGTCAATATTTCAGCCTAAAATTATACAATAGAATCTTTTTATAATCGCGTCAAGTGTTGTTGATACTTTTTGGTGGTTTCTAGCCTCGTCCGTTAAGCGATTCAATTTAACTTCTTGATCGATCGTTATCAGTCTGTCGCGTAATTGTTTCGGTTCTCTACGGCCGAATAAACGAATCACTTCCGGTGTTTTGAAGGCCTCCGAAATTGCGGCTCTTGTCGCCTAAAATCACAACAATTCCGTCAGTAATTAGATAACAAATTGTGATTTTGAGGCGAATTACAAGTTGTACAGCACCCAATGCACTAACTAACGATATATCGCCCTTAACCAGTTTATTCAGGCTATCATTGAGTTCTTTCAGTTGGTCCATAGTGTCCTGTTTGGTCTCCTCATATTCATCACCATCTAATTCGTCTCTAAATTGCAAAAATTATTTGTTTTTAATCAAATCAAAACAGTAAACTACTAACTTGCATTGTTCTAAATCGGCTAATTGCTCGACGAGTCGATCCAATTGATTCTCAAGATTCTCTTTCAATTTCTCCGTTTCTAATTTACCATGTGACGTCATTATTGTTTTATTTTTAAATAATTACACCCTAAAAAATATCCTACATTAATCTTTGGTGGTTCGATTTAGAATTTAGGTTAGAATTATGGGCTAATTCCGGTACTGCACTTTCACCAAATCTCCATAACCGCCAACCGATATTTTCTCGTTGTTCTTTTCTGATCATCCGCTCTCGAATGTATTAGACAGAGATGGCGGGCGATTTGGTATGTCAGGAATTAATCGGCGATTTTCTTGATTTTTCTAGTTCATTAATTGTACGCAAGGTGTCGTTCGCATTTCAGCAACGTGAAAGCCGCGTGTCAGTTTTCCACACACATTTTTCAATTCACAAAAATAATAGAAAAACGTACGTTATAATTTTTCTTTATTGTGTTTGTGTGACATTAATTAAACTGTTGATTAATTGAAATTTAAATTAATTCTAGTGTAGTGGTGCGTTACGCGTACATTGACGCGTTACGAATTTACGCATCAAACTATTATAAATCGAAATTGTTTTCGTGAAAAAGTCATGTTTTTAAGTTGAAACGTTCCGCCATTTTGAAACATACCTTAACCTTTTTTCAGATTGAAATTTGGACAATTTCGTTTATTTTTGCCGTAGTTTTTTTTTTGTGTTCGTTTTGTAAATAATCCCGTACGAAATCCATCCGATTTCGACGATTTCCAGAATTAATTCGAACAAGACGGAAGGGGCTAATTAGCAACATGCGTCAAAATCCGAATAATTAACGCGAAAAAATAATTCCGGAAATTCGTGTTTTTGTCAGTGTGTGTGTGTGAGTAGTGTGGACTGTTAGAAAATTAAACGGAAAAGGGTGAATTTTTTCGTAAAAAATCCGGATTTATGTGTGACTGTATGACGTCACGTATGCAGTCGTCGAAACTTGACGGGATCCAGGGGCGGCCCCTGTAAGTGGTGGCCCGTATCGTGAGGGGCTCCAATTAGGGAACAACCAACCAACAACAATATGAGCGGTAATCCGAAGCAAACGGCCGGTGGAGGGCCGCAAACGCAACGTTTCTCATCACCACAAATGTATCCTTTTTTGTAAAAGAAAAAAAAAATTAGTACACATATAGAAATATGTAAAAGATAATGTAATTATTGAAAAGTAATTATTGCGCGATTGCGAACGTAATGGTTTTTTTTTATTATCGCGTTAGTAGTAGTGTTGGCGAACTTTCATTAGCAGTAAGCGCACGTTCACCTGCTGATGGTCGCGTACCACGTCCATATGGTGTCTTGTTTTTTTTCCTCTCAAATACCTGAAAAATTTCTAATTTAAACCCATAATAATTGCGAAAATTATTCGATTAATTATTAAAAATCGTGATTTTATTTTCTACAAATTGACTAAACAATTTTCAATTTGTTAAAAATGTAAAAGTGTCGTTTTCGCAGAAATTCAACCAATATTATTTGATTCTCTTGTAATTATCGTATTATCGTACAAATATTACATAATATTATTAATGTTTTATATGTACATATGCCACGCATACGTGTGAACATTTACTCTAAACCCATCCAGTTTAAGGTAAGGTTTTTTTTGTAATTTTCCAATTTTTTTTAGTTATTGCTTTTGATGATTTGAACAATATTTAAACATTACTGAAAAATCACAATTTTTGTCTATTTCCGGCAGTTGTTATTTCTGACCCACCGTCTATCTATTTTTATAAATCGATCTATCTTTATCGTTAGATTGTGCTGAAACTTTTCAATATGTTTTTATCCTGTTCGAAATTCGTAATTATCACAAATACGTGAAAAATATGTTAAAATATCCTTCCCCTTGATAATATTTAAAATATGTGTGCAAAGCGGCCATATTGCAATGTTGCCAGTTTTAATTAATTCATTTCTTTTAATCAAAAGATTTCCGCAATTTTAATTATGATAATTTTTTTTGCGAAAATTGTATTATTTTTTCCAATTGATATTTATAATGATTTATTGCTGAATTTGTGGATTTGTCGATTTCACCTTTATTATGTCAGAATTTTCTTGTGAAATCTTTTATAAAATAAAGTTTAATTTAGTTATGGGTGGGACAAGGAGAAAAAACACACAGTGGGGAATGGTGGTGAATTCTTGTTTTTTTTTTTGCTGTTCTGTTCCCGTATGTTTCTAATCTGATTGATTCGATGCCAAATGTTGTTAATTACTTTTATATCAAGGATAATTATGAAATTGTACAAAATATGTTGTACACGAGGTACATTTATTTGAATTGGTCGATTGTAGTTTGTATTCTGCGCTCCCCCACCTGTTTGGTAGTAATAGTGACGTCACTTGTGACGTTTCCGGTTAGTCATGCTATTTGTTATGGTTGTATTTTTGACAACTAGGGGGTGTTGTAAATATCATTGTAATAAAATTAAAATTTTGTATTAAAAACAAATTTACTGTTCAACAATTGAGGGTTGGTAAATATTTGATTGGATTCTTTGATATTTTCGATGAATTATTATGATGGAATATCATCAAGTAGTCGATGGGAAGCATGAGTTTTATCAAAGGCAGTGACGTCACTTGTACTGTTGATTCATACGTAAACGAAAAAACGCAATGGTCAGGTCCGTACTCTGTTAAATTTGCAAATTGTAATCAAAGATTTATATCTTTTTATAAAATGGCTTCAATTTTCTGATTGTATTCCTGATTATTGGTATTTGGGTGGTTCTCTAGTGAAAAATTACACAACTGAAATTATTTAGTTTTTTTTTTGAGTATAATTTGACTATTTACTCCAAAATACGTGCTCGTGATTAATGTACTTAATGATTTGATTCTGTAAAGATCTGTCTTCAGAAACTTGCATATCGTTTTAGTTGATTGGTTATTAACACGTAACCAGCCGGTCAGCTGTTAATACTTATTTTTTAAAAAAATGTAGATTAAGTTTTTTCAACATACAATAGTAACTATAATAAATTGGTAATTTAATCATGATCTGGACTGTAGAACTGACGTCAGTTCGCGTATTTTATTCTTCACAGCCAGCCGTTATTACGCCCAGGGTACCTATGCTTCTGTAGATGGCACAACTACCTTTCTTTATTGTTTTTTTTTTGCTGGTTTAACTGTTTTTTGTGATCAGCAAAATGATTTTGTGGACACCACTGCCAGAAATTTGAGTATTACGTATTCCGAAATTTGAGGCAACAAAGTAGTTTTGACACCCTTATTTTCATTTATTATATTTATTCAATCAGCAAAATTACTTCTTTTAACTTATTGACTCAGGAGCTGCTCGCTCCAAATACATAGTTCATGACGAGATACCCTTCAGTAATAGTTTCTTTTAGCCTTCTATCAGGTCAGGTGGCCACTGTCTGTAGTCTTCTCAGATGATGTTGTTCTAATAGTGGTGGTAAAAGAGCATTTGGATGATTTTCCATTCATTCGTGGTGCTTCTAGTTTTGATATCCTCTTTAACAAATGGTACTCGAAGGTCATTGTTTATGTTATAAACATACCAAGGAGTGTTTGTTAGTATATGCAGAATTTTGGACTGACATCGCTGTAAGATAGCTGTGCTGGATTTGCTGGCACATCCCCATATTTCTATTCCGTAAGACCAAATTGGTACTATAATTATCTTGTATAGTAAGTTTTTATTTCGAATTCTTCTTCGAATTTTTCCCTATTAACTAATATATTTTTTCTATTTTGCGTCAATAATAGCGCTATTTTTAAAATTGCTAGTATAAAAGTGGAAAATGTAGTAAATTTTTTTCCCAAGATTGGTAACGTTTTCATTGTTTTTGACAACTGTCAAAAATCAAACAAAATACACAGTAATTTTTGGTAACATATACAACCACTAATACATCAATCAAAAAAATCAAATGTTCAGTTGTTATACCAGTAACATCAACTCCCATCAATTTCCCTAAATTATAAAACTCGCAAATTTTTTTGTAAAAAAGGGCACAAAATAGGCAAAATAGTATAAAAACTCGTTTCAGAAGTCGTATATTGCACTCATCATTTAGCTCCTCGCGCTTCGCCGCTCGTTTTTTAAAATTGGACTCGTGCAATAATTCTCGACTTCTGATACTTGTTTTTTAATATATGTACTATTTTTTAACCTTCAAGTCAATCTGTTTGATTTTTTTTATATGTGTTCCATCCACGTGCGTCTGGTGATACCCTTCTTCTATCAATCTTCTTGTTTAATTGTCATTTCATAAATCTAAGTAACCTGTCTAAGGGCGAAAATCTAGGAAGTTGAGATTTGTATAGTTTTGAATTTAAATAAAAAGTGATTTAAGCTTTTCTTCAATTGTGAGATTATTTGGGGAGCCTTTAATTCGCTAGTCGCTCAAATTTGTTGCTCGATTGACCTATGAAAATATTACAAAAACTCGTAGCGATGAAGAGCTCAACTTCATTAAACATTTATTTATACTATTATTGTGTTCTATTATAAAATTATGTTGATCTTTTCTGTTATTTTGTTCAGTTTTTCTATCTATCCTCAATCGATTGATATCTCCTACATTTATCTCAGTATGAGAGCTCGCTTTATTCCCCTTTTACATTGTTCGGTTTTGCTCATATGGCAGATTTTTTTGTATTAGTATGGAAAACAACACGGTGACGGCAAATTTGCTGTGAACTAGGCTAGACGATGATTTTGATTGAAGAGACACAAGAAAACAGATCCTCGAACCGTTATTTTTCGTTCCGGTTTTCGGTTTCGATTCAATTAGTAAAACGTATACCGGTTTTGGTTCTGGAAAAAATATCGTTTAGTTTTCGGTTTTCGGTTCAACTCTGATTTGAAACCCCGGTGAATGTGCTAATTTTTAGTAGGATTTTGAACTATTATTTTTTACGTTCCGGTTTTCGGTTTCGGTTCCATCTGGAAGAGATATCCGTTTTTTTCGGTCTTCAGTTTTCAATTCAGTTCCGGTTCAAAGGCCTGCAAAAACGACTATTGAATGGTAGCCTCAAGGCGTTTTTGATGTCGCTGATTATTGTAAAAGCTCCGATGCTTTCTACACACAATGAAAAAAATTCTGACATACGGACAAAACCGTCTAACGCGAACAGTGCGTAAGAAAGACATATGTTACCATTGGTATCAGTTTTAAGGTACAAGTTGAAATTGAAGTTTTGTCTTATCGGTCCCTAAATGATAAATTTCTGGTATAGATTACATAGTGTTTCTCAGTTTTCTTTGCTTCATAATCTAAAAAATGTGTATCGATTAAACGATAAACAAAGCCCCCTTTTCAAATCAATTCATGAATTATTGTTTTTATGATTATCCAAAATGTAGACGAATTGTCCAGTTCTTATTGCTCTAATATTTTGGATTCATTAAAATGATCAGAGTATGTGTAAATCTGGCCCTTTTGCCGAAAACAGTTTTTCCCCGATAATTGAGAGTAATTATGAAGGGTGAATTTGAGTCACAATTCAATTAATATAGCACCCAATGCCTTTTTCAGTTACAACTTTCGACTTCAGTTTTGTACAGGTGTCATGTTTTTGGTTAAAGGCTATCATAAACTTCATAATTTTAGTCCATCCTTTTTCTTTATTTTAGCAGTGATTCAAATATTATCATCTGATTGGACATCCCTGGTCTAGCTTTGACACAATATATTCTATTATTTTCCTAAATTAGCTTCTTCCTATCTATTCAAGGCCACATATGGCGTCATTGATTTTAATTAGCATCGTTTTTTTGTTTAAGTTTCCACAGTAATTTGTAGTATCTAGAGTTTTTTTGGATCCGGCCCTGGATGTACATTCATCATTTAAAATTCTATAGAGTTGATAATCTAATTTAGAAAGAATTGTTTCGTCTATTTATTCTGGTGGGAAGATGAGAGATTTTTCCAACTACTTCCTCAAAATTTTAATTATCATATCTACTTATTCAATAATTAATTAGCATTATACAAAGAGATAAGAATTATTTTACAAGAATTTAAATATAATTATATGCAAAATTTGTATTGACAGTCACGTAATATTTATTACATGTACTTATTTATTATTATTATTATTTTTTGTATTTAAATTTATAGTATAGCAATACTGAAGGTGGCGGTGGCTGGCGGCGGTGGTGATTGTTTTTCTTAAATCAACAACCTTGAATGTGTTTCTTCATTAAAAATTATGATTCATAAGTTAATTTTACTGTTTTTAAATTGGAAATTAAGGCCATGTCAAATGCTATAAATTACTTTACAAAATAAAAATTGCATATAATGAAAATTAGTGGAAATTTTTAAAGAAAAATCAACAAATTTGGCAATGATGTTTAATAGAAATGCGCATGTGCAATTTGTTTTCCTGGCGGTCGAATTGAGAACCAACCATAGACAGAAAACTACACACACACACACATACATACACAAAAATACAGTTGATATAATGGCGTTTATTGTCGTTGTTGATAACATTTAATTTTTTTCCTTTCCTGTTAATTTTTTAAATTTATCCACATTCCAGTATAATTTGTTCTTTCGTCAATTAAATCATTATAAAATTCAATCATATTATCATTAATTCATATCTATTTTAATAATATTAATTATCAATTAATTTGCAATTCAATTATTGTTAAAAATTGAAGGATTTTTCTTTGTACGAAACGTGCCAGAATCGGTATCTCGTTTAAAACATGTGTTTTTTCTGTGAATGATTCTGTGTATGTGTATGTGTAAAGTTTTTTTTTATCTATTGTAAATAACGTACATGCGAGACGCCCTTATCGATTTTTCGTAAAATTTCGTATGTGTAAGTGTGCATCGGCGTTTAGTGTGTGTGCGGGCGGGGAGTACTACCAACCAAACGGGTCCCCTCAACATTCAATTGTCATCACCTTCATCATGTACCATTGTTGCCCTTTTTTACTCCTACATAATTCCAATTAATTTTCATTTATTTTCTGTAAAATAATAGAAAAAGTGTGTGTGTAGATGAGTAATAAAAAATTGGCATTGATGACTGTGCAAATTCGTGTGTGAATTTTTGACAGATCTAGTGGTGGAAAAAGTACATGCGGAACAAGTGACGATTTTTGTGTGTAGTAGATTTTCTAAATTTATAACATTTAATTAATTAATTTATAAAATAAATACAAACAACAAATACGTACAAATAATGAAAGGTTCTAATCAATTTAATGGTAGTAATAGTAGGGTTAGGTGTGAGATAATTGCACACACCCCTTCATTAATGACTTCCATATAAATTTTATTTTCGTCTTTTTGGTGGTTTATTTGTTTGTATAATCGAATTTCGTCAAAAAAATATTTGCAATCATGGTATCCAGATACGTTACGAACGGTCCTGTTAAACAGGAGGGTATTTGTTTATTACCACCAGCCCATTATAGGATGATGCCGCCGCCGCCACAACAGCAACGTAAGTCGAAATTGTACCCTCGTTTTTTTTTTTATTTGAAATTTGTATTTTTTAATAGAAAGTAGCAATAATAAGTTTGATCGCCTTCACAATTTTTTTGTTTTACATATTTCTTTTTGTTGTCTAATTTTGAACGAGGATATAGAAATTCTCATGTCCTTTAAAATTCAGTTTTATAGAATTGACCTATGTTTGCTGTTTGACAACAACAACAACGACAACGACACAATACAATTCAAGGATGGGCAAAATTTATTGCTCAACAATTTTTGCTTGTTTGTTGTCCCCTTTCAACAACTACCTGCGTTGTTGTCTGGATAGATTTCTATGTTTCTTAGAAAAATCATGCTTTGTTCTATTATTGTTAAATATTTTAAGCGGATTTACCATGAAACCAATAAAACTTCTTAATGCCACCGTTAACATAACGGCCCTTTAGTCATGCCTTCAATCATTTCAATAACTTTAGCTTTCTAGTACTGAAAAGGTAGGACCTTCAATTATCTCCAAATCTACTGCTTTTATATTCTAATCCTTAAATGATTCTGTTCAGTTGAAAGTCTACAGTTAATATTTATCTAACGGTTAGTGACCCAATATTTTGGCCAAAAAAAACTAATTTGGGAATTCCAAACAGTTAATCGGATTTAACAAAAAAAAAATTATAACGATTTTTATTAATTAAGATTGAGGAAATTGAATTATTTTTTGATAGGTTATCATCCGACCTATATTTCTATTGACCTACATTTATTGCATTTGCACCGCCGCTGCCGCCGCCACCACCACCACCACAATCGTGGTTGTTATACAGGACGTGCTGTATGTGCACCATTACGAATCGCTAGTATCTTCTGCATACGATCTATTGATTTTACTCTACAACCACCTCCACTCAAAAGTAATGCTTGAATTTTATCATTATAGACATTAGGACAATAATGGAAAGGCCATAATTTTGCAATTTAGATTTTAATTATCAACCACCCTTATCTTTTACAATCATTATCATAACAATAGCGATAGTAAATATGAAATTTCGAAAGTTGATAAATGAAGGTCGTTGCTAGATTTTTTTTGCTTAATAAAACAATAGAAAATTTTGATAATTTGTCAAAATATTTTAGAATTTTTTACATCTTTCTATTTGTAAATTTTATTTCTTTTTGTATTGATTTTTTTTTGTTTTTAATTAGAAATTATGCAATTTTAAAAGTATTTCCTTAATAAAAAAATTTTTAGTTTCCAACCAATACAAACAGGACAACGTAAGTATTTGTGGACAAATTCCTTTTTCCATTTATAAGTTGTAAAAATTCGTTAGAAAATTCCAAAAATTCCTTTGTTTGTATGAATTTGAAAATTTTGCACGTTTTCCAGGAACAGACGGTTACCATCCACCACCATATGTACCCTCACAACAGCCTAACCAACCAGGTACAGCAGGTCAAACATTAAGGGGTTTACCGACAACTGGACCTCCAAATCAATCATCAACACCGCCAACGAACGACATCAAAGTTCAAGCTGTACAACCACAACAGTCGATGAATCCTATTGTAAGTTGTTTCATTAAAAAATAATAATTATTATAGTATTGTTTGTTAATCATCTTATCTAATTTTTATCATTATTGGTGATAAGATAAATGATTAGTTTTTAATGAGGAAAAATTGCGAATTTCAGTATGTAGGTCCACAACAACAAGTACGTGGAGCTCAGGGATATTTTAGACAGACAGGACCTGCTAGTCAATCACAAAGGATGCCTAATCAACATAGAGTAAGTTTTATTAATAGCCATTTTTTTTTAAAATTGATTTTATTGTTTATTGTTAAATTTTAGAGCCAACAACAAATGTATCAACCAGCGGCAACACAATTTATGCCAATGCCTGTACAACCGATGTTTGTTACAAATCAGATGCAATGTTTTAATGGACAACGGCCTCAAGCATTTGTACAAACTATGCCAGCAGTATTTGCTGGTCCAAGTGTCAATGCAGCAGCACCATTCTCATATTCACCAAATCCTAATCAACCTCCAACTATATCATGTAATTTATTATTTTTTTTTTGTTCTATAACAAAATGATTTTAATTTTACTTTAAATGTTCTCAGATCCGTTTTATCCAGTAGCACCAGCTCGTCCAGGCCATCCACCACAGACAACATTACAACAAAATGCAGCCCAACAATTACATAGTCTACAAATGCCACCAACTCAAGGAGCTCAAGTACCATATCAACATCAACAACAACAACAGCAGCAACAGCAACAACAACAAAAACAACATAAACGTAGACCGAATGCAATAGCAATTGTAGATCCAACAACTGGTTGTGATGTTTTAAATGAAGTATTTGATAAACAGAACAATAATAATAGTAATAATAGTAATAGTTCACATCCACCATCTGGTGAATCGTCGGCACGTCAAACACCACAACCAGCACAACATAATAGTGCACATAGTAAAGAGGTACAAGCTGCATTTGCTAAACAAGTAGCTCAAGCAATTAGTAATGATGGAAATCATCATCATAGTATAGAAGATACTGAGCTACATCAACATAATCATCATCAACAACAACAACATCATCATCACCATCATCACCACCATATTGGTAATAATAGTAATAATAATAATAATAGTAGTAATAATAATGGAAGTGGTGGTGGCGGCGGTGCCGTCGTCGTCGGTGGTGTCATTGTTGGTGCTAATAGTAATAATAGTGAACATTTAGAACAATCTCAAATTTATCATCAAACACCTAATAGTAGATTGGATCATTTAGTACAATCCAGTAATTTGAAGGTAATTTTATTAGAATTATATAAAATATTGAAACGATAATAATTAATTATAATTTAAGGCTCAAGCAAAGGAATTTGTATTAAGTACTCCAAATATTGCCAGAGAAACGACACCAATTGTGTCAGCCAATTGTGATGCTGTTGAAGTAACATTGCCAAATAAGCAGGCCAAAGATCGAGAGAGTCCTGCTAAAGGTAGAAAAACAACAAGAGAACAATCACAACAACAACAACAACAATCAAGTAATGTTGCTACAATAACAACACCAGCGGCAGCTGCAACACCTTCCACAATAGCAACAACAATAAAAGATGGCAGTAGTGATAAGGATATTGTAAATAATAAAAATGATAATACAAAGCAATCATCAAGTGATGCTGTCAATGTTGTTGTTAGTACTGCAACAATTGCAGCAACTATTACTTCCTCAACAACAACTACGGTTATAACAACAACAAATTCTATACAATCAACTCAAACAAGTCCTATAGTAACAAATAGTAATAATAATACGAACAGTAGTAGTGTTCCAGTGACAATAAAAGAAACTAAAGATGATAATAAGAAGATTCAAAGGAAAGATGTTACAACAACTGTAGTAGCAACAGCTACAACGACCACCACAACAGCAGCAGCAGCAACAACAACCAAGGTGCCTAGTACTGATAATAGTGACATTGTAAATAATCCAACCACAAATGTACAGTCTGCCCAATCAGTACAAGATGGTGCTGGAAATGGTAAGTAAATAAGTATTTTATCTTTTCGTTTCTTGATAATAATTATCGTTCGTTCAAATTTTTATAAAATGGCGAATTGTCATTTGAATCGTACACGTGTTTCTACATCACTTTTATTTAATTTTGCATTTTTTTTATGTTAATTTATTTTAAATTAGTTGTCGGTTTTAAAAGTGTCGAAAGTCCAAAAAAAAATGGGAGGCAAGAAAAAATGTAAGTTCAAATAATCAATGATAACGAGCATTATAAATTTCAAAGATCATTGAATTCGGATGTGTGTTAACAATGAATTACGGAAAATCGATATTTAATGAATTTTTCTCTTATCAGTACACATGTTCTAGATACGGTTTCTTATCGGTTTGAAATTTTTGAACACTGGCAATTATTGTAAAGGAAGTTAATTTATTTATAAATCAACACTAAATCTGATAAACTTATTTCCTGTGTTTGTTCATTTTTTTTTTCTTATTTATTCTACTTTATTTTTGATACTACAAAAATCTGGAGGTATAAAATTTATACTAGACAACCTTGAAATTCTTTCAATTTCCAATTCATTACAAATTAAATTCAATATATCGAAATCGATAAATTAGCAAATGGAATTTTTTCTACTTTTACTTACTAGTGGAAAAATTTGTACTTTTTAGGGTTTTTATTTTGAAAAAAAAATAAGAGTTGGTATCACGATTGGATTTTCCCCTTCTTCTGTAATATTTTGTCTTTTCCATTAAAGGAATTCGTCTTCGGTAATCTTCGATGATTTTCGTGCGGTATTACGAAGTTATCGTTAAAATGGCGCTGTCGCCCTCTCTAATTTTAAGCGTCGGCCACATGGGTCGGGCGCAACGTGTTTTAGAATCTCTCTAGAAAAAAAAAAATACTTAAGAAAATTACAAGACTTAACAAAAAATACTCAAGAATTTAGTCAATTATCTGTGTTTTTTTTCTATTTTTATTTAGTTTTAAGTGTATTTGTACTAAGTGTTGTGCTTTTTTTAAATTATTTTTAGATTTTAAAATTTGACCTTGCCAGCTTAATTTATTAGTAATTTTATAATAAAAACGGTGTCGTTTTTTTTCGTGTAATTAATTTGAGAAAAATCTGTAAATATATTTATTTCGTTAAAAATTGTTGAGAAATCGCCGTGAGAGAAAAAAAGTAGTGAAAACCGTTTACGGGAATCGTCTGGAAAGAATTGAGCCATAGGCACGACTCCTACTCATGCAACCCCGGTCATAGTCTAAGAATAGCGCAATATAACTTTTATTAAAACAAGTCGAGAAACTACAATAATACCATAATGGATGTAGATACGTGGAAAACAGTTAATACAAGGGGTAAATAAATTAGTAATTTCTAATTTTATTGAATAATGTAGTGGGAGATAATAATGGTACCATATGCTTATATAATGCTACTTTTAATTCTTTTCTCTTATTTTTTTATTTCAAAAATAAATGGATTGACTATCCTTTTTAGAAAGTTGCACATCCAGTTTTGGTAGCCAACTCGTAGATTTATTATGAAATTCGTCCTTCTAAATATTGAAAATGAGAGTAAAAATGCCGATATACAATTTTTTTAATTATAAATTCTTTCACTATCTTGAAACATATTTGTTTCTTTTTTTTTTGTAGAAAAAAGTATAATTTCTAGTGATATTTCATTCTTATACAACCACGTGGTTTTTTAGTAACTTTATAAAATCAAATATCCCTAAATGGTATATAAAATTGACCACGATTACCGGAAATGCACCTGGTTATTTCCGGTACATTATCAAATATGGCTTATTCAATTTGAAACGTGTTGGTGAAAATAAAACGGTGGGGACGAAAGAAAAAAAAACTTGATGATTGTATGATGATAATTTTAAAAGCACAGCTGTAAATAAATTTTTGTACATTTGCCAACTTGTCACTAATAATACTTTGCACAGAGCCAAGATACAAAAAAATATATATATATATATACAAAATAGTCCATTTTCATTCTAAAAAAGTTTAATATAAAGGAAATTTCATTAATTTAATTTAGGTTTTAAACGTTGAAAAAATATATATCCTACATAAAATGATAAAATAAGGTTTCTTTTAAAACAATTTTGAAATGGTTTTTGATAGGTTTCTGTTGATAAAGCAATATATTTTTAATACAAATCAAATTTAAATTTATAATTATGTATTGGTAACAAGAGTCATGTGTCAAGGATATTATTTTTAACATAACAACTGGTTTGGTTACGTGTAGACAAATTATATTTTAAATTAAAATAATGCCCATTATTTGAATATTAAAACAATTATGATAAAATAAAGGATGTCTAGTTTTATTATTCAAATCTATATATTTTTTTTAATTTTTGAAAGATATTATCACAGATTCTATCCTCCCTAACGCAGTTTGTTCTCCACTGCATAATATAATTAAATAATTAATTAAGCAACTTATCAGTTTTTCCAGAAAAAAACTTGCATTTTTTTAATAGGATTTTTTTATTCGAATATATTGTCCGCTTTTTTAAAGCAAAAAACCGTGAAAATTTTCGAATCCACACGAGTCTTTTCTTTGAATTGTCGTCTCCTAAATCAATAGAGAAGTTTTATTTATTACGCTTTAATAGGAAAAGCCATTTTTTTTTTGCAAATAATTTTCAAAATTTTATGTTTTTGATTGTCTATTATTTTACGCACTATAATCACTAAGTGATTATAATGACAGTCACCACTTGAATTACTGATTTCATGATCCTAAATGAATCAAATTATGATGCCATGAGAGCTTGTTTTAGGTAGGAAAGGGTTTTTTGTATGTAGCACTCTTTTTGTTAAGTAATTTTTCAAAGTTTAAACTAAAATTGCAAACAAAATTTTTTATGAAATTTCATTTTTTCAAACGTATTAACCCTTAGAAATTATTCTACAGACGATCCAAGGGGACCATGGACTACAGATTAACCTTTGCCTTAAAATGTTCAAACTGGATTGGAAATTGTGAACTTTAGAGATTATATATGTTTTTGCTTTGAATATTAGAGACTTTCATCAACAATTTGAATTATTTAAAGTGACGAAATTTCCAAACAAAATTTTGAAAAATAACATTCTTCTCACAATTTATGAATAAAATAACTGTCTTTTGTATAAGAGAAGACATTGTCTGAATAAAACTAACTCTAGTTAAACTATGTAGATTATCGCAGTCATCCTCTATTTGATCAAAGTCATTATCATTTAGGGCGTTTCCCTAAATGTGTACATAGAAAAACAGTACACTGACTATGTTCACTATATTTTTCACTATATTACTGTAACATGCAGTATTGACACATATTTTCTACAATATTACTAGAAAAATCTTTATGATTATTCGGAAAAAGTAATTGTAGAGAAGAGAGAAAATTGTTTTCTTGCTGTTCAATTGTTTGCGGATGCTGTTCGATAAAATTAAGCAATGTTGATATGATTAATACAGGTGGATATATCGAATGGTTGAACTTATCCATTTTTGAAAATTTCCACTTATTTTCGAAAAAAGTGTCAGATAAAGGATTAAATATAATTTCGTCAAATTTTGGAAAAACTGAAATAGTTGTAACTATGTTTGCTTTCGGGCGCAATTGTTTGCTTTCATTGGATTTTTTTTTAAATTTTCTCAAAAATTGGTGCAAGCTTTTCTAAGATTAATTCCTTCAATTGTGGAGAATATCATGAATCTTTTTCAATTCTGTTGAATAACAACTTCTCGATTCTCTTGGAAACTAATTGTTTCTCCCGTATAATCTTACGAGTGTTAACTACTAATGTTTTGTCTGACTTTTTTTTTGAGACGTATTACACCCCAAAATTAAAATGTTTCTCCCATAATGTTCAAAATTGTTTTTAAATTGAAAGATGCATGCCACGTTATCGATACAAAAGGTGTTTTTCCCCTCAATTTAAGAGATTTTTTGTTTTAAAATTCAGACTTGAGAGTACAAAGAAATCTGATTTATTTGAATTATTAATAGATTTATATAAAAAACTTATCAAAACTAATAATTTTCTTCTCAAATTTTTTTGTAAATTACAATTTTATATAAAAGTACTAAAATTAAACACGCTTTATTGAAATTATCACAGTACAGCTCCATCTGACCAAAATTACTAGTCAGTATGGCGTTCCCAAAACTGTGTATATAAAAAATATATTAGTGTAACACGCAGTACTGTGACATTTTTCTTCTTGTTTATGACGGTTTTGATTAATCTACAAGACGAAAATAATGTTCTTTTGTATTGTAGTTCCACTATTAGAAATTAATTTGAATTTGTTTTTTTTTACAGCAAAATCGAAAAATGCTGCCCAGAGAGCTAAGGAAACACAAAAACAAAGTCAACAACAACAACAACAGAAACCACCAATTCAACCATCAATAACGATACCCCAACCACAACCAGCAAAACCAAACAATAAATCAAACAAACGTAGTGAATTGAATCAGAAAGGTGCCAACAAAGAAGGTACAGATATGGATGCTTTTAATGATAATAATATTATAATACAACAACAGCAACAACAACAACGTATGGATGTTGTTAATGCTAATATAAATTCAAATAATAATGATTTAATTAATGCAAATTCTGTAGTAGATAATACAGTGACGAAAACAACAACACCAGCTGCATTAACAACAGTTAGTACAACATCAACAACATTAACTTCGAATATTGTGAATAATAGAAGTAATGTAGATGCAGAAAATGAAATTAATCAAAATAAGACTTGTAATAGTAATGAAATAACGACACCAACAACGACAAATAATAATAATAATAATAACAATAATAATAATAATAATAAACCGGAAAATGTGACAAATACAACAAAGACATTACCGAAAAGTAAAGTAGATGTAACAAATATTTTTGGTGATCAACAGAAAACTAGTAAAATTATATCTTCAACAAATACATCAACAACAGTGGCACCGGCGTCAATTCAAACAAATGTTGAACAATCACAAGATGAGACTGATAGAATATCTTTAACAAGTAATGATAAGTTAATTCAAGCGAAAAATGAAGCTAATACAAAAGCAATATCCGATAATGGTACAACATTAATAGAAACTAAATCCGACTTGCCCTATAGGGAAGGTAACTTCATCTTTTTTATTGTTGTTTAATTTCTAATTTTTTATTTGAAATGATGATAAAATTTAATCTTACTCAATAATGGAGAAAAACCATTTGGAATTCCTCGTTGCTGATTATTTTTAATAATTATTTCAAATATTTTTTACATTAAAAAAAATAGGTAATACAACTTGTGAATTTTTAGGGCAATGGGCACCGAACAATTTAGATGGTAAAAAAGTCTACGATAGAGACTTTCTTTTATCATTACGAAATAATCCGGCGAGTAGACAAAAACCTGATAATTTACCTGATATTATTTTAGCCGATGAACGTGGTGTAAGTTTTAATTTAATTCCTATTTCCATATTTAAATTGAATTGTTTATATATTTTTTTGTACCAATAGAGGATGAGTGATGGTCGTTATTCAATGGGAAGAAGTACCGATTTTACCAATCCACCATTTAATAATTTCGGTGGCAAATCAGCATCCCAACGAGGCGTACGTTGATTTTTATCTTTTAATCGATAGTAAAAAATTATTAAAAAAATAATTATTTATAGAAATTACCCCAACGCAACAGCCAATCTGGTAAAACGAATACTGGCGGTGGCGGTGGTGGTGGAGGTGGTAAAGGTAGTCGATCACAAGTCATCAAAGTGTCAATATCTGTACGTGAAGATGTTAAATTACATGAAGTTGAGAATGCATGGAAACCGGCTAGACTTGCCAAAAGTGATAATGTGTCTGATGAAGAACGTAAAACTGAAGATTTATATCGGAAAGTACGTGGTGTATTAAATAAATTAACACCACAAAAATTCGATACATTAGTTGGTCAAGTACGTGAATTACAAATTGATACAACTGACCGTTTACAAGGTGTCATTAATTTAGTATTTGAGAAAGCTGTTGATGAACCAAATTTCTCTGTTGCATATGCATTAATGTGCCGTGAACTTGCTTTGATGCAAGTCTATGATAAAGAAAAAGAAACTACCGGTATGCAATATTAATATTTTATTTAATTACTATTTTACTAATAATTTTTTTTTCGATAGTTAATTTTAGAAAATTGTTAATAAATCAATGTCAAAAGGAATTTGAGAAGCAATCATTTGATGAATCTGCCCGTTTAGAAAAAATTAAGGAAATCAATGAATGTACAGATCCTGTAAGTTTTATTTGTAATTTTTAGATTTCGAACTTTCTAAGACAGTTTGATGAATCTTTTACAGGAGAAGAAGAAGGAATTACAATTCGAACTGGATGAGTCTGATCGAAAAATTCGAATGAAATCTGTTGGTAACATTCGATTCATTGGTACGTATCCGGTTTTTATAAAATATTAAAAAAAAACAAGCAAAGAAAATGATGTTTAATGAAAGTAGTGGACCTAAATTTTTTTGAGGAAAATGTTCTAGCTGATTCAATTTTATTTGATTTATATTCAGTTCTTAATTAAAAAAAAATCGTATTACAAAAGTTCGTTTTGTTTGTTTTCTAGGTGAACTCTTCAAACAGAATATGTTAACAGTCAATATAATGATGAGATGTTTACAAAATCTCTTAGAAAATAAAGATGAAGAAAGTTTAGAATGTTTATGTAAA
This sequence comes from Epicauta chinensis, assembly GCA_021725515.1. NCBI lineage: Eukaryota > Metazoa > Arthropoda > Insecta > Coleoptera > Meloidae > Epicauta > Epicauta chinensis. The sequence goes on from JAEDXX010000059.1 coordinate 517,445, forward strand.
TTATTAACAACAATTGGTAAAGAATTAGAAGCACAACGGAAAATCGATTTAACACAAATCTTTACTGTGATGAAAGAATTAGCTGATAAAAAACATGGAAAGATTAGTAGTAGAGTACGTTTTATGTTACAAGATGTAATTGATTTAAGAAAGAATAAATGGATACCACGTCGACAAGATTCAAATCCAAAAACAATTGATCAAATACAAAAAGAAGCAGAGAGTGAACAATTAAATATACAAGCAATGAATTCATTACCAATGACACCAAATCGTAAAGATGATAGACCTGGTGGAAGTGGCAGTGGTGGTGGTAGTGGCGGTGCTAGTGGTGGTAATAGTAATACAAATATTGGTACTGGTAATAACAGTGGATTAAATACCGATCGTAAACGTCGGAATGTGTCTGATGATGGTTGGCAAACGGCATCTAGAAGAAGTACACAACAGTTTAGTGTACAAAGTGATAAACTTAAAATTAAAGCTGTAAGTTATATTTGAATCCTTTGAATGCGGATTAAAAAAAATTGTAATCTCAAATTAATTGTTAATTTTTAATTACAGTCAGCTACTGATGAACCGTTTGGTTCAAAACAAATGTTTGGAAATTGGAGTAAAGGTTCAAATATTAAAACTGAACCAACATCCACAAACACTGCCAATATATATGCTGCATTGGAAAACATTGATACGGAAAAACGACTTCCAGGTAAATCATTTTATAAAATATACAAAATTTTTGTCAGACTACAGCCATAATATAGCCCCATGTAATTATAATTTAATTAATAATTAGAAAATACATTAATCGCATATTTCAATCGATTTCATAAGTGCAGGTGGAGTGTGATATTTTAAAATTGTTTTATAACAAGACAGTAAGTAGTTTTGTTTTTGGGACAGTGCTTTACCAATTCTTGTAAAATTATTTTACAAGTGGAATATTTTTTGTATCTGGGGGGTTTAAATTTCTTAAATCACACCACCTGTAGTTGCGGTTTTATTCTATAAGTTTTCAATTAATTGACAAAACGATTTCCATTGTTGATAGTAGTACTTTTCCGCGTTTATTGAGGTACAGTAAATTAACTGAATAGTGTTATAGTTTGAAGTTCGTTTAATACTTTACTAATATCTTTACAATTTACAAAAATTAGTGGTTTAAAAACCAAATTTTTTAATAGGAACATTTTCGTAGAAGTTTTTCTGTTGTTTAGTATATAGGAAAGCATAGTATGAATAAGACAATTTACTACTATAAATAATAAAACTGGATCGAGTTTATTATCACAGTATAGCTCCATTTCACCGAAATTATTAGTCATAACTGTGTATATTGAAAACAGTACATTCACTATATTTTTCAATATATTAGTGTAACACGCAGTACTGTAACATTTACTATATAAGTTTGATTATGATTAAATTAATGATAATTAATCATGGTTAATTTGCAAGTGTTTATTGCCATCGTCTATCAATTTATTTATACTTATAAGGAAGTCAGTATACTATAACTGATCTCGGTGTATACGGTCAAAAATATATATAATTAGGATTTTTGTAAAACTCAATAGTATAGTAATTATAGTTTGATTCTTTCAAATACCATTACTAAGTAAAATGATGATCCACAATCTAGCTCCACGTAATTATAATTCAAATGATTATCGTGGCGTTCCATCTTGTGGATATTGATTGCTATATCTAATGTTTTCAAATTTTAATAATTAGAGAATTAGTCTACATTGCAACAATTCAATCAATTTAAATAATAACCCTTATTAATAGCGCCATAAACAGACTGATAATATTGGCGGTCCAGTGTGAAGAAATACTTATTCTATAATTCTGCTCAATTGATTATTGCGGCGCTCTAAGCTGTAACAATCAATGGTTTCTGATTCTTTATTTTATTTCTGCTCTTTATTCTTTACAACAGTGAAATGATATTTTCTCGATCTGAAGAATCCACAATCCAGCTCCACGAAATTAGAATTTCATTGATTTCAGTGGCGTTTTAAATTGTGGAGATCAATTTGCTGTATTTGCTATGTTTTCTAATTGGATAATTTCCATAATTAGAAAATACGTTTTATAGCTACAATTCAGTAAGTTTTAACCATTATTTTTGTTGTTTTTTCCTTGATTCAATCGATATGGGGATAAGTTTACATGTCAAATTATGAATTATATAATGTTCAAAGAGTATTTACTCTTTACAACAGTGAAATGATATTTTCTCGATCTGAAGAATCCACAATCCAGCTCCATGAAATTAGAATTTCATTGATTTCAGTGGTGTTTTAAATTGTGGAGATCAATTTGCTGTATTCGCTATGTTTTCTAATTGGATAATTTCCATAATTAGAAAATACGATTTATAGCTACAATTCAGTAAGTTTTAACCATTATTTTTGTTGTTTTTTCGTTGATTCAATCGATATGGGGATAAGTTTAAATGTCAAATTATGAATTATATAATGTTCAAAGAGTATTTATTCTTTACAACAGTGAAATGATATTTTCTCGATCTGAAGAATCCACAATCCAGCTCCATGAAATTAGAATTTCATTGATTTCAGTGGTGTTTTAAATTGTGGAGATCAATTTGCTGTACTCGCTATGTTTTCTAATTGGATAATTTCCACCATAATTAGAAAATACGATTTATAGCTACAATTCAGTAAGTTTTAACCATTATTTTTGTTGTTTTTTCGTTGATTCAATCGATATGGGGATAAGTTTACATGTCAAATTATGAATTATATAATGTTCAAAGAGTATTTACTCTTTACAACAGTGAAATGATATTTTCTCGATCTGAAGAATCCACAATCCAGCTCCATGAAATTAGAATTTCATTGATTTCAGTGGTGTTTTAAATTGTGGAGATCAATTTGCTGTATTCGCTATGTTTTCTAATTGGATAATTTCCATAATTAGAAAATACGATTTATAGCTACAATTCAGTAAGTTTTAACCATTATTTTTATTGTTTTTTCGTTGATTCAATCGATATGGGCATAAGTTTACATGTCAAATTATGAATTATATAACGTTCAAAGAGTATTTCGATACTGTCATTCTAATACGTCGTATCCCACAAAATTTGAGATTTTCACTTTTTTTGAAAAATCGAATTATTGTCGCAATGTGCAACTTATGTAAAAATTTTAGAGGTCAAATTGTTTATTTAGTATTTTTAAATAAATATTCTAATATGTCGTATCCCACACGCGGACTTTCGCGTATTTTAATATGTCGTATCCCACATTCGTATAGGTTCAGTCGGTGCCACGATGTGACAGTTACACTTAATATTATTAATTTTAAGTAAATTGTAAGGATGCAATTATTGAAAATATGTTGAGCCAGTATTAGAGAATGCTGAAAATGCAGAGTTTATTTTTTATTTAATTTAATAAATAGTGATATACCGATTAAAAACCCTGCGTCAAATTTCGATTACACACTGAAATCACTATTTAATGCAAAAATAAAGATAAATAAAAATATGTGGCAAAATGTATAAGAATTGAAGAAAGTATTGGCTACAGACACTTATCTTTTCTACGATAATGTAAAATGTCATGATAACTCTACTACTGACCAATCTTCGTCAAGGGAAGTTTTAAAATACGTGAATGAGATTATTGATAAAGTAACCAATCCAAGAAAAAACGAAAAGCTATATAGTGAAGATAATTATGAAATTACGAAGAAAGTATTACGTCGTAATAGTGAAGAAAAAAAAATTGAAAGTGATGCTCCTATTATTAATAGTGCTATTAATTATACGGAAGCCTGTAATAAAAGGGTCAGAAAAAGAAAAAATCAGGAACCTGAAGAAAATTATGTACCTGAAATTAAAAAAAAACAAAACTTAACAGAAAACAAAACAATGACAAGAAAGCTAAATATTATGTTAAAGATATTAAAAATATCTTTCCATTTAACAAAAAATTTGAAAATTCACGCAGTACCGTGTAGCTGGGAACTTAAAATAATTATAATTGGTGGTTTGATAAATAATATAAAAATATAATATGTTAAACTGTGTTAAAAAAAATTTAATTTAAAAACGAAAAATCATTTTCACAAAATTTTCTTGACTTTCTTCTTTTTATAACACTTTCAATCTTATTGACAATATGTCGTATCCCACACAGGTAGCAGCAGTCAGTAGGTCGTAACCCACATAATAATTAAACAATTCATCAAAAAAATTTTTTTTACTTCTATTATTACTGTTTATGCATTAAAACAAATTTCAGAAAAAAAAGTTACTAGTTTTCTTTCATTTGCGACCATGAAACGTTCTTATCGTCTCCTGAAAAATTTCCCAAATGTGGGATACGACATATCAGAATGGCAGTATCGATTTATTCTTTACAACAGTGAAATGATATTTTCTCGATCTGAAGAATCCACAATCCAGCTCCATGAAATTAGAATTTCATTGATTTCAGTGGCGTTTTAAATTGTGGAGATCAATTTGCTGTACTCGCTATGTTTTCTAATTGGATAATTTCCATAATTAGAAAATACGATTTATAGCTACAATTCAGTAAGTTTTAACCATTATTTTTGTTGTTTTTTCGTTGATTCAATCGATATGGGGATAAGTTTACATGTCAAATTATGAATTATATAATGTTCAAAGAGTATTTATTCTTTACAACAGTGAAATGATATTTTCTCGATCTGAAGAATCCACAATCCAGCTCCATGAAATTAGAATTTCATTGATTTCAGTGGTGTTTTAAATTGTGGAGATCAATTTGCTGTACTCGCTATGTTTTCTAATTGGATAATTTCCATAATTAGAAAATACGATTTATAGCTACAATTCAGTAAGTTTTAACCATTATTTTTATTGTTTTTTCGTTGATTCAATCGATATGGGGATAAGTTTACATGTCAAATTATGAATTATATAATGTTCAAAGAGTATTTACTCTTTACAACAGTGAAATGATATTTTCTCGATCTGAAGAATCCACAATCCAGCTCCATGAAATTAGAATTTCATTGATTTCAGTGGTGTTTTAAATTGTGGAGATCAATTTGCTGTATTCGCTATGTTTTCTAATTGGATAATTTCCATAATTAGAAAATACGATTTATAGCTACAATTCAGTAAGTTTTAACCATTATTTTTGTTGTTTTTTCGTTGATTCAATCGATATGGGGATAAGTTTACATGTCAAATTATGAATTATATAATGTTCAAAGAGTATTGAGAAAACAACTCTTGCACAATTCAATCCCGACAATGTTCTAATAATTGGACAATTCAAATATTGAAACTATTCGTTTAAGGTGTTCTTGTTTTTGCTGTTTATTCATCACAGAAATGAAATAGTATCGTATATAACTAAAATCCACAATTTACTTCCAAATAATTATAATTTCATTGATTATTGTGCTCTCAAATTCAATTATTTCATTAATTATAAAATACAAATTTATAGCAACAATTGAGCTATTTAAATTCGATTTTGTAAAAAATGATACGGTATTATTAGTCGTTCTTTCATTGTAATAAAATTTACATTATTAGTACGGAAACTGTTACTATATCAACATTGGAAATCGTTCGAGAAAACCCCAGAATAATAAGTTCACTAACTTATGTTGAAATAATTAAAGAATATAAAATGTATCAATATCCGAATATTATTTAAAATATAGTTATCTTTTCTAATTTATACTTTTGCTTTAAACGACAATTTTATTTTTGTTTCTTAGGAATGCGTCCAAATAGTAAAGATCCATACAGTTCGAAAGGTCCTAGTTTAGAACGTAGCTCATATAATAAACAATCATATGATGGTAGAGGTTCATCTAGATCTGGTTCTCAACATAGATCTAATAATGATAATATTCCATCAACAACACTATCATCTCAACAACAATCACACCATCAACAACAACAACAAAAGACTGCTCCGGCTGTGTTAACATCATCGTCCTCATTACCACCAATTGCGAATACATCCTCATCAACATCATCGACAAATGCAACAACTGCAACAAAATCAGCTGCCGTACAACAATCATCTGCTAATACTTTAACAGAAGAACAATTAGATAGACGTACTAAGAATAACTTAGAAGAATATTTGAATGATAGTTGTACAGTTGAGGATTACGATCAGGATACTCAAGCATCCGTTCCAGCACCTTATCTGCCAAAAATGGTTACTAATGGGTAAGTTGTGTGTTATTTTGATTATCTAATTTAATGCACAATAATCCATCACAATTGGTTTTTAAATATTTTCAATTGTGTTGTTAGAGTTTAATTTGTGCTAAATTAAATTTGTAAGGATTCGCTAACACCGATTTCTATTGTAATAAACGGCGTTTGATAGTACCCTTTCTACATTTTTATTCTATATACAATGGAAGTTTGTTATAATTGTATTTTGTTTCTTTCACAGATATCTTCATGTATTAGAAAGATCCTCCACTGCCCGTCTTCGAACTGGTAAATTATTCGCCAAATTGATACTTTTACGTACACTTCCATTAGAAGCTTATTGTGCTGGTCTTGAGGAAGTTTTAAATGAATGTGATGATTTAATTATTGATATTCCAATGATTTGGCAATATTTAGCAGAAATTTTAGGTAATTTTCATTTTTTTTGCCTGAAGATCTGTAAATAGTAATTATATTTTGTATTCTTTTATAGTACATTTAATTACTGAAGACGCCTTACCATTAACTCGACTACATAAATCGTGTGAAGTGCTTATTAGTCAAGGACATGGCGCTAAATTTTTAGCACCATTATTTAAATTTGTTGTAATCGAGAAGGGACCGAATTTCTTACAAAGCTGCTGGCAAGCTTCCGGTCTTTCATTGACAGATTTTATGTCAGAATCAGAAATTGATAAATTTATTAAAGATAATGTAAGTAAAAATATAACCATTAGTAAATTGTTAGTATTATTATTATTTGATTTATACAGGATTTGGGATGTTTGCGTGGTGGTGGTACTTCAGCCGGTCAATGTTCATTGACTTATGAACAAATCCATAAGAAATTATTAGAATTTTTCCGAACAAATACATCATTTGATGATATTGTAAATTGGATCACTGTAAGTTATAAATTTTATTTACAAAAGAGATTGGTTCTTAATTTTTTTATTTTTTATTTTTAGGCAAATGTCGGTGACAGGGTAACTGAGAATAAATTTATTAGAACATTAGCAACAGCAATTTTCGAAAATTCGATAGTACGTGATAAATTACAGGCTGATACATTGAAAGCACACTATAAGTTACTACTTAAGTATGTTGATAACAATCCAAATTATGAGTTGCAATGTTTATATGCATTACAAGCACTTATTACGAAACTCGAACATCCACAAGGTAAGCGACATTTTTTTTTTTGGCTTTTATTATCACCTTTAGTCAGTATTTTGTGGTGGTATTTTAACAAAGTTTGATTTCCTTCAAATTTAGTTGCTTAAGGGCGAATTTTACAATTCGGTTAATTCCTTATAATTTCAGGATTATTACTCGGTATCTGCAATCGATTATATGAGGATAGTACGTTCTCTCAAGACTGTTTTATTGCTTGGGAACAAAGTGATGATCCAGCTGAACAGAAGGATAAAGGTGATTGTAACATCTTGAAATTGTGTAAAACAGATTACTGATTATTTAAATTTATAGGTGTTGCATTGAAACAATTAACGAGCTTCTTTACATCATTGAAAGAAAATGAAGATGAGGATGATGATGGTTCTTCATCCTCCGAGGAAGCCTAGCAATTAGCTAATAGTTCAATTGTTTTATTAGCATCTCCCACCTAAAACTAAACGAAATTTATTTATATACGAAAATATATAAAAATGGAGAACAATTAAGTGAATTTAAACAACAAACAAAAAAACAGTGTGACTCATCGTTAAATGAGAGAACTTGATAAACTTTTTACAATTGTTTATATTATAAATATACAAAATATATATATTATACATATATAAATATTATACATAATTTCATTTAATATATGTTAATTAAAGTTAAAAATTATGATTAAAAAAAAATTAATAAAAATAAAAAAAAAGTATGGACAAATAAAATTTAAATATAGTGCGGGAATTTATAATAATTTAACTGTTGTCATCGTAAAAACAGACGTTCGAAGTTATATCAAGTGCCCTCAAATAGTTCGTTTTGTTTCGTTCTTTCGAATGTTGTGTATAGACTGAAAAAAATTCTCTAAAAATTATAAAACATTCAAGTGATAGGACAACTCGTGAATAAATTCTTTGGACTTTGCAGATATTGCGGTATATATTATAAATAGGTACACATAGAAGAGATGAGTTGATGAATAGTTCAGCTGGACCTGACTAATTACAATTAGTTTAACCAGCTCTCCTCGGTGGATTCTGTTGTTTTATATTGTACATTATCTATCCTTATTTATATACATATTATATATACATATATATAGATTTTATATAACAATACAACTATAAACAATGAAAATGGTACTAAATAAACACATTTAGTACTATTTTCATTGTTTATAGTGACGTTGTTTAATTCAGTTTTTGTCATTCAACATTTCTCATCAGTGCTTGTTTTCGGTAAATCCATTCATTGAATTCCGCTGGGCTCGGAATTAGAAAAACAATCCACCATTCTTAATGATAATAACAATTACTATAATTATTGTTGCTATTATTATTAATGGTGATAAGAATCGAACACAATTTTTAGGCATACGTCATTGTAAACGATTCAACCGTGATGTTTAATTTTGTTATATGTAATATTAATTTTCTTACTATTAAGTTATTATATACTATATATACAACATATTAGTAGATATATTTCTGTATAATAAATATGCAGCTGCACAGTCCAGTTTTAGATTTTTCCTTACATTTATCATCTACATTGTCACAATTGATTTTATTTTTATTTTTTTGTTTTAGTGGAAATTTTCAGAAGTACTGGTAATTTGTGTTGAGTGATAAATCTGAAACTGCGCTTTGAGCGACTGTTAACTAGTCAGAACTATTTTCTATGAAATATTGTATATATTTTTCAAAGAACTAAACGAAACATATACAGTATTTTTCTGACTGATTGTGTAAATAGTGAAGGAGACAAGACAGACACTCACAGATATAGACAGAGAGAGAGAGAGTTTGTGGTTTATTTTTGTTTCTAATTAATCCACAAATTGATTTCCATTCGATAATAATAGAATTCAAGCTATATTTTTCGCCAATTACCAAGACTCGATCGATCTTGATTTGCCAATTAATCAAGTCTTGGTCAATTCATCGAGTTTGTTAATTTTCTTTTCCAAAACTGTTGGAATACCAGTCGATATAATTTTGTAATTTTGAAACGTGAAACTGGTTAGTCAGTTGCTGATTATGAAGAAGAAAAACTGTAATTAACGGTCAGAGACTTGACTTAAGAATAAATAAATTTAAGCGTGGTTGGTTTATCGGACGAACATTCAACAGCAGAGAAATGGAGGTAAAATCTGTTTGAATAATTACCAATTTATAAGTGATGCTAAGATAATTAGGCAGCAAAAACAATAAATAATTAAGATAACCAACAACAATTTTGATTTTATTCTATTAATTTCTAATTTATATAAAATATTACTTTAATTGTTCGGCTTCTTCTACAGTTTCCGGTAATTTAACGCCCAAAGTTTCCGGTAGTTTACATGCCGACAATCCTGCGGACACCGCCACAATTCCAAACAACAACATCGGCAGCGGCTTATAAACAATTCCCTAAAAAAATTGTGATTTTATAGCCGGTACAAAACAGTATTTGTAGCCGTACCAGCATGGGAACGAATGGCGCTAATAGCGCCCCAATCCGGGCTACAGTTGAGGCCGTACCGACGCCACCACTACGTACAATTGTCGGCAACATTTCAGCGGTGTAAACGTAAACAACACCAAATGCGGACGTTACCGCTAGTTTACCAATTAAGAACAATAGAATCACAGCCCAGTTGGTATCTGATGGTACAAAGATCGTACAAGTACAAGTTAAACCGCACAGTAGTAATGAACAAACTAAAGAGATACGGCGTCCGAATTTTTGGATGGTGATCCAGGCTATTGTGTATCCAGGTATTTCGACTAGACTGACTAGCGCGAAATTTACGTATTTATCACCGCCCAAACTGGTCGAGTTTACTGATAATCCGTAGAAAACGAAGGCATTCACTGCCCTGTAATTGATAAGAAATGAATAAAAAAAAGTTGACCACGTTCAACTGGGCCAGACAACTGTTTAGACTACCGGTCGGGTTGAACGTGTTAATAAGCGGTTACCAAATTAAATAAATTATCATAAAGCGAATGACCATTATTCGAGACTGTAGAATTTCTTTGATGATCGGCCAAATTCTATCACCACCTTTATCGGGATTATCCTAAATATTTGAATAATCAAAAACTCAAATTTTTAGATTTCTAATAATTGTCTTACAGTGAGCGGCATAGTTTCTTTGAAGGAATCCATTAAAGCATCAGATAGGATAACGTTGTTGAACTTTGCAACTTTACAAACGATCCCTTTCGCTTTGTCGCGCCGTTGATTCGCCAATAACCATCGCACCGATTCTGGAATAATCCTGTAATTCTATAAATTTTATGTCGTAATTTCAACAAACCGAAAACACCTACCAAAGATAACCAACGAATAGAAGAGCCGGTATTGATACAGTTAATTGCAGTACCACCCAATCCCTAGAGTACCATGCAATTAGAGCCACCAGAGCCTCCCCAATTGCATAGAAATAATTCAAAACAATACCGGTAATCTCACGTTTACGCTTACCAACCATTTCAACGCCCAGAATAAAGGCTAATGGGTACACACCGGCTGTGCCCATTGCATTAATGAACATCATCACATCAAACGTTATATATTCCGGCGATAAGCCCTGAATTATTCCAGAGATACTCATTAGGATTATACAGAAAATAAATACACGTTTACGGCCGTATTTATCGGCTAAATAACCAAATAAGCCACTACCAACAATAATACCAGCGAAATGGGTACTACCAACAAATGATAATTTCCATTGGTTATCAATGCAAGTCATGTTCCACTGAAATTTGCGATTGTTATCAATTTCGTGTAATCTTTATAAAAATAATCAACCAACATCGCTCACTACCGTCCGTTCGCTATTATCAAACACCCATTCATTACAAGTGATAACCTCTCTAGTGAATAACTCCTTAAAACAAGTCCCATTTAGTAGTGTTGTGTTGATACTGTATCGGTCGCACGATGAGATTTTCGTATCCAAGATTTGACCGTCCGTATCTGGTGGTGGTAGTGCCCAATCCAACCATACTGCATCGTATTCAGTGTGCCCAGCTTTTTCACATTCAGGTATAAAGCATCTGTTGATATGAATTTAATTAGTGTTTGAGATATTAGTGCGGCTATACCTACCTGTAGTTGGGAATTCCGGCTGTGAATACATAAGTTAAACTGTTTGCAGCACCGAATAGTACAGGCAGACAAATCAATATGTAAGTGACTATTTGAAATTTGCCCAGTTCACCCAATTCTTCCAACATGTCATCGAAATCCATTGCGGATTGTGAATTTCAACTAATTGTGTAATAAAATTAAAAACTGGATTGTTCAACAATGATATGAATTATAAAAAAAAACAATAACAATGTGCGATAAGATAATTATAAAGTAATTAGCTTATCCGGTGCAAACAATAAACATTGATTAGCCAATCATTATAACCTTCTTTTGTGGTATTTACAGATATTTACAGACCAGAAATGATTTAGAAGAAATTAGATTTTGAATTATTAATTTTCGTATTTCGCGCTCTTTATATTAAGTTGTTTATGACTAACAGATGGCGCTTATGATTTTCTCTAGTTTATAGCGCTTCTAGCGGTAATATTTTTGACTAATAATGGGCGGTATTTTTAAAATTCAATGATTTAGAGGAAATTAAGGGTTTACAGAGAAAGTTGAGATAATCCAAAAAAATCTAAACAGTGCTAGGGAAATTTGAAGCTATTTAAAGCAATAAAAAAAGTTGAGGAAATTTAGAAAATTTCAAGAAATTTTTAGGGAATTCAGAAATCTAAAAAATTTTCGAGCGATTTAAAGTTATTTTATTGAATTTTGAAAGAGAGAAATAAATAGAAATAAATTAAAGAAGCATAAGAAAATTTAAGAAAGGAAGCTTCCCAAATTTAGGACAATTTAAGAAAGGGTCTTATGATTAAGAGAAATTTAAGAAAATTTGTGTAACTTTAGAGGGAAATTTGCAAAAGCAAGAGAGTGGAAATGTAAGGAAATTTAAAAAACGTACAATAAATTTTAACGGAATCCCAGGAATTTCAGGGTATTTTGAGGAAATTAAAAAAATATCTAAATTCAAGGAATTTTGGAGAATTTTAGGTACACCGATTGAGTTCCCAAATCTATACTAAAATTCCGTCCAATATACCGAAGGTTAATATTTTACTCCCCAAATTCCCTATATTATTTTTTCTTTTACCTGATTATTCCGTTCACTGTGTACTTTACATGGGTTAATAAATGAACTATACAATTATTTAGTTAAAATAGCTTCATGAGTTTTATTTAGCGAGCCTAAAATAGATTTCTATGCTTATTTACGACTGCTTGTCCTTTTGTAACAAATTCCACTCTGATTTAGCTCGTAGAATGGGTAAAAAACAACCGAACTACAGGCCATTCAACACGAGAAAAGGTTACTCACACATACTGTCAGATAACTAGTGGACGACACCCAGGAAGTGGGAAGGCTAAAACGATTAAAAACATGATTGAATAACAATAATATTACTGTAAACTGAGCACTGGCTGAGTAATCACTCTCTCACTCGTCTTTATTATTTCTGGTTTTCTTTACTTAAAAGGCCGAGCCGAGGCTACAGAAAAACTGGCAGCTGCCAGGAGTAGCATCATTACAAGAGCGCCATTTTTTAGTGCGTCTTATACTACATTACATGTAACACTTTGTTGGGAATATTCTGACTACTATTAATTGATAGAGAAAACAAATAAGTTTGCCTGGAGCGCCAGGAAAACTTGGGCTAGTCCTGTTATTACTATCCGGCTATCTGTGTGCCCGAGAGATTTTCTCTACAAAAGTCAAAATGTGCACTTCTTAAATGAATTCCTACTCCTATTTAAGTCCCTTAAGGGCAAAATATTCTGGTCTGTTAAACGGTGGTAATTCCCAAACTGTAGTGTTTAAACAATGTGACGATTTTTGCGGAAATTGAACAAAATTACGGAATTTTATGAAGGTTTAAGGCAGAATAGTTCGGTGCCCCATTCGAAACTGTGCCCGGGGCAGATGCCCCCATAGCCCTCCCCCTGCGACCGGCACTGGTTTAAGGAAATGTACAGGAATTTTAGGGAAAATCGTAGAATCTTAATGAAGCTTTCAAAATTTAAGACAATTTAATAAATGTGGGCATCTTGCGATTGGGGAAGTTCAAGAAAAATTAAGAAAATACAAGAATTTTTAGGGAAACTTGAAAAAATCTCCAGAAATCAAATAGATTCAAGAGTTTTTGCGGAAATTAAGGAAAATACAATAAATTTTGGGCAAGTGTGAGAAATTTGAGAAAATCTCAAGAAATTCGGGGAATTTTAGGCAAATCAAAAAATATGTTTAAACAGTTTAGACGATTTTCAAACTGTTAGGATAACTTGAGGAAGTAGGGAATTTTGGGGGTATTTTAGAAGAATCTGGAATTAGAGAGAAATTTAAGGATTTTTACGGAAAAATCCATGCAAAGCAAAGATTCTTTTATGAAACTTTTCTCAAATTTAAAGAAATTTTTGAGGTGATGACATTTTTGAGAAATTCGAGGAAACCTCAGTATATATTGAGAATTTAGAGAAAAGAATTTTGACAATTAAGGAAACTTGAAGAATGTAAGGAATTTTAAAGAAATTAAGAAATTTTAGATAAAGGATTTTTCGGAAATTTCCTTGAATTTTTAAGGTTAAATCAACTAGTGCCATCTATTGGAAAACATTGATTTCAGGCGGTATTTTTAAAATGCTCTTTACGAACTGGAAACCGTGACGTTATTATTACTAATTATAGATAATTTCCAAATTTATGCGTTATTTTAGGCAGAACTGCATACCTGTTAAGTAAACCGCAAATTTCGACGTGCAGCCTCGAATTGTTACACCGAACTGCGATTATTTGTAGTCGTGACATTATTTTAATTGTAATAGTCTTTGTTAGATAATCATAGAAACGATAGAAAAACAGTGATTTTTGCTAATTATTAATAATAGTTTAAGCAGAAAACAATTATAAATCGGAAATTTTTAATGTTAGATCAATTGAGAGTCCGTCAGAATTAATGATGTATGGATCGTTATTTTAACCTTTTATTTATAAATATTTAGAAAGGAAATACAATTTGTAATTAATTCTAATCTAACCTAACACTAAACAGGTGCTAATATCACGCAATATTTATGAAAACTAAGTACGTCTTAACATAATTACGCTAGTTAAAATATAAAAAAAATCGACTAATATTTAAAATCTTGTGTCAAATTCAAATTCTCCACATTCCTGCGACACAACGCCGACCTTCTGGTATTCCCCAACTTTCTTCTCGAAGAAATTCGTCTTACCATCCGTCGAGATCGTTTCCATGAACTCAAACGGATTCTTCGAATGGTAGATCTTCTCACAACCCAATTCGTTCAATAAACGATCCGATACGAATTCAATATATTGACACATACTCTTACAATTCATGCCAATCAAACTGACCGGTAGGGCGTCAGTTAAGAATTCCTGTTCGATACGTACCGCATCCCGTATGATGGCCGTGACGCGTTCCTTTGACGGTTTCTGGACGACATGTGAGAAAATCAAACAGGCGAAATTGCAATGCAAACCCTCATCACGTGAAATCAATTCATTCCGCGGATTCTCGCGCAATAACGGTTCCAATTCTGGATCGAAGTCCATTGATTTTTCATCTTGGATGCGTACAGCTGGTGGTGATTTGATCGGGGCATCCGAATCGAGGATATTTGAGCGACTTTCGGACAACACGCCCATTCTGGATACCAAATTCTCTTTATTAAACGTATCCATTCCTGACACTAAAAATTAAACAATTTTAACACGTTTTATTTTAAGCGGATTTAACCTAGCACTGCAGTACTCACGTGTTAATGGATAATTAAAGATTTTCCTGCGGGAAACACGATTTTTCGGTGGAAACAACTAGTTGAAACCTGCAGGCGGCCGTTAATTTCGTGGAGCGAAGCGTAAATAAAGAAAAGGCGCCAAATCGCGAGTCTTTTATCGTAACCGTCACAGCAGGGGGGCATGCCTGTTTTTTGTTGGAGGGAAGCGTTGCGATACGCTACAGGGAAAGGCGCCAATTACAAATATTTCAAACTAGTACGGTTTTTGGGACTTGTCTCTAAGGTCCGCCACCCAAATCCAACAAAGCAATCAAAATCTTAAATAATTATATTTTACAATAATGGTATTCACAAAAAAAAAGATTAATAATAATTAAAAGTCAATATGACCGAACAAAACTAGAATCGTCCCCTCGGCGGCTGGTTTCGATTAGACGACCCACCACTGTTACGTCCACGATTACCTTGATTACTTCTAGATCTTGAGCTGCGATTACCACTTGAATTACCACTACTACTGCCACCGCCGCTACTGCGAGGATTTCGTTGCGAACTACCGCCGCCGCCGCTACTCGAATTCCTCTTCAAATTACTACCACGATAATTCCAATCGTTATTATTAGGAAAATCACTACCACCACTGCCGCCGCCACCGCCACCACCACCACCACCTCCGAAATTATAACCAGAACTATTCGGATTGCGGAAATTCGAGACGCCACCATAATTCGCCGGTGCCGGATCACGTAAGAATGGTTGACTCATACCGAAATTATTCCGTTGCCAATTGCGTTGATCATCGTAATAATCATCGTAATATTCGTCATTATAATCGTCTTCATCATCATAACGGCGATAATCTTGTGATTGTCGTTGTTCCATATATTGACGGTAATCTTCATCGGCCATCGAATTGTTATCGTATTGATTTCGTATATCATAATCACGACTATCACGGAAATCGAGATCGTTACGATAGTTTTGATCGTTCGTTTGGAATGGACGTAAATCGGCATCTTGACGCATATCGGCATCATTATTAAAACGATTATTCTTATCTTGATTCGTTGCCGTTGCTGTCGATGATGGTAGTGGATTTATTGAGGCGGTCAATGATGGAATTAATGGTGGCGGTGGATATACACTTTGTGTATTATTCACACCAGTCACTTGATTCTCATCATTACTATCATAATCATTTAAATAATCCTCATCGTCATCGTCTTTGATTGGCATCACATCGTGTAATTCTTCAATTTCACCGGAATCGATATATTTTTGTATAGCTTCAGGACCGGAAGCTATCACCGATTCCAATTTAGAACCAGCTACAATACAAAATAAAACTATAATTTTTACAAATTCAAACAGATTCAATAATAATTACGTTCTACTGGTATCAATTTTCCGTAAATAATAATAGCGCTGGGCGTGATTTTCTGTAAAGGCACCACTCCGGGTGTATTTTCGACAATTTGGTTGATAACTTCATTGATAGTACCGGCCGTATCTTCTACAATATCACCAAAGAAATTAATAAAATTATTTGATAAAATAGTTTTTTTTTACCGTAAGTCTCATTCCATTGCGCTTGGAAATTCCGCGGAATCGGCTTACTAAACGGCACTTTCTTCGCTTTAGTTTTCTCCTCATTTGTTGTCGCCAACGGATCCAAATCTAAACCAGGTATTGACGTAGTACCATCCGATGTTAACGATGTAAATTCAACTTTATCCTCCGGACCCATTCCGGGTATAACCGAGGGCTCATCTGTAAACAAACAAAATTACAACCACCAATCAAACAATTTTGATTAGTATCAATACCGCCAACATCAACATCTTCAAGACCGGCTATACCAGCCGGTAACGTGTTCAGATTGTATTTATCACGCATCAAGTCACCAGGACGGTTACGTGTCCAGAATTTACTCGTATGATCATTTGAACCGGAACACAAGATATGACCTAATGGATGCCATGCTAATGTCCATACGATACTATCATGGGCCTGTTCGATCGCTCCGACTTCTTTATCAGCTCTACAATATCTCTCTGTTAATTAATTGTTTTTTTTTTGGGGGGATTTTTATAAATTACCCAACATGCCAGAACATGATGGAACCATCCGAACCGCCGCTAGAGAAAAGACCTTCATGTACCGGATGCCAGGCAACACTGGACGCCTCCTTTTTATGTCCACGGAACGTTTGCACCTCTTGTCCTAAATTGCGTAAATCGAATAATTTCAATAAATGATCCCGTGATGCTGTTATCAACCAATTCCCATTATCGTTCCATTTTAAATCCATTACCGTAGATTTGTGCGCATGTCTTTATTAAAATAATTTCAAAATTAACTCGTTTAAATCTTTTTTTGTTTTAGAAGACTTACAATGTAGCTAATGACTGTCCCGTTTTCGGATCCCATAATTTGATCGGTTGTTGATTATCTTTACTGCCGGAAACGATCAAGCCTTTCTGCGGATGCCAATGTACACATTTAACATCGGCACCATGCCCTGGAATTGTTTCGTGCTTAAATAGTTTTTTCGGGGGGGTTTATTGTAATTACCTCGCAACACACGCTCCTCTTGATAACGGAAAAAGTCCCAAATGCGCAACGTACCATCATCTGAACATGTAACAAACTTCGTATCCGATGGGCTGAAGCTAAACAACATAATTTGCACAGTAGTCACACAGTTCAAAAATTATTCAACAATTATATAATTTTTTTTGTTTGGTAAATTTAAATTTGAATCATTAGTGCAGGATTGTCTTGGGTTCGTCTAGGGATAGAAAACACTTGATCGCTTTATTTGCTCTAATTACTATGCGACAATTGAAATAAAACAAGTAAAAACTGTTAAGCTTTTTATTGTTGCCTATGGAAATGCAAAAAGAAAATATCCGGGTTTGGCGAAATAAAAATGCAATTCCAAACCTATTTCCATACGGTATCGTATCGATTTTGTATTGGGAAAAATCGGATACCGTTTGAGAACAAATTTGGAAAAGTCTCCGGATTATCAGATACCAAAATGAATTTATTTGCAAAAATACCGTACAAAGTATCACAGTTTTTGTTAATTTCCTGCATTATCACATTTAATTTCAGTTTTAAACCAATAGTAATTGGGGATTTGTCAAGAAGTGATATCTTTATTTTAAATTTGTGCCGCATTAACAATCTATTCTCTACTTTATTATCATTATTATTATTATCATCATCATATCGTTGCACTAATGCAAAATAATCATAATTATTATAGGAAAGGTCAGGTTGAAATTTATTAATCAACAGAACCATCGAATTATATACAAACTTGAATAAAACGTAGAGATATTGTAGATACCTTATGCCTCTTAGTGCTTCTTTATGCGCCTGGAACATCTTCACATTGTTCATATTCGACTGCCAATACTTGACATAGCCAGCATGATCGCCCGTTACCATCCAACTATCGTTATGGCTCCACACCATCGTCCTGACTGGGCTATCATGGGCCTAAATAAACAAACAAAAAAACACACAAAAAAATTACAATTACATCAAACAAAACACTAGATGACGCTTTCAATTCTTATTACTAACTTGTAAGATTGTTTCAAAATTAAATGTGAGCCCATTCCACAATGTAAATTCACCAGAACTAGCACCGGTTACTAAACGTCGACCTTCCGGTGTCCAAGCCATACAAAAGATTGGACAACGCATTTTATTCGTTGCCGTTTTAACAAATCTAGTCGTTACACAATTGATTGGATTGTCCGGATAACTGGGTGGTGGTAGCATTTCTGGATAATACATAACATCCGGTTGTAAGGCGCGACGGTCGCGGTAATCACGTTGCCACACTCTTGTCTAATTGGAACAAACAGAAAAAAAACAATCAATTTTATTACATTAATTATATTAGAAAGTCTACCTCTAAAGCTTTGATTATTGACGAATTATAATCGACAGTTTTACGCATTACAGATTTCCGTAGACGTTTCCCATCGAAATCTTCTAATGTCATGTTGCCAAGAGGTCCAGGTAGTGGTCGTTGCATATTCATAAATGGCCGAAATTGCGGCTTATTATTATAACCTAGAATAATGCGCATAAAACATGTGGCAATTGATTAATTGTTGGATTTGTCGGTTACCCTGATTGAGATTTGGTGGTGGTTGTTGGGACATGTTTGGTGGTGGTACAGCCATATTCGGGGGTGGCTGTGCAAATTCCATGATTCGATTTTTCAAAGTGGAAAACCAACGAAAAAATTATCCAATTTATTTCGAATATATTAATAATGTAAATATATCATCTGCAATTGTGACAAATGTATTAGAACGCCTTGTTTTGGTACAACAGACGGTTTGCACATGGTGTGCAGAAATTTTTGGAGAAAAAAAACAAATTAAATTCTTACTCACTCTTTTTTCCTATAAATAATTGGAATGGTTTTCGATAATTAAAACAATATTTTAACGATTTTTCCGAATATAAACATAAGTTTTTCTTTAAAAATTAAAAAAAAAATTCAATATAAATTGACAGCGAAGTAATGCTAGTTATAATGGCATTACCAACGTAAATACGAAAAATCACCAAGTCGTCATTGTGACCAACTGTTTTATAGTTGCGTGTATCGCCAATAGATGACGCTGCAGTCCAGGAATATAGCGAAATATTACCATATTTCTATGATGTATACAGGGTAGGCAATTCAAGTCCGTACATGCTGTAAAAATTTCTACTTAAAAAAAATTATGTGAAAATAGAACAAAATCGTCTCTTTGGGAAGTCGTTTATTGGAAGGTTTACAGCAGACTATCTACGAAATGCAAAACATTTGCTACAGTTTTTGACGGGATCTCCCAAAACATGAGAGACAATAAGGAGTCGGAGAAGAATGGAGATGAACATAATAGATTTTCTATGTAACCAGATCTGTTAAAAATTAAAAAGACTACTAGGCCGGATTCACATTACAGTGGAAATCACTGTGTGGGTTCGCATCAGTCTCAAACGAAAAACAATAGTGCGGACCTGGCCTACAAATACACTTGCCTATATTAAATCTTAAAACAATAAATTCATTTTTAGATACTAAGATTTTTATACAGGAAACATACTCTCAGGGACAGGCTACAAAGGGACAGGTACGCCCTTTAAGAATTTATTTTGTCTCTACTGTGCCGCCATCATCAAAATTTATTAGTTTATCTCAATCAATCGGAAAAGTGATGTATCCATCTATTCGACAACTACATAGATCTTTGCTCAGAGATTGTAATAAAATGGGAAGAAAAAATAAAAAACAATGTATCAAAAATCAAACATTTTCTTCCCTTTAAACCAATCGATATTTCATAATTCTTCATAATTTTGTTACAACATTTGCCCTGATTAATACATCGGATCTAGTTTTCGTTTCAAATGAACGCAATTCTACCAACTGGTCCATATACGATTAAATTTAGAGGATTACTTGCTTTTAGATTTTTGATTCTTGTGGACCAGAATATCCCCTTAATTTAGGACCAAGGGTCAATATTTTGGCAATAAAAAGATTTTAGATTCAATGAGGCTTATGTTCGGTAAAATTCAAATTTTTAGCTAAAAACATAGTAAAATTTTCAGTTTTTCCTTTTTGATTGCATAGCCTCCTATGTAAATCTAGTGTCCCAGCTTTGCTCCCCTTCAATATGTCTTCTGGCGCAATGACCGCAGACTCTTTTACTCATTGTTGCTCTTATAAGTAATTGGAAAGAGGCAAAATCCAATGCATAATGACAACCAAGTTGGGATCAACGTCACAGTAAAGCAGGCAGATGCTTGGAGCGGCGCTATTTTTAGCACTTCTTCACATGTAACACTTAGCAATAGAACAGCTTATGGAGAATTATTGACTATTTGGTTATTGTTTCGGAAACTTTGCCTGGAGCTCCAGGAATGCTTGGACTGGCCCTGCTGAAATCGAATCATTTGAAAGATACGGAAAATACCCAAATAAATAATACCAAATTTCTTATAATTGACTAAATCTCTAAAAGATATGGCACTCTATATAATTAAGCATACAGTAAAATACCTCTGTGATGATTACTTACACTGGAGTACTAAGTAAATACACTTATATAAAATTTCCTGGTAGATGCTACAACAAATTTGTTGAAAATTGCATACTGCACAATCAATTAAACAATTTACGTATTTTTCTGTACATAAGAAAGATGAAATTGTTTTCGATTATGTGGTTGTCGAAAACACCGGGAACCGCTTATTAACCCTACTAACATAAATGAATATTGTTAAATTACTTAAAAAATGCTACCAAATTGCTCCCTATTTTCATAATTATGCTGCCAATATTCATTATAATATCTCTGGCTAGTGCCATTATGTTATTATTACAGTAAATTGGACAGCTTACAATTTTTTGCCTCTTCTTCTCCTTCTTGTTTTTATTTCAATTGTAAAGGTTTGATATTTTCTCCATTATACTACTACTACTACTACTACACAACAGAACCGCAATCGCTGATTTTAATCATTTTCGACATTAAAACTGGACACATCATTTAACCCTAAGGGCTATCATAAATTGCCAAAATATCAGAAATTGAGTCATTCGATTTAATTGAATGCGTCCTGATATGTTGTAAAGCACTTTTATTCTGTTTATTTTGTCACAATTCGATACAAGTCCGGACCTGTTTCGTTATTAGTCAAAATTAATCACGTTTATTCCTCGTTATTTTCGTTATTCTACCATTTTTTTTCTTGTGGCAAACTAAAATTACTCTCCCATCTTGATTTTACTGATTAGTTGCTGTTAAAATGGTTGGTTTTTCTGATTAACAATAAGAAATATTGTTAAATTCTCGATACAAAGTCAATTTTCCATATTATATACAGCTTCTTGGCGTTCTTTTTGCGTTTGATTATTGTTGAAAAAAAGGAGCTTCAAGTTTGACTTCTTGTTGATTGTTAAGAGGCAGATGGAATTTACTGTGATAGAGATGTCGCTACCGCATCAACAGTAATTGACCTTAAATTGCTTCTTAATGGATGTCGGCTCGACTATTCTTAACGTGTTTTATGGGCATTTTTTCCAATCGGTAAAAAAACGAAACAATTTAAAATGTTATGTGTGCTATGTATACCGGTATATACAATATGGGACATTATGGGTCGGCGACATTTCTATTCATCATCATCATCATCATCATCATCGTCATGACTATCATTAATACATTCTACCTTCAAAATAATAATAATAATAATAGTATGATGCTTCTTTTGTGATGACTAGAATTCGGGATCTTAATAAAAATCGGTCTATCAAAGACTAGGTATTATGTTGTGTGTGAAATGAAATTAAAGAAAACAGTCATTTTAATAAGTATTAGTGAATGTATCGGTTTTTACCTTGGTAATTATATTGATGGAACGATCAAAACTTAATATTGTGTCATGTTGTTGTTGTTTTTTCTTATCGTTATAATAAATATCTGCTTTATAATTTTAATATGAAAAACCTATACATAAATGGATCTGTTCCAATATACACTAAAGTGTGTAAAGTGGTAATCATGCATAATGACTCTTCATAATATCCACATATAAGAAGCATTGTCAAAAGTTTTTATATGTATCAAATGAAATCGAGAGAGATAGATTGTTGTATTAAATATAAAAAAAGGATGTAAAAGAAATCAGAGAATGCCGGCAGCAGCGATACAATTTTCAATCATAATTACCAAATCATAGCAAGCAACAGCATCAATAAGAAGCGGACAATTTCGTTATTTACTTACAATTAACTGAATATTTTCTGCGAGTCCAACTGACCACTCCCATACAGAGATTGCACTATAATTACTCAGACAGTAGGCTACCAGTTGAGTAAAAATTTAAATAAATTTACTTCATTTTACTTAATCGATGGAAAAGGTACAATTTTAGATCTTAATAACAATAATTTCTTTCAAATTCTTTGTTGGATGGTCTTGTTTTTAAACAGTTTGCGTCATGATTTTGCGTAATTAAATACAGTGGCGGAGCGAGGGGGCGCAAGAGGTCTGTCATGCTTCGGGCGTATTCGCAGAGGCCCACCAAATACTGTCTAAGTACTGACACGCGAGCTCATTTTTGGTGACACGTAATCTAAATCATTGATTCATAATTTTTGTTTTTGTACCTATTTTAAATGGCATTACCTAAATAAATAATTAATTTACAAAAATTATAGATATTTCTATTTTTTAGTCTTTACTTTTGTGATATGTGACACGCCACGAAAATTATGTTTCGATTTTTCAAAATTTTGACACACCGAGCTCTAAAGGTTCGCCACCACTGCTCCAAGACAAACAAAATTTTCCGGAAATTTTCAACTGTTATTTCGATTGATTTCTGGGAAATAGATTTTAAATTAGAAATGATTGTATGAACATAATCTTTTGGAGGGGAAAGGGGCGCCAATGAAGCGTCGCGCCAGTCATATTTGCTACGCCACTGATTAAATATTAGTCTTGCCAGCAATTTTAAGTAGGTATATTTCTTTTGCTTCACAACTTATTGTTAGACACTTATTACCAGGGCCGACCCGAGACCACAGTAAAACAGGCAGTTGCCTGGAGCGGCATAATTTTAGGGGCGGCACTTTTTACTGGAGCCTATATTGGAAGTGTAGCATTTTCTTAAGAGGAGTATGAAAGTATGATGAATTTGTTCAATATGGGATTAGAAGTCTTTGGAAGGGCTGCTAAATGCGGAAGATATGATTCCATCTGGAAAATATATTTTTAGAGGAGTCAAATTCTATCTTGACTCCTGATAGATGGTAAAAGGGATTCAGTTTTTGGAAAATTCTCTCATTGTAAGTCAAAATTCTAGGATCACAACAATAAGTAGCAACCCTGCAATTGAATTCTGGCTAGGACCTGGAATTTTCCAAATTTACTCTTGGAAGTTTTTCTGAAGTTTGCAATTGGATCGTTCACCTGTATTGTGTTCTTAATTTGGATAGCCGTATTTTCATTTACAAAAGATATTAAATTGTTTCGAAAAATTGTGATTTTTTTTGTTAATTAATAATTAATGATGTCTAGTGCTAGTGTTAGTGTAAGTGTCAGTGCCTTTCAAATAATCATGTGGTTTCTTATAATACCAATAGTTTTTCTTTCAATTTTTGTTGCGGTCAGCTGAAAGCAAACTGTCTCTTTCGAAAAGGTAGATTTTGCATTTATATGGGACACCAATCTTATGTTAGTTGTTATGGATTTATCTAAAATTCAACAGAGAATTATCATAATTATTCTGGATTTGATAAATAGGAGAGTAATTAAAGCATTCGAAATATACAAAACTAGTGCACTCATTATTAGTTTCTGGATAGAGGCGCCAGGAAAGCTCGGGGTGTCTTTGCTTATTACAATGTCGAAGTTCTTTGATAAAGTTGTGTTTACATAAGACATTTTTTCGAGAACTTCTTACACTGTTGGAAAAACTTTTATAAACGAAACTTTGCCAAAGAACTTTGATTCTGTAGAAGCGTCAAAATTCTTTGGCAAAGTTGTGCTTATGAAAGAATTTTTTTTTAGTTTCTTATATAAAAATCAACTGTCGCATAATCATTGCTCATGTGATTGGGTCGGAATAAAAACTCAAATGATTAATCAAATTACTTTAAATTTTCACAAGGTCCTAATTTGCTAGCGAAGGTTTTCTCTCACATGAAGATTATATTGTAACTTCTGCTACAGTTTGTCACTGGGTTACAGGGTTAGATCAGAATTTTTGGGAAACGATCAGTTCTCGAAAAATGTTTTAAAATCGAATGAATTCTCAAAACAGCAAAATGTGATTAATGTTGTTATAATAAATGGACTTTTTTGGTCTTACAACTAAGCCAATAGCAAGCATAACTAGCAGTGATTATTATGCAAAATGCAAATAGCTCCCAAGTAGTGTACAACATACAATCGATGGGGAAATACATAGTGAAAAGATTGCAGAATTTTACTCGATTCGACTGCCTAGTATCGCATTTCAATACATTGGCCTTCATATAGAGATTACACTGTAATTACTATATCTGTATATCATTAGAATAAAACAAAAATCTATTAGTATTACTAGACCTTTAAAAATTGATTACTGCTAGAAAAAGCGCTTGAAATCAAACCAAACAGGAACATGGTGTTTCGGATTAGTGATTAATTCGATTATTCTAATAAAATACGCTCGATCTATGGTATTTTTTTTGTAATAAAAATACAATCTCAGGCCAAATTCATGTCCTCTCCTTCTTTGAAAGCCTAATGATATAACGCAATTAACTGAAATTAGAGTAATCCTTAATTGATCGCTTAAAGCAGTTAAAGCCAATCGCGTGTCGACATTATAAGTGGATTAGCTGGATAATTGCGGTAAATATAAACTATAAAAATACTTATTTCGATACAAAATATGTACCTATTGCAATATTTGGCCTGCTTCTACAATCAAGTGCCACTGCGAGAGACGCTACTGTTTAAGACAACTTTGATTACTGCCTGATTATATTTAGATGAAGAATCGTAAATTGATGATTAATGTTGATTATTCAAGTCGATTTTATGTAGTTTAATTAATACGATGTCGTTTAAACTATTTAAAGTTTAAAAATAATAATGATAAAAAGAAGTAAAAAAAACAACACGTTTTCGTTTTTGTTTTGCCCCTTCAGCTCAATCACGTCCAACCACGCCCATCAATGTTTAGTTTATCATGTAACAACATTAATTAAACTCTTAAATAGGTATCTGTCTATTAAAATGCCAATGTAACGCTCGCGCATATTTTCTCCATATGAATATAAATAGTTTCAAACATTATCAAGATAAGCGGCAAATTAACTAACTATTATCATTATTACTATTATATTTTAACAAAAAGCTAATTAATAATAACCAAACAAATCTAATAAGCTTCTATTGTATTGGAAATCAACGTTCATCTAGACTGCTATAGATCAAACAATCATTTGTCTTTAATGGAACAATTGCAATAATAATTTTGTAGATAGGAGTTGGTTATTTATCATAAAGTTCTAATGAAATATACCTTAACTAGTTGAGACACTTTTGATTTTATTAATAATATTGGATACCAGTGGCGGCCGTCTGTATTGTCCTTAGTTCGTCGATGGTTTAAGACTTTTTTGACCGACTTTCCTGATTCTTTAACGCAAGAAAGGCATGCATATTTTGTCTTGAAATTGCCAAAACAATTTATACAGACATTTACGTAAATTTTTAAAAATATTTCTTCAATAACTCAGATAATTAACATTTTTTATCAACAGGAGATTACATTTACGTTAAAAGCATGTCTGTCCTCTATATCAGGGGTGGCAGATCTTCAAAGGTCTCTTAAGATGTTCTCGTTACTACAAAAATGTGCTGCGGTCGACTTGTTGCCATCCCTTAAGTAAGGATAGAAATATGCAATACACACTATATTTAGATACTGTGTCTCAGTAAAAAATACTGCTGTTAGATAGTCAAAATGTACAAGGTGTTTCAAGTAACTGGGTGTTTAACCCCCGATACCGCGCTTGTTTATTATTAGATCTAAAAGAAAATTCAAGAACTTAAAGCGAAAGGCTCCCCATTAAAGAATCATTGACTGCTTAAGACATTAAAGCAAGATAGTTTACTCTTGAAGATTGAAATACCTGTTAATGAAATCGATTTGGTTTTCAACGGAGAGACCTTGCTACAGATGCTTCTATCGTGAAAATATTTGAAAAAGCGCACATCGAAAGTAGTCTGAGATTCAAGAACAACAATTTAGGCTCACATAGATATAGTGAACGTATGAAGAAATTGCCTATCAATTTTCAGATTGATTGATGGACAACTTTCAACATGCAAGTTCAAAAAATGTCGTCAAAAATGCTGATTAATCAGTTGTATATCTTTTTTCTTCTTCAGATTCTTCGTTGTGAGACTGCAACTTCTCTTTTGGATTTAGTAAATGATCAGTTAAGTGACAGCTTCGTTTTACTCACACCGCACTTAACCACTCATAACTTCAGAACGAATTGAAACTTTTATTTCAAATTTTGGGAACATATTTTTGAATATCTTGAGTTGCCTAAACGTAAAAGCCGAGATTTTGGGAAACTACAAACAGAGGGTATCAACATATTATAAATGATGCTTATGTTTCAATGGTAAGGATTGCATTGTGAAGGATAAAAATATACTTAAAAGTTTTCTTTAGTTGTGAGAAAAGTCTTGGTCTTGTATTTTGTGATTGAGCGGGATTTGAATACATTTTAACTTTAATCGATTTTGATTTCGATAATAAATGGTGTTAAATCTGATATCTTATCATTGTTACGATCTCAATAATACAGACTACATTTGAATTCTATCAAAGATTATATCATTTCAATCGACCTAGTTTTTATCAGAATAATTGAACTATTTTATATATTTTATATTTATATATGTTGGGATTAAAAATCCCAATCTTACTATCGACTAATTCATTTGAGCAAGTCAAGATCAAGACTTAAATTATGCATAATGATGAGCAGAGTCAGTCGGGGTCTTGCAGAAACACCAAGACTCGATTGTGCAACAATTGCACCCTTCGTCTTATTTTGCTCATCCCTATTTTACTCTGTATCTGATAAGGGGCTGACATTTTAAGTTTCTTTAGGTAAATTCATCATTCAAGTATGAGTCTTGATGGCTGTAGCCATAGTGAGTGCATCAACATTTCATAGCGTCTTCAGTTATTAAAATATTCGTATGAAACCTTCAAGAACTCAAACTAGGTCATCAAAGTTCCTTAGGTGCTTAGCTGACTTAATTTAAATTCTTGAGGGATGTACGAAAATTTTTATAATTGAAGAAGTTGTCAAGGGTGATCGCTTGTGCTGAAACAGTCTGTATATATTTCACTTTCTTTCCGTTGAAATTACAGACTGAAAAAACCGATAGGAGACAATATTCTGAAGGGTGAAAAGCCTTGGATAATTTAACCCGCTTTCAGAATGGCCGAAATTTGGAGGAATTTTGAAATTAAAGTTGTTCGCCAATAATGTGTGACCAAGAGAATCCCCAGAGACGAAGAGACACACTCCTATTGTGTTATCGACAAGAAAAACAGAATAAAATATTAGGAGTATCTTTTATTACGGAGTAAATAATTGCTGATGCGCTCCTGTTATCAATTTTTATAATTTTTGAAGTGAAACTTCTTTAGATATGATAGGGTAGTAAATTTGTTCCAAGTGTGACACAAATAAGGGACCCCGTGAAAGGAAACTCTTCCCTCTAACAGACAGCTGAGAGGGAAGAGTGGGAGCGTTGTCATAGCGTCGCTTCTACTCTCTATCAGTTCCGCCAACTGTATAAAATAAACACTAGGATTTAAAGTTGGTATCATTGATCGATGTACACCGCTCCCTGGAACAAAACT
Source organism: Epicauta chinensis (assembly GCA_021725515.1). Classification (NCBI taxonomy): domain Eukaryota; kingdom Metazoa; phylum Arthropoda; class Insecta; order Coleoptera; family Meloidae; genus Epicauta; species Epicauta chinensis. The sequence continues at coordinate 546,159 of JAEDXX010000059.1, forward strand.
AAAATTTTCTGGCCTACTGCGATTTATGATTTTTGTATTTATAAATTAATTAATGGCGTTAACTTATGTATGAATATTGTTTTGAGATAAGTGAAATGCAGAAAAAATCGGGTCTTCAGGCAACAACAGAAAAAAATGAACTTAATCTCTAACCTACACACTTTCAATTTCTTAAAATATTAGACGCTCTTAATTTTTCCTATACAACTTGTTGTTATTGACGCAAAAGTCTAGATTTGGTTGTGCCGCCACTGGCGAGCTTCTTTTCTGTTAATTCTATTAAAAAAAAAACTTCATATCTGTATATTCGTATGGAATACATGATGTATGTTATTTTATTCATCTCATATGATGCATATATGAAAAATCACTGATAACAATAAGTCTTAAATTATAATTAATCACTTTGAATGCCACCCAATTGCATTTAACTAACCATCATCATATAACTTTGGTATTTATAACAAAAACGTTAACAATGATTTTTATTTAAAGAAAAATTTACTAATTACGCTTGTTTGTTAGTTAGTAGCCAGGAGTCTATCTACCTACTGCTGATGCCGCATTATTGATGGATTCTATTCATTTCATTTTATTAATTTTTATTTGTAGATACAACAACAACTACAATAATTAACAATGGAATATTTGTTGTTGGATCGTCGTTCTTTTTTTCGATTTAATTTTGTTGTTGTAGACTGGTTGTTATTATATAGTTATTCACTTTTATTTGTAAATTAAATTAGTAAGGGATTGAATTCGTATTGAAACCGTTAATTTGTTATTTGAAACGCTTAAATTGTTCAGTTATTGTGTTGAAATGTAAATACTTAAATATTTTATGCAGCAAATTCTGCAATGAATTACTGATTCTTTCTGATACTTATGCTATTTTGCATTGTATTTTCCTGCAAAAAAAAACTATCGGGATGATAGCCCAGAATGCATATTTATTGGACGGTTCTAAGTGTCAATTCTACAAATGTGCCAGAATTTCCCACAGAAATTCTTTTTTGGCTTACTGAAAGCATAAGAAGAGACCATTTTTGCTGGAGTAGAATTGACTCAAATCCAACATTTAATTAAAATTCTCAAAGAATGTAAACGAACTTAAAATCAGGACCTACCCGAAAGTATAGCAAAACAGGCAGGTGCCTGGAGCGGTCCTTTTTACTACGTCCTATACTGTATGTGTAGCACTTTGTTAAGAATGGTTATTATTAACTGAAAAAAAAACAATAGAACGGTCTTAACTCTGATAAATTTCTTCAATATAGGATTACGGTACTGCCTTCGAACTTTTTGGAATTGCTGGTAAATACGGGAGGTTTGATTCAATGATGGAAAAAGCTTTTTAAAGGAATTAAAAGTGGAAAAGTTTGAAATGTTTGATCTTGAACCTCATAGATCAAAGATGGTTTTTGGAAAGTTCTGTGAGTCAAAATTGGCAACCCTACAATTGAATTCTGGCTAGGGGCAGGAGTTATTCAAATCCACCCTTCGATATATTTTTGTCCTTTCCAATTGCCTGCTTAGCCCCCATCCCTTCATCTGTATTGTAACCGTTATTTGGGTAGCCGTATATTTCTTTATAAAAAAAATTAATATTTTTCCACCTTTTTTATCGCTAAAGATTAGATTAATCGCGTATGTACGTTCTTGATAAGAATCGAACAAAGGACGCTCGCTTAACATTCAGTTGTGTTCCAGTCTTTGAAGTGTTGATAGTGTTTTGAAAAATTGTGTTTTTTTGTTTTGTTAATTAATAACTAATTAAGTCTAGTGCTCGTGTTAGTCTAAGTGCCAGTGCCTTTAGCATAAAGACAGACATCCCATGCCGAACGACTCCAGGATTCCCAAGAATGGTACAATTTCAAATAGCTAATTGTGTATTTTTTTATAATACTAATATTTTTTCTTTTTATTTTCGTTACAGTAAGCAGTTATCAACTGGACCCAAACCGTAAGTCTTTTTCCTTTCTTCTACACAAGTCCCTATACGAAAAGGTTGATTTTTCAATTGCTTTCAATTGTTTTAATATGTAATCTTTTATGACACCTTAAGACTATTCGATAAAGTCTTGTAGCAATTATTTTGGAATTTTAACTTTTGAACACAAAATGAGGCAACATGAATGTGTTTTTTTCTTTCCAAAAACATTATTTTCGATCAGATAAAATTTAGTTAAAGCTTATACTTTTTATATAAGAATGTACCTAAGACATGCCAAACATCTGCTATTTTCCTTGTGAATGTTATGATTTTCTCCGACATAGCATGATTGATACCGCTCAGTAATGTGCCGGAGAAGGACAGAGACTGACAAAGAATTTTGAAATAATAACCAGGATTGTTTATTAGTTTTCTTTGTTTGCATAAATCTATCTTTTGCCATGATTTATATGGTCGTTTAGAAAGATATTTCAAAATTCTTGGTTTGATATCTGTCCTTCTCCAATCTTATTGGCAATATGCTAAATTGGAGAAAATCATAGTCACAACTAAGATAGCAGATGTTTGGCATGTATTAGGTAAATTATTATATACCACGATGGTTGTCGTTCCAAAAAGGAAGGTTGATTTATTCACCAAGAATTACAACTCTATGTTATATTACTTACCTATTATTTTTTCTATTTTTCTCTCATTCTTGATTTGACTACTGTAAAAATTTTAACAGTGAGCGGTGACGAAATACTACTGTCTGTGCACCTAGATGGTCTGCCCACCGTGTATGTACTTGCATTTGAAAGAGTAACAGACTGTGTTTGTACCATTTTACTTCAAATTTTAAGATAAAATTAATTTTATAAAACCACCGTCGATCGGGCCCTGTTCTCACTTCATTCCAAGAACCTCAGAAGCAATCTTTATAAATGACTCCGCTGTTGTTGAAATGTTTGAAAATTTTGTGTCTATCTTCATTATATTCTCTACTTCTTGCACATAAAATCACAAAAAAACGCAGTATATTCCACCAGAGGCGAAGTATTTTCGACTTAAGCTTCATCCAGCATTAGACACGCCTTCAATTACTTTTACGCTTCCCCTATAACGTAAAAACAAGAGGATATTTATTCATTGATTATAATTTTTTTTTTTGACTTGGTTGAGACAAGCAGAACGAATTCAGATGCGCTCGCTCCGTAAACGTATCGACTTCGTTCTATAAATGTGGTTCCCAGATGAAACTTAATTGGGTTAAAATCATGTTTGGCACTTGGCAAATTTATTGTTCCTATAACAATAAATTATTGTTTACTAATAGATATTGGAAAATTATGGAAATTAGTACAGGTGCTCTCTAATTAAACTACAACTTATTTATGTCATAAATTTGTATGTCCGGCTTTTTTTTTTGTTTGTTTCATCTTTGCATTCCAAATTAAATGTATTTCCAATTACCGTCTTTTCTGTGTTGTAATTATTTCATCTTATAGTGGAAAAAACACACATACCTTGAGAAACAATTATTAAGTTAATTAAAATTTATTACATTATAATTGGAAATTATTAATAAAAGGAATGTTGTTAAAGTTCTCAACAAAATAGAGATTCTTTCAATTTTCAAGATTATTGAATAAAAAATTGATTCTCTTACGAACATAATTCATAATTTAATTAGCCTTTCATTTTAATAAAATTTACATAATTGCATTTAATTGATCCAAACTATTACTATGAAATATCGATGATTTTTCACAATTTAATCGAACATTTCTTTTGAACTACAAATAGGCGCCTCCCATTAATATAAAATCATGCAAAAACCTTAATTGATATCCACATACCTGTGACTAGCTATAATAAGTTTTGTAATAGCAGTAATTATTCGTAGATTGCTACTAATCAATCGAATCAAGTCTAATAATAACCCACAAGACACCTGCCGATAACTAAGTTCTATTGTTAAAACAATCCCCAATCAGATTTTTATTTGAAAATCGTGGCGATTTCAACGGTCGATCAGAAACGAAACTCGCCTGAAACGGAATTGATGATTATTTCCAACGCCTACGCTACTTAGCAGAAAAATTTTAATTTGTTTATAGTGAAGGCAACAAATAAAGAATAACAACAAAACAATGTTTCTATTTAATTTTCGCTAATTTATTGGAATTGGTTGGATAATTTAGCTTCGTATTCTACGGCGGCATCCCATTTGTTTTTCTTTTATTGCCGCTTAAATGGCCAACTTGTTATCATAAAAATTTATGAAAACCTTTAACAAATTGTTTTAAATTTGAATAAATTTAATATAGGAGATGTGTGTCGGTTTCTTGCTTTATAGCTCTACTAAAATTTTATTTCAATTTAAATTTTTGTTAATTTTTCGATTTCAAACAACAAAAAAATGTTACTTATTAATTGGTGTATACAGTTTCATCCTGTGTTTGTTTTGTACGATTTGTTTGTTTTTCGTTTATTTTCATCTCGTAAATCATTAAATGGAGATAATACCACTAAATCAAAAGCGTTGGCGGTTTGTTTACGTTATCCAAGACAAGTTTATTGGCCATATATGAATTATTACATGTCTGTGCTTTGTTGACTTTGTTATATTTTTATTGGTAACATTGTATTTCTCATCTACCAATACGATTTGAATTAAATCGATTTATTGATCAATTATTTGTATATGTATTGCAATACGTTCAAAACAGATTTTCCAATTAAATTATTTTGTGTTGTTTTTATTGTTAGCCTTTTCAAATCGGGCGATTATTGAAATCCATTTCAATGATAATTTGTAAATATTTAAATATTATATTGTCGTATAAACAATTTTATTGGGGACGATTTTATTGTGCTGTAGGTGTAAAAGCATCAGGACTAGCACGACACCTGCTGATTCTATTTAAATAAGTTAGACAGAAAAGAGAAACACAACGGCAATAATCAAAATGATATAAAATCATAGCATTCTTGAAAATCCGTATTACCAGGGGGTCGTCTCAATATCCATTTATTCTTTGTATTATTATTAATACTTAAGTACTGTTATTATAGAAATTTACGATTAAATCAACCACAATCGGGGATTTTATCTTATGATTTGGACTATTTCAATAATTGTTTCGTTATTATTTTACAGCGTTGCATATTTGACAGGAAATTGTATAAATCACCCTGTATAAGGAAGAAATTATCATTTGAAAACCAACTTAGTAGGGTGTGCCGAAGCTTTATTTACATCGTTTTTTTTTCAAATATAATTTATGCTGATTTTTATTAGTTGCTAGATAAAATGTCTGCGTTAATAAATATAATTCAATCTTTAAGCATATATTTATAGGGTGATTTAACAAAATTTTAAATTATAACTCAGTATTTTTGTTACTACTCTTTGGTAATTTGGTACAACTTTCCGCATTTTTGCTTAGTACAGTGCAGTGATTATGTTGTAGGGGAAACTAGAGATAGTAGTTCCACCAACCTGTTTGATGATTTTTTGCCTTCGAAAGAGATTTATCATTAAATTTGTCTTAAATTTTGCCTAAAAAATGCGAAATATTGATTGTGGCTTCAGGAGAAACTAAGTACCACGAGTAAGTATGATACGAGTTTAGGAGTGAAGCAGGCATTTCAAAAAAGAGCCTCGAAGACGCTTAGGGCGCTTCAATATGTCAACAGATAATTCTAGAAAATCGCCGAATCAAAGGGGTTGCGAAGAAGACATCATTGCATTTTTTTTGGCTGTTTGGCTAATAAAACGTGCGTCAAAGAATTTTTCTCTATGTTGCTGAGTTTTGATCAAAACCATAGACCTCTTTGACGTCGCTAAGGAATCACTGAATGTAGTCAATAATGATCCTGAACTTGTTAAAACTGCCTTAACAACCATAATTTGAGAAAATTCCCATTTATCAAAAGTTTAGCTTGAGAAGAAATGTTTTTTTCAAAATAAGGGTCCAGGTTGATGATTTTATCTAAGTTTGAGTAACAAGAGCATTGTAAGAGAAAAACTTTTTTAAAATGACTAAATTTAGTCATCATGTGAACCGATTACTTTTTTTGCATACAAGTTTGCACCTTTTTAGCTCAAATCAGTGTAAGCAACGTAAAGGTCAATTTACACGGGGACAGTAACTAAAGCAAATAACTTAAGCAAGTAACTAAATTTAGCCACTTGCATTATCTGAACGTTTGATTTAGTACTAAAGCACTAAAGTTTTTACTGTCTTTAGTACTAAATCGAACGTTTACACAATGCAAGTGGCTAAATTTAGTTACTTGCTTAAGTTACTGTTCCCGTGTAAATTGACCTTAACTTTTGTGTTTACTTATTTCAAATTAAATCCATCAAGTTGAGTATTGTTTAATATGTTGATTGCGTAGTGGAATTTTATTTTAATCACTTCCTCACTACACTGTTATTAAGAATGAGAACTTCTTAGAATTAGGCATTAAATCGCACGAATTATGGAAATTTCATTGTGGGCTCTTGAGCGTTACAGTGAACGTGTTAACGAGTAACTAAAATACCTACTATTTGAACTGGTCGATGAGATGGATATGTGTTGATGGTGAGTGTGTTTCTTTCTTTACATGAATATTACCAATTACAATAAAATCTATGGCATGTGAAAGGTCCAAGGTTCATTTGCTACTTTATCCAGTCATTTATCAGGAATATCACGATGTTGAGGATTTTTATTGTGTCGATTCTACAGACTGCACCTCATACCATACTTTGATAATTATTGGTTTATTGCTTAATTGCCAGCGGATGCTTTTCGGCGAGCTTTGCTAATTTCTTAGACGAAATCAGCACAATTCGCTTATCAAATTGTTAACCCGTTGGTGGCGACAAACGGCAAGATTAAAACTTGTTTCAACTGGATTAGACAAGGTGCTTTGTTATTTAACTTGGTTTCATCTTGGTGTAGGGGAAAGATCCTACAGTACCGTCACCCTAAGGTTCACATAGAATAAATTAAAAATGCCTTTAATTAAATGTTCAATAATTGTTGATTTGTGTAAAGAAACTCTTAGGCTATGAATGGAAATAATAAAATACCGATATATTTAGAAATAAACAGTTTTATTAATAAAATTTGGAAATAATGAAAAATCAATATTCCACAAATAGTCCCCTAGTACCGGCCAGTGTGCAAAATATTGTTTAAATAAGGCAATAACCACAAAAATATTGATTGGACAATTCCGAAATATTGGTACAAGCCTCATGAACCCAAGTTTTGCAATTTACACATTGTACCCAACCTTCTTCGTGAGATTCAAGGCACAAAGGGCAAATTGCAAAACTTGGGTTTTCGTCTGTTTTTTTTTGCCTTTCTTGCAAACTCCTTTTCCAAAAGCACTTATTCTATCATTTAATGTCGCTTTAGGTATATTGTATCTATGTGTAGACTCATCTCCTTGCTTAGTACCTTTTGTATAGCTCTTTGAATATTGGTAGGATCACAAGTGCCTTTCTTTACCTTCGTTTCACCTTCATTACCTGACATCATTTGTGTAGTTACATCACAAAGAAATTAAACCACTTAAAAATGCACTCAAATAGTGGACGGTACTGGGGGACAATTTTGTGGCCGGTACTGTAGGAAACGGAAAAAAATGTAATGTTCGCTCAGTAATTAAATATAAGGCTTGAAGTGTGATGTAAATTATGCTTCATGATACCTAAATAAGTAATCAACAGTTAACACGTTTTACTTTCGTTGAAATAGCCGAATAACCTTTGATAATAAACCATTGAACTTTACTTATGTATCGTACGTTCATAGCGCGCAACATAAAACTCTGCATTGGCAGTTAACCTGTTACGAGAGGACGTCGCCGCACAGGGCACGTCATTATGAGACCAAACATCAAAAAATGCCACGCACCCTGTATCTCCATTTGGTGTAGAATTTGGGAAACAGTAACTGGCCGGTACTGGATGCCGGCCGGTACTGTAGGACTTTCCCCTATATATTTCGCCTTGATCTGAGTCTAGCTGGGTCGTAAAATAATTCCTGCGGTCACGTGTCTATTCTTATTTAACTTGGTTTCATTGCGTTTTACAGTTTTTGCTTGGTGTTTGTTTAAATGTTACTGGTCTTTCCGATTTAGTACGTACTGACGATTAAAATGACGAAATGGTTTGCTTTATTATTTGTAATTACCAAATATTTTGGAAAAGTAAGACAAAAATGACAGATGATTACTGTAACGCTTCTTATATGAGTCCTGAAATGGACTTGCACCTCTTTTAAAATAAACAGTTTTGTCTGTATTTTTAATTATACGTCAGTTCGACTTGATTTGACATATTTAGCTTATAATCAAAGTGGAATCAAGTTCTATTTTTGACGCACACACATTCTTTCCACTATAGGTACAGGTAACAAAGTAAAACAGATCACCTAAACAGTAGTTTGAGTAAAAAAAATGCTCTCGATACTATTTTGCTGTGCATCAAACCTCTCTACAGCACACTTTTCTTTTCTAATTTTTGACCAAACGAGTGGAAATTAAGCAATAATTTCTTATAGCTGAATACAGTTTTCCGTTGGCACGTTTTTCTTTGGCCTCATTATTATAATATAAATTAAAAAAAGTTGATGTCTATTTTCCAAATTTACAGACATGCCTAGTAATTTTTCTGTACTCAAACTACTCTTTTAGTGATTTAGTTTACGTCCTTGGGAGTTGTATTCGAATATTTTAACAATTGAAGAAGTTATGGAAGGTAGCTACTTGGGCTGAAACAGTCTGTATATATTTGAAGACAGGGCCTGGAGCGGCATGATTTTAGAGGCGGCTCGCTTTTATGAGCCCGGAGCTGGACTTTATGAGTGGCATTTTGTTAAAAGTCCTTTATTATTAGTTGCAAAAAAAACGGTAGAACAGTCTTATCTATGATGAATTTGCTGAACGTGGGATTGAGGTACTACTTTAGAACTATTGGGAACTGCTTCTAAATATGAAATATTTGATTCAATTTAGAAAAATTTCGATTTTCACGGATAAACAAATGATCGGTCCTATGTTAGGTCTTCAGACTTTGTAGATCGTAAGACATCAGTTTTTAGAAAATTCTCTCATGGTCAATAGGAATTTTAGGATAAGGACTATTACCTTTTTTTTTGAAAGTACAAAAATTGGAAATCCTACAATTACATTTTGAGTTTCTTTGAAGTTTCTAATTGTCTTCTTAGACCCAATCCTTTCAACAGTAATGCGCCTTTTATTTGGGTAGCCGTATTTGCATTTACAAAACACATTTTTTATATTTTTCCACATTTTTTTTGTTACTGTGAAGATTGGATTAATTGCTTATATACCTACGTTCTTGATAAGAATTGAACAAAGGACACTTTTTTAACATCCTTTTAGATTTGTTCGCACTTGTTCAGTTGTGTTCTAATCTTTGAAATGTTAATGTTGTTTCGAAAAATTGTGTTTCGTCTTTGTTAATTAATAATTAAGTATGTCTAGTGCTAGTGTTAGTGTAAGTAAAAATAAAGAGACATCCCATGGGACATGGTACCTAAATATTTAAATAATTATAGGTAGATATATTGTTTTACAACAACTATACAGTTTTTTTTCTATTTGTGTTACAGTTAGGGTGTTTTCAACTGGAAAGAAACCGTGAGTGCCTCATACGAAAAGGTCGATTTTTTAATTGTTTTGAATTATTCTAATATGAAATCTTTTATGGCACTTTGCGATCGAAGATTCGACGTTCTTTTTATTGTGGTTTTCTAACATTCAACAAAGAAAAAACTATTTTTCCAAAATCTATTAATTTATGATTGATTCTTTTTAAGATAAGTAGAAAAGCGATTAATGAAGATATTAAAGAATTCGTTTCTGAAAGTAGTGCACTCGATCACTATTGATCGATAATATTGATTTCTGGAGAGGGGCGCCGAACTTAATTTTGCCTGGAGCTCCAGAAAAGCTCGGGCCGGCTCTGATTGGAGAACTAGCTTAAGAGATTAGTCGACAATAAGAGAAACTAATATAATCCTGACAAGGATAGTTTCAACAACTTTAATCGTCTAAGTCAATTCTCCAACTATATGAATTCACTTTCAATTCTACAGATTTGATTGCATTGTTTCTATACACGATAAATATAGCGTGATCTTTGTAAATATTAGCGAACAGTTGTATATATGTTTTGATACTAAAATATTATGGTATTGTTAATTAGTGTTTTAAAATGTATAATGAACACGATAATTATCAAATGTTGTATTCAAATACGAGCGAATATGTTGATAAGTTGGTATAGGTTTTAACGATATGCTTTAGTGAAAGATTTAATTATTAATAGACAACAATGTATTTTTAATTCTCTTCTACACAGTCTATTCGTTAAAGAAATTAATTAGATTAAAATACGTTAAAAAACATGAGAAATCAAGATATTTTCAAATCGTATATAATTAAAAACATATTAAATTTACATGCCGTTATAGTTATTAATGGAAATTTAATTATTTATTAATCAGCATCTGCACACATACCTAATACCAATCGGTATATGAAATTAAATTATCCAATCAACGGTACTCGTTGGTTTTTCATAGATCCTCCAACACAGATTGCAGTTTATCTTGGACTTCTTTCAGTAATAATAATAATAATAATAGTAATAATAATGATAAGATTCATTATATATCCATCTTTTATAATATACGAGACCACATAGAATGTCTGACGGCTAAAATTATAAATAATCTAATTACGATCTATGATCACAAAGTGGCGGTTTCATAATCAGATACTCAGACGGTAGCGCGGTACATGGTCAACAAGATTACTTACTCGATCTTAAATTGTATTTTAATAAACCCCACATATATATCTACCACCATTACAACACAAATACACACAAGTCCAATTCTATCTATCTTTATCTAACATGTGTCTGTTATAATTCAAAAAACGATTAAAATTTCGTTGGAATAAAGATAGATATAGAATTGACGTTATAATAATTACAAAATGCATGTAATTTAATTTCATCAGGGTCGTACTGGGAGGGGTCCACTGACAGTCTGATTACAGGGCAGCATCAAGATCAGAACTCAGGCCATGTCAGTTTATCTTTCATAAACGTGTTATAAACTCCAACGTTGTGTTGTTCTTATTGCTTTACCTTTATCATCAGCAACATCGAAAACGGGGGGCTACTTGGAATTTTCGGTTTATTCAAACCAAAAAAAGAAGAAAAAAATTTGCATTCTTTTTTGATACTGATACATATCGATACTATCAGTAATTAATTGTGTTTTTTCCCATTACTATTATTATTATTATTAAATTTTAATAATATTCACCTGTATTGTCAAGATTTGTAATTAATATTCGTTTTGTTATTGGTGGTCCTCTAGTTATGGACGAGATTTCTTCTGGCAGTTAATTAATTAAAAAAAGCACCCAATCATCGTTGATTATAAAACTCTCTTGCTCCGCATCTATTTCGCTCTTTTTCTATTTTCCAATCCGTATTAATAGGCAGAGAGGTCTGCCTTTTTTATACACCTGTTAACTAGACCTTAATATATTTCTCATTATTTATTAAATTAAAAATATCCATCATATGGAGGCCCCCAACTCGATTATACCATGATTAATTTTTGGTGGACCTTGTAGGCCCAAAAATCTATCCATCCTGTATATAATACACATATAGACTTCGTTCGTCTTGATGAGTTTAACATTTTAAACGGGGCATTAATTTTAATTAGATAATTGCTTAGAGGCGATCCCCAAAACATCAGGTATATTACTATAACAACTAATATGTAGATAGATGGACGGTTCTGACAGTTAACAGTGAAATATAGCAACACAACATCCTCTCAAATGCTTTCAAAATAAATTAAGAAAACACCACAAAAAAAATAACTAAAAACAACAATCAAATAAGACACATTCAATTATGGGGAGAGGAAGGCGGAAATTGCCGCTTCACTCCAATAAGACACTCAACTATTTAGCCTGTTATCAAATAGGGATCAGATTAAACTTGACTTGTACATAACGAATGTGTACTGTCTATAATTACAACCGTTTATGATTTTAATTATTCTTATCGTTGATATTAATGTAATAACATGGTGGTAATGGGAAAATGTTAAAGATTTAGCTTTAATATATTACCCATAACTAACGAAATTCTCAATTATAAATGCTGTCTAACATTTAATTTTATCAGGTGGATTTATTAATAACGCGGCTTTATTATCAAATAAAACAACAATCAGAGTTTCTTTGAAAATATTTATTTTATCATCATCATCATTATTGCTTTTTCAATCAAATTAAATTACAAATAGGTACAATTACAGGACGGATTCGTTTCAAACATTCGTTTTTTTAAAATTAGAATACAGACTACCACAATTGCGGCAACGTTATTTGTAGAGCACCACCAGCGTTGCCTCAACTTTTATAATTGTCAGGGCCGGTTTATGCAAAAACAGGGCTTGTAAACTTACTAATGTGATATGAAATGTCCCACTCAAAGATGTCAAATTTTATGCAACTCAATGCTTTGAAAGTCCCTAACTATGGGGACATGATAAAGATCTCACCACGAAAATCAAACTAACAAAAAAAAACTTTTAAGTTAGAAGAGAAACAAAAAATATCTATTTACTGTACAAGGTGGTAAAGTCATACTTTATCCAAGAGCGGAAGTTTGACAAATACGCGGGTGGATAAAGAGACTTTACCACCGTGTGCAGTACAAGATTTTGTTTAATACTTGCCCTTCAAACTCTTTCTTATTTAATTTTTTTAATTTTCTAATAAGTCATTGGTTGCTATTGGATTTCTCTAAACAACAGGAAATTGTTTTTGTTCGTTTGCTGTTGGTTGCTATGGAGTTTACCCACCTCAACGGTAAAGTAAACACTTTACCGTTGAGATGGGAAAAGTGCTACTTTACCCTCGAGTTTTTAGCGGATAAAGTAGGACTTTAACAGCAAGTATTTAATTAGGGATTTTTAGAGCATAAGTTGCGTAAGTTTTGACGTTTTTTCTGTCTAAATTCTATGCTAACCGAATTATCCAAATAGGGTCAACAAAGTGCCGCTTTAGGCCTCGAGCCGGCCCTGGTAATTGTTAAAAGAATTATTACTAATCATTAGAATTAATATTAGTTTTTTTTACAAATTAAGTACGTATTAAAATTACTTAAATAAAGTGATTATAATTAGATTTATTTGACGCCATTCGGAAGGCTTCAATTACAGTCCACTTTGAATTATAATAATCACATACAATAATAATCATAAATATTTATAATTGTTACATGATATATTCAAATCAAGTTAATTCTCGGGAAATTACAGGATGTTTGTATTGCTGCATTGCATCGTATTCTCTTACACGGTCATCATCTCTAAATTAATTCGTACACAGGTGCGGCGAATTGACTAGCGTATAGTAGAAAGTGCGGCTAGTCGATTTGCCGCTACTGTATTATACCTTAAACTGCTAATATCACTATCTACATTACAAATGAGGAATCAACTGATTAAATCACCATTCTGTCGCAACATCTCCAATCGCATCTCATGTTCTCTAGCCTTCAATCTCAACGTAGCAATACTGGAACTTCTCCGATCAATATCACCACTTGTTAAACTTCCACTAGGCGTTGCACCACTACCACCGCCTGCACTATTCGGCGATAACGGTGGCGAATTGCTGCCACCACCGCCGCCACCACCGCCACCAGCACTATTCGTTTGAAAATCCTGTGGTGATGGTAGTTTGGGTCGTTGTGCTGCTGAAATATTCGCTAGCAAAGTTTGAAATGAACTGGCCGGATACAGACCGGCCATTGAATGGGGTAGTAGTGAAGCGGCGGCTGCTGCCGCTACACTACTACTACGATGATGATGATGGTAACCGGGTGGTGGTGGTGATGGTAGATACCCTGGTAGTACGTGTGGAGGATAACGGAATGTTAGCGAATCGAATGGTTTACGTAAACCAAATGGTAAATTGAATGGGTTTGGTAGTGTTGGTGCCACAACGGAGGCTGGTGGACCACCGGTACCAGTAGCGGCCGGCGATAAGTATGGGTTGTATGGATGGCCTTGGGGACCGACTTTTTCTTGTTTGCGCCACTTAGCCCGACGGTTCTGGAACCAAACCTATACAACAGAAAAATAATAATAATAATAATAACTTTATTATTAAATCAATTATGTAGAAAACAGGAATTGAGTCGATCTATTGAAGATAGAACATCAAGATAATTGTAATTTGCTCTGGGAAAATTGTCTTGCGGATGATTTAAACGGGTTTTTGCTGGAAAACCCGACAAGTTAGAGTTATTGAAATAACACAAAAAAATCTTGATTAAATTAAAAATAATTAATTATCATTATTAATGCAATAAAACAGGTATAATCATTTTTTACTGCTTCAACTACCTGAGTAAGTATTTCGATAAATTCCATTAATAAATTAACTTTATCAAACAATGATTAAGCGAAATTCTTTTTTCTGTTTCGTGTTTTGTTGGGCGATTAATTTGCGTTGGCGTAACTGATAGCAAATAATTTAGACGCTCTCTACCAGAATGGGGAACAAGCGCAAAAAATCTGTCCTGTTTTAATTTAAAGATTAATGCGAAAAACCACTATTTCTTTATTCCATTTATTAAGCACAATAACGATTAGAAAGTTCTCCTGAAAACTAATAGTTCTAAGTCCATTATTCAACTGAAACCAATCTAAATGATTAATTAGTTTATCGACCAAAAAAAAAATTGACTTCCTAAAAACGGCCGTCAACTTGTCTTTACCAAATTTTCTGGTTGAATTACAAAATAATTATTAAGGCCAGTTCACATTAGTTACTGGTACGCGGCGCGTATACTCGAATGCACACAAATCACCCAACCAAACTGGTGTCGCGTTATCAGAACTCGTTGATATTCACCCCAAGGTGTCTGCGCCCGTTTTTTTTTTCTGCGAAATTTATAACCGGTTGAGTATAAATCAAAATAATTAAATTGTTACAACAACATACGGGGACCGGGTGGATTACTACCACCATTTGGAGCAATTGATACATGTCCCATTGTTGTTTTTTGTTTGTTTTGTTTAATATAAGTGTATTACAATTAGCTGCAACGTATTTCTACCTTTCCCATTTCCTGTCGTTGATTAATCGATTAATTCCTGTTAATTATTCGTAATTACAAAATTTCCTAGTTAGAAAGGTCGGTTAAGTTTATAAATACTGTCTATAACTAGAGGAAGGGCGATTAATTACAATAATATAGAAAAAACAACAACAGAAATAATGTGTTTGATACCAGGTGAGCAATAAAAATGTCTGTACATAAATATGTAACTAATAATATGTATCTATAGATAGGTACTCGTGTATATGGAAGTGTGTTTGTGTGTGTGTGAATACATGTATTTATGCGGGGCCCCCTAACATATCATTATTCATTATTAAATTATATCCCACGCAAATTGTCCATTCATGAAACGACAGGGGCAATTATTTTCTATAAAATAACTTACCTACACATATACTATAGGTATAGGTAGATAGAAAACTGTTGTTTTTTTTGTTAAATTTTATTGTCCTCTCTGTATAGAGTGACCGCTCCTTTTTTTTGTGAAATTTCACCTCTCAATACTCTCGGCTCAATATATTTGGATGTAATCGAATTCATCTACTGTATAATTAACAATTTCATCCAATTTTGGAGCCGCAGTGGCGCTGTGAGTCGATTATAATTCAAGATGTGATTTCTTTAGTTGATTAAATATCGTGAATAGGAGCGGAGGATGTAAGATAAAGTTGGCTTTTTTTTCGGTGATGTAAATTTAATAGAAATATTTGAAGGGCAGTGAAGTTTCGGACTGAAATTGATTTTTTCTGCGGTCGCAGATTGTTTTCTAAAGATCAGTCACTACAGACAGTGGTAGTTTTAGGGGTGCTCCTAAATGGCGCAGTTTAGGGGCCAGCAAATTTTGAGTAAAATTATAGAAAAAGAAATTTAAAAATGATAAAAAATTACATTCGTTTTTGCTCAACCCAATTTGGGTCAAAGCTCGAGATATATTTCACTTTCGGGCTTTGATTAAATTTCTAGTTAATCCTATAGGAGCCTCCTTGATGTATGGAGCAACTACAAAATAATTGAGTTGCATCTTCTCTATTTTTTTTTAGTGACAAACTCTGCAAGGCACTGAGCCCTCTTTAGGTTTGAAAAGCCTCAAGCAAGAACTTGCCTACACAATTCATGATTTAAGTTGTTCTTCTTTATGGCCATATTTAGAGCAAACACCCTGTAAATATGTGCTTTGGCTTTGCGAATATGGCGACATATCAGACAAAATTTTGATGCACTGCTAACTACTGATCTAAAGTACCGAGGAATAAAACTTCCCAAATGTCTTACGAATTAACTAAACTTTGGCTAATTTATAAACTATCCAATTATTTTATGAACTATAAACTATAAAAGCAGCTTTGCCATTTTGGTATCGATAAACGATGTAGAAACAAAACCCAATTTTGTTATTCATGTGTTAATTTTATTTGAGCCGGCCCAAGCCGCCCTGAAGCTCGATACAAATTTATTTTCAACGGCCCTCGGATCAAAACCAAAACTATTCTACTGTTGTTTTTTTTTTCGTCAACTAGTAACATCATTTAGACTGGTCTCAATAAAGTGTTAGAAGTAAAATCAGATATATGACGCACCAAAAAATGCCACCCCTAAAATTATAGCAGCACTGGATTTTTTAAATAATTCTTTGATACCTCTTTTTCCCAATTTTCGAGAGATTTCGACGGCGTCACTAATCAACACAAAAAATGAAACTGTGTGTAACTATTTTGTAAGTAATTGTAGACGATTTAAGTCCAATTTACCTTCAATTACAAAGTCTCCGCGCAAAATGTGCTTCATATTAAATCATTTTGCTTTGTCAGATTTAAGGTTTCCTTTATTAAAGCGATTCTTATGCAAAGAGACAATTAGATTCTCCAAACTTAAGGCCAACCTTAAGCTGGCTTAAGAAGTTTAAGGTAAATCGGAAATCGGCCAGTTTGCTTAAAGAAACTAAAGGCTCTTCTTTGTAGGCCCAATAGTTTTAAGGACCTTGTCGGATACAAATAGCCCGGGTAGGAACTCCTAATGCTTACAACAGGGCAAGTCTTGGGTCGGTTGTTAATTGCCAAGACATGAGGTACAAGCTTGGCCAATGCGCAACCAAGATAAGTAAAAATCGGCTTGAATTTTTTATTAGAACTTTTTCATTTTTTATTTTTCGAAAATGTTTTTTAAATCTATTTTCAAATTGAAATATTATTGATTCATTTGATTGGATTAATTTCTTACACTTGGCCCAAGGCTGGTTGCCAGGTATATATCATTTCAAAGCTAAGCCAGGCTTTGGCCTAAGCTGGCTACAAGGTTCGGCCTAGGTATGAAAAGTCTTGGCACAAGCTTGGACCCAGAGTGAGCCTATTGTAAATTCCTGCTTTTGTGGGACATTTTATCTAAACATACGGCGAAAATAGAAATAGAATCAGGGCTTCGTACCGGAACTGAACCGAAAACCGATATCATTTCTTGAATGGAAACCGGAATCGAACCGAAACTGTAAACCAGAACGAAAAAATAACGGTTCAAAGCCCTGATTGGAATCGTTCAAACGAATCTTTTGCGTTAGTCTACAAACACTTTAGCTTCTTTTGGATTCTGACATTTTATACTTATATTTCTAGATGTGAAAAAGACACTGTCTTGATTGTTCCTCAACATGTCTTTGTTTAATATATCGAATCGTATATCCACCCCTAATGTCGCATGGTAGTTGTGTTTATTTTGCGTTTTTATTTGCGTATTTATTGTGCACCAAATTCTATATCGATTTTATGATCTAATGACTTATAATTCTCAGAATTTATTGTGTTATGGCTTATTTCTGATAATTACTACAAGGGAGGTGTGTCCGGGTGTGTCAGTTGTAAAGTGTAATACTATAAAGTTAACGATAAGACTGTGTAATAGTCACGTTCTAACCAATCAAAATATATAAAAAAATAATATAATATAATTTCAATTAGCCTGCCGTAGTGTTTAGCTGGACGCCAATTGTTCTTTCACTCTTCGGCCACATCTCACTGCACATTATTGGTAAATCACTTCAATCTCAGTATAATCCCCCGTCCCCCAGTTTAGGTAATCCCCTCGGAAACAAGCCATATCTAGAAATTCGCTTATATTTTTGCTTTTCAAGACTCAGATGTCTCGTGCAACGATCTTTTAGTGATTTAACAATTGTCGTAGATTGGAATTATCAGATCCAATTGGACATGCTTCGACAAAAAAGCAAACAAACTATAGAATTCAATTCAATTTATACGTTTTCAAAAAGCATCTATTTCGTTTCCCTCTTCTGTATGCATTTGTCATTAGCTATTTGCAGGACTTCCTGAACAATTCTAATGAGCACAGCCGATAAAGCTGTATAAAATGTTTTTCAAAGTGCTCTAAGACTGAATGATTATTGGCAGTTGTCAATTAACAAAATTCGATGACGACTTTAATTGAATGTGGTCGTTTTAGACAAGTTTCACTGTCATACAGCCTTGATTTATCCATATCGAGTTCAAGTAGCTGATTTATGAATCGTTTTTTTTTGTTCCTCCTGTTTTAATATAATAATTCACGATTTTTTCCTTTGCTTTTAATTAAACTATAGTCTTGTTGATAGCCTTGCGAAATATTCCCATTAACTTTGACAAGTCACTCCTTCTTAATTACCTTATATGACCAGCGTGTATTCTCTTTAACTACTGGTTATTTTCGTTTGTATGACAGGCTAATAAGATCAATCTAGATGCATCATTACTATATAATTAGTTATTTAAAAAGTCTTATTATAGTTGGAAGATGACCGAAACGAAAACAACAAGAAAAACAACAGCACGGTAACAATCGAAAATTAAACTTAAGTATATTAAATAAATGGAATAGAAGAACAACAACAATAATAAAAAAAAAGAGAAACAAGCGTGCTGGTATACCAGAAAAATGTACAAATCATGGTCTAAATAACGATGACGTTGTTAGAAACGATAAAAGTGTAATGCCCCTTGACCAAATCAACCAATCACAATAAATGATGCGTTCGCCAGAAGCCAATTAATCCGTATCAGAGATAGATTTTGATCACTTGTTCGATCTATCGAATAGATCGGATAACATATTCGATTAAGATGAGTTATACAACAATAACAACAACAAGTTGAACAATAAGGGAATGTGCCCAGTCATGCTTCTGGCGTTAAACCAGTAGTACTACCTGTAATTGGACTGTAAAATTCTAACCGTCTACAAATTTGTTGCTCTCGTCTTTTTTTTTTTTGGTTGGTCCGAACAGATTTTTTTCCCTCAACATTGTTCTAATCGATAACAATAAAACGAATTAAAGCACCTGAAAATTTTTAATAAATTAGAAACCGCATCCCAGTTACCGTATACCTGCAGTATTGTGGAGTTGTAGCCTTGACAAACCGCAATTCTTGTGAAATAGAGACATGTAATTTATTTAATTAACCCTAATCGTCCAAGTCCGTGACTGTACAACACTTTAGAGTTCCTCTCCAATACCAATCAACAACAACAACAACAACAACAGAAAAAAACGAGAGAGAATACAAGAAACGAAACGAACATCTCCGAAAATGACTTGCTTCCTCTCCTGGTGTGTCATTTCCACACAACAGGTGTCTTTTATCTCTATTTCTATTTCAATTATTAACAACACTAACTATCTGTCTCTGTTGGTTGTGTTTGAAACAAAAGGTATGTTCGTGGAACAACAACAACAACAAAAACAAAAAAAAACACCCACTATCTTTGTGTTTACAACCAGTATCTTTATCTAATGCATACGGAGTGAAAGAGATGAGCGAAAAGGGATTGTTCGGTTTGATGGGCAAGTAATTATGCTACTCAAAAGAAACAAATTTTCAGACTATTCGGTTATTTAGATAGTTAATTGTTTCCATGATAGTATAGAGAATTGGTGGATTTTTATTGGCGATTTTATAATACACCTAGTAATGATGATGATGGTGATGATGAATAGCGAAATAAATGTTGAATGAGATTAAGAAAAACGAAGGCAATTACTTGTGTGAGAGACGATATTATTAACTTTTGAAATTTCTATTCAACGTTCCCTAACAAAAGGCTCTTTTTCCAATTTATAATATTGGCGTGCTGCGATCTTTGTTAGTTTTATTAAATTCCAATAATACAACCATGAAATCATTGATGATAGTTTGGAAAATAAGCTGTTCATTTTGTTCTATAAACTCATTTAATAGGGTAGATGGGTATTGTTCGCGAAATTTTACACGGTTTACATGTTATTGTATGTGTATTAAAACGAAATCATAATAAAATCAATAGATTAAAGTGGAAATATTTCAAATAAACTAGCGCTACTTAATTTACGTCTAATCAAACGAATCTAATCGCTCGACAGATTGATGTCTCTATCACTGAATTGTGTCCATATTTGACTCGTCAAACGACTATAACTGACACAAATCTTCTCCAATTTTGTTAATTAACACCGGAGAAAGACGAAAAGATCGATTTAAGTTGGGATTGTCATTGAATTTTTAGTGTTACGGCAAAACTCAATAAGTTTCCCAAGAAATTTTGATTTGAAGTTGTAGCTTATTACCATAGGAAGCGAATGTGGAAGTTTTTTTTTCTTAAAATATTCAATCTTTTGTACGGAAAAGGTTAAATTCCATGGCGCGCAACTTAAGAACAGCGGACCGTCGACCTTTGAACTGCGCCTTAATATCGCTCAACTTGTGATATGGCTTGTTTCTGCTAATTACTACAAGGGAGGTGTGTCCGGGTGTGCCAGTTGTAAAGTGTAATACCATAAAGTTTACGATAAAACTGTGTAATAGTCACGTTCTAACGAATCAAAATATTTAACCAATTAATATAATATAATGTCAATTAGCCTGCCGTAGTGTTTAGCTGGAAGCCAATGGTTCTTGCACTCTTACGCCACACCTCACTGCAAATTATTGTTAAATCACTTCAATCTCAGTATATAATTCCCCGTCCTCCAGTTTAGGTAACCCCCTCGGAAACAAGCCATATCGCTGCGACGAGAATTGTATCGCATCTCGTATCTGTTGAGAAGTTCTTCTCTCGTCTTCATGATCGAAGTGTTTCTCGAAATTATCGATATATAAAGAAAGTAATTTGAAGTTCTAGAAGTTCTAGAATTTTTGGCAATATAGGTAGACAGACGGTTTGTTGTGTGAGCCTTTTTTGATTGAAAACTTTTCAAAATGACGAACTGACTTCCTCCCGAAACAGAATTTTTGTTAAGTGTAATTGAATTTATTTTTGCATCGATTGTAGACAAAATATTTTTACAAAATTGCTTTTATGCACAGTTTTTAGTTCATCAAATAATTGGTTAGTTTATAAATTATCCAATAATAATTAGATGTACGAAATGATTGATTAACATATTTATTTTATAAGACAACATTTTAGTTGGAGGTATAATACTAGACGAGAGACTCCTGCTCTCGTCTTATCTCGACGGAAGAAACAGAGACGAGAAAGGAATTTTCTCTCGGAAGCGCTTTTTTTCTCGACGAGAGACCTCCCGCGGCATCACTACGTCTGACAAATGAAATTTGATAGTTAGCATGTTTTTGGAGGCTCCGTATTTATGTTGTGTTACATGTGCGACGCCGCCCACGGTTTAAACCAACCCTTGATCGTGTCAATGTTGCCAAGTCAAGTTCGTGCAAGTGTACATTAGGGAAAACGAAGCATCAAATTGCAACAGCTGTCCAAATAAAATAGCCAATGTGAAAGTATTGAAAAGCTGTTGTGTCGTTTATAGATAACAAAATATTTTTACAAAATTACTTTTATGCACAGTTTTTAGTTCATAAAATACATAATTGGTTGAAATATAAATTATCCAAAACTGCTTCATTAATAGTTACAGGTACAAAATGTACATCATTGATTTTGTAAGTCAACAAAGTTCACATTTTAGTTTGAGAAATAATACCAGACGAGAGACGTCTGCGTCTCGTCGTGTCTCGACGGGAGAAACCGAAACCATTGAGGAATTTACTCGCGGAAAGAGGCAAGGAACCATTTTTGTCGACGTCTGACAAATGAAATTTCCCAGAAAAGCACGATTAATTGATCACAGACTAATTGTTAACATGTTTTCGGAGGCTCCACGTTTGTTTTACATCACATGTGAGACGCCGCCTGCTGTTTGAAACAATCCGTGAACGTGTCAACATTGCCAAGTCAAGTTCATACAAGTGCACTAGTTGTGATGTACATTTCGGAGTACAAAGCATCGAATTGCAACAGCTGTCCAAATAATATAGCCAATTTGAAAGTACTGAAACGCGGCATCCCGACCGATTAATTTAATTTTATGACGCTGTAAAATCAATCATCAATAAAAAGCTGTTTTATAACGTTGAACGTCAATTAAACTACAAAGTAGTTATCGAGTGTTATTTTTTTTCGATATTCTTCGCATATTCAGTTAACATTTTTTTTATTATTATTCGATTTTAAAACCAATTTATGTGTATTTTTATTTAAATTTAAAATGCAAACAAACAAATTCACTATAATCGTTAAGGGTACAAAAAAAAAATGTTGAAATAAGGTGCTTTTATAATAATAATAATATAGGGGCGGTACTAGAAACCGATCTCCTGCCGTGGCCGAAATTGGCTCAATGCCGCCCCGCTGTTCGACACCCCACAGTGCCCATTACCACAAACTAACATATTGTTTCAAATCAGAGCGGGACCTTTTGTCTTTCCGCTGAGAAACAACAACTCCGAATCCAATATACCGAAACAATCAAAAATTTTTAATTTAATTAAGTTTGGTCGATTAGAAACGAAACGATTAGAACGAGCCTGTCCGATACGAATTAACAAACAGTTTTGGAATGCTGAATGTGGAAAAAAAATCAAGATGCACAGTAAAATCGACAACTGTCACGGTAGACTTGTGTATTTCTTTTGTTTACTGTACAGTCGGTTTTTTACAGTCTAATTGCTATCTCTACAGTGTGATCGTTTTTAACGCATTGAACATTGAGTTTTAGGTATAGTAGATCAATTTTTATATCGATTTAGTAGTCCAACAACTTTATCTTTTGAGATTTTATGTAATTTCTTCGCAATAAATTCCTTATAAAAAATTCATCAGATGGTTTGCCTATGGGTGACCTCCGGCTACCACAATGATTGTTAAAATTTGTATTAAATCTAAAGCAAATAAAATCGATGCCTGCTGTAGTTGTTTGATAAGAGACGATAGGAAAAATGTTGAGAAGCACTGTGCATACAATGCGGTTTCATCTCTATTGACTTTTGCGTTCAAATTCAATGACTCAGTGAATTAATGAAAGTTAAATAAAATTAACAAAAAGCAAGACCTTAACGTATAATTTTAATTTAATAAAGTTGACGCAATAACAGCAACAACCGCAAAAAAGAAAATCGAAAACATGTATATCTACACACACACACGCACACAAAAACCAAACTGTATTGAAATTGTGGGAATTATAATTAAATTACCAATTTCCTGAATGTTGATTTGCGTGTATACCTATTATTTATATTTGCCACAATCTTGAGAAATATCTGTATAGTTTTATTCACAAATAAAAACACCATATGGAATGAAAGTGGAAGAAAAAAAAATCGTATCGATCCTGTCCGATGCGTTTTATAATCATCAATGCAATGAACTTGAAATATGTCCTTTCTTCAGAAATTTCATCCGAAAAAAATTGAATTAGAAAATCAAGTTCCATTGATTGATTTTATCGAAAAGTCGGCATTTGTATGTTCGTTATAATTATTTCTCTATCTCTCTCTTTTTCTCATTTTTTTTGTTCGGCTCGATTTTTACCCGTCTTCGTGGTGTGATGGTTTTGTGAAATTAACCGAAAAGACAATAATAAAAAAAAAACAACAAGATCGAATTATAAAAATAAAACAACCGTTGATTAATTGTAAAAACGAACATAATTGATTTCCGTTTTAAGATGTTTGTCTTTATTCATTTATTTATTATGGTGGTGGTGGTGCGAAGAGAAAGGCGAGAAAACAGAACGAAAACAAAAAAATAATCAATAATAAATTAACCAAAAGATTATAATTAAAATTGTTGTTTTTGGTATTAATTGTCAAATGTGATTTATATCAAGATTGGTATTATTTTCGGAATTAATGTGACATAATTTGATTTTAATAAGATCGGAGGAGAGAGGATTTTGACATTTACATGGAACATTAACGTAGATTTCCAATATACAGGCCGTCCCACAAACCTGTTTCGTTAATCAACAATTCCACTGAAACTCAATCTATACATCTGTGTAGAATCAAAAACCGCCCGACCGAGTTATCGATAAAGACCAACAATATTCGGATTTAAATCATTGTTATCATTTCTTATTTTGAATTTTTTAACCACTGAGAAACGAATAAGTCTTACTTGCAACTTGATTTGGCTCGTTTCTATTATTATCCAACTTGATTTCAGCTTTTTGCATGTTTTTTTGACTTGATTTGAACTTATCTGTGTCTTGTAAGAGATCGAACAAAGTCGAAAACAAGAGTTGGTTGATTTAAGATGATATTGTAATACATACAGTGGATTCAGGAACCAGTTACTAGATTTGACAAACTTGCCGTTAAGTAAAGTACCTAATCTCGGGATAATAGAAAAGATACATATGTAAACAAACAAATATCACTAGAATCAAGTGTACCAACCGAAAATTAGTAACCCTTTGGTTTGTGAATATACTGTACAAGCATTTATGGCAACTATATGACAACTGCACCCATACCACCCGCATTCAACGCACGCGCAGTTTTTGTGACAAGTTGTTATTACGTCACGATCACTTTTTGCGCATTGGCAGCATATTTTGTATTTGAATTTTAAATCACTATTATGAACGTGATGATGACTTTTTTTGAGAAACAAACAAGTTCTACCGAATTTTCAGCCTTCTGAAGAGTTTAAAACAATTTTCTAAAATCCATCAAGTATCCCATTGGTTGGCGAAATTGACTGAGATAATAGTTGTCAGAATGATTTCGACGCTTTGTATTTCGTATGTGTTTGCAAATATCGGATGAAGGCCAACTGTAAAGTTCAAATATCATACAAGGCAGTGGAATCTAGAAAAATTCTACAATAGTTTCACTAACCAATTAGATTTACTCTAGATCCGTCAATTTTAACATTTTTTTTTCTAACCTTTCATGCCTTAACTCCTTGAGTCAATTGAAACCGGTTTGATCCCCCAAGCTGGGGGATTTTGGGGACAGCTCGTATACGAGCCGTTGTTTTTCCATTAGGGAACCCAACAACGTAATGTTAGATAATTCGAATCGTAAACGGTGTGCCGTGGATAATTTAGAAGGACGTTCCGTATAAATTATTGTTCTTTATTCTTTTTAATTATCAATCTAATAAATTCAAATTTAATTAAAAAGATGATTGAAATTTAAATTGCATAATAATAAGATTTCATGATTAATTGGAATAGAAATTACTCAACTCGATTTCAAATGTGTAGAATTCAACCTTGATTGTTTATTTTATTGTCTATTCATATTTTATATAATTCAATTTATTTAATTGAAAAAGATTGCGTTTTTTTTTTATTGAGGCTTTATTATTAATTATTATTTATCAATAATTAACAGAAATAAATGAAAGAAATAATTGAATACAACTAGGAAAATAGGTTTTTTTCCAATTTTCGTTTAATTAACTCGCTTAACAACTTGATAAATATACAATAACTGGTCTCAATAATTGGAGGATTTTTTTTGTAATCTACGAACACAAGTGGCCGATTAATTGACTCAATAATTCTCATTATTAATTATTTAAATTAACGTTAAAACTATTTATAATTAAAATGATTATGTTTTTTTTTCAGTGCTTATTTTTAATTTAATAAAGACTATATTTATCAATGCTATTAGCAGATATACCATAAAGAGAAACTGGATTTTAAATCGATAACTATATAAATGCGGAGAAAAATAAATAATTTTTACATCTTTACAAGTATTAAGGAAATTGCAAAGCCATTACGATTTATTAGAGTCATTAGAAAACATAAAACTATATGTATGTATAGAGTTCGTTCATATTTAATTAAAGAATTATAGGTGAGATTATTATTATTCCTTCCTGGAAATGCCGTTTGGACGTATAAAGATAATTAAGATTGCTACATTTAAATGTGATTTGATTGGTCCAAATTTATCGAGAAATATTATGAAGAATTTAAAAAATAATGCAACAAAGTTGCATGTTGATTGGATCATCACGTACACATTACTTAAATAAATGAATAAATAAATAAATAAATAAATAAGAGTACGCGACTCGGCCAGTTTAATTAGAAATTAACAATGTATGGGAGATATATACATGTTATAATAAACAATTTAATCTTCAATTGTAGCTCTATTGTATAAATCCTGTTCTTCCACTGGCTTAGCCTATTATTTCTCTCGTTTTTGTTTTATTCTTTCCAATATTACGGCCTTCAAAATCATAATTCAAACATTCTCTTTTTATAATTAGAAAGATTCGTTTTTTTCGAATTGTTTTATTGTAAACGCCACACAAAAAAAAATAGACCGCTAACTTCCCACATGAATCAACGAAAACCGAACGAAATCGATTCGCAAGGTCGACTAATCTACAAACTTACTTGAATTCGTGCCTCTGTTAGTCCAATCTTCATTGCAAGCTCCTCTCTGCAATCAAAGAAAATCGAATAATTAATACTCAAAATAGGGCGGTCGACGACAAGTTCGTGGATTCAGCCTAAAGTGAGTTTAAGGCGATTTCACGATTGTTGTTGAGGATTTTAACAAAAAAATCCTCTTAAATTCGTTTCCAAAGGTAATGAGCTATAACCTCAAATGAGAATTTGTTGGAAAATCTATTTAGGTTTCCCGTAAGACGTTAAAATTCAGTGATTCCCGATTTAAATCAATATTTTCATCTTTCTCTTTTGTTTATTAACAGAATCGAATGAAATTTATGTCGGTTATAATTGTTACTGTGCTTGATGTCGGTATGAATTTATTTTTCGACAATATACATCCATTTTCTAGAAGCAATTACTACTTTCAAACAATTCTTGTTTATCAGGGTTTTTGGAAAATACGTGCGAATTCTGGAAAAACAAAATCATACCGACATCAAGCACACCAACGACTATCACTGACATAAATTTGATTCAATTCTGTTAATAAAAAAACGAGAAAACCGCAAAATTTTCCAAAAAAATTTCATTTGAGGTTATAACTCGGTATTAGTGGAGACGAATTTAAAAGGATTTTCTTGTTAAAATGTTCAATTCTTTGTAAAAAAGCAATTGATGGCCAACGCTGCACAACTCAACAACTGCCTGTCGTGAAATCGCCTTAAGTCGAAAATTTGTCAAAAAAAGTTCCTGCTGACATGTGCAATTAGTTTGGAAATTACCCAGTAGCCCAGAATTGCGCTCAATTCAATGGAATTAATGATCCAACTCGATTAATTCTATTCTGTGCTGGTAGTGGGCGGAAATGAAAGCGAATGATTCATATTTATTTATAATTTGTGGGAAGCATTTGAAAAAATCTTCGGAAAAATCCATGATTTATGTTTGTACTGTAAATTAATATTGAGACACAATTATTCAAAGGAAATTCCAATAGTTTATTAAATAATGATTGCTAATTAGCAATGATAATTAAAATTTAATTGAAACAGTTCCCAATTAAATTGTCTAGTTATGCAGTACTTCTAGATTTATTTATATATATATTTTTTTATTTCGCTCATAATTACGGTATTTAATTAAACAAAAATTAATTAGAATTTTAACAAATTGTTGAACAACATTTTCGAAATAGTATCGTTAACATTCAATTTTTAACATCGACAAAGTATTAGACCCAGTCATTTCTAACCAGTAGCTCGCGTGTTCTATCGACCATTAATTCTGTAATTTCGTGAAATTAACTAATCGTAATGGTCTCCTTATCTTATAGAGTCGATCTCTACCTCATGTGTATAGAGTTATAATTTTGATCTAAGATCGACTTAATCGATTCCAACTGGCATTACATATAGTTTTTCGTTTCTTTTACGATTGAAAAGTAAAACCGGAACTCGAACCACAGGTGGCCAATTTGTCACGAAAAAATAAAAACTAGTAAAACGACACCAAAATTTCACAAAGTCTTCTTTACCTGGTGAACACGTCCGGATAATGGGTGCGTGAAAAAGCCTTTTCCAATTCCTCCAATTGGTAGCTGGTGAATGTGGTGCGATAACGGCGTTGTTTACGTTTCGGCGCAAATTCGTCCGGTTCTGGATCACTGCCATCGCTTTGATCGTGACCGGGTCGTGGTTCCATACCTGGACTAGGGGTGACTTCTTCCGATACACCCATCACGTCGGGGGGATGATCAGTGGACACCGATTCTATATAATTATTGAAGAAAACAAACAAAACAAAAACAACAACGAATTAGTTGCATTATTTAATAAAGTTTTCAAGTTGAGAATTGCCGACAAATAAAACACTAAACCATAAGTTATGTCTGTAATTTCAATGGAAAAACTTGAATCGTTTCGTGGAGGTATTTAACAATTAGTTCATTTAATTTAACAGAATCGAACAGTGTTGCCACAATTCACCACAATGATCAATTATTGGTCGTTTATTGGATTGTCCAAAAAAAACGAATCGATTAATTTAGTGATTGACGGAAAAAAACAGCCGTTATAAATTCGTGTATGTACGGCCAGCCGAATTTGGTCAGATCTACGTGGGAATTGAGGCAATTTCAAATAGAGCAAATCGTCGAAACTTGATTCGTTAACGAACATGTACAGGAAAACGAACAAATCAACAATATTGCCTGTATTATTTAGAAAAAAAACTTAATCTACGCTCAAAATGGAGATACTTAAGCACCTATTTTTCTTTATGTTCTTTTAAATCGCAATAAATACCAGTCAGTTTTGGCGTTTACTTGCTTTTTCCAACTATGTATAACGATCTGGGTTACCAAAGAAGGGTTTTCTCCTCATCTGGGGAAAAATGTAAATTATCGCATTTTTTTTGGAGCTTTCAGTCGTTTCTAGTTGAAGATTATGCAATCGCTCTATTTCATTTTTAAGAGTAAAGTTGATTTAATCGGTATAAACAGACTGTATAGCTTCATAAACTATTCACCTTGTGGAAGCAATCGATTTCGACGGAATACAGTTTTGTGTTTTCGTATCCGATTGATAAGAGTTAGATTTGGTTAATGATGCCACGGAAACGAGATTTTCTCGTATTTGGTTTCGGCTCATCGAGACGAAAAGAAAAGAAGCGAGAGCTTCTCTCGTGTCGGCTCTCGATGTGAATGTTCAGAATAAAATCAAATATACAAAAAAAAACAGGAAAATTGTGACGCAATTAGAAAAATTTTAATTGCAGAAAAACAATAATAAAAAAGTGCAATTGAGTTTATTTTTACACCGTTTATCAATAAGAGTTATTTATGATATAAGGGTTAAAAGTTCCTCATCTGGGGAAAATGTAAATTATCGCATTTTTTTAGCTTTCGGTAATTTCTAGTTGAAGATTATACAATCACTGTATTTCAGTATTGAGAGTCAAGTTGATTAAATTGATAAAAACAAACTGTATAGCTTCATAAACTATTCACCTTGTGAAAGTAGTCGAATCAGATCGATTTTGACGAAATACAGTTTTGTGTTTTCGCACCCGTTTGATAAATGCAGTTGGATTTGGTTAATGATGCCACGGAGACGAGATTTTCTCGTATTTAGTTTCGGCTCGTTGAGACGAGAAGGAAAGAGGCGAGAGCTTCTCTCGTGTCCAGCTCTCGATGTGAATGTTCAGAATAAAATCAAATATACAAAAAAAAACAGAAAAATTGTGACACAATTAGAAAAGTTTAAATTAAAAAAAAAACAATAATAAAAAAGTGCAATTCTATTTTT
Organism: Epicauta chinensis; assembly: GCA_021725515.1. Lineage (NCBI taxonomy): Eukaryota > Metazoa > Arthropoda > Insecta > Coleoptera > Meloidae > Epicauta > Epicauta chinensis. The sequence continues at coordinate 576,290 of JAEDXX010000059.1, forward strand.
ACATCGGTTATCAATAAAAAATATTCCTACAAAGTTTCTTCTACGAACAGTTCCTAGTCCATGAAATAATTGAACACTTCATAAATTATTCGCAATTATTTAATCAATCATTGCAGGTACAAACAGACGATCCTTTTTTTACAAAATAGACAAACAAGACATGACGAGAGACCCGTTTCTTTCAAGGGAAGATCTCTCGTGGTCTCACTATTGCTGACAAAGTGTTGATTCTAGCACTCAAAGAAGTCTTGATTATTGGTCATTTGTCTTGCTCTCTATTGGTTAAGATTACAATATTGTGCTTTCGTATCCGATGCTTGGATAAGAGTCGTTATAAATGCAGCTAGATTTGGTTAAACATGCTGCCGAGACGAGATTCTCGCTTATCTGATTTCGTATCGTATCGTCGAGAGGCAGGAATACAGATTCTCTCGTGTTTATTTTCGTTGTGTATGTTCTTTTTTGTTTAAAATTTCATTTAAGCATTGTCAGAAATAATCAAATGTGCAAAAAATATGACGTAATTAGAAAAATTTAAATAGCAGAAAACAATAATAAAAAAGTGCAACTGGATTTATTTTTACACCGTTTATGAACAAAAACTATTTCTACAAAGTTGCTTTTATATTGAGCACTTCATAAATTACTCGTAATTATTAAATGATTTATTGCAGGTACAATATCCTAAGAATCTAGCACCAAAGAAGTCTAGATTTGTGTTAATTTTTCTATTGGTTATTATTAAGTTAATTAAGTTGGTTAGAGGGTTAATTAAAGTTAAAATGGAACAGATTACCAAAACAAGGTCCACAGCTGATCATGCTTAAAAAACGCAGAGAATGTGTGATTCCAAAAAAAAAAGCATTATATACGGGGGCTAAAAATGAAAAACTAGTAATTTTTTTGTATCTTTCTTAATTCGGTGTAATCACATCAAAGGAGCCTTTCCATCGCTTTTTGCTAACAGTTTCTACCAATTTTTTAATTCTAAGCTATTTCAATTGAAAACTATGCAAACAACAAATTCTCCTACGATTATAACGTTTTCTGTGTAGTAATTACTACACAGAAAACGGTATAAACTTAAGAGTCAAGTTGATCGAATTCCGCTAATTAGTCGATAGGCTTTCTTGGTATGTGAAGTCAATCGGATCAAATCGATTTAGACCGGCTTATAATTTTGTGTTTTCGTAAATCTACACGATTGATAAGAACCGTTATAGATCCAGCTGAATTGGATCGAGTTTGCGTGAGAATTCAACAGACGCAATAAATCAATTTAAAATAGAACAAATCGCCAAAACAAACAAAAAAAGAGTTATAAAGAAACAAACCAGTGGATGAAGTAATTCCGCATTAGTTTAACGTTGTTTGACAACTAAACTTTAACACGCTCGTATTTAATTATAATCGAAACTCGAATTGTATAAATCTTATAACACGATTAGCCTCCTAAACAGGATAATTACATTAACGTCTTGTATATGTATAGTTTTTTTTGTTGTTCTTGTTTTGTTCTTTTCGGTTTTTATAATACTCGTTATAGATTTTTATGGCACTCTAAATTGACAGAAAAACAAGAATCCCGCCGTGAGTGGAGAGATCTCTTGTTTTTCTTCTTCTCGATGATCATCTTTAATATTCTGGCATTCATGCGAGTGAAGAGGATGCACGGGTCCAACAATCGGGCAGGTGTCAGTTGATTTAATTTTTTTTTTGTTTTTGTCGATTCCTTTTGGCTCGTTTCGTTTTAACTTCAATTCAGTTTAATATCGATTTCCAAGTTTTATAGGTTTTAATTTTTTTTTCTCGAAAATTAATTCGAATATGTCCAGAACAAGTCTTACACATTAACAACTTGTTATGTACGATAAAGGCGAGTGTTTCGCACGAATCGTTGGCGATTGATTATTATAAACTTTCAACGTTCTATTTTAAATATGTGCCCGCCCATAGCATGGTAATTTTCGCCAACTCTGGGCTATTTGTTTTCTTTAAGTTCTACCTAATGGAACACATATGAGTTGTAATAATAGTAATGCAATGGTGAAAGGTGTGCGAGCAACAGAGATAGATTGATGTAATATATGATACATTAAGGTTAATCAGTCACGGTTCAAAATGGATCATTTGTTATAAACGATCTGAGTAATAGTGGCTGTTGAATAAATATACAGATCATGGTTGTTGGGATTTACAGTTCGTACAGTGACTTAAAAAATTGACTATTTCGTCTATTATTAGTTTTGTGTTGAGCAATTTCAACAAATCGTTGTCTACATTACCATTAAATTTTTAGAGTTTGTTGTTGTTTTATTGTTGAAATCTTCCTTGTCAATGCGGGTAGACGTCTCTAATTAACGTAATTATATTATCTACGTTCTGAGGAAGTGCGTCAGTAACGACACATAATTGCCAAGTCAATTAACCGATTGTAAAAAAGAGCAAATAGACGCTAAAATACGTGCATTGCCCCTTTGTGGAAGATATTGTAGAATTCCAAGTGGCGTCAATAATTAAAATAATGCCACGAAAACGGAACGGCATTAGGGAGTTAAATCGGATGAGAGATGACTAAAGGCTTTGTCTTCGCCTCGCATCCAATTCGATAAAGACTCCATTAGCTAGAAAGGTGGACTGAGATAGGCTTAAGTGCTGTGTATCGAGAGGATTGTTGACAACATGTTGTGCCGTTGGTGGCGGCGACAATATGACATGATTCCCATCCGAAACTGTTGCGTCTTTGGTTAATTTCAATTTAAAATTAACGTAAATTAACCGGAATAGATTGTGTGGAAATTAAATAGATTAGAATCTCGATAGTAACCCGAAAAAATAAAATAAAATAAAATAAAACAAACAAACAAACAAGAATTTAATTTTCTTCAAAATAATTAAAAGTTAATTTCATGGTTCGTATGTTTGAGAGAGCAACGAGCATACAACAGTTTTGTACAATTAAATCATTAAAACAAATGGGAATTTTCATGGTAGCACCGTCAATTGGGACATTATTTACATTTCCAACAATCACACAAGCACCACACGACAATCTGGCTAATTTGCTATTGTTTCGACGTTGTCGCTAATTTAAGACTTGTAAAAAACAATAATTACTCGATTTTTACGTGTTAATTATATTTTACATTAAAAATCAATCAATTATAATTGTTATTAATTAGCTGGTAATTAATTTTAATGATTTACGTACAAACACCGACTATAAAAAGACCAACTTGAAATGGCATTGAAATGAAACATGACAAAAAAAAAACAACAACGATACGTGTGTGTCCCCAAAATACTTCCTTCTTATCACTTTTTATGTGTGGTTGTGGCCAAGTAAAGTCGCCGGCTGGTCGCTCTTTTTTCGAGTTCACCTTTTCTGGGTGCCTTCAAAATTCCCAAATCCCAAATTCTAGCCTTATCACCAATAACAATTAGCCAACTCAATAGAGACGCGCACCTGATAATCGTATCCATTAAACTATCTTTCCATAAAATAGAGACGACATTAACGATTCGATCAACATCAATAATAATAATAATAGTCACGCCGATGATGATGGTAATTTATTATTATTAACTGTCAACATTTCGATTCGTTTTAATCGTTTTCTAAATGTAGGTACTTATGTAAATTATGTTGAGAAAAATTACGAAATTAATTCTTATCTGGCATTGTTCTTTCTTGGAATAATCTGTCTGCCTGTCTATCTATCTGTTGTTGTTGTTGTTGTTGTTGGTGGTGGTGGTGTCTGACTGCATTTACTTGTGCAGAAACGACAAAAATTTTAATGGTAAGATTTTAGTATTATCAGTTTTATATACGAAATGACTAACTTAATATGTCACATAAACAACATTAAACCATCTTTTGTGGAAAGCACTACAATAAAAAAAATATATGTATAAATGTGTGATAGTTGTATTTACACAAAATATAGACAGGGAAACTGACTTCCTGTCCGGAAATGCCATCAAACCCCTATTGTTCGAGAGGCGAAAACTATTTTTTTTTCTCTCGATCCGAGCCGATTATTATCAACTTAATTATCAACAATTAATATGACTGGTTTTCTAATCAATAATTAGTTTAGTGACAATTATAATGTTATAATTGCATTTCCACGTTGTTTTAATTGGAGCCAAAGAAAAAGTTTAACTGGATCAAAACGACTTGGAATAATTTCAGGAATGAAAATAGCAATTGATTCGCAGTATTTTATATTATGGACAATCAACATTAAAAAAGACGTGCTGATTGTTGAAGGAAGATAGATGTAGAGGAATTCTTTTAGTTACTTGCACAATTCCAATTATGTACGTACTATATATATATTGTTAGTGTTTGTTTGTCTTTTTTTTTGTGCGTGTCGTTCCTATAAGAGTCCACTATAATTAAAACATAAATTGAGCTATAAGGCTACATGAAACGAATTGTTGCCATTGTTGGACGATTTGTTGTTTGCTTTATAAAATTGAGTTAAATTGAAATTGAGAAAACAAGTTTATCTGTAACGTGGATTGTTAATTAACATTAATTAGTCGGGGTTGTTTGAATAATTCGATGTTGTAAATGGAATAGTAATGATTGTTAAGTAGTTTAAGAGGTATCATTTGTTAATCTGCCACATTGCTTGTATTCAAGTTGCTTAAGAGTAGGTGAATTATGTTAAGTTGTGGAATCTCTGAAGTAAAGAACGCCACAAATCACTCAGTAGAGTAGATGGATAAATTCTCTTAGTATCTATCAATAAAACACTTACTAACACGAGGTGGAAACTCCTGATTTTCCGGATTTACGGGAGAAAAGGGGATTCATCCTGCTAAATTACCTTTTTAAATTATTTCCAAAACGGCTTATTATTTTTCAACTATTTAAAAACTGAATAACAGCTGCTTTTAAGGGCTATCATAAATTACAATTATAAATGAGAAATTTTCCATAAAACATAAGAGTAACTCAAAGGGTAGCAAATGAAATATCATTTGAAAAAACGTTCAATATTACTGGAAGTAAATTGTAAATTAAGATTTTGTGACGATAGGTCTTTTTTACACTTTAACCCCAAGATCACAACCCTTCGTAAGCATTACACCCTCAATTATTAAGAATGTTAAAATATTCAAAAATAGGTAGATATACTAAATTCATTGATCAAAAGTTTCCTAGATTTTAGTTGGTAGTCTTGCATTTAGTGATATTTCTAGGGATTTATTTGTTTGCGTTCATATACCCGCTTAAAATCCTAGGTGTAAGTACTTTGTTTAACAAGACATCTGTCAAATCTAGTAACCCTTTGGTCGCAATAGAGTATAATTCTGTCTTTGTCTAATATATCTATCCGTACATGTTCTATATGTGTTAAATGAGAAACTGTTTTTTTTTAGGTCTAAACCAAATGGCTCTGTGATTAATTCTTTAATATTAGATATACTATGATCATCTACCAAAGAGTTACTAGATTTGACAAATGTCTCGTTAAACAAAGTAGTCCCAGGATATGTACACAAACAAATAAATCCCTAGGAATATCACAATATTCAAGGGTGCCAACTTAAATTTAGGAATTCTTTGATGAATTTATTATTATTTATTATTAACTTTTATTTTTTAATTTGATATTTCTGTATAAAATATCATGTTGATATAGGATTAGTTATGGGCTAGAAAGGGGTGAAAAACTAAGAAAAATTTGCTCATCAGATATAAAAAATCGATTTTCACCATTTGCAAGAGCAACTATCGTTCAGTTTTTGAGTATTTGAAAAATAATAAGCCATTTCGAAGATATTTTGGAATTTTGAAGGGCCAACTCCTTTCGCTTTTAAACTTGAGAAGGGACACAAATGGAAAAATGCGAATTCTTTATAATAATCTCCTCTACCTATATATCAAAAATCATGAGAATCGGGAGTTTCCACCTCGTGCTAAACTAACGTCGGAAAATAATTTATAATTCTTAGCTATTTAAAGGTGTATCCTTTAATAGCACATCTGGAGAAGAACGTCTCATAAGATATGTATGACGTCGGCGTATTGTAAAATCCGTCATCTAGAAAACCTCATAAGTCTTGCCGTTTTTGTAGCTCCAGTTAGCTCAGGCTAGATCTTTGTCAGCTCAGACACTTGCTTGTAAAATATCTTAACATTTCAGGCAAAAAAAGACTTCAAAATATTGACCGTTTTACAATCTGCCTAGTCATATTCTAGATGATGGATTTTATTATACGCCGACAGTATCTATGTATACAAACTGCGTGGAACAGCCTTCTTTACAAAGGGACCGTATGCGAGTGATATTTTGGGTGCCCAAAATTACTGGAAAAACTCAAGATACACAGTTTGGAGTTTTTGTAAAGTTAGGAGCCAACCTGTTGTCGGTCGAGGAATTATAGCTGAATTGGAAGAATTTTTTTCTCTATATTTGCAGTTCTTCATAGGAACCAAACATTTGTTAAAAATTTCGTGAAATTTACTGAAAATATTATTTCATTTTTTAAGTGAGAAGCTAATTATCTTTGCATCGACTATCCTGAAAGAGTGTGTAAGGGTCCGCGCAGACAGAGAGAAGCCAGGCGTTTCAAGTTTCGCGTTCAGACTTTTGCATTTATTGTAACATAGACTTCCTAGTGTTTCAACACATTCTATACCAATAATCAATGTCGGTCATCGAGAATTTGCGTTGCTACATTCTGTTCACAGAGAGTCACTGGTTAGTATCTTCTTGTTAATTAGCTACACTTAGAGTTTCCTTTTTCTTGGGCGCCTCTTTGCACCACAATACTTGTTCTTCTTCCTCGTAAGATAAACTAACTGATAACATGTTGCACGCATTTGGAAAAAACTGGAACGCTAGCAACTGGTCTCGGCAGTGCAAAGAATGAACGTAGAACTCAGAACGAGGAACTCGGATCGCTTGACTGCTCTCTGTCTGGGCGAACCCTAATATGTTTATAGACTCAAATTGACATTTACCGGAATACATATGCACATACATACATGTTGGAACATTACAACTGATGTAATCAAAAGACATCCTGCATCTTTGTTTACTGTATCCGGATTGCTAAATTAGATGGAGATGTCTAATTGTTTTCTTATTACGTGACCATGTTGTTCTAATGAACTATAATTTCAAACTGCAATAAAAGTACTGAAGAGAATGTAAGCCTTTTTTTATAACAAGATATAACTTCTCCAATCCACACGCCTGACAGTTTCTACCAATAGCGTCATACTTCATACTTTATGATAATTCATAGGTTTATAGACCGTTTCATGATAAATTTCTGGATGGGAACGATGGAAGATTTACAGACATCTCTCTCCCCTCTTCACCTACTTCTTAGGTGCTTTATGTGACTTAGTTTAAGTTCTTGAAGGTTGCTTACGAATATTTAAATAATTGAAGAAGTTGTGAAAGAAATATAATTGCTGCGGGCCAGTTCAATTTGCCAATTACCTCAACCCATCTAAATTGTCGTTTTATAGAGATAAATGCTACTTTTAATGATATACGAAACAGAGACAAATATTTGAGAATTAGTGGAGGTTAATTTGATTTTTTTCGACACGATTAAAGAGGTCACAAAATGGGAAAAATCATTTTGCATTTCATGTATCTGTCGGCGGCATTCTCCCAAATCAGTCATTTAGAAAAATCCCTAGTCATTCTCTAATCGACTTGGCAGACTGTCAAACGATGAACATTTTGAAATGTTTTACTATTCGCCTGACATTTTTAGGCATTTACTTAAATGCTTTAGAGCATAAAATCTTTTTATTAAATGACTGATTTAAATATCTATTTTTGTCAGGCGATCTGTAAAATGACAACCTTACAATTAGAAATCAATTTCGCGCTTTTTATTTGTCTGGTATACGAAACCTAATTGTATTTATTATATTATTATTATAAACGTGTATTATAATAAACGTATGAATATGTCGGAAGACAATACTACATCGAATAATGTAAACGCATTCAATGAAGAATTGCAAGCATATTATTCAGGTAAGAACGTATAAACAATTAATAGCCACATAACCTCAAATCAGTCGTCGCATAAAATATAAATATCAAAACGATTGCAGAAAAAATAATCTTCTGTATATTAATTTCTAGCTCACGAAAAAAATAATAGGAAGCCTTGGAGTTCAGCAAAAATACAAGAAATAGTCAAAATTTTAGAAACCTGCCGGCAACCAATTGAACACAAAAAAACAAACGATCAGTATTACTATTCTCGTCATTACGAAACAATTGATATAGGGGGAACGAAGTCAATAATTAAAAAACGTTCCAATGAGAATCAGGATATTATTTTTATGGTGCCCTATGAACAGTATTTTGAAAAACTTCTTTTTTTATACATTCATTTATTAAACGTTGATAATTCATGTTTATTATAGGTATATTATATGTTTATTATTATAGGTATTTCAATAAATGTATTAAATTTGAACTAACAATAATTTAATGACAAAAAAAATATATATTCGTGTGTCCGCTGTGAAAAATCCATGCGCCCAGGGCTGCTCCTGACTGATTTGAGGTTATGTAACGATTAGTTGTTTATACGTTCTTACCTGAATAATACGTTTGTAATTCTTTGTAGAAGACGTTTTAATTAATGAATATGATATTTGTCTTCCGACTGTAACATATTCATGCAACATTTATATAAAAAATACGTCGAAAAATATAACGTTATAACACAGGTTGTCATTTTACAGATCGCCTGACAAAAATAGATATTTAAATCAGTCATTTAATAAAAAGATTTTATGCTCTAAAGCATTTAAGTAAATGCCTAAAAATGTCAGGCGAATAGTAAAACATTTCAAAATGTTCATCGTTTGACAGTCTGCCAAGTCGATTAGAGAATGACTAGGGATTTTTCTAAATGACTGATTTGGGAGAATGCCGCCGACATATACATTTTTATGATAGTATGATTTTCCAGTGTTTTAAATAACTGGGTAATAGTGATGCTCTTCCACCACATATTATTGTATAACGACTTCAATCTTAGAACAATTCCCCTTCTCCCAGTTTTGAGGGCCCTCTTCCCTTCTACTTCTTTGACATATAAAGCAATTTTAGACAATTAAGTTGAATTTTCCTCAAACCTCTGCAATCTCTTTATCTTAATGTATTTTTGCAAGGTTTTCCGAGAAGATTTGTTTTGCAATAGTTTTCTAATTTACTGTTCCGAAGACACTTCTGCCAGAGCCGGACCGAGGGTAAATTGCGCCTGGTTCAAACAAAACCTGCAAGCGCCCTTTCTGCTATCTATCAAATAATATTCTTCATACTTAAATAGTTCTGCGTCCTAATAGAAACAGCGCCCGGAGCAGGTGCCCCCATAGCCCCCCTGTCACCCGGAACTGACTTCTGCTCTTTATTTTTCTCTAAAAATATTCCTATTTACCCATTTTTCTATGTGAAATGAACAACACGAGGTATTGATCAGCTTTGGGTCATTGATTTCTATATACACCAACTGCAATCTTTATAATGAGTAAAGGACGGATTGAAGATCATTTGGCTAGAATTACAACGCTCGAAATGCACCATTGGCGTAGTTTAATTTTAATGCATGTATTTACATAAATTTATAAGAAAAGATACGTAGAACAAATCAACAAAAATGTGTTCATAATTTTAAAGTTTTTTTTTTATTTTATTTTAGTCAAAAATTTTTGTTTTTTAAAAATCTTCTATGTTATAATCATCAGTTTGTTCCCGTGACGACCGTATTTTAAAGAATGAGAGATCGACCAGAATTACATAGAAATACGGTACAACTAGGCACCTGTTTTTTCGCCGTAACGTCGCGACGTCACGGTAGCAGTTCAACTGGTCCACTGCTTCTCTACGTTCGGAGTAGTTTCGATACTATTTGTAAAGAAAAACGTTTCACAAGAAAAGATGCAAGTACAACAGCTGTGGCCAATACGCTCTATAGAATTTGCCTTGCTCCATCTTGGAGTACATATCCGCCCTTTAATAATGATTAAGTATTATCGACAAGTTACAGCTTTAGTATAATAAAGATTTGAATAATAATAATCAAATGACTCTTTTGACTATATTGGCACAAATATTTCAATAATTCACCTCATTTCGGTGTCATTCTACCTTTATGGGACAATCGACATCGACACTCGAAAGAAAATACAGATAGCTCATCTTATTAAGTTTCTTCTCGTCGCGTCACGACTATACAGAAGATGTAAAATGTGTTTATTTGAAACTCCAAACATCGTTGATGTCAAAATTGTTTTGCCAAAGAAATACATAAAAGAGAAATGGGACTTATAAATCATATACAGAGATGGCATATCAGCTTGATAAAGAAACTTCCGCTTCACCATTTAAAAAACAAACATTTGGATGTGAAGTTTCAAGAAATGTTGCTGTCGTTATCCAGCAGTCATTTTATCTTTGTTTTTTACATTAAATATTCACCGACACGTGTTGGTATTAGAATTTAGTGAACCTCTTCTGTTACTTTGCCTTTGAGCGTAGATATACTAAATTTTTTGTTGACCTTCGGTAAATACGTTTTGTATCTACAATACTTAAATCAGTAGTGGATTTAGGCTTAGGCCCGTAAACCTTTGGAATGTACGCAAAATTTTAGGTGCGATTTTAGTATAAAGGACCACCCCATAGAATACTAGCTTTGCTCAAAACAACATGTACAGCTCTTAGTGTGTGATCTTGATTATCGGATCACGTATAGGCACAACACTCAGGAAGCCCATGTTCTCTAATATTACGAAAAGGGCCGCATCGCAAACTAGACCTAAATTCGTCACTGATCACAATAACCACAATAAAAGTAAATTTGAACTTGTAAAGCTCTGTGGATGAGCACACTACCTACAGTTATTCAATCATAGTTTTTTTTTCGGCAAGCGTATTTATTTGTCTGACTAAAATCGATTCAACTGTGAAAAAGGGGACGTACTGTTGTTTTACAAAAGTTGTTGGAATACATCTGCAAGAACCCTCGCCTCGGTAAAACTACAGTGATTAAAACCGAATACGCGCTAAACGTATTTCGACCTGCTGAACTGTTTCTTTCCAACCGCCGCAATATAAAGTTTTTTTTTCACGATTCTATAATTATCCTAATTAAAGGATTAGGTATACTTTATAGACGCTCAATTGAAACGACATAATACTTTTAATAACCCCTATAGTTTGATGCAATAAATATTACAGATAAACAACTCTATATACGTATGTGCGCCTTAATTACTTAATAATTTATAATTAGCAGTTAGATGCATGTTATAGCATTCCTAGATGTATGTAAATGAATTCAAACAAGACCAACAACAATTATTTGAATTGCAAAAAATGCAAATAAGAAAAACCATCTGTGTAATTTTATTAATTAAATTTACTTCAATTATAACAAATTCTCTAATAATTGCACATTATTAGTTGTTAGTCTCAGCATTATAAACAATTTTCTATTGTTGTTACAACAATTTTCGACGAAAAAAAACTGTCCTTAATCTTCCGTCGGTAACTCTAATAATTACAAATTTAAAGGAACAACAAAATCAAATATTTTCTACGTAAACAGCCGCATGAGCGACAAAGAGCGACAGTAAAAAATAATTAACAAGCATTGATAATCGTTTAATTTCAAGTTAAACCAAATATGGGAAACACGATAATCATGGCAGTTGGTGGTGAGAAAGGGGCGTGATCCATTTTTCAACATACCAATATCCTTTATCGTAATTAAATCGAACTACTTTCCGTCTCGGACACCATTATTATTACTCATTTATTTTTTAATAATTCATTTTTCCTCGATTAATAATAATAACAAACGAGCAAAAAAAAAGGATAAACTTACCCAGGTTTTGATTTAATTCTACCCGATTGCAATAAATTAATAATGGCAATGGTAATAATGATAAACTATTAAACAGAACGATAAATAAATTTAATAAAAAAAACAACAAAAAACACAATTTTTTTATATAAAAAAATCCGTCGATAGTGATGTTTATAACACCACTACCTTAACGCAACTGTTGGCTGTACGATCAAAATATAGAAGAGTATCCCCAATATATTGTTATTTCATTCTAACCAATCGTATGGTACTATTTGTATATATGGTGTCAACAATGGACCAATCAACACACCAAATAGGCGGAGTTTGTTGTACGATTATAAGACAAATTAATGGGTGGTTCTCACTTGTGCGCATCCAAGACGTAAACGTGCATTATTAATTTTAACACATACAACAATTTATAAATAATTCAATGGATTTATGTTAAATTAAACGAATTCTAATGATTTTTTTTTTAAATGAAAATCGATATTTTACCGACTTATGCAATTTCGATATATACAGGCTGTCCTTAAATTGTGATTTTCATCAAATATTCACAATTGTGGTAATAATTATATTACCACAATTGTGATTTTTATGATGGAACCGATGAAATTAGAAATTTTGTTGTGCAGGGAATTCTTTTCGTGTCGATCGAGACCGTGTTAAATTCGTTCCAATTGATGCCGGAACGATATAGGTATTTTTCACGGATTATTATGTATAAGAATCGATTTAAGAATGTTGTTATTGTTGTAAGAATAGAGAATGGGCTTTTTTTCCAGTAAAGTCATGGTAATGTTATTATAAACTGACTTATTATTAATAATAAATACAATAATGGGGGCTTCTATTATTCGTTTGATTCGTTGCTTAACCAGTATAAATCTGGGCGTGTTTTTTCTCGTTTCAAGTCTTTTGAAAATTCTAATTAACTCATCGTATGCGGTTACTTGCAGATTTTGGGGTATGAAATCAAAACTAACTCTTATTGCCCTCATTTATACCTACTCTTTGAATGGTTTCTTGTATGTGTGAAACGTGGAATCTACCGCGGGCGTTCTAGCGATAACACCGTCCACCTTGAGCGTTATTTGTAACGCCAACGGCTCTTTAATAACTATATTATTGATTCATTCAATTGTTTAGCTTTATTGATTTGTATTTATCTGATTATTTAACGAAATTGTTGTCTTGTTATTTAGTTAAGTACCTAATGTGCCATTTTAACAAATTTTTCTTTTCTATTCATATCCATAACGATATGATGATAGCATTCAATTTTTTTTTTTTTTTGTTGTATAACTAACCATTAAATCCATTAGAATACTGTATTTTATCAATCATAACAATCACTACATTATAGGTACCTATTTTTATTATGATTGTAGATAGATAGACAGATTAGTGTATGTAATGTAATTAAATAATAATTATCTATCCGTAACTCAATTGGTAAAAGGTCAAATTCACTTTCATAAATTATTTTTCAACACAAAAATTATTTTTATTTATTGTTATGTTGATCTATTGTTGCTAAAATGATGACGGAAAATTTCATTAATGTGATATACAAGGTAGGCGTTCCATCTAGGTGGATAGGAAGAATTTCGTTATCGCCCACTGTTAAAATTTGTACATTAGTCAAAAAAAAAAAAATGCGAGAAAACGGAAAAAAAATGATAAAAAATGCAATTGTGAATGAATGTGTATTAACCTTACCTTTCCGAATAGAATTTACTCAAGACATGCCAAACATCTGCTATGTTCGTTGTGACTATAATGATTTTCTCCCACACACGGCATGATTGATAACACATGTTTGGCATGTCGTTGGTAAATTATTACATACCGTTTCACAAAGGAGGATCAACGCGTTCCCTAACAATAAGAGGTATGTACAACTGCATTTCATTATCTATGTTTTTCTATTTTCTCTCTATCTTTTTTTGACTCATGTAAGGACATACAAATTTTAGTAGCAATGGTAACGAATAGAGCCGCACAGAGATTAAATTTCCCCTGGGACAAACAAGGGTTTCATGCGCGCCCTTTCCACTATCTAATAAATAATATTGTTCTTACTAAAATAGTTTGGCGCCCTATTCGAAACGACGCCCGGGGTATATGCACGCATGGCCCTCCCCTCGGACCGGCACTGGTAACGAAATACTTCCTATCCACCTATGTTAAATGCCTACGCTGTATAGTCCGTTCAGTGAATTGCCAAGTGGACTTAAGCAACAATAACGATAAACATTTTTGTACTTTAGATGTACCTATAACCACAGTAAAAAGTGTTTGCATCTGTACTGATTATGAAAAACTATTTACACCATTCATTAGATAATTTTCAGAAGTCAGTGGTTGAATTTGATTCACTTGTTTTTAAAATAGCGGAATTAATGAGCGACGGGCTTATCTCTAGCCAAAGAATGTCGACAGATCTGAGAAAAAAGCTGCGGCTACTCTGGAAAAGATAAAAAAATGGAAAAAATATCTTTGATTTTGATTTATCGGCGCTAGTTTTTTAGTTATGGTGCAACTTCGGCACAATTAAGTTTTCCCTATTTCCTGATTCTTCTTCTTTAATTGTTGGAGGCCGTTTTATAATCGATTCTGATTTACTCTCTCCGGGGAAAAATACTTCCAAATTTTTTTATACTGGCTCTTGGCACGGAAAAACATGAATTTTACAAAACGCGTTTCCTTACTGACTGCACCTGATTTATGAAATGCAAGTTTAGATTCTCATCCTTTACATTCAGCCCTACTTCGTTCACTGTTCTCTTCGGATGCTCAAATATAGACTTTCCGCAATGCTTCGTAAAGCATTTTGATGCTTTCAATAGAAAAAATTAAGAAATCTATAAATATAAAAACGATTTCCCACTCACTCACTCACTGACTGACTGGCTGACTCATCACGATCTCTCCGAAACTATCTGTCCGATACATTTTAAATTTGGCATATATATTGCTTTCATGATGTAGACATTTACTAATAAAGGATTTTTGAAAATTCGCCCTCTAACGGGGTTAAAAAGGGGATTAAAATTGCAGTACATTGAATACAGTTGACATTAGACTGTATCAGAAAAATCGACTATTTTTTTTTCTTCAAAAGGCACCCTGCAAATATTGTTCAGGATGTCGAAAAAATGGGCCTGTGAAAATATCAGCTCTTAATTTTAATATTAACAGGTGCCTCATCGCGATTTTCCATTTTCCATTTGATTAACATGGGAAAAAGATTCTCTTGCACTTTGGAATTTTATAGCTCACGTTGGGAACAATATTTCGAAATGACTAAAATATAGTCTTATACAAAATTTAGCACTCTACAAAAATGGTCAATAACAATTTTTTGATATATTTAGTCCTTCAAAAGTTATTCAAGGTTAATGGTGAATTTTTACATTTTTCCAGTTTTTTGACGCAACCATCAACTTTATGGAAAAATTTTATAAAACATTTTTGATATTTTTTATAGGTCATAAGTTATTTGCAATGAACTGCTTTTTTTTATTCTAGTAATTTCTAGTAATATTTTCGCATTGATAACTATTCAATACTGTGAGTGAAATAACTTACGACCTGAAAAGAATATCAAAAACTTTTTTCAAGATAAGTTATAGAGAATAAAATCCTCCTCAAAAAATGTTCTATAAAATTTTCTCATAAAATTGATGCTTCTGTCGAAGAATTGGAAAAATGTAAGAAATGACCATTAATCTAACTTTAACCTTGAATAACCTTTGAAGGACTAAATATATCAAAAAATTGTAAGAGACCCTTTTTGTAGAGCGTTCAATTTTCTATAAGAATGTATTTTAGTCATTTCGAAATATTGTTCCCAACGTGAGCTATAAAACTCCAAAGTGCAAGAGAATCTTTTTCCCATGTTAATCAAATCAATAAACTGTTTGTAACGAACTATAATTTGGATTGTATTCTATGCAGTTAGATCAAATGCCAGTCCTGTATCTTTTCAATCTTTCCATGCTGTACACATTTTTTACTTGTTGAAGAAATGGTTTGGCACCCCAAAATTTCAAGTTATACAAATTCTAGAAAAAACAACATAAAAGGGTAGATACACACATCCGATATAAGAAACGTTTAGGTATACTATGTCCCAAAGGCATGTTTTGGGGATATTCCATCAGATACGGTGGATCTAGTTTCATGAAATCTGTTCCTCAATTTGTCTTAACAGATTAATACAGCTTCCCCCGAATTCGACAAACTTAAAAGATGAGAAAACTTCTATATAAACAAAACAGAATCTGTGAAAAATCTGCTCGTACTCGATTACTACGTTATCAAAGCGGCCAATATAAATAAGAGAACAAATGTCAAGAATACATCCAAATTATTCAGAAATTTGGACAGTAAGTACCTACGCAGTTAAGGACTTTCGAATCGTCTTATTGTATCCTTGACATGTAAAATTTAATTTGTTAAATAAATAGAGCATTTAGTTTAGCAAAACATAACTTTATTACTAGTGTTATCAACACGATAACTCTAATACCGCAATTCTTATCACCTTTATTGTTAGTAGCAATTTTCCGATCCCCTCACAACATTAAAACATTCTTCTACTATCGTTCTTCGAATTTACGGAACAGTTAGTTGACAAATAAGCTACTATGCTGACAAATTCCGTAACATAAATGGAAAATATTCCAAATGCTTGCCTATCTAAACAACAGAAACGATCAATTTTGTAATATTAGAAGGCAAGAGATCAAAATGTGGACGTCCGCATGTGTTAGGACTTTGTTAGGTCGTTTCGTCGTAAATCTCTGCGAATCGTTGGAGAAGGGAACTCCGATTTTTTGTCTCTCTCTCTCTCTCTCAACTTGAAGTTACATGAAGACCCTTCATGCTCGCTAAAAGTCGAAAAAAAATGTCTAAAAACACTACTCTGTGCGCTAAGCTGCTCTGCTCGATTCTACTGTTTATTTTGCATGTAATTATAAATGAAACACGCTGTATACAAACATTATTCCTTCCTAAGAGCTTTCAAGACCTTTTTTTGTCTCTCTGATTCCATTTAAATAACAATGTTATGTCCTGTATCAATTTTACTTGATTGAACATTATCTGAATGTTTAAAACTAAAACAAATTGTTGATAAAAAAGTATGTACAAGAAGGGAGGGCAAGGAAAAAACAACAACAACCACGTTAAGGAATTAATGGAAATGTATAAGATATAAAACAACAGCACCAAGAACAAGAAAAACAACAATAAGAATAAAAGCAGGAGCGGATGTGGATGGCACGTACGATCCGCTTCATTTCACATTTAAAAATCGGTTTTATAAACAGAATTATATTTGGAATTAGTCATGGATTAGTAGATTGATGATGGTTTTTGATGACAAAAAGACTCTTGTGGATTTTATCAATTTTCTTGAGATTTTTTCGTTACAACGACGAAAATAATCAACCAAAGACAATCGAATCGGCCAAAAAAAACGACGGGGAAAAAAATAAGAAAATGCGTATAGGTGATAGCGGATAAAATGTATAAAATGCCACCAACTGTGTTATTTTATATATTATTAGTTTTTTCTTTCCATATTAAACATGGCCAGTTTTCATATAAGATGAGTGAAATAGGGACGATAAAACAGCTTGTGACTGGCTTTGGGATAAAATTGAAATGTCAGGCCAATATCCACTAAACAGCCTCCACTGTAATAAAATTTATTATTGATAATCGCGATAAACAACACGAAATTAGTCGTGTAGTTGTTTAAACAATTAATAAGAACAAATAAACAAATACAAATATACACACACACACACAATAAAGGTGGATGGTTTTTATTTAATTTGTTTGAATTGCGGTAGTAGCTGTCGGTAAATGAGCGATTTTCGTGTGGCTATTGTCAAGATAACCATCTCAACCACCTTATGCCTTCTTTTATAACACACAAATGACCACATCATATTATCCAAACACAGACAAACCTAATAGATCTCATATGAAGATCATTAAGGATGAGATTGTCGACAAATTAGTGTAGTGAAATATCTACAGAATGTCCCATTTTAATTGTAATTAATTCATATAAGAAATGCAATAATAATCGTAGAAAATTATTGAAGAAATGGCAAAATTGTCCAAGTTTCTCACGGATCTATCGTAGAAATCTAATCTAAACCTATATTTATGTGTAGTTTATGATTGCTGTTGATGACAACTGTTGTGAAGTTGTACCGGATGTCACTGTGCACATTAATAAATCGAGACCATCATAGGCGGCTTTGTAAGTTAATTGAAGACCATTAGCTATTTTCGTTGAGAAATTATTAAATTACTTTGTTCCTCTGAAGTTTTTTTCTTTCGTTTTCAGTTATTATTGTTATCACTATTATTATTATTATTCTTGTTGTAGTGTAGGTATAGTAATAGTGTATAGATTACAAATTGCAAAACAAAAAAATAATTGTAATGCAGGTAGATAGCTATCTAGATTATGTTATGATTAATCGATTTTAAATGACAATGTAGTAGTCGAGGGTAGAGTTGTTAATGTTGTCCATCAACAACTATATTGTTCGATTGATCCTTCAAAATACTAATTAATCATTAGTTGTTTTTATAATTTCTATTATTAGTAAGATTGTTGTTAATTTCAATTAATTCCATATTATTCTAGCCCGATTTCGGTACTTTATACGCTTACGTAAAGTTCAGTCAACAAGTGGAATATATTGATTGTTGTGGAGTCAAATTAGACAACAAAAACCCGCAAAAAGAATTGATTAGAACATTTAGCGAGGATTTGGGAGTTGCAATTGGCACTAAAATCGATAGAAACACGTTACGGTGGATATCATGTAAAGATTCACTCTCAACAATAGGTAGAGTTTATGTGTCCAAGATACTCAGCAATGCGATTTGCTTCAATACAGAAGTTGTTTGATAGATCTTTATTTTTGCCTAAGAAAGATATTCTTGTCTAGGATCAGTTAAATCAATTTTTAGTTCTTAGGAACAAAGCCTGAGTGCCAGAGGAGCTTAGTAAGGCAGGCTCAACAAAAAAGAGTCAGCAAAGAAGGCAGGAAAAGCCATACTAAAAGTTTCATACATCTTAACTCCGGTTTCTCTGATGTTGCGCCGGTCAAAATATCATATTTTAGGAAATTTTAATATTCTTTAAACAAAGTGAGGTTTTTAGATTCTGTTTCTGTGAAGATATTTATTTATCTATTTAATTTTTTATTTCTATGTATTTTTGACAAAAAAAGCAGTCTATCCAGTGGAATCTGTGGAGTTCTTCTGTTGAATGTGAAGAGATATTTTATGCATATTTGCATCACTTTGAGAAAACCCGTTTGAAAACGTTAATGACGTGATTTCAATTTTTATTAGAATTTTCAACTTATATTTCGCTATCTTGTGCGGTGTAGAAAATAACACTCTTGTTGAATTATTGAGAAATTATCAAGAAGTGTCCAAGAAGTCCCAATAAACTTATTATAAAATATGGGAACAATTTTCTCTTGAATATTCGGTTAAAAGACTATGGACCATGTTCCTGATATCTAATTCATACGTTTCCAGTTTAAAGGAAAAAACTGAAAGACCTAAAAGACATCCGTTGCTTTCTTTTGAAGCAATTAAATTGCTAAAATTATAAGTTGTTTTCCAGAATCTTAGCTCCGAAAGTGATATGGAATATGTAGGTGATTTTAGAGCTGTACTTTAAAAAGTGTTAGAATTGGAAATAGAGTAAACGCGAAAGTGTGACTCTTTTGTTGACAAAATCTGTCATTTTTAGGTTTGATAATTTTGATATCAAATTCTTAATCATCGAGTTGAAAATCTTAAGTATATTATATCATACGTATTTATTATTGAACCATTAATAGATATCAAAGCGATTGCATTAATAAGCAAATAACAATTATTTACTTGCCGACGGGCCATTATGACGTAGCGATGTCGTTATGAAAAATAATAACCCGCTGTTTAAGCTTGTTGCTATGATAAACAATCTTCTAATTTTCAGATATCGAAGAAAAAATTCAAAGAAAAAACAAAAATAAAGTTAAATTGCTTCTTTTATTTATGACAGAAACTCGTGAATGCACCACGGGCATTATAGGCATTACGCCCTTGGTCGACGTACAGCCCTCGGGCCGTACACTATCGACACTCAGGCGTTATTTGCCTAATAACGGCCTTGATACATTAATTACTATTGTGTGCAAAGCAATACTCTTATATTTTTCGAGTTTTATTTGGATTTCGAGCTTTTCTAAATCACATTGCTTTTTTTGGAAAAAAGGTAGAGTAATTTATGTATTCTTTAATACTTGTTCTATATTTACACGATTTTTATCTTCGAAAACTGACTAGTTATAGTCCATCCAAAATTTAAGTATAAAATTTCAAATGACAGAAATGCAGCTAACCTACGCAACGAAAAATAGTACCAGTATTAAGACCCTAAAATTTTGATTGAAAATTGATTCGTCAAGGATTTTACAATCTCCAAAGAAATATAAAATATCGAACTTCTTGGTTCGAAAAACATTTCAATCATTAAGTTGCCTTTAACCTTCCATTGTACTTTGAAATTTTATACTTAATTTTTGGACAGAGTAGAGTTCAAAATCCTGCCTATTTAAAAGGATTCATTATTTAAACAATAGATAGATTTCAGGAGTATCTAAATAATGAAGCTAAACTGGGTCTTTCACGTAATCTTTTAAGCTCAAAGGCTTTCTTTATCTAGTAGAAGTGGCCTTGTAGCTAAATGAAAAATATGAGACAAATTACAATTCTTAAAACTCATGCAATAGCCTAAGAAGACTATTTTTGTTTTTCTTTTAATTTTAAAATTTTATATTTCAATATCACAATAGAAGTATTTATAGTAAGACCAGTACAGTGAAAAATTAATCGATTTCATTACCATATAATTCCAAAGTATTAATGAAGTATTGTTGAAACCTGCGCATTTAAATTTATAACAGCAAACGGTCTTGTAAAATCAAAAACAGTCAGCAGCATTGATTTTCGTTCCTTTTACTGCATGAATTCCAGAAGTGTCTAGAATTTTTCATATTTTCAAATTAGCTACACGCACACATTTAATGGTCAAAAGAAGCTTAGACATTGCTCGAATGTATAAGCTTAGACAGTTCTTGAATCTATTCATAAACAAGTGAAATATTAAAAAATTATGTAAAATCTCCTATATAGAGTGTACTTTGTCTATTACAAGATATTCGTAGATTATCGGGTGCAATGGAAGCCACAGAGAGATTCTCCATTGGCATGCCGCTCTCCACGATAGAATAATGAAAATAATACTAGTCAATTATTTGTGTTTTATTAATAATAATTACTGTTGATTATGATAATATTTACATATAAAATAAGTTAGGTTTTTTTTTAAATAATAAAGATGTCTTTTTCTTGCAATATGACATTTATAATTATTATATAGATAATTGATTAAAAGTGTTCGCCATTTCCTCTGCACAACTTAACGTTTACTTCAACTGTAAATTGCACTTTTCGTGGCAATATAATTGGAACTACACGATTAAATAAAATTTTCTTCATTTGCATAAACACAACAATAATTACGATCACAATTATTACCCACATCTTTCTAACAAGGTTGATTATTCCCTTAAGGCACAAGATTCTCCTTCGACTTGACAAGTTTACAGACAATGCAAACATGTAAGAATAGAACGTCTATATGAAAAGATAAATATTTCGCCTATACCATTGCAAAAATCGTTCAAATTCACTTGAAGTATCTCTCACATAACACGCCTTCCTTTAGCTATTTTAAATGAAACAGAGTCTAGATTATGATTGCATGAACATCTTTCATTTCACGCTTGGTAATTATATCTATAAAATATGACTCAATATTTGCTCTTAAGGCTACTTGCGCAATTAAATATAAATGCGGAACTATTATGATGCCTCGAATAATAACGCTTAATTAGCACTTCTTGTAGTTTTTCATACTTAAACAACTATATAAGAGAAATAATTCTTTTGGGTCACGTGAAACATCTACCAGCGTTTATTGAAATATTTCTAAACTTTTTATGGAAAAATTGACCACTAAATGGTGGCGCCCCCTTGCAGACAAATATCGCGATTACATGTTTAATGACGATTAAACGGAATTATTGCCATTAAAATTGAAGTTTTCCTTCAAGCAATAACTTGGAAGTTTAGTGTAAATAAACAAATAGATTCGTTTCCTTTTAGCGATACAGTTGACTATAATTTTGCCTGAAATCTTGATAAAAGACAACAACACAATTAGTCTGCTTGTTTCCAAACGAAATTTATTGTGCATTTCTAATTAACAAAAACTCCCCCTTATAAGGGTTGTGTTTGAATATTTATGTCTATTTTATTTCCCTATGTTAATTACAACTGTTTATATTGTGTTTGTGTGTGTAGGTATAATAAATTCGTATTAATTAAGTCAACAATTCCCATTCTCCTGTTAAATTGAATCCAATTTTCAAATCTATTTAAAATGAAATACTTTTATAAATAGATGCGCGTATAAATTAATATTTAAAACGTCTGAAGAACAAATTTTACCTAAATAGGGTACGATATAGGTATACCGAGTTTCAACATTTTGTATATATATGTTTTTTTTTTGGTCCATCTTTATTCTTCAACTTAATTGAAATATGATGAATAAGGCGCCAGTCATTTGAAATTATGTAAATGTATTCAAACTCATTATAACAGACAGTCATTTATCGTATATTTGTTTTTTGTTTTTTTGATCATGTTGATGTTGGTGATCTGAGTGTTACGAAATACTGATTAGGGGAACCCGGGGTATGACGGGGTACCGGGGTAAGACGGGGACCACCAATAATTCCAAAACAAAGTGCTGCAATTTAGGGAAACAAATACCTAGTTGTTAAGTGGCGTCCTCTCAGTCCCTTTGTTCTACGTGACATAGATTTAGACAGCTATTTTGTTATTGTAAACAAAAAAATCTAAATTGCGCTATTTGCATGTAGTTCAACACAACTTGTGTTAAAGATTTAAACGTAATAACTTTTGTTATTGTTTGGACGGACGTTTGTCATTGAATACGTAAATCTATATTGAATAAGGTGAGTAATAAGCTTTGTGCAAATTATTACTTATTTATAATGTATTGAATAGAATATCATACACGTTACTTGTGGGGTAAGATGGGGTTAACCTTCTAACACTAGTACAAACTCGGACAGCAATGAAGCTGCCACCACATCAACACCACAGCCAAGTTGCTCAACGTTTGTACTTACAGTTTCACCGCAACCCAGCTGCTCATCTTTTTTAACTGTATCTTCAGTTAAATGAAGGGTGGATTGCTTGCCAAGTATGTGGAGAGAGAGGTCATTGTACCTGTGCAGGTATTGATGACGATGATGAATATGCTGCTCATATCAGTTCAGGTTGCCGACCTGACAAAGGGTAAATAGGAGGTGTACCCCGTTTTACCCCGCACATGGGGCAAGACGGGGACTTTGTTCCTTATTGAATAATGTTAATAGATCTTGTAAATCTAGGCATTATTCTTCCTTTTTCGGTTTTTGTTCAATAAAGAAATATTTTATCATCTTATAATTGCTAATAAAGGGTTGAATTTGTGAAAATTTTATGCTTAATTTTACTTTTAACCTTAAGGACCCCGTCATACCCCGGGTTCCCCTATAAGGTATTAGATAAAGTTAGTTGTAAGCGATTTGTACGGCTGTTTTCCAGGGAACATACGGAGCACGTTGGTTAGAGAAAGACGGTGATATTTGAGCAAGAGATCAAGATTGGTCTAGTTTATGTTATCTCATAGAGTCGAGCCATGTACAAGACGGAGAAGGTAATAAGTATTTTCGACTATTTAGGACCAAATAGATACCAAAAAAAGCAATTTTTGCCTTCTTTCACGCATTATCAATATATTTCCCCTCCAAAGAGACAACGATCAAAAAAATACAGTCCTTATCTTTTAGAACTGTATGTTTTCTTAGACTGAGTCGTGTTTTGCGTAAGCTGCTGTGCCATTTTCTCTATTTCCTCCCTATTCGCAATTGTAATCATCGAAGGCACAGTCTTCTTAAACATGATCCAAGATTTTGCTTCAACGGACAGATTATGCTCTCAAAAGATTCAAAGATTAGCCTTGCTTCTAATAAAACACAACCTATATTTGCAAATTAATCTAAGAAATGATTTCCTGATTGATCAAGAATGCTTTCTTCTATTCTTGATGTTATCAAGACATAAACCAATAATTTGGAGACAATGGATGTGTCTTTAAAAACACAATTAACGTTTTTTTTTTATTCGTTTATTGTTCTTTATTTATTTATTATTATTGTTGTTTTTGTTAAATTTGCTTTCAATGTTCACTGATTGTTATACGAAATTTCTAATTATTTTTAATTATTATCAATTTATAGAAAACAAATAAACTCAATTAAATAAATTATATTTAATTTCTATTGACAATACAATAATCAGAATCGTTTACATGGAACTTATTCGATTATAATTGAATGGATGTATAAATTATCATTTAATTTATTTTATAATCTACTACTGTATTTTTTTTGTTTTATTATTATTGATATGTTTGTATAATTTCATTTATTGTTAATCGTTTCGTTCTAGTATACGGGCTAGATTAACAAAACATATACTATAGATAAGCAAAACAATATATCTACAATGATCGTAACGAAAAATTACAGCCTTTCAGAGAATCTAGGCCGACCATTTTGGGGGCTAACAAAATTTATTTCATACTACTCGCCTTGTACAGTGAGGTCCAATTTATCTTCAGTTGCAAAGCCTTGACTCCAGAATTTGCTTTGTATTGAAGCAACTTTTTTCTACTTGTAAATAACGCTTATTTTGCTTTGCCACAAACTTATGAAAAGAGACAATAAGATTCTCAAAGTTGATATTAAGAAATTAAAATCGAACCAATAACATGACCCGAGTCGAAATGTAACTCCTCATCTGTACTTACTTAGATTATAAATAACAAAGGAATGATGTACTGTTTAGAATCTAGCAAGCTTTGCTTTTTTCCACTTTCAGCACTTACTAGTACTTATTTAGGATCTTGTTATAAATACTTGTGGTACATAACAGAAGTGTAAGATCCTAAATAGCACCTAAGAACTGCATAATTTAAATCTAAACAGCACCTGTAATTATCTCCGTAGAACTTAAATTTCAACTCGGGGAGGCACAGTGGATTCGCTAAGAAACAATTTAATGGAAATGCACCCTGGACCTCTGCTCTATAGGGTATCCCAAAAAATATATCTATTTCTGGGCTAGAAAGTATGTTTAAACAACATCTGGGAATTTTAAATTAGGGACGATTACGTTTCTTTCCTATTCGATTATAAAAATAATACAATTTTGCAAGTTGAATCAAATTTGAAATTTGTCAGTTTCTTGTTGTGAATATAAAGCCTGTGAATATAACAACTTTGGAAGTTGTGTGGGCAGACTTTCTTTCTATTTCGATTACACATGCAAGTTTTGATAGCCTTAACCCGTATAAATTCATACGTCACAATTTTATGCAGGGCGAGCAACCTTATAATTTTGCCTACCTTTTCGTATTGTGTCTGAGGTTAAGTTTACATATTTATCAATGGTAACTATTTCACTATTATCTTAAAGTTGGCAGTACCCCTATCAAGCTAGTACGCAAGCGTAACTTGCAAATTAAATGGAAAGTTGACAGAAAAATAGAACAAGTGCCACTTTTTCTTCCCAAGTTTTGGCTTTGGAAGTTTGCTTTGCGAGTGGCAGCTATCTCTTGTTATTACGTACGTTTGTGCAAGAGAGAAACAACTTCCAAAGTTTTTCTTGCATGTGTAGAACAGGCTAATACTTTACGCGTCTACATTAATTATTGATAAGAAATACCTATGTGATAAGAAGTGAACAAAGCAGAATAAACAGTCTAAAGTTTTAAAAATTATTATTTTTAAATTAATAATTATTACTGGATTGAGCAATTGTGCTAAGTCTAGTGTTCACGTGTAAATAGTGCTGAGATATCCCATGCCGAAGAGCCTCAGGAATTCTATGGAAATCGTAATTTGCAATGCCTCTAATTATTGGTTTTCTAAAATTTTAATTGTATTTTTTTCTTGTTTTTGTTGCAGTTCAAATCGATCCAAACCGTGAGTCAATTTTTGTTTCACCAATGTCTCCATTCGAAAACGAGTATTTTTTTTTGCTTTACCAAAAATCACGCAACGCTATTGATAATTTTTTTCTTGTTATCAATCGAATGAAATAATGTGTAGGTATACCTATACAAAAACATTTTAATTTTTATTATTAGTCAAGTTTCTGGATCGGTACTTTACTAGGTCTGAGTAGGTACCTCATGGGGCTATATCCTCCTATTCTCTGAAACCGTTCCTATATTTAGAGACTTGCTTAGTAGCCCCCGGTGTCGACCAAAATCATCTTGAGATATGGAATTCATATTTCGTCTTTATGCGAAATATAGATTAACGTTATCTTTTTAGATTAGCAAAATTGTGCAACAGTGCAAACTTTTTTATATATAAAAGCTTTAGTCTATATAATTACAAAGAAACTATTCGAGGTGTCGGACTACGATTTTTTTGCGCTCTGGATATGTTGTTGTCTATCCAAAAATAAGTGAAGCATATTTCGTTTAAGGGGTGAAATGGACCCTCAAAGATTCGTCAAAATCCGCATATCAGCATATAAGGACGATAGCAATCAGGACTAAACCAATTTAACTTTATTCGTAATATCAAATAATCACAATACATACTTTTAGATGCCACCTACCCCTGTTATAAGAGAGTAAAGCACCCCTTGAAAGACTTTGATCCTCCATAAAAAATTATTGCATTATCCGATTTTAATAAAAATAACATTATTTGTTAGAGCAAAGAAAAATAAAGTTTACCTCTTTTTGGATTTTCTTAAAAAACAGTTTAAAGGGGTGAAAGAAATATTTTTATAATTTGATGAGACTGATTATTAAAAAGCGGATGGAAGGTCATTTGGCGAGATTTACAACGCTCGAAATGCTCCATTGGCGTAGTTTAATTTTAATGCATGTATTTACATAAATTTATAAGAAAAGATATGTAGACAAATCAACAAAAATGTGTTCACAATTTTTTTTTTAATTTATTTTTGTCAAAGATTGTTGTTTTTCTTCTAATTTTTATGAGAATCATCAGTTTGTTGTTCCTGATGAGCCGCTTTTTAAAGGGTGAGAGAGAGCGACCAGAATTTCATAGAAATTCGGTACAACTAGTCATTCCTTCTTTACGTTCGGGCACTATTTGTAAAGAAAAACGTTTTACAAGAAAAGATAGACTATGCAGGTACAACGGCTGTGGCCAATGCGCTCTATACGAATTTATCAGGAGACTAGAATTTGCCTTGCTCCATCTTGGAGTTGATATCCGCCCATTATTGATCACATCTGCTATCCTTAAATGAAATGCCATCAGTTTGTTGTATTTCAAAAATACTTCAAATTAAGCAGTTACCAACCAAAGCAGCAGAAAATCCCTAATTTGATCACCAAGTTATTATTTCAGAAAATTTCAATAAATAATAGCAAAAGATCTAAAACGTTTATTGAATTGATATGCTTATTATATAAATCTTTGAGTTGAAATTTCTAATTGAACTGATTAATTTCACGCATTAAATAACACTAATTATAATTTTCTGGAAAATTAATTTCGAGGTTAAATTTGGGATTTTTTTATGGTAAGGTTGGCTATTTATCCCTTGTTTTTTTATTTATTCATGTATGATGTGTGTATATTTGAAGATTAGGATTACCGTCACAATTCTATTACAAATTTCTAGGGTAGAAAAATTATACTTATATATTTAATATATTATCTAAAAATGATTATATAGTTCATCTATAACATTTTGCTGTTGGATTGCTGAATAAATATATACTTGATAAATAATTTAAGGATGACTGGTCGGTACAATCGGAAATATAAGTACGAAAAATAGTTTAAATTTAATTCAATTTTAAATGAAATTTCCAATTATTGTTAAGATCATAGAAAAGCTTATGTCTATGAGTGTACCTCGAATTAAACTGTGAAAAAATAAAATACATTAATTTTTATACCAGAAATTATCGATACAAAAAATGAATTTTATTTTTATTCAGTATAGCGTTACAACACCGCAAAATCTTAGCAGTCATATTCTCTAATGTTAGAATGTATGCGTGTATCTGTATCTAGTATGCGTGTATCTGTATCTATTCAACTTGTACTGTTTTATATTTATGTTTAAATTTACGCGGTAACATATGTTGCAAGGTTGCCACGTTCCTTTGGTGAATCACACTACCCATTCAATAATATCATATTTGTTGTTTTTCTCAATAAATAATATTGAAACCAGTCAATATTAATAGCTTATACAGCACTGGCGGCTCTCCTGGGCACATAGGAGAAACGTTCGCCCCTCCCATCTGTAGCACTTGCATATGAGTTAGAAGGAGATAAAGAGAATGTAGGTGGTGAAAGAATTAAAAATGCAACCACCCACCCTTAGACCCTTGACCAAACAGGACACTTTCGATTGTACCAAAAACTCGACAAATATCCCATATTTTAGAAATTGTCAACAACGACATGTAAGATATTCGGTATCTTTGTCACACAGTATCAGAATTTCTGAAATTACATCCCCGATCAAACGCATCAGACAAAGAAGGGACTATTCACAAGATGCCATTATTCGTAAAATTGTAAGTATTTTCTTTGAAATAGAAAACCGTTGAATAGTTTACAAATTTGGTTTTATGATAGGGTCAACAACAGTTATAGAAGAATTTAGAATCCTTACTTTATTTTTAAAGAATAAATACAAAGATGTATTTTTTCAATAAAAGTATTGTATATTTATTGTTCATTTTTTTTACCCCATCTGCACTCTGCTTTTTTTCACCACCTACATTCTCTTTATCTCCTTCTAACTCATATGCAAGTGCTACAGATGGGAGGGGCGAACGTTTCTCCTATGTGCCCAGGAGAGCCGCCAGTGCTGTATGTTTCTTGAATATTTAATCTATTAATTTACAAATTTACAAAAATTTTCTAATTATATCTTCATTATTATTTTTTAACGTGATTTAACTGGATGGTGCATTTTCCATTTAAGTACGTGTAAATTAGCAATAACTCAAAAATTTTATAACTTTTAAACGGTGTTGTAAAAAAATTTCTAATTTTTTCAGACGCTTCAGGAAACTTATCTGAATTTTTTTTTCAGCCTATTCTCATTACTTTCAATATATCGACAAAACATCCTTAACAAAATCTCCCGTTTATAATCAATCATTGTGATCAAAATATAAAAATAAAATTTACATCCCTTAAAGCTGTTTTTTTTTCAAAAAATCTAAAAACTGGTATACTTTATTTTTCTTTGCTCTAACAAATCGGATAATTAAATATTTTTTATGGCGGATTAAAGTTTTTCAAGGGGTGGTTTACCCCCTTGCAACAGGGGTAGGTGGCATCTAAAAGTGTGTATTGTCATTATTTTATATTATGAATAAAGTAAAGTTGGTTTGGTACTGATTGCTATCGTCTTTATATGCAAAACTACATAACCACCCTTTGTAGGGAAGCCAGGTCCTTCAACACTGTTGTGCTTAAAGCGAACCAGGAGTGTTTGCAGAATTAAAAATACTTGTTAGATTAAAACGTGATTGTAGCGCTTTCTATTTGATGGCGATTTTAGTCAATCTCTTTTCCGGCCGATTCGACTCTATTCAAAAGGAAAAGTGCCGTAGAAGTCAATTGCTTAAATAACTGAATGCACTATAATTCTTGCTTGTTTATTTCTGAAATCATCTACACTACGTTCCTAATTTGTTTATTTCTAACAGTCTGTTTGTTTTTTCTTTTTTGTTCCCATCACTTAAATATTGTTGATAATCGAATGTTGGTTATGCTTTTAATCTCAGTCACGATTGGCATTATTTGAACGAAACAACAAAAAAAAATTAGACGTTATAGAACAACATTAGGTCAAAGGTAAATTGTTACAATCATCCCAATCCGACTAATATATAGAATTACCACCTTATTTGAAAAAATAAAAAATAAAATAAAGAATCATCCATACGAAAATCATCTGAACATCGTAGAATTCTTTCTATCTCTATATCCAGCACTGAATTATTCTAATTTGAAGCATCATCTACTCTACAATCATTGATTATTACCTATACCTGTACCTATATCTACAGGTATTCGTTGTGATTATCGTGTTAAAAAAATAAACGAGAACCGGCCCTGTTCTGTACTTAATCTATGCATATGCATATATCTATATATAAATTATGTATAAATCAAAAGAATTGGAAAATTGAGAATTAAGAAAAAACAACAACAACAACACAACGTTAATAATAATAAAAGAAATCAACAATAATAGAACCTAAAGGAGAAATGTGTTGTACGTGAGTATCAAGATCGAGTTTTGATTAGTTAACTGTCCTTAATCATAGGTTCTATGTGGCCACACTATACATTAGCCTAATATACAATAACTACAACGTTTTACAACAACAACAACAACATCTTCGATGATTTGATTTAAACTATCTATCTCCTTCTTGAAAATATCACAAATAAAGAGAACAACAAAAAATAAATATATATTTTCAATTGTTCAAACGTTAGAATTAAAAACCATTTCCGACAAATTGGTCAGACGATTATAAAAGGATATTCTAAAAGGATGGAAACGATAATTTGATGGCGCCTATTTGTCTAAAACATAATTTATAACTAAATTCTAGAATTTTCCAACACTAACAGAAGCTAAAAGTTTTGTGTTAATTGGAATAATTTCGAATTTCCACAAATTCGCGCCGAATCATGTTCACCAACCTTTCATCAACAAATCCACTATTTGACACCAACATAAACAAATTCCACGTTTCAAATGTTCTTGCATTATTTTCAGTCAGTTCTAACAACGTTTCATCATTTGTTAGATTTTAAAATTTCTCAAAAAAGGCGCCAAAGGAGGCTTGCCAACCTGCATTTAACGAATCCACCAAATGCTGACAGGCGGTCAATATCAGGGCCGGCGGAAGCGGGCATTCAGAGCATGCCCTGCATGCGGGTGCCGCTAAGACAGGGGCGCCGCTTCCGCGACTTAATTCTTAAGTTCATTTTTAAATAACACAATTTTAGAAATTAATTTTATGTGATCGTAAGTTTGCAATATAAAAAACCAATTATTTTTTTCTAAAATGTACCCTGCAAATATGGTTCAGGATGCCGAAAAAATTAGCCTGTGAAAATATGAGCTCTTAATTTTAATATTAACAGGTGCCTCATCGCGATTTTCCATTTTCCATTTAATTAACATGGGAAAAATTTTTCTTCAAGATTTGGAATTTTGTAACTCTTTAACCGTTTATCAGATTGATAAGATCATGGCACACTCTTGTAGGGAATTGAACGCACTACAGAAGAGGTCTCTAATAATTTTTTGATAAATTTACTCTTTCAAAAGTTATTTAAAGTTAAAGTGAAATTCACCAAAATTTTTGAGATATTTTCACTTTTTTGGTGAATTTACAGAACCAATTGCCAAATTTTGGCCTAAATTATTTGTTTCAAAGTCTTTTTGAAATTCTGAGAGTATCTTCAGTCCATTTGATTGGTAGTTTTGTCCAAAAAATCTTGATCTAGACACTTTTCTTGATATACATATAAACATTTTAAAAATATTAATCTTTATTATCAAACCTCATATTTCTGATCTACAATTTTTTTTCTGTATTAATAATATCTCAATTTTAGTTAAAGTCATAATTATAAATTGTTTTTGCTTAATAAATTTTTTAAACTATTTAAATTTTTGGTCTCGAATTTAATGGATTACTCTTTTTATAATTTAAGTTAGGAATCATTTGCCGCTTGTCTTTCAATTTTTCAAAATTGAAGCGTACTGAGGATACGACCATAAATGTTAAAATTATTTTGATGGGTATAAATGTCTAAATTTTCTTCTAAAATCAATTTAATATTTTGCAGAAATATCATCAGAGAAACGATTATAAAGAATTTCTTTCATCGATTTTTTTGGGAGCTACTGCAACAGAGCAAATTTCCTGCAAAATTCCAGGAGATGTGAGGCCATATTCGATGTATGGCAAATGCTATTTATAGTCTTCGTCATTTTTGCATTTTTATTGTCATATGAACTAAACATACTCTCACAAATCCAAAAAAAGACTTTGAAACAAATAATTTAGGGCAAAATTTGGCAATTAGTTTGATAAATTCACCAAAAAAGTGAAAATATCTTTAAAAATTTTGGTGAATTCCAAACTTAATCTTAAATAACTTTTAAAAGAGTAAATTTATCAAAAAATTATAAGAGACATTTTTTGTAGTGCGTTCAATTCTCTACAAGAGTATGCCATGATCTTCTTAATCTGATAAACGGTTAAAGAGTAACAAAATTCCAGATCTTGAAGAAAAATTTTTCCCATGTTAATTAAATGGAAAATCGCACCTATTAATATTAAAATTAAGAGCTGATATTTTCACATGCTCATTTTTTTCACATCCTGAACAATATTTGCAGGGTACTTTTTGGATGAAAAAAATATCTAATAAGCAAATATTTATTATTGATCAGCAATCTAACGTTTAATAAATGATTATATGTAAAATTGCTGAAGGAGGAGGGGACGTGTAAAGGGGACGCTTAGAAATAAACTGCATGCGGGCGCCAAAGTCCTTAGCACCGGCACTGGTCAATATGATTTTCATCGGTAACTAATGTAGTTCACTTATTTTTATGCCGCTCTGTTGTTATGGTTCTCATGAATTTACCTTGTCCTCAATTTGTTTTATGAAATTTATTAGATAATGAAGGATTTCTAAGTTATTCATGTCAGATTTATGGGGATGAAATCATAATTTCAAATCCTTTAATTATTTTTAATTAGTATCAGCCTATCAACTAGATACCAATAAAGCTACTAAATTTATTGTTATTACTAAATAGATTAATTAGAATTTTTAATTACATTATAATAAGCACCTAAAAAAATAGTTTTAAATTATCATTAATTTTATGATGAAAATTTATTTGTTTGGAAATGGCGCCAAATCGTGTCTACCAACGTAACTTAAAGAAAATCACCAATTTTATAGTCTAATTAAAGAAAATGTCATAAAATGTGGTGGTTATTTCTGAAATTTCAAATGTGCAACTGAACGCTCCAAAAGTCTCTACGTGTTTATTTGCATATTTCTGTGTAAACCCGAAGTTTGTTATTGTTACTGTTGTTTTGTGACTTTTTGAAAAACTTTGAGATTTTCAAAATAATTTTCAGTATATAGTATATTCACAAACCAAAGGTAACTAAATTTCGGTTGGTACACTTGAATCTAGTAATACTTATAGTGATTCTTTTGTTTACATATGTGTATTTTCCATTATCCCGAGATTATGTACTTTATTTAACGACGAATCTGTCAAATCTAGTAACGTTTTGGTTCCTGAATCCACTATATTATTTTATATTTTCTAATGCCGTATCCACATGGTTGGGGATTTGTGAAGCGTTCAATTTCAGTTGGATAATTGACATTTAAAATTTCAAAAATGACCAGTACATTTTCGATACCAATTTCGGTGCACAAAGCTTTATTATATACTAAATCCACGATTTGAGTTTATAATTTCAAATGACAGTGTCACGAGCTTACAAAATTCTCTATTTGCTTATGTGAGAAAGTTGGGGGATTTTCAGTTATACAGTTGCATAATACGACAAAGTCAAAGCGTGGATAAACTACTTATATCGATTTTCATTTTGGCTTTAATAAATGCAAAGTATACTCGGTACACTATTCATATTGTAATATAAAGTGTGACATTTCAAATATGTCAAATTTTATGCAACTCAGTATGCTGAAAGTCCCTAACTATGAGGATTTAATTCCAATCACAATACCATTTGATAATATGCTCATAAGAATCTCATTATCAAAATCAAACTACGATAAATTAAGAAACAAAATAAAACTATGTTAATTTTTTAAAAACATGTAAACAAAAGCTTAAAATGTTATCACCTCAAACATGTCATAATCTAGGGACTTTCAGAACGTAAGTTGTATGAATTTTGACATTTGTCGGTCAAAATTTTATATTACAATAATGAACCGAGTATAGCAAAGTTCGTTATAATCCTAATTATTTGAAAGTGTGAGTAACAAGTTGTACCAACATGACATCAACAAAACCACCACATCTATTGATAAATTATAACTTTTTAATTTCAAAATACTAATTAATATGTAAATTACAATGTAATTTAATATTCATAAGTATAGTGGAAATATGTATTTTTAAATTGGATTATGTTTGTCGGTATTATAATATAAATCAGATTTTTATTACCTATTTCTACACAGAATATTTTTAATGTCGCTTAGGTTTTTATTATCTTTTCTTATTATTAATCGCTTACTATAATATCGATAAAAAATAATTTACAATCAAATTAAAGGTGCTAGCACACCTTACACTATTTAGATTCAGTGTACTTGCAGCCTTTATTCGTTTACAATAGATCGAATAGACGGAGAGATCTTTGTGTTTCACATAAATCCAATCTTATAATCGATTTCACGTACCAATCATCAATAATAACGAAAATCTAATATGTAAACAGATCATTTTTAATGGTAATATTAAAAATAAATAACTATAACAGCAACAATAACGAGAAAAAAAAACGAACACATAAAACAAACGAACAATAAGATAAAGTTGACCATATCGAATTTATTGAATATTAAAAAATATCGTTCTTATATACAATTGAATTTGGATGGTTTTGTTTAAAATCAAACAGACACCAAGTTGATAGTTAGTGGTTTTCGTCTACAAGATCTTCAACCACAATACGCACGCGTTCATCACCAATCATTATAAAAGTGTGTTTTTTTTTGTAGATGCTTTTTTTCTTTGATTTCACATTAATCTTTCTGGTGTGCGTTCATTCATTCATTCGAAATTACTGATCTGTAATAATTCAACCAAATAAAGTAATAAAAAGAAGGAAATGGAGTATACGGCGCGTCCGACCGACAACGTAACTCGCTGGCATTTCCTTGCTAATATAATAGAGAGAAAAAAATAGATGATGAAGATAAGAGAAATCTCCATAAGTCCCGGTTATTTGCTATTCAAGGAACTCCCCGGTGTTTATTATGAATAAAACAGAATAATGTGGAAATTATCTGGCAAACTATACTGTGACTTGTGTATTACTTTTAGCTCTGATAAAAAGTATATATTTAATAAATATATTTATTATTGTTCAGACATATTTTGCTCTCATTTGAGCATAATTTTGACGCAAGAAATAAAGCTGCTAAAACTAAATTTATTAAAAAACTTGATGTAAAATTGTCTCGTTAAAAATTGCAAAATATTGTAAAATATTTCGTTGTGACTCTCCAACAGGATGCAAAGCTATGTTGGCGTTAACTCGATTAGACCGCCCAGTATTGTATTAGAACAGTATAGTTGGCCTTCAATCAATGTTTGAAGTCATACTTCACAAAGACAAAGTACACATATGACTGATTTTAAACGAAGCAAAATCATGATTTTGGACTTGACTTATTGATGATATGATCTGGAAAACTCATAGGATCACTATTTTAGGGTGTGGTATTCACAAATAGGATATTGCGAAACAAACTTGTGAGGCCAGGTTCATGGTGCAAGAATCCGCAGATCTTTTGTGTCCATTATGGAGCGTGTCCAAATTACTGTTTGTATTTTGAGTATAATAAAAAAAAATCAAAATTAATGAAAATATTCACAACTATAGAGTGAATATCAAGCTCCAAACCGGATTTAGTGCTAAATTTGTGAGAAGCGCTTTTGTCGACTTTGTAATAAAAACAACAAAGACCTTTTTATCTTTATTCCAAGTTCATTTGCATTTGATGAAATAGATAACGTTTTCAATTTTGAAATCCTTTCAAATCTTAATTCAAAATACCGATTTTTGCTATTTTTTTGTCAATAATTGATTAGTATCTAATAGTGGTAAAAAAGTAACGTTTTTTTTCTAACCTTGCCTGTTTATAGCTATGACAGTTCCTTTGTCATTTGTCGAGAATTTTCATGTAAAACTCCGTTTAATGGCTGTTCAACTAGACGCCCAAAACAGATCTTTTTGAACTGAAAATTTCCATTTCTGAACTTGGTATACCAATCAGAAGCGATTCTTTCATCCCTGCAACCCTCTCCAAAGACACTTCAAGTGCCACCAACAACTTTGAGGCCTTAGAACCTTGACCAAATGTTAATAAAAGGAAGTTCCGAAAATGTCTCATTATACTCAAGTTGGCATTCCATCTTAATGATCTTAAAATCAACATAAATTGACTTAAACAAAAAAAAACATATGTACGGGTCTACCGGTTGTATTCTAATAGAACATCCCCTTTCGAACTGGTCAAAACTTTATGCAAAAAATATTTAATCACGGAATTTTAAAGAAAACGATGGCAACTTAGTCGACAACCTAATTCGATATTATTTTTCTGCTTACAGTTTTGTGGAAACACTTCAAATCAATACTTTTGCGTCAAATTTCTATTTGCTAAGTAGATGTGTAGAAAATTGAACAATTTTACATATATAAACATAAAAAATTAGAGCCCATTAGAAAAAAATACGCCTAAAGCGTCCACAACATCAGATATCGTTTCGAAAGGTCTAACTATGGGTCATCATTTTCTTTGTTACTCCTTCTAATTGGTAATTTTTCGATTACTACATACGTTCCGTTGAACAATTTCATATTTCAAAGTACTCACTATTGTATAATAAAATAAATCACATGTTTGCTTTGATAAACATAATAATTAGCTTCATCTAGGAATGCACAATTAATTTCTTATTCACATTAAACAGAACATTTAACGCATTAATTTACACGATATCTTTTCTCATTGTAATAATGTTTTTTTGTATAAAATCGCTCGTATCTAAAGCTTTGAGAATCTAACAAAACATTAAAGTTTATCGCTCAATTTTCATCGCTCCTAATTAGAAATGTTAGCGTAAAATTATAAAATCACCCCTTTATATTGTTTTGTTAGTATCCCACCCCCTAATCAACGATCCTATTTTATATCCGAAATCCAATTATCGAGCATGAAATTACAATAAAACACACCCAGTCACTCTATCTTGTCAATATACGTATAAATCGAATGATTCGTTAAACTTTTTATTGAATCGACAAAAAAAAAATCGAATATAAGACTGTTTTTTTATATGGCAGAATAACTCAAATTAATCCCCATAAATGTTGAGATGTAATGTGATTTTTGTAATGGGCTAATAGTTGGCGCTCGATCACGTGATTTACGTCAATTTAGTTCACCTACAAATAAACCAACAAATTGTAGATTATGTTAAATCAATAACGAAACGTTTTTATTATGCTTGTTTAGATAGCTATATATCTCAATACGGTTTTCGTATTTATTGCATTTTCAAATTTGAAGCCTAGAAATTTTATTAAGTTTTATTATAAACAACTCTATACAATGTATATAATTGTATCATTATTGTATTTATCTAACAATGTTTGCGTGCAACACGCAAATTTTCTGTAACTAAACATTTGCATCTATTGTTAATTTTATTACGTTCCCCATTTCAGAAACTTTGAAAGATTTTCTTAGTATTACAGAAAAAAAACAAAAAACTACTTCAGTACTTTGTATAATTTCAACAATAAAATTAATTTCAACAAAACTTTAATAATCAACCGAAAATACTATAGAGATGGAAAAAAAAAGTGTATACGAATTCTTCTCTCCCACAATTATATCAACATTAAAACGATAAATGACAGCGCAGTAGAAAATGAATGAGGAAGTCAAATATTAAAGATAATCACGATTTTGTTGAATTTTATCCGTTAGTTGACACGTTTTCTATTAGATTTACTTAAATGATTACTACTGACTATTAAACAAGTTTACAAGACATTCGAGAGTCTGGTGGAAAAAAAAAACCGAACACACAAGAGAGTATTAGTTGCGTGTATGGTGGCCTCGAGGGGCATAGATCAACAACTAACAAATTGTCAGTTTTTAAAGCCATGCCGGAATTTACCTGTAACGTGCAAATTTTCAGAGAGTTGTTTCTTTGTTTTGCAAATAGATATTTTGTGTTTTGTTTAAAGATTGAATCCGCAGCAAAGTAAGCAGTTGTTTATAGCGGCAAAATTTTTGGGACAGCATTCTTTAATGTGGCCCGTACTTGATTTTACGCATAGGACTTTGTTGAGAGTATTCTATTGCTTGTTTGTGATAATTACTCCAAGGGATGTGTGTCCGGGTGTGTCAGTTGTAAAGTGTAATACATAATGTTTACGATAAGACTGTGAAATAGTCACGTTTTAACGAATCAAAATATATAAACAATTAATAACTCTTCTCACTTCAGATTATTGGTGAATCAGTTCAATCTCGGTATAATGCCCCATCCCCCAGTTTAGGTAACCCCCTCAAAAACAAGCCATAACTATTATTGAAGTAAAAAACAATTGTAGAACAGTCTTAACTTTGATGAATTATTTTTTTCTTTTATTATTTTTCCGTAGAGGGGCGCCAAAAAGCAGTTTGTCGGGAGCACTGGGAAAACTTGGGCCGTTTTGATTAGATCGACGCATATCCAAATTTAGATGATCTCTATAAGGTCAAGCCTCAAAAAGCCAATAAAAGGCCATAAACTGTCTAATCCAGTGTTCCCCAAACTAACAATAAGATCTAGGGCCGACTGGTAAAGCATTCGAGAAGTTAGTCACTGCAATTGTTTAGGTTGTGCTCTTTCGAGATAAACTTTAAAATTCTATTGTTAGAATTCGATTGTTAGAAGTTGCACTTATTCTGCGAAAGGGTGAATTTGACTTGCAAGTAGTTGAATCATGATGTGGTGCGGTATTGAGTTATCAAACGAACTTGAAGGTGGTTTTTTGGCAACTATTTAGGCATTCATTACAAATATATTTTTTCTCCCGACAGGTACAAAATGGCTTCTATTGACTTCATTTTGAATACATAATAGGGAAAAATTTATTCAGCTTATCAGAATAGAACTGAAATTAGTAATATAATTTTCTTCGAACACAAAAATGGGAGATAATAGTACCAAGAACGGGCCAAACATCGTCAAGATTCTTGGCAATTTCTTAGATTTGGGCCAATACGCCGCCATACGCTATACTAATTTATGATTAGCATGATAGAGGCCGGCCCAAGCTTTCCTGGCGCTCCAAGCAAACTTATTTTTGGCACCCCTCTCCGGAAAACAATAATAATAATTATTATCTATCAAAATCATGACTGTAGTACCTACCTTTTTTTTATAATAGTCAGAATATTCTCAACAATGTGCTACACGTGAAATCAAGACACCAAAAAATGCCGCCCCTAAAATCATGCCACTCTATGCAAGTGCCTGCTTTGCTGTGGCCTCGAGCCGACCCTGGTGATGCCACTTTTAATAAACTTAATAAATTTAATAAACAAATCGGTTTGGTTGTTTGGGAATAAACGACGAAAACAGTTTCTTTTTAGAATTGTCAAATTTCTTAACAGAAACTTGAAATCTTCGTCACGCCCCCAGTATTGTTACGCCACTGATCATTTTTATAAGACGACAAACTTCATCTTAATGGTTTGTCAAATCTAAATCTGATTTTTCCCTTCGTAGTTCGTCTATTTTATGCGGAAAATCATCAAAAGTGCTAATTGATTGGTTTCAGGGATTAATTTCCCATTATGTCCCTTTTGCTAAGTTAATTACAATGATCGTAAAATTGACGATGCGTTCACTTTGTGTTAAGAATTTCAATTTACATAGAAAAGAAATAAGTGAGTAAACAAATAAATGAATATTCATCGCCGGATTCAATTCAATTTCTTTCTAATTCGTTTTTTTGTTTTGTTTATTATTGTTTTCTTTTACAATCTGATTTCCTACTTGTTTTTCTTTAAAATTTCAAATTAATTTACAAAAACAACAATCAATTGTTTTGATTTACTTCACTGATTATTGTCGCATCGTATCGATTGATTGTTTCCAACTGTAAAATCGAATTTGTTACGAACATATTCATTACTCTTATTATTATTGTTTTTATTATTGAATGTGCATTGCAGCAAAATCGTAAAAATACAGAGCAGTCTAGTAATTGGTGGACTTAGCATAGATCAAAATTTGCACGATCAAATGGCTAAATGCATCAATTCGGTATCGATGCTGTTTGCTTTAAATATGAATAGTTTTTAAGAGGGCTAAGTATCAATAAGCTTAAAAATTATGTCATGTGATCTTTGAGGGTCACTTAAATTCTTAGAGCAGAAGAACGCTTAGTTCACTAACCATATTAGAGCAAACACCCCGTTTAACTAGAGCACTTAGCGGATAAATTGAGCTTCAGTTTGACGTATAGTGAGCCCAGTGACTTAAGGTTTAAGACAGAGTAATAAAATTTTGACAGATTTATAAAGGTTGCAGTTGTGAAAGTAGCTTTTACAGGAGAAAGGTGATTTTTTTTCGAAAATTCCACAAAAAACACTTCATTTACATATGATCACCAATGGTGTCCTTGGGTGGAGGTCTAACGAAGTGGTAGGTTTTTCACAGACATACAATACGTACAATAAAGTAAATATAGTTGACCAAATGACTTGATGATTTGGAAGCGAATTCTCAAGTTGCTATAAATCACCATGCAGTCAAAGAGAACCCATAGATAGAACATCTGTTAGAAATTTTTGTAAGTAACGCGTTTATTAGGAGACTTAATAAAGTTCAAAGCATATAAAGTCTCAAGGTTATTAAATCGATACAGAGTCTGGTCTACTATACAAATTTAACAATTAGAATACCTTGTATCCCTGATGTTGGAAAA
Source organism: Epicauta chinensis (assembly GCA_021725515.1). Classification (NCBI taxonomy): domain Eukaryota; kingdom Metazoa; phylum Arthropoda; class Insecta; order Coleoptera; family Meloidae; genus Epicauta; species Epicauta chinensis. The sequence continues at coordinate 617,256 of JAEDXX010000059.1, forward strand.
TAAAAACGAGACTCTTTTATTTACAATTATTATTTCCATCATAAACAATGAATCAATAAAAAATCACAAAGAAATGCCCTTTAAACAAATGAAATAGCTCCTAAATAAAGTAGAAAGTACTAACAGAAGTGGTAATTTCCCCCTAATTTTTCTCATTCTCAATAATTATTGATTAATGGTGTCATTTCCGTGAATAATCTTAATTTAAAATTTGCAATAAAACGCTCTTCAACAACAAGTACTTATTTAAAATGTTACAAGTGTACCGGTTCCGGCATCTCTGCAATCTTCAGCACTCAGATTTGCCAATAATTGACTCTGAGTGCTGAAGATGCAGAATAAAAGTTTGTTCTTGAGGAACGTTCTATAAGGCAACTTTTAAATAATTACGTTTTACTACTACAACAAGGTTCGTGCTTAATAGTAGAATTATTAAAAGGGCATTGGATCAATTCCACACCCAGCTTTGAATTACATGGAAATTAATTAAGACTTTAAAGGACTTATTTTATAAAAACATAAATTATTACTTCTAAAACATGTATTTTGCCTTCGACACTGAAAACGGTCCTTTCTCTTATCTTTCCGATTTCCTACAAACTATTTGAAATGGAAGCCGCATCGTAATCTTGACCACACCCAAGATAATTCGACTTCAATCTCACGAGTCATTGCAACTACTATACGTCAGGCGGTAGATGTGCTGTTGAAGTCAAATCAACGAACTGTTACTTTAAACAAATAACTGATGATTTAGAAAATTTCTACAATTACAGAAAAACAATTAGATTTTCAGTTGGTTGTTTTGACATTGATCGTTAATGAACTTGTGTAGAAATCAAGCGGAACCGAAGCGAAAAACTGTATAATTAAATATTCTATAAACATAATAGACAACAACAGATTGTAAGCATTAAATAGATAGCTCTTAAATGGATAAATAAATAAACAAATGACGATTAAAATTAACAACAAATAATGGAAGGATGAATTTATCTGTCTTTGGAAAAGTAACACAACAAAAAATTAATAACAATAATAAATTAATATATACTTAAAGGAGAAAGAAAAGCTTTAAAAGCATTTAAATCTGTTATAAAGTCAAACAAGTTGATTAGTAATTTTATGTTAATGCAGCACATAAATCAGCTGTTTTTATCCTTTTGTTCTTTCATGAAAACAAAAAATAAATAAAATTAGTCTTATCTCACTCTTGCACAAACATTCAACTTTTATTGGATTTTTTCCATTACCTCCTCGGTTTGGTTGTGTTGTTGTTTTTTTTTTCTTTTTCAACGTCCTCTCTTAATAGGAATTCTTTAAAAATCGAACGTCTATTAAAGATAGACTAGAAATATCTCGATAAAGAGGCACGCGACAATCTCCCTAAACCATTTTGTTTGTTAATCATATGTTAATTCGTGCCGCGTCCCCACATAATTTGCCCGATTGTCCGACTAATTATTTCCAAAAGAATATTTTTATTAAACCAAATTAAAAATAAATAAATTCAAAATGGCTGAATTGTTCATTTGTTTTATATTAATTTATTTATTGATTTCATTTTGATTGTGTTTGTGTATTTGTAGAAGGTGCATGCCGCCGCCGCTGTACCGCCAATTGTGCACTAATTGACGTTTCTGGCTCGAGGGCCCCAAAGACGTTGTTGTTTTCTATGTTGCTGTGTTATGGTGCTTGATTAGAATTTATGACCGGCATTCGGTATTTAATGTGACGTACACTTCGAATTAACTTTATTATGATTTTAATATAAGAAACATACAACTATCTCTTTCTAACTAATTAAATTTATATAGAACTCGAATAAAATAGAGAGAAAAAAACATGATTTTTCCCAAGACTGTAGCATTATTTCGAATTCTCCCCAATCAATATTTGTTTTTATTTGATACTCTAAATAAATTACAATTTATACCTAGTCGTTGTTGAGTTTTGCGCTTAATTAACAGACCTTAACCCTCCATCTATCCGTTAGTAATATTATTATTTTTATATATGTGTATGTGTAGTAAAATAACAATAAACTTCTTTTTTGAAGAACTTGTTCGAAGGCGTGAGCTGTACAAAGTACCTACAAAAGCGCCAGCTAACAAGCTGTTATATTGTTTTATTATTGGATTCTTTATTTTATTTTTTCACCAGTTGGTAATGTTAATTGGCCATATAAAGTCATTATAACATGATTAAACACTAATTAGGGATTTTGTCGAAAAATTATTGGTCTCTTGTTCGTTTTGATGATTCGAGAAGCAACATTTGGGGCGATACCAAAACGAAATTGTTACCGACTGGCGTACAATGTTACAAAATTCGAAAATTAACGGCCATTTACCGCATTTACCACTTGGAATTAATTCCATTTGCAATAAGTTGAGTTTTCAAATTACTAAAATTGATTTAGCGAAGAATTCGGAGTGTAAAATATGTAAAATTTAGTACTATAGAAAATTATAACGATGAATATTCAAATAGTAGAGAATATTCAATATAGTGATGACCCATTGGCAAACCATATCACGAAATTTTCTAAGGTTAAAGAGTTTATTGAAAACATTAATTATTGAAATTTAGCAACAAATATAAATATCGTAATCTCTGGGTTTTTTGGGGATTTACAGCTAGTTCTCTATTTGGACAGAAAAGAGCGTAAAGCCATTACACCTTAGATCAGGGGTTCCCAAAGTGCGGCCCGCAAATCCTGTAAATGCGGCCCGCGACATGAATGCGATAATTTATATTTTTATTAAATAATAAATAAAATAAATAGTACCTATATAAAATATTACGAATAAAATGCAATAAAATAATGTTGAGTTTATATCTACATTTTTTTTTAGTGTAATATGTCTAATTTGCATTTGTTTTTATTAATAATTAATAGATTATTAGTTTGTAATAACTGTTGATATAATTCCGTTTTTTTTCTGGCCCGTAAAAAATTTGGGGAATAGGTACTGAATTGGCCCTCCTACAAAAAACTTTGGCAACCTCTGCCTTAGATACAGACGTTGATCTACTGTAAAAGGCAGGCGGTTATTTAGTACAAAATTACGAATTTGTTTGTTTTGTCGAGGGAAGAGGCTCTCAATTGTAATAGTCGGGAACTACTGCACAAATATGGGTAGAAAAAGACTCAAATGATCAAGACCGCATATGCAATATTTTGGCAAGTAATTTGTTAAAAAACGCATAGGGAATTTTATCCAACTGATAAGGAAAAGTTGATGGACTTGATGCCCTACTTTTTTCATTTTGTTATTCAAAGCTAACTTCAAACTAAATCTACCAGAACGATAAACTTATTTGTAATCATCGGTAAATCGAAAAAACATAGATTTACAACGAAGAAGGAACGGCCGGCTCCCATCTTTTGGGCACATTTTTGAAAAGCCAGCCCAGTTTCGGCACAAGTCGATTTTGTATGGCAAACAATGTTAATGAGTCTTATCGCTCGTATTTCCACCACACAACACAAATTTATGACGTTAAAAATTGCAATAATATTTCCATAAAATTATCAACTTTATCAATACGAAAAAAAAAATTAAAACGAAAATAAATTTAAATTTGCAAATGGAAAACAATTGTTATTTACTTGTAAAATAATAAACAATATTGAAAAATCTGACCCAAACAATTATCGTTTTAAATTGAATTGTTTTACCTGAATTATTTGAAATTAAAACGCAAATATAATTGTAAATGTATCATATATGTACATGTAACGATATAATAATATATATATATAAAACGAACGATAACGATTGTAATTGATTATGTAAAGATAATATAATAACAATAGTAATTAAAAAAGACCGTTATTCAAAACAGAAATACCCGTGTACCTGTATACAGGAAATAATCAAGTTTTTATTTGTGATACTAATTAATTTCATGTACCACAATTCAAATAATTACAATACAATCATAGTCAAAACTTTTTTTTTGATTAATTTCAATAAATTTAAATTTACCGCCAAATAACTGCTATAACGATTGGTTAATGCGGTTTAACGCTCGAATGATATTGGTCAGAAAATAGCGGCCGATTCGAATTATCAGACTATTAAATATTTGCATATATTGTCAAATTTTTTTTTTTTAATTACATACAAATTCAATTTCATTCAATGAATAATCATTTTTCGTATTTTAACTCCCTATTTGATTAATTGATTAGTACTTCACCTGTATATCCGTATTTATTTACGATTTTTCAGGCAAATTAGTAGATAATGTGGGATTCCTGTTTATTTTGTCACTTCCGCAAATCTTCACTTGTATATCAAGGTTTCTATTATTGTAACCGTAATTCTTTTAAATCGTCTGTAAATGTGTTCTCTGTCTTACACATAGCTGGCCAGATGTCGTAAATCCATCTGATAGAGACAGATATAGTATTGGCGCGAATGTGGCACATTCCGTGAGCATTACCGTATATTTGTTTGTTTTCCAGGTACGATAATTGAACGTTTTATTGCTCGAACAAGAGAAGGATTAGTTTATATTAGGTATGTTTATTTGTTAGTTGTAGTTGAGGATAGAACGGGATTTTGTTGATGGAATTAATGGTTACAATTAGACAAGGCACGCATTTTAGTCACGACAAATCGCTATATATTCCATCATTCTATTACTTATATTTACTGACATAAGAAAAATTAAACTAATTTAATGGTAAATTTACAAGGATAAATGTGGTCGCGCCACCCTCCCAATTGCCCCCCGGCAATAATAACAACAACAATAAAACTAAATGTAAAGTAAAACGAAAATTAATTGGGGAACTTACCTTGTTTTGGTGTTGTTGTTGTCGTTGTTGAGGTTGTTGTTGTTTCATTACTACCATCGGTGGTACTATCAGTACCATCACCTAAATCAACTAAACTCCGTATCGAGAACACCGATTTGGCGACGCGCATTTTACACACATTGTCCTGGGGTACTCCTGCATCCCTCGGTCGTACACTAAGATCCATTTCAACTACAGATTCATTATCCATTTATCTGTAGGTATATATAAAAAAATATATAGGTAGCTAAGATTTATTTTTATTGTTTTATTTATAATGAACAAATTTCAACAATTTAAAATATATAATTATTTTTGATTTACTATGTAAATTAGGTATAATTTTAAATGGTCCGTTGAATATGTACACACGAAATAATTAACATTTTGTCCGTTGACAATTATTTAAAGATAAAACAACAATGCAACAATGGAAATAATTAAGAACAAGGTAATTAACAAAGTATGTGTTTAAAATTTGAATAATTTTTATATTTAAAAAACTAAAAGATAAACGAACGCGGACATATAAGAATTGTATTTTTTATTTATACGAATTTCTTTATCTGATTACCAGAAACTTAAAAGAAAAAAAAATAGAAAATATGTGAAACAACCATAAAATAGAATTAATCATCAAATGGAACACCACTGCGAGCAGGCGAAAAGTTTACAATCTCGGGGCAATCTTCTCTTTGGTGTTCCATTCAATAACATCCAGCAGACAGAGGTAGGGGGATGTTTTATTTAAATTTTGTTTCCTAGGATTCTTTTCTTAGTCTAAAAGGGTCGATTTATAATTACTAACCCACCCTGACCAGCTAGTGAGCCGATTGTTAAGCAATTCTTAGGCAACTCGATTGGTACGAAGCTTGGGCTGCGTTTGTAATACCGTAAAGAAGTGTTGCAGTATTTTGATGTGATTTTCGTATGTTTTTGTTGGGTCTATAAAAAGCATAGATCACGAACGTTTCTCAGATAGTTTTAAGAACCAATTTGAGGTACAAACGAGTGCAACTTAGGGTTGGCCGCAGCTTCTCCTCCGCTGCTAGTGGAGACGAGAATCTCGGCCGTTTTGTCAAGATGAGATAAACGATTAAAAATGTACGTATATGTGTATCTATCGTAAAATCGGCGCCAGACGAGAGAAACTCTTGTCCGGACCTTTGATGTGTATCTCTCGGACAAATTTTAAAAAAAATTGAACTTAATTCTACCTACATCGTTTAAAGACATAAAAATATCTTTCCATCGTCTGATTGGCGAAGCCGACTAATCTTAGAATTTTCTGTAACTGTTCTTTAGGAACCCAAAGAACAAAATTTATGTACAGGATGACGCATTTTAGATGGTTTTCCTATAAGGAGAGCTCGTACAAAATAATGGAAAGTACATTCCTATCCTACTTTTTCGAAACTAGTCAGATAGTGAAATTAGATCTTTGCTATGTTCTTTTGTTTTCGAGTTATTTCCGGTTTTTCATTTTTTCGTGATTTCGAAAATGCCTTATATCTCCTAGACTTTCGGAAAAGTTGATACTTTTTGTACTGTTTCTTGTGCAGTTTTTAAAGCTCATTTAATTTGGATAATTATATTTTCTCTAGCTTTCACCGTTTTTGAGTTATAACACAAACTTATGTTTTTTTAAATGGAACAAATATTTAATTTATAACTAATTAAATTGCTTAATTTTTTCTAATTCCAAATATATATAGGTAGTTTGATATTGTTATTATCAAAAATACGGGAGTTATTTTGAAAATTTCGATTTCGCAAGTACAAAAATTATACTTGAAAGGACTTTAGAGTGCCACGGAACAAATCTTACCTATTGCAAAATAAGAAAACAAAAGAATAAATAAATAGCAACTAAAATAATAGTTCTTTGAAAACCTAAAAAACAATTGTTTCATAGCACTCTAAAGTCTTTTAGAATATGATTTTCGGAATTTTTCCCTTCGAAATCGAAATTTTTCAAATAACTCTCACATTTTTAAAAAGAACTGTAGAAAACCATATATATTTGAAATCAGAAAAAAATAAGCAATTCAATGAGCAATAGATTAAATATATGTTCCATTTAAAAAAACATAAGTTTGTGTTATAACTCAAAATCGATGAGAGCTAGAGAAAATCTAATTACCTAAATAGAATCAGATTTAAAAACTACATTGAACAAATGAAAAACCGGAAATAACTCGAAAACAAAAGAACATAGCAAAAATCTAATTACACCATTTGAGTAGTCTCGAAAAAGTAGGACTGGAATGTACTAACCATTTATTCTGTACGAGCTCTCGTTAAAGGAGATTCCCTGCAAAACCATCGAAAAGTAGCCACCCTGTACACATACTAAGAATGAAAATAACAAAACGAATTTTGCAGAGGTTTGAAGTTGAAGATCAAAACTGATGATCCTGAAAAAATTCATATTTTTATCTGGCAGTCAACAATGGGATTTTTAGAAATTTTTGGAATTTTCAAAATTTCAAACAAAGAATTTGTATATAAAGAGTGGGCTATTCGGGTTAATTATTGGCTGTATTTTTTCTATAATATGTACACTTAATTTCTGAGTAACATCAGTCACTTACATTAAACAGTCGACTCATTGGAGTCAGTTAAAAAACACAAAAATTGAGTAATAAAGACATATCTTCAGCACCTTCTCGTTAATGACAGCTATTAATCGAGCAAATTTTTATCTATCACATGAAAGCTACTATCTTTGATCTTCAAAATGCCGCCCCAAACGCACAGATATCTTAAACAGTAAAATTTTTACAGCTAAAATTGATGAAGCCTGAAAATTACATTTCTTGAAAGTCTTAATTCGAATACGCCGAAACGATGGCTTATAAAAATTAAATGTAGATAAATTTTGTTCTTTTGGATCCTAAAGAACAGTCCCTCAAAGTTACAGCAAAATCTAAGATTAGTCGGTTTCGCCTTCAGACAATTTCATATGTAAATAGGTAAATACCTATTATTGCTATTTGGGAAATGACACAAGACGAGAGCGAACTGTTTCTCTCGTCCGGTTTCGACGCGAGAAACTGAAACGATACAAATCTCTGGCGGCATCGCTAGCTGCAAGTAAATTTTCTTTGGTTACCCCATAGATCTTAGAAATTCTCCAAACAGCAATCAAAACGCTTTTACTAATCGGTCAACGAACGCATTCAAAAATGCTGCCCCAAAAGAAATGCCAGAATAGTTTAGAATTCTAGAGCTAGAATGCTTATAGTGACAAGGATTCTGTTCTGTTTTTTCTAGAGTCTATAGGCACAAATTTTAGTAGGTATCATTTATTTCATCGTGCCTCAATACTGCATACAGTATGGCATATTATCTATGGGATTACCAACATGAGCAAGATCTAAGAAACATCGATTGCTTATGAATCTTTATGATTTATTTGCTGACAGATATGTGGAAATGTTTAACAAAAAAAATTATCAAAGTCAAAAAGTGCCAGAATCAGGGTCTTCTATACTTCTTTACTCCTTGAGGAGTTATTTGCTAGCTGAAGGAGGAAATTTTTCATCTTCAGGGATGATTTTTTTTATTACTTTAAAGATTAGATTAATCGCGTACGTACATTCTTGATAAGAACCGAACAAAAGACACTTACTTAACGCCTTTTTTAGATTTATTCGTGCTTGCTCAGTTGTGTTCCCGTCTTTGAACTGTTAATGTCGTTTTTGTCTAATGCTAGTGTTAGTGCAAGTGCCTTTAGTGTAAAAACAGACATCCCATATGTGGAATGGCTACAAGATTCCCATAAGGATGGTAAATTTTCCAATAATATATTTTTATTTCTATTTTTATTACAGTTAGGTACACACTGGAACCAAACCGTCAGTTTGATTACGAAATCTTTTATAATACTTTTCGATAAAGAATTATTTTAGAATTTTAATCACAAAATGAGGTAACACGAATGGTCATTGTTTTTTTCTTGTTATCAAGAAAACTGTTCTCGATCACGTAAAATTTAGTAAAGGGCCAGGAAGGCTCAAGTGGCCCTGACTATATCTTTTTTTATAAAAACCGGCCGTTGGAAGTCCGAGACTTTAAAAAATATAGCTTTTTGAGAACTCTTAGCACTCCGATTGGAGTGGATCGTAGCCGAATCGTAGAACTACGATTAGTTCTAAGTCCAAAGACGTCATTAACAGTATCGCTCCCCATCCCCGTTTACCATCCCCCAATTTGCTACTCCCAATTTACACAATATAAGGCAATATTACGGATCCCAAGTTATCGACTCAAATCCGACACAGATTCCAGTTTCTTCCACAATTCAAAACAGATTTCATAGCCAACATTGATCACTATCTATGAATGAGCTTGTTTTATTTTCAGATGATCGAAACAGACAATGACTTTATGGAATTTACGTTCGAGAATAGATGGATATTGTGCGGTAGTTGATGCTTGTTAGATAAAAAGTAGCCGCTGTAGTGTTTTAATTTTTTTTTTTTTGATAACATGATTTGCAAATTGTTGAGATTTAAGTCGGTTTTTCCGAGAAATTATTTTTTATACCACAATTACAGAAAACTTATTGTTCGAACGATTTTATACAGGGCGTTCCTCCTTAACGGCACACTACGCGCTAAGTACCTATACTCTGTCCAAAAATTTCGTATAATATTTCAAACGTCACATGATATAGGTATGCAACTTAATAATTTAAAAAGTTCCTAACGTTCACATGTTTACTTGAAACAAAAACAATATTACGTGGTGGTACTCCTGTTTAAATGAAACTCAACAAGTTTGTTTACATATTTTAGATGCTCTCGAAGTTCAATATTTTGTGATGAATCAATTTTGAAGGGAAGAATTTAAAATTTGGAGGATGCCCGATCCGCAAGACTAGTTCCAAAGGAATCAACCACCACCCAATTTGGGATTGGTGGTGAAGTGTCGGTTCGAGGGGTCTGCCCTGGGCGCCGTTCTATGTAAGTATGGAGAATATTATTTAATAGATAACGAAAACGGCGCATGAAACTCTTGCTTGTCCCGGCCGCAATTAAGACTCGGTCCGGCTCTAGATGGTGACTAACTATTAAGGACACCAAAAACTAAACGAAATAAATCTGTTTGGCATTTTAAAAAGCCCGCTTAAATCCACATGTTGCCAACAGTTTATCGAATCTCTCTCAGCCACCTATGATTGAATAACAATTATTTTTGCATAATTAATTTTAACATTAATTAACAATTCAAATAAATTATTATTCTAATGAATTGCTACATTTATGATTCAGTTAATTCATATAATTAATGGATTTGAAATTAGCCGGTTTTTTTCATTTGTTTTATTATTGACAATTGTCATATGCTCATAATGATTGAGCGCCAAATTCGAAAAATTAATATAAAAAATTATTATTATAGATAATATGTAAAATAGTAATTATCAAGGGCGTTGTGAGGTAAATAACGCCTGAATGTCGACAGTGTGCTGTATGCCCATAATGCCCGTGGTGCATTCATGAGTTTATGACATGATTAAAAGAAGCAGTTTAACTTTATTTTTGTTTTTTTTCAAATTTTTCTTTGACGTCAGAAAAATTGCGGTTATGATCACATTTAAAAAAGTTGTTTATTATAGCAACGCTCCTGAACAGCGGGCTATTATTTTTCATAACGCCATCGTAACAAACAATTCTGAACAGCGGGCTATTATTTTTCATAACGCCATCGTAACAAACAATTATTATTTGCTATATATATACATATGACATAAATATAATTTACGTATTTATATTAGATAATACGTTGATAACAAATAATTAAACGGTAATTGGTTTACGTATTTTTGTATAATTATTTTCAAATATCTATCGACACTTGCATAATTATCCACATTCATTACAATAATTATAGGCATTATTGTTTTTTTTTTCAAATTTTCCTTGTTGATAAATTTATACTATTTACCTACTTATCAATCCAACGAAAGCTATTGTTAATTTCCCTCTTATCAACAACTCGGTTAGATAATGGGAAATCTAATTGCCCAATTTAATAGGTAATTCCGTCCAATTTCACAGCAAAAAAAAAGAGGCAGATAAGTCTATGAAACTCGTTTAGATAACAATGTAATTATAACATAAATAATAGTAACATTTCCGTTTTACTGATAATTAGTTATCAATGAAGAATTTGCATATGTGACTCAAAAATATTTTGCAAATTTCACATAAATTATTTAATAATATTCAAGGATTCACTCTTCGCCACTCATACATTCACAAAATTATGATAAAATAAAAATGATAAGAATTGTCCTTACTTTATTGCTTTTGTTTTTGTTTTGTTTAGATAATCGAACCACCACAATTCACCGCGTCACTATTTTACTCAATTATTATGATTATCACATTAGCGCCAATTTCCGGTCACGTGGTTACATTAACTGGTATACCCACAATTACATTTTATTATAGACGATGGTAAGTTTAATAATTGTACAGATGCATCGTTTCGTTGGTGTTGTTTTTTTTTGTGTGTGTGCGTATGTCTATGTGTACGTAATAAGCAGGTGTTAATGTTAAATAATAATAATGATAGCGAACCGATGTTAAACGCTTAGGTGTGTACTGTCGATAAACCAACACGGTTACTGTTGTCTACCAGACGATGCTTGGTACTAAATGGGATGGTATCGATTGTGGAACGGCCCATCGGTGGGCGGAGTTCGACCCTATCATTAATTATTGCTCTTGTTTTGCCTAATAGCGTCCAATAAATAATTGAATTTTTAAACTTGGAACGATGATACTTGTGTGTCTTTATAAATGTTGAAAAAACGGTCCGAGGGGGGCGCCGTTTTCAATGGAACGCCGAAACCTACAACCATGAAGATTATTTAATAGGTTATTTAATAAATAGATGTCCTGGGCGCAATTCAGTCTCGATCCGGCCCTGTGGAATAGTGCAGCTTAAATTTCAATTGTTCTCGCCGACCTTTTGAATATTTCCAACAAAATTATGCAAGCGAATAAATCACAATTTAACGTGTGTCGGTTGGAATCTTGATAAAAAACGAAATAAATTGGAGCCGTTGTTGTTGTATCAACAACTTAATTAAATGAAATTTACGTTGAATTCATGTAAATGAATTTCCACCGCCCTAGTAACAATAATCAACAAATCTTAAGACTAACCTAAGGGTAAAACAACTTAAATCAAATAAATTATTTTACCCGATAGGGTAGAGTTGTGTTTAATCCTGGATATGTTTATAAATTGAATTCCTCGGATACGCCCATCATTTCAATATTCGTACCAATCGGACAACCGGTACACCCCACTTGGGATGTAGATAAAATGGCGATAATTCAGATGAGACAGGTGTTTCTACCGGTCGATTGGAATGAGATGAAACATTGGATGATGATCAATTTTTCAACTAAATTTGATCGAAATGAATAGTTTTCTAGTGTATACTTAATTACTTAAGCTTTATTGCAATTGTTTGATGTATAGTGGAGGCGGAGCCAGTATTTCCTACTTGTTGATCGGTTGCCCTAGGAACAAATCTCCTTCTCTTTTCCATGGACGCGCGGTGTTTTCAAATTTTGCAATACTTCTTCTAAATGTGTTTAACAGTAATAATAATAATTATTATTATTATTATAAAATAATAAATAAGCATGGGCGGAGTTTAAGGTTAGAACGCGCAGGATTTTCAAAAATTGTTTTTTACATAATTTTATTTTCATACAGAAAAAAATTCGTTAATCCTGTAAATATTCTCGAAGATTTGTAGAGGCCCCTTGTACTATGTAAATTTGCTTTCGAAACTTTTCAAAGAGAGTGAGCAGGATTTTTCGAAAGCGACTAAACCGAACAGTCTGAAAGTATACCTACAAGCTTCATATAATTTCGTCGATAAGTAATTTAAAACTAATAAAAACTACCATTATAAATAAAAACAAACGACAAAATAGAATTGAAAGCAACCACAAACAATCAGGGAAATAAAACCGTTTTTACAGACTCCTCAATCAATTGTCTTGGATTTATTAAACAATACATGCCACTATCGGCTTACCTACATGATCAGCACCGTCGACCTTGACTTTCAAGGCCGATTCCCCTTAGAGCTGCAGGCTCCTCCAGCTCTCCAACTCCGGAGAACTAACTAAACTCTTATTCTCTATCCAGGAGAGTGTCGGAGCCATATACGTACCGCACAGGGGTACTTGCTCCTACTCCGCACTTAGTTTAAACAACTACCCCACGAGGAGTCCAACCTAAGTGATTGAACAAGGTTTTAAATTGCTTCAGGTAGACGTCCTAGACTCACCTCCTAATAAGGCACTTAAGGTCTGTAAGTCCCCGAAAGTTGAATCTCGCCTCTGTGAATTTTTTCCACCTCCTGATCGTAGAAAAACGAATCGCGCGCGACATGCCGCGTAAGTAGGTTAAGGGGCTTAACAGGCTTCTGTCTATTCTAAAAAGGATTTTATTGACAGATATTTTGGAAAAACATTTAGACTATACTGGTGGAAGGACAAGATGCAGAAGATGCACTTGATGCAGAAGAGCAAGACACTGCAGGCTAAACGTTCTAGCTTAACTCTGGAAGGCGCTATAAAGTGTTAATAGTGCGTTGTGTCTCTCGGGCGAAGACCTGCTTCTTCCTATAGTTCAAACCCCAGTGTTGACGCTACTGAAATTTATTCGTTTTCCTGTTTTTTAGGAAACGTACTATTGACAAATAATGTAGCAATCTGTACCTCGTAATAGGCCCACATTCATACGGCCAATCTAGAGTTTGGCCGACGAATCTGGAATACCGATCCCATTATTTAAGGCGCCTTTTGGAGGCTGAAAGAATCACGCCTACGTGCATCCCTTCAACGAAACTAATTATAATTCTATAGCATTATTATCGCAGCTACTGTAGCGTTACTACCGCAGCTACTGTAACGTTACTACCGCAGCTACTGTAACGTTACTACCGCAGCTACTGTAACGTTACTACCGCAGCTACTGTAGCGTTATTATCGCAGCTACTGTAGCGTTATTACCGCAGCTACTGTAGCGTTATTATCGCAGCTACTGTAGCGTTATTACCGCAGCTACTGTAGCGTTATTACCGCAGCTACTGTAGCGTTATTACCGCAGCTACTGTAGCGTTATTACCACAGCTACTGTAGCGTTATTACCGCAGCTACTGTAGCGTTATTATCGCAGCTACTGTAGCGTTATTATCGCAGCTACTGTAGCGCTATTATCGCCCCATTGTCTGGGTAATCGATCGCTCTTCTATTTCCGTTTTGCAATAATTGTCCACTATCGCCGCCGCTGCAATCTTCAAAGCACTGTACTTTTTTTCTTTTTTTAATTGGGAATAATAAAATGGTAATTAACAAATCAATTATTAAAACTGAACGAAGTTCAAATGTTTTTTTACTTTTATTAATTATCAGAAAAACGCCATTTTACAGTTTCGAAGACAAAAAAAAACAGTAATTTTAATTTGATGTTTTCCAATTATTTCACTATCAAGAAACACAAAAAAAAACAGGAAAAATAATAATAAATGCATTAAATTAATTTCTATAATTATAATTAATATAATAATAAACACCTTGGGTAATATGCAGGTGTTGTCTTGTCCTTTTACAAGAGTTAAAACGGAGCATTTTGCCATCCCTTTATTATTATTATTACTTTGTTTAATTTCATTGTTTGTTATTATTTTAAACAATTTTTAACAACACTACCCTGGTAATTTCTACCATTGTGATTAAACACATGGTTGCAGTCACAGCTCCTTTATTGTAATATTTCATTGTTCATAATGAAGTTGAATGATATACCGGTAGATTCCAAACAAATGGAACATTAGCCATTTAGCCAATGTTCCAGTTCGTTTGAAATCCTGCAGTATATTGAAAATATTATATAATAATTTAAATAATTATTATAAATACTTCCAAAACATATGCGATTATTATTAATAATAATTACTTTAAAAACTCTAAGAATGTTGCAACACATTCTGTTAGAATAGGCACCAATTTCTAACCATTATCACAGGGAATAGTGAATTATAATAAACTATTTTGTTTTCTTTTTTACAATCAATAAAATAAATAATAAATATTTAAATATTGATGAGTTATTTGAAAAGACAGAAAAATCGACAGAGGCACAAAACATGTGCCCACTCTAACATGTCAACACGAAATCGTATTATCTTTTTGCACTTTTGTCTTAATTCCTTACAAATTATTTCAAATAAGTCGCTAAGATTTATTCGCAGTTTAAATGCGACTGTATTAGATCAAACTTTTTTTTTCCCTCCAATACCACAAAAAAAAACTAACAAAAAATACAATTATCATTAGTATCAATGACGACCCCCAATCATAAAACTACCTATTATTATTTATATATCGTTAAGATTGGTAAAATATCACAGTCGTATGTTACAAGAATACTCTCTTAGCGCCCGAAACAGCTGTAACTGCAACGCTACTTGAGCCATCCGCCACAATCCGTATCATCAGCATTATGATGTATTAACAAATTATCTTGCCGCACAGTGTTAGTGAGACTAGAATTTTAAAACAAGAAAAAAAGACGAAATAAATTACATACACATTTAACACAATTAAACACACATTTTGGCTCAATGAATACTTGAAAGGTCGCAGTTTCGATCACTTGCTATCGTTGAATCGTGGGATAGCAAAATATAGAAGTAGGGAGAAATTAGATGAGTTTATAATTAAAGACACTCATTTACTAATTATTAAATTAATAATTAAGAAGAAAAACGTAGGTTTTGCTCTGTTATATATATATTTTTTTGTTGTAAATCCTTAGCTCTATTCAATAATTCTAAAATTTACCTACTGTAGTACTTGTTTTTCGTTTAATAATAATTAATTATGCATTTATATGTATGTGTGAGTAAAAATTGAAAATAAATCCAGGCTTGATTGATTTAAAACGGAAAAAAAACTGATTAAATTACTTTGTAATAAACGTAATTGTAATAATAAAAGAAATAAAAGTGAAAGGGCAAATTTTGTAAATTCAATTGTAATGCCCAGAATTACACAAAAAACACCTGGACGAATGAAAATGATTACAAAGGCTATTTAGATAAATTTACCAATGATTTTCGGCAAAATTTCTTCCAATTTTTTTTTGTTTTGTTTAATTATCCCACCAATCATCACGACAATTCATATTTGAATTCGAATTATTATAATTTCCACCGAAACTACCACCACGATCGACATTACTATAATGGCCATTACCACCATTACCATAACCGTTGTTGCCGCCAGATCTTTGATTTCTTGACATACCACCATTACCACCTCCACTACCACCGCCGCCGCCACCGCCACCACCACCACCGGATTGTTGTCGATAATCACGTCCACCGAAACTACTACCATTACCACCGCTATTACCATAACGGCCTTTACCACCACGTCGTCCTGTTGATGGCATACGTCCATCGGCGGCAACGCATTCCAACCAACTTGGATATTCTTGTTTGGCTTCAATCAATAAATCTAACATAACGCTGGCTAAATTACGATTGCGATCATTAAAGAATGATGTTGCTAAACCTAAATTGCCCATACGGCCGGTACGACCGATACGATGTACATATTCATCAATATCTGATGGTAAATCGAAATTGATAACATGTTTTACATGTGGTATATCAAGACCACGTGCTGCTACAGCGGTTGCAACTAATATTGGTGTATTACCAGAACGGAATTGTCTTAATGCATCTTCACGTTCACGTTGACTACGATCACCATGTATTGATGTGACTGGATAACCTTCAACATGAAGAAATTCTTCTAATGAGTCAGCACCTTTCTTTGTTTCAACGAATACTAATGTTAAACTTTCAGCAGATGGTTGATTTAAATGTGCTGCACTCAAAATATCCAATAAAAATGAGCGCTTATCGTGCTCCTCCACCCACACCACCTACAAATCAATAAAAATTACCATTACCAAATCTACTAGGAGAGTTAAGTTACACGACTTACTTTTTGTGTAATATTTTCAGAGGTGGATCCGACACGTCCAACAGCTAAGAAAATATAATTCTCTAAAAAGTCACGTGCCAACATTTGTATAGGTGATGGGAACGTGGCTGAGAACATTAATGTTTGACGTTCACCAGTTTTCGGCATTGATTCTTTCTCAACAATACGTCGTATTTGTAATTCGAAACCCATATCTAACATACGATCAGCTTCATCCAATACTAAATAACGACAATAATCTAAACCAATACGTCCACGATCGATCATGTCTAATAAACGACCAGGTGTGGCAACTAATAAATGACAACCACGATCTAAATCGCGGATTTGATCGCCAATATGAGCACCACCGTAACTAGAAAATTATAACGAGTGTCACAAATCAAAAAAAAAATTGAAAGTGTGCATCAGAAGTGAAACTTCTTAGGTTAGAGGTAAAGTTCATTTTTTTATTGGTATATTTTCTTTCTGACGTTGCCTGAAGGCTCAATTTTTTTTTAATTCTTTTTCTGCATTTCACTTATCTCAAAACAATATTCATGTACAATTGCCGTCAAAAAATTTCGGAAATAATTTTCTTTTGGCGTCTAAAAATGTTTAATCTGGGCCAAGCATTACTGTTTTTACTGATTTTTTTTATCGCAACTGTATAATTTAACGCCATTAATTAATATTATAAATGGGTCATTCCACCAAATAAAATCATTTTTACGGGGCGATTTTTTTCAAATTTTATGAAGGTCTCTGATTGGATTTTAAAGGGTTTTCCGTTGCGTGTATGAAAAAATCAATATTCCTATTAAAAAGCTGAGAATTTTTACAAAAAGCTACACCGATTTTGAAAAATAGTCTTTTACCTCAAAAAAATTG